>OY728162.1:764706058-765956058 GCA_963277665.1 Viscum album
TTATTTATTGACATGATTTTTTAAATTATTACATGAGAAATATGAAATAAATTGGACATTTGGAATATGATAATAATGTCATAAATTACATTTTGGGTTAGGCATAAGGATTATTGTTCTTAAAATATCTTTATGCACCAAAAGAAAACATAATTCCCTTGATATAAATTTATTTATGACACATGAATTTTTATTTTGATAATTTCCATTAATTTGAGTCCTCCCATGACTTCTCTCAATCATTAGAGAGATATAAAAAAAATAACAATGACATCAGGTTACTTCCTCCTCTTGGATAATGTTTGGGTTATTACGAGTATTGTATAGGTTTCATAAAACACATAATGTTTTTTATGAAAAAAACTTAGTTTAAGGATAATAAAATTTGATTTTATGGTGCATGTGTGGACGATTTATATTGTTCATCATTTCATTCCTTCAATCGCCATTAATTTGAAACTTAGTAGAGTATGCCGGGATTAGATGAATGAATACAGTAGTTTTCATTTAATGTTTATCATAAATAAATTTTGAATACATGATCCACTGATGAAATTGAGAATTATTGTGCCTTATCTTATGATCCAAAATATATCTTGTTTAAAAAAATTAAAATATTGATACAATACCCTTTTCTTTTCTCCAAAATTTAGTGTGATTACTAATTTCTTACATACATGTAGAGGGATATCATTATATCATTAAGTTTCTCCCATCTGCATATTATGAATTAGGTAATATTTTAAAAATCATTCCTATATGTTATTCCAAACATAAGGACATTACATGTAGTTTAGTGTATGTATAACAAAATTTTATTCAATTAGAGTTCTATCTATGGTTGATTATGATATGATGAATATTTTGGCTTCATAGTTTGAGTACCCTCACTTATAACCATTCTATATGTTTGTTACATTATATGTCTTGGATATGCTATGCTGATAAGTCGTCAAATAAATTTATTTTTTTTAAAAAAAAGTGTAATTCCCCCGTATATTATTTTGGTGGATTATTTTCTCATAACAACAATTTTTTCATCATAAATTCTTTTTTTGAGGAGATTTCCCAATGGTTAATAGAAACGTGAAACTATCTAAAAGTGGAATATGTAGTAAAATAATTCATAGTATTCCAATTATAGGGATACTTTAGGAGGTTTTTTCTGATAATTCTTGTTTAGAAAAGGGTTATTTTTTGATAAGGTATTATGAACTTTTTGTAATGGTAAAGCGACGAATTGTGATATTCAAAACATTTTAGAGTATAGATATAATAAAATGATTTACTATTATCATGTTTATTATATATATTTTTAATTATCATTGGGACGAAATAATGAATAGTTGAAAGTGATTATGGTATATGATATTTAAGTCACTCTATTTTTATTTGGATTTATTCATGGGCCTAGACAAATTTGATCATGGTTTGTTATATGTATTCAATTCCATCTAATTTCGAATTGAAGGTATGAGTTCTTAATATACAGTCAACCATTATAAAAGATAGTAGTGGGTTGTAGAAGTGTTCCTAAGATGTAAAGGACTAATTTATTATGGATTCTAATGTTGATCGATAGTGTCTTTATTAATTCATTTTTTTGGTGCGATAAAAATATGGAAAACTAGAGAAAATAAAAATTATTTTCATAGAGGTTTATGTTGAATGAATTTAAATTGGAATCATAATTTTTAAATTATTATGTGATTCCTTGGATGAAATGATGAGGTGCGTAATTCACTTTAGTGAATATTATATGATTTTGATAAGAACATCTCGATTAGTATATAAATTCTTATTATATTACAAGATGAGTAAATCACTAATATGATTAGAATATGCTTATGATCCAGGATTATTATCAGATAACGATGATGATAATTATAAAATAGAAAAAAAAATATGTTTTATAGATTTATAAATTTAGTTTTATTATTTTGTCAAGTATATGAGAGGGTTAAATATATTTCAACTATAATATAGAGAGATAATTCAAGAAATGTGTAGTTCTTTACAATGATGTAATTAAGAAGTGATAAAACAGTTTAAATGACACCATTAGAGTTTAATTAATCATCTCCAAATGGATTTGATATATTCTAAAATATATATTTACATTAATGTTTGTAATATGAAGTGAATTAATTATTTATCTATCAATCATTGATAATTGGTTTTATAGTTATGGTATATGTTATCTCTTGTTCCTTTATTAAAAATTCCATTCAAATGGAATCTACATGTGGTATAGAGGTTTTCAAGTGATTAATAAATGAAATAGATTTTATATTGATCCATTTAAGGATATTAATATATTTCAATTAGTGCTTAGATTAATCGTGGAGAATATTTATTTTTTCTATGATTTTTTAGGGTTTGACCTAAATAGGTGTTCTTTTATTCCAGATGGTGAGGTTATGAAATGTAAGACAATACCTTGTTTTTTTACTGTTATGTTGTGTTGTTATCTCTTATAATTTTTAAAATGATTGGATGTTAACAGATTAAATGTTAACAGGTTAAATTACATTAATTGATTCTTTAATTTGGGAATCTTGATTCACTTTTATACTTATAAGTAGTGAACAAATGTGAACAAAGTAACTCACTTTCAGAGAGTGGAATTATGAAAATTATGAAAATGTAATTTGGATTAAATTTTTATGATGTATGAGCAAGGTATGTATTACTGTATTAATAACATATTTTCGTTCCTAAGAGAGAGAATGTAAACTGTGAATTATTTTTGGATTTGTAATCCCTTATTTTCCTTTCTATGGTTAAAAAACAACTATTGTAGTAATACATGTGTGTCACACTAAAACCTAGATTTTATATTATTATTTATTTGAATTATTTATTTATGATTCTCTATGGTTTCTCTCTCCCTCAATATAAAATTCTATTGAAGGTCTATATTTTTAGGTGTGTAGTTCAAATTTCACAGTTCTTCAGAAAATTATTACTAATATTTCTAAGACCATGTGATATGACTACATATTTTTGAACTTCCAATAACATATTTGGAATATAATTAGTCTAACCATTAACCATTATCTAGGTACTCTAGTGAGGCATGTATGGTTTGTCCAATCATTCATACACAACATGTGATATCCCCATTTTTATTTTTTGGGAATCCCTATTATACACCCACATAAATAAAATCCTCGAACTCAAACCTCATTTACATATTCACATGTTGAACAACCCATGAACCCTTTATTGTCCCTATTTACATACTTTATCTCTTTACAATGGAAACTTATTGGGGTTTATTTATGATTTTAGTCTGTATCTTTTGATTATGAAATCCTTTATGATAAATTTCCACCTCATTCCCTATTCATTCTATTTCATCTTCTCCCCTTGTTATGTTCTTATTTGGATCAGCCATAACAATAAGGTTTTTTTACTTGGTATCATTCAATACCTAGGCATTTTTAGGATCTCTATGAAACATTTTCTATTGAAATTCGTCAAGGAATATGTGTTTCTCTAGATGAAGGTAGGTTTTCATTATTACATAACTCTTTAAAAAACTTAACCATGATTTCATAGATTTAAAACATATTTTAAATGCCTAATCATATGTAAAATATATGTCTTTGAATCTTTTGAAAAGGGACACCACATTTAACTTGGTTTCAATGGAATGTTAATGGCTATTAATTTAAAATATGTGACATAATTATCATTATCAACTACCACTCACACTATTTGTCTTTTAATTCTCCAATAGATATTATTAATAGATTTCATATTATAAAATGTTTTATAAATCCTTAAACTAATTCATAAAAGTAACACATTATTTTTAAGAGTGATATTGTCCTTTAATGAATGTGGGTTGAGTTTTTTATGTTGATGTTTTATGTTAGTTGTGTGTGTTTTTTAAAAAATGGTTATATAACCTGGTTTCCAAAATTATATTAGAAGTCCTAGTTCGAACATTCATAAATAGTTTTAAAGGTCACCATGAAGCATTCCACTTTTTATGTTTTTTAAATTGTTATTTTATATATATTTATTTCCCTAAAGGGGATATTTTTTTATTGAGTTTTATTATAAATGAAAGAGAGTGGTTGTTTCTGTGAATGGTGTTTAGAGGTGAGGGTGAGTTATTATTATTGTTTGTGTCTTTTTTAATGACTAACATTATTACCTCTCTATTTATATAAATATAATAAATGGGTTTTTAGGTTACACATACATTTAATCATTCTTCACTAGTTAAATATCATTATCTAAGAACTAACACTGAGATATACTATACTCAACTTTTTTATTTTACCCCTCAATTATGATGGGTAGGGAAATGATCGGATTTATTGAAGGTTTTTATTATCTAAAATCAGTAATATTTATTATTATTATTTTCATGTCATATTTTATCGACTATGATCCAAGGTTCCAATGAAAATGTTTATTTTACTTTTATTCATAGTGTGTGTGTCTTTCTTATTCTGAAAATATTCTTTTTTTCTAAAATTTCATGAGGATTTTTTAAACAATAGATTTCACGAATTTTATTTCTTTAGAACATGATCTTTTAATTGGATTTAATATCAATGATTATATTAAAATATTAATAGGTCAGTTTTAAATTTTCTAAGCAATTGGTTCATTTAATAAAATAGATGTGTGTGTTTTATAAAATGGAATATACTTGATATTTATTTTTCGTATGATTGAATTCAAAAAAAAGATTTTATAAATGAATTTTAAAACAATATTGAAGTGGTTTTCCATTTTAATAATTATAAATTGGGTGTGCGAGGATAGTTATTGGGAATCCGTGCTCACACCTATTGACATTTTTTATTCTTTTTCAACCCATGATTTCTCAATGAGTATGCATGTGTTGTGGTTGGATGGTTACTCATGGAGTCACTTTGAAGTATGTTTGTAATTTTTTTAATTTTGTACCCATTGTTTCTTCCATGAGATTAGACATGCATATTTTCTTGCATTTATCATATGGGTGGTTTTTATGCAATAGGTGTAATAATTTTTCAATATGGGGTTTTTCCTTTCAAGGGAGTTGAGGAAAAGGTGATTTTTTATTTATGATTAATTTTCTCTTTATGCCCATTTATTTTATTCTTCATGAGAATCCAATGTATATATGAATCATTTTATAATTTTTAGTAAATTGTATGCTTTTAAATGAAGTTATTTATTGAATAAATCATCCCCAATTATTTTTTTTCAGAATCCCTATTGCTTATTTTTGTCCTACATGGATCGTGAACACCCCTTGGGCCTTTCCATGTGCTTGTTTGGGCATCTGGAAGATGACAAATTCAGGCTGGTTCGTAACAAAACAGTATTAGAGCCTAGGTTGTTATATGGGAATATGATCTTGGAGTACCCTTTATTAGTTGGGTGTATCAGATATATTTTATATATGACAATTGGAACACCATTTCATAGTAAATAATGAGTCTATCCAACACTTTTACATTTGATTCTTTATTTGTGAAGGTAATTCATGTTTTTAGTCTTAATTTTCATTTTACTATCATTTACTTATAACATCTGAATTTTTTTGGGTATTATCTATTTTGGGGTATGAAAAGGAGAGTGAACTGGGGGTACATGGTGTGATCCTAGGGTTTGGAAAGGCATTTGGAGCTTGTGTGTAGGGTTCATCATGAATCCTAGTTGTATTTGTGTAGTTGGCACATGGTACACCAATCCATGATTCCATGTAGCACATACACACTAGTACACCTTTCAATTATTTGTTGGACTTGTTTTGTATTTAATTATTTTTTTATCATGTCATTCTCATGTTTTCTGTATATAATATCAGTTTTAATAATAAAATCATGGTTCTAAATGTGCAGGTTATCTTTTTTCAGTGTATTAAATTAGTTTACCTAAATTGATTTAATGAAAAACTGGGTCATTAAATTTTTGAAAAAATGATTTAGATAAAAAAATTGGTTTCTTAAAAAATAATATTGTTGGGAGTCCCCTATTTTAATAATTGGTGTGTGTATGTTTAAAGGTTGATAATAGATTTAAGTGGAAGGGTTGTTTAAATTAAGTGATTTGGGTTTTGGAAATAATCAATTTGGGATCCCTTTGGTGAGATGAAATGATTTTCATTTTTTAAATATTTTTAGAAATTGAAAGTAATGATTGATGTTTAAAGGTAGTAAAGGTTTAGTTTTCCCAAAAACATATATATTCATTTTGATAAATAATATTTTTAAATAAATGGGCATTAGATTTAAGTGATGGATGTTGGTCTTAAAATTAATTTTGTGAAATATTAATTATGTTTCAATATTTTTTAGTATTTTTTTATTGAATTTTAAATTATAAATTCATTTTAATAGAAAAAAATAAATTATAAATTTCATAATCATAAATTTTAAAATGTTATAGAATAATCATTTTGATTTGATGTTCTAGTAAATGTTTCAATAAATGATTTACGAAAATAATATGTTCATTTTTAAGTGGGAAAGTGGGGGATTAGTTCATAGAAGTTATATGAAAATAATTTTTTTGGATTTATAATTAAAAAAATTAACTTGGGGTCATTTTTTTCTTTTAAAAGGGGGAAATTTATTTTATGGTGTGCATGTTTTTGGAATCATGTTTCAAACATTTGATATGAAATTGATGGGTTTTAAAACTAGAAGAGGAAAATTTTTAAAAAGGTGTTTTGAAATTTGGTAAATGTATTCCTCGGATCATCTATTGATGTATTTTGATTTGTTTTTATATTTTTTGATCTATATAGTTTAGTTGTTTCTATTTAATATGTTAAATTTCATTTCACTCCCATAAGGATTTAGATTAATAGAATGACTATTATACCATCAGAATTCATTCCTTTTATTTTCTAGGTTTATTCGTCATTTAGTGTGGTGATGGTTATCTATTTTGTTATTTTTTATGTCGATCCTTGGATGTTTTGGATTTTCTAATGTGGTATTTATTTCATTATACGACTTAGGTTTCTACATGTGTTCTCTTGGTAGAATTTTGATCATTTTGGAGATATTTTTCTTTCATGATTTAAAGTTCCTTTTTTTCCACAAGGATGTTATACTTGATATTTTTTCACCTTTATGAGCAGTTGTGATTTGGAAGCATTAGGTGTGTTCTACAGTTGTAGGGATGAGTGTTACCCCTAGTGAAGGTTACATCCTAGCTGGTTCCTTGGTTATTTAGATGGGTTCACCAGGTTTTTTAGTTTCTGTATAGATTCCCCATGGTACACCCACATTATCCTCAATTATAAGGCTATAATTTTTTATTCTCATCTAGTAATTTACATTTTTAGGTAATTATTGTCATGTCTTGTATTACCGCAAATTTTATGGTTTGGTTTTCCGTATTTAAGTTTATATCTAACATGAGATCTTGTTCATAGTGTAATATTCCAGGTCTTGTAGATTTGGATTTCTATTATGGTACATCTAAATTTAAATGGTGTCCTTGGTAATTGTTCCCGTTTTGGGAATATTTCATCCCTTGTAGTGATTTTAATCATTCTCATTTCTATGAATGAATTGTTGTTTTGTATAGTTTGTGTATTATTGGAATTATAAAATGGTGTGGATACCTTCATTGATGATCGTTTTTTGGGATGTTAAATTTATTTTGACAAGCATATGACAGTCATATTATGATGAAGTTGTGGTATTGTGTGGGGGAATGTGTTTTGGTTTATTCCCAAAAATTCCAATCAATGAAATCGTGTTGATCATTGGTCTCTTTTTGTGTCTTCGGTTGTTTCATCTAGATTTTTTTTATTTTTTTTGGTTGGTCCATCATGGACTTTGAGTTGGGGCGTTCCTCGGGTTTTGAGGTTGTGTTTTATGAAGTAAACGTTTTTTAAACATTGTAGTGCCTTCCATTTGTTTTGAGTCTTTGTTGAATTATTTTAAATTCCACCATGGTTACCTATAATGAGCGAAATAGACAATTTTAGTGTGTCCCATTTATACATTGAGGGTAGAGTCATCAATCATTGTTAGTACATTCATTTATCATGTTTTACTCTATTATTTTATATGTTTTATTATTTTTATTATTTTATTTGTATTATTTATTTTTGATTTTTTATTATTTCCCTATCTCTATCAATGATAAATTACCTTGTTTTTTGATGTTTTTTGGTGTATAGAGCATGTTTCTTGGTTTTTCCCATAGTTTTATTAACAATGTAGAAATTAGGTGATATGTAAATGAAATTTAAAAATTCTCATTTTTCATTTATAAAATGGTAATTTTAACCACGTGGCTTGCATATTATTCATGATCAAGGTCCTAAAATTACACTTTGTAAGTAGGAACATGGTTTTTATAACACTGTGACATACCCAGTTTTTAATTTTTGGGAATTCCTATTTTTACCCCATTAAATTAAATCCTCAACCCCTATTCATGCGATGTTCCACCTGGGGTATCCCAAAATAAACCTCTTTCCATTCAATCATTTCCCTCTCATAGTTATTCCATGGGATTTATTTATGAGTTGATTCTAAATCATTAAGATATTGCCTCATTTCTCATCTATTTCATTATTCTTCCTTGTTTCTACTCGTTTCCTCTTCATCCTATTGTTTGGTTACATTTTGACTAAGCCCTAAATGGACTGGGTGTTTCGTAATAGTCATTTTTTGTACCTATACCTTGAATCTCATTCTTTGAAACCTTTTAGATGTATTTTTATGGGATATGGTTTTATCTTGATTAATGTTTTTTTATCCACTGTATAACTATTTAAAATTATTGATCCATGATTTCTTCTAATTAACCAAAGTTTTAAATCCCTACAGAGTTATACTATATATGTATATGAATATTTTAAAATGAAAACCATATTTACTTGGTTTCCAAATAATTACATGGGGCATTATTTTAAAACAATGGTTGTAAATATCTTTTTCTACTGTTAGGAACACCAAATGTTCGATAAAAATATATAATGTATTTTATTATGGGATTTCTATTTAATTTTTTTTAGATCTATAAATTATTTTTTAATAGAAACTCTTAGTTTATATGGATGTTTTTGGACTACAAATATTCAGTTTTAGTGGTTTTTGATGTTGTGATTTCATATTATTTGTGTCTATGATTCTTAATGCGCGTACAAATAATTTGGTTTCTCATGAAATATTAAAAGTCCTGATTGGATCATGTCTGAATGGTATTAATTGTCACTCTTGAAGAATTATTTTTTTATTTTAAAAATGATATGTGTTATGAATTTATTTCCCCAAATAGTGGCACTACTAGAAATTTTAGCAATATTCATTGACCTATAAAAATGGTTTTATAAATCTAGGGCTCTAAGATATTTATAGCCATTATTTAGTTATGTGGCCATGGATAATAATTTGCTTTGCCTTTTTTTTCAAAATGCTTCGAGCTCATAATCCATCAATTCTCGATCCACAACCCTTCTAACCCTTTTCCTATCTAACGACGACACCCTCCTCCGAGATACCCTCCCTCCCCAATCCGTAATGAACTCTCCTCTCCCCAATCCTCCTCCACCAATAGAGTCCCTCACTTCCACTGAACATGGAAACCCCGATGCAAACCGCTTCCACTGAATGTCGGACAGCTCACATCCCCATGATGATATTGCTCTTAGGTGTCCTCCTGACCCCCTTGGGCGTGCCTCTGAAATGGCCAACCACCTCCAAGTGATCCTACTCCACATTTTTATAATCAATAATGTGTTCATTATTTTTTTATTAGTGTCTGTGGAAGTAAATTATAATATTATCACATTTTTCAGTATAGTAAATAGGTGTTTTAATTAGATACACAATTATTATTATAATTAATTTTCTTGGAGTGACAAACATGTTGTTTTTTGTGATTTCGTAATTAGTCTAGATTGGTAATCTGAATGGCGGTGTTGTGGGAAGTTGGAATCGATAAAATGTGATGGTGTCAAATTTTGATTTTAAAATTAGGAATCATGGGATCATAATGGCTGATTCTCAAGTATTTTAATTCTTATACTTTGTTGTTTTTAATTACACACACAATTACAGGGTTAGTAATTTCAACAAAAATTAGAATTTGTTTTCCTGAATCCTGGATATTTTATTGAATTGGGATATGAATTGGAATTTTAAGAGTTAGTACATCTCTGGGATGGGTATTCACATGAGAATAACGGTTATTTAGTGGTTTCAGTTCCATTTAATTGGGAGGAAAATAACTGAAAAAATAGTACTAGTCATTGGGTGTTCGACTGGGAGGCACTAGGTTCCTCTTAATGGGTTTGTAAAAAAATAAATCTTTTATAAGTTATCTAATGGAGGGGTACCAGGTACTCGGTAGGAAGGAATGTGTAGTGGACCTTTTATAAGGGATATCAGGTACACATTGGTGGTGTATTGGTTACCTAGTAGTGATTGGTGTTGTTTTTTAAGGATAACAGAATAGTTATTCTGGATTCCACCATTAAAAATTCCTCATGGGGTTCTTCTAATTAAATAGCTAGAACAAGGGGAGGGGATCTCCCTCATCTAGTCATTTTTTTTCCATTATAAGTTTGTGGAGATCAAAGATTGTTTCATCATTTAAGATAGAGGTAAACATTCCTCTTCAAAGTCCATTATTCTTTCTAATTCATATCATATGATATTATGTTGTTTATGGTATGGTTTAACTATGATTTCATCATGGCTTGGTGAAATTTGACCATTATTATGGGGATTCATAGAGTGGTGGAATATGTGTTTTTTAATATCCTACCATAGACCACAACAAATACGTAATTCTTATATTAATGTTTTAGTCTCTGTGACCTAAGACGGTCCTCCCCATATGCCAAAGGCCATCCATCACCAAACATGGAAATTGTTCTAATATTTCGTTATCTATTGACGTGTGAAAAATATTGTAGAACTTGGAAACATTGTTTTATTATTCTCATTATTTTAACCAATCCAATTATTTCATATTTATTAAATTTCTCCTTTACAAAATCATTTCATTGTCAACATTCCATCATAAAATGTGGTGCAATGACATTATTCATCCATATTCTCATCTTTAACCACGATTTCATGTGATCCTGTTATGTATAATATTTTTATATATTTTCCCAAAAAATTATACAAATGTATATAGTATATGTTTACCATGGTGATTATTATTCATTATGGTATATTCCCTACATAATTATTCCCACAATAGTGTAACTTGTTGATTATATGTTAATTCTATTATAATATTTCATAAATTCGGGTATGATAAAACATGACCAAGATGTATCATGATAATATTTTGGTGTTATATTTAAAAATATAGATGTTCCAGAATTATCCCAAAGATATATGTGATCTCATGGAATCTATATATCTATCCTATAGTAATAAAATATATTATTTAACCATTGATTATTCTTTAGTGGTTCATCATTATTATATTCAAAATTCCCAATAGTAATAATGAAGTTACCATCACTGAAGATACTATATAATGACATGGGGCCAATTATATTCTCATCATTTAGATAGTTTTAAATATTACATCTCCCTCTTTACCTCTAGTTACCACTACAATTTTTTTTCTTAATAAATTAAGTAATTACATAATTCTGAATCTAAACCACTAAACATGATAGAGTGCATTGATGTTCTTCAAGATGTTTAATTTTCTACATTCATAAATAGTTCTAAATTAAAATATAGTTAAGACATGATATTTCTAGTAAATTTAATCTCCAAATTTATAAGACAACATAATTAATTTACATTATAAACTACAATTCAAATCTTAACCACTTATTTTATAAATAATATTATAAAAAGTTGGATATGATCCTTGTAATCATATAATAATAATGGCATCCCACCAGTATATTCGAGTATCCCACTTATGATATAATAATTCATTCAATTTTCATCAAAATGTGGTTTTTTATAGGTTAATGATGAATCCATTCATGAATAACCTATAGATATTAAACTGATAACATATGGTTTTTCCCCTATATGGAATAACTTTTCATTTATTTTTATGAATTATAATATTTTCCCCCTTTCATGAAATATATACATGAATGAACATATAGAATAATATAGTCATTAAATAAATATGATTTAATATTTTAACCATATCTATACATGATTTCTCTCTCATTGTTATTATGTCCTATTTAGACCATCGGACTGTTAAAATTGCTCTATATTCTAAACATCCTTCTTATTTATCATAAATTTTTTGTTCAAGAATCATTATATAGATAAATAAATCAATTTTTTCATCAATTTAATGTGTTCTCATTTTAATCCATTATGTTTATGAGAGTTTTTTATTGGTAACATAATGATATTATATGAATCACTATATAAACATTGAATGTTTTCATTAATTAATAGTGTTCTCATTTGTATGCATTATGTTTATAAAGATTCATTGATCCTTCCATTGAGATATGTGCATAAGAAAATGAATATTTCATTGATCATGATAATGGTTGTAGTGGTAGTGTTATGAGAGGAGGTGATAATGATGTTGGTGTTTATATAGGAGATGATGAGGGTAATGATGGTTCTGGTGATGCTAATATTGAGTTACATTTTAGATGTAAACTTTATTCTTTCTTTATATATTTAAGTTTATAAAATAGTTGTTTTTTATGATGATATTGATATTTAATGTTTATATTGTTTATTTTGGATATAGTTTGAATTAATAGGATATATATATTTTATAATTTTTTAGTTTATTTTTACTTGGAATGTTTTATTTTTTTAGCTTCTTACTAAATAATGTGAGTATTTTTATAAGGTGCTGATATTATGGAATCATTTGGTAATTAGATATAACTAGGTAGGAATAAATTTACATGATTATTTATTATGGTTATACGGTCTATTTTCCATGGTTTTTAATGTGTTATTAGGGAACAAGGTCCATGGATTAACCATACGTTTAGTTAAAAATTACCATTGTTATGATCGTGGATTTTTCATATATTTTCCTTGGGATTAACTGTGGTATTATACTCTAATTTCCAAGGATAATCCATCTCTATACATGTACTAATTCTATATTTTAAACCATTTATGTATATGGAATAATTCCATGTATTAAAACACATTTGTTGAAAAGTCCAACTGCAATACCGTTAGCTGCCAAAATTAGGGAACCTATGGGTATAACATATTTCTATGGACTTTTTCGCCTACTCATATAGTTATAAACCAAAAATATAAGTAATTATTCTAGTTATTATGGAAAAGGGATCATGATATCATGTGGATGAGAGTCCACCCCAAATTATTGGAAAATGTAACTCCCAACCATAAAATATTAGACTATATAAATGTTGCCTCATTTTCTTATGCAAGAAATACCAAATTCCATATAAATTTGAGTATTAAAATTTTCATTGAAACCTACTAATGGATACAGTGTATACATATTTATATCCTAGATTAATAGTTCCATAAACTGAGAAAACAATTATGAAGGACAACTGAAAAGTAGTGTGTATGTCTAGTAGAAAAATCTTGGCTGAATTCATCAATAAAACAAAAGGGCTTTGTATGCCACTGTCTTTGTTGTTGGATGTTTGGTCACATGATAATTTTTTTCAAAGTATTTAAAAATATTATTTCTATAGGAGACCATGTTATTGGGGATAAAATATGAATGAGATAAGAAAATATTTGTAAAAAAGAAACAGGTTTATAGAATAAGAATAAATTATCATTGAAGGGTTAATATTAAATTCAGGTAAAACTATTTGAAATAGGAAACATATTTGGACACACATATTATAATGTTTTCTAAATTCTAACCTTCCACTTCACTAATGATTATAATATAAAGAGTCCAGAATGGTAGATGAAAAATAAGAATTATAGGAATGAAAATTCTTCCTTGGGAAAGCATAAAACTCCCCATAACACAAAGATGTTATGGAAGGTTATTTAATAATATTTAAGCAATGAATTCAATAAAAAAAATTAAACTATTTAGAATAATTCTTACTTGGATTTACAAAACTATATAATAAGATGATTCCATTTGGTTAGTGAGTTCATTTCACGATTTCATAGGAAGTGTTAATGTGGAAAAAACACTGTGAAAACATGTGTTAGTTCGTGAAGATAATAATTAATCTAATAACTATCCCTAACAGATCATAGTTCCCGATTTCCAAGGTGTTATATAGGTCATTAGGGAGAACTATTGGATATTTTTTAAGAAGTCTGAGTGTGAACAAAAAACATTGAAAAAATATGTATTGATTTTTGAGGATTATAATGGTTTTAATAAGTTGGATTTAAAAGATAATAATTTATGGTGAGTAGGTTGATAAAATAGTGATTAATGTGGTCATGATTGTTAAAACATATATTTTGTTTACCAATATTAACATTATTTTCAAGGTTATATTAGAAGATATTTTACTGTTTTGTGATTTGAATTAAATTTGCTTCTCTGAAAATATAGTTCCTATATTATTTTTAATATTGAATATGCATTTATGTTTGATCAGATGTTCTATGTCTTTAGAAATTTGATGTAAACTCAATTGACGTGCATTAAGATCTCCTGATCAAGGAAAGAAGTCAAAAAGAATTATCATGGGTTGTTAGTTCTAGGTGGATGTTGAGGGTGTGTAGGTGGTAGGGTGAGGGGGCAGGGGTGTGAAGGGGAGAGGGGTAGGGGGTGTGTAGGGGGAGGGGTAGGGGAAGCGTGATGGGTGTTTGTATAGGATAGGGATAAGGTGGGGTGTCTAGTGGTATAGTGAGCGGAGGTGAAAGTGGCGTGTGTAGTGAGGAGGGGTCGGGGGGTTCAAGGTAGGGAGGGAGGGTGCATGTGGGGTGAAAGGGGGTGGGGTAGGTGGGTGTGCAGGGGGAAAGGTGGGGGTGGGGTGTGCAAGTGGTTGTGTAGTGAGGAGGGGGAAGGGGGTGTAAAGGGTAGGTATAGGGGATCAAGAGGATGGGGGAAGTGTAGGGGTTAAGGGGGTGTGCAGGGGTGTGCATGGGTATGGTGAGGTGGGTGTGCAAGGGAAAAGGTGAGGGGGGGTTAATGTGGGGTGTGAATTAAGGTGGGGGAAGGGGTGTAAGGGGCATACGGAAGGTTCATGGGGTGGGGTAGGTGGGTGTGTAGGGGGCAGGGTGGGTTTGTTTAAGGGGGTGGGCACTGAGGAGGGTGCATGGGGTTCAATGGGCCGGGGGAGGGGTGTAAAAGGTGGGGGAAGGTGTAGGTGGGGTGAAAAGGGGAGGGTTTGTGAATGAGGGGGTGAAAGTGGGGAGGTGAAGAGGGTGTCCAGGGGCAGGGTCATTTGGAGGGGATTCAAGGGTGTGTGCAGTGACGAGGGGGAGGGAAAGAGTGAATGTGGGGCAGGCAGTGTGCATGAGCATGGGGTGTGGGTGCTGGTTTAGGGTGGGGGTTGTGGGTGGGGGGCTAGTACAAGGGGTCTTTGTACAATGGGGCTTGGGTTGTATTTCATGTTTGAGGTGGTTTAACCATGTGGTATTGTGTTTTTAGGGATTATAGAGGATTCCATTTCAATTCATATTTATTTATGATATACCAAGGATTTCTAAACATTTATTCCATTATTATATAGCCATTATATATAAATATAATTTTTTAAATATCCATATGAATTATTATATAGAAGACATTTGTGATTTATATTTGTTCATGATCCCCTTCCAACTATGTTTTGTGTATACATTTTTTCACATATGCATTTGTTATGCATTTATCCCATGTTAGAATATGGTTATGCTTATTTCTAGTTCATTCACTTTTATACATTTGATATATTCTCCAATTAGACTTGTTTCCTTCTTCCACTATTATGTGATACTTTCTTGATTTGGATTTTAACCATACATACCTGAATTTGAAGTCATTTATCACTCCACTGACCATGTTTATTACAAATTGAAACCGATAGTCCTTTTATTTTCCAAATGCAAGATGCTAGACTTCTCAGAACATTTTCTTGAATATAACACTCCTTGAAAAATATCTGATCCTCCTCTCTGTATTATTTTTTATTATTAAGGGTATAAATTATTTTCAATCTTTTCCCTAACTTGCTGCAATCAATGTGGGTTTCCACTAGAGAATTATGTTTCTACAAAAAAATGAAATAATCTAGATTTCTCTAGACATCATCCAAAATATAAAATTTATTGAAAATGGTATGATTATCCTCACTCTTTTTTAGTATAAATGGAATTAATTATTTATACAACATTTCTTTTTCATTCATGCTTTGATTTTAAGAGTCTACAATACTTTTTTTCCTCTCCTCAACTCTCATCTATACCTCTAAAAATATTTATTAGCATGTGGAGGGGGAGTGTACCGGGTGGGGTTATTTCTAGGGAGAGGGGGTGCAAGGGTATCTGGGAATGACGAGCATTCTCAGTTTTTTAGTTTTTTGATTTTTTTCTATATTTTAAGTAAATTGGTAGGCCACTTCATATGGATTGTTTCATATTACATGTTCATATTTATATTGGATGAAATTTTTTCAAAAGTTTTATGAATCATTGTGAACCAGGAAGGGGTGTCTAGGGGGTGGAGGGGTGATTTAAAGAGGGAGGGGTGTACATGACATGGGGTGTCTAGGATGGTTGGGTCTGTCTAGGGGGGAGGGGTGTCCATAGGGTCTGTCCAGGCGGGGTTGTCTAAGAGGGGGGATTTCTTAGAGGGGGGCTGTCTAGGAGGGGGATTTCCCAAAGGGGGGCTGTCCAAGAGTGGGGATGTCCTAGTGGGGGGTTATCCAGGAGGGTGGGGAATCCATGAGGGGGGATGGGGTCTTTCATTGAGGTAGGGGTGGATTTCGAGCATGTGGGAGTGACATTGAGTTCCTACCTTAAGAGGTCGTCCATCCTAAGTCCAACGGCTTTGATGCCAACAGGGCTAGTAGTGGTAGGGATATGAAGAAGGGTGTTGGAAGTTTCACTATCATTCTTCACTAGAGTTGGAGGGTATTTGCATGTTTTATGTAACCAAGATGGAGAACCCTACTCAGCATGCCCAGGATGATTCTCTTGCTCATCTTCCATCTTATAGGGTTTGAGCGCATGGTTTGGGTACCCATACTCAATTCTACTGACAACTCATTGAAGATTCATATGATGGCTATAAATTTTGAGGTTCTAATTGCACAACATAATGTTTTATGGAAGGAGATGAAAAAGATGGTGAAATTACAGGTGGATTTGGTGGATAATTTTTTTTTGAATGAATTGGGTAGTTTATCACAAGAGTTTATAATAAGATCAAAGAGAAGAGTGTTAAATTGGTGAATGGGGTGTGGAGGATGGATTATAGGACTGAAGGTCTTGAGAATGTTGTGAACAAAAAATAGTTGATGGATATTTTGGAAAATGAAGGGTTGGAAAATATTTAAAATGAGATGAAATTGTTGATGGGTAATTTAGTGGATAATAAAATAATTACTTTGGATGATACGAAGTTACAAAAAATTTGGTTGTTGACAAGGATAATGAGAGGCATGTTGTAGAATGTGTTGGTATGGTTGATTATTCATTGTCAACTGCTAGGGGTAGGATTGTTATGAATTCTAAGACCATGATCACCAAGAAGGTAGGTTCATGGTTTTACTTGAAACAATTGAAAAAATAAAAGGGGTACTAAGTGAATCTGTGAGGATGCTGAAACCTAGATTTGGTGAACCAGACGAGTGTTTTCCACTAAAAGGAAGAAGTGGGTTTCTTCGTATATGAATGACGACCAATATAGTTCCCTAGGGTTTTTCCTTGGAGAACGTTATCAGGAGTGTTGCTTATGACATGTCAAGCACACCCAAAGAGTATCAGATCTCGGGGTGGATGAAGAGTCGTGACCCGAAGACTCGGATCTCGTGGTGGATGAAGGGTCCCAACCCTAAGTCCACGAAATGTCCACATAGAAATATCCCACCCATTGAGTTCACTTATGACCACAAGAGGAGCAATGCACATACCATTATGTTGGGTGATTCTGGTTACTTGGGCCTTATGGTCATGGTCCAGCTTGACATTTCATTAAACCATGGGAACCCTCACAACATTTACATCTACCGACTATGATTGCAAGGTCGTGAACCGAGATCCATTCTAGTACTCGCTACATAGACTTGACCTTCCTGCACTACTCTGAGTCTCTTCTTTGGGTACTAAATTTTCTATTAGTCATTCACGACCATTTGACCAGTTAAATATAGGTCCCCCTCACTGTTGGATTCGTTATTTCTCTTTCGGTGTTTGAGACATTTATACAAGACCATGTGGTCATTTGAAATTTATTTCATTTATCTCATTAAATTTCATTTAATGAAAATTCAAATTCAAATAATGTGACTTCTTATATTATGATGTGGATTCAGTGTATTGTAAAGAACTTTTAAGAATTTTTATGACAATAAATATGATTTATGATGACCGTGTGAACAAATAATTGGTATCATAAATAAAATAATTATATAATGATTTTATATTATGATAAATTAGATATTAATAAATTAATTATAAAATATTTTGAAAAAAATAAATTTTATAAAAAAAACATGCATCTTATGATAATTTTAACAATCTGACCTATATATGTGACATGATAGTTTGTTTAAACCATCCAATAGCCTCATATTAACCTCCTAAATTTTCAAGGTTTTCTATTTCTAACGAGGTCTTAAACCTATCATTATTTAATATATTCCCTTAATCAATAACTAATATCACCCATATCATAATGACAAAAGTGGTTTCAATGTGTAATTGATATGAAAACATTATAACTTATGATAACCAAGCTAAAAAATAATAACATTAAAAATAATTGTAATAATGATTCCATGATCATAGCATAAGAACATTGTTCTCGGTCCAGTCATAACACAATATTTAGAATAAAATAAAAAGTAAGTCATTATTCAACCTCATAAAATTGAACACAATATACTTGATTGACACTACTTTGGTCCCACCTTCCCTCCTCATATACATGCTTTTATCTCATACTGTCGATTGATACCTATGATAAAAATTTTGAGAATAAATATGTGCTAAGGTTCATATATGTTGACGTATCGACAAAGGATTTGAGTAACATGAATCATTAAGCACCACTAAAAAAACCTAAACACGTATTGAAATATACACATGTATATATGTTTTTTCCCATTTGACAACATCAAATAAAAACCCTATTCACCCCATTATAAGTCATATCAGAAATCCAAAAACAATACAAGAATTGATGAAATTGATAAAATATTAATGTTAGTTTCAATATGTATTCAACAATACCGTGGTCCCTAACAATACTATTTTCAGCCAAGCATTTTTTTTCTATATTATTAGTTACTCAGTAGTTCAATAAAAAAAATTAACATTAGAAACTGAACATATTACCTTTTTAGTCCACATGTCATGCTAACTCTCATACATACATTTTAATGACCCATGAGTCAACATTCCACACTATCCCCTAGCCATTAATGAACAGATCCTCTGGTTTATGTGTCATAGTATCCCCTTGGAATACAATGCAATGACCCCCTTGTCCACATGTCATAAATATCCCTAGACCATGTTTATATATTCTCCCGCAACCCATATTATAACTTGATCATATATATAATATAAAACTATGCAATATGAAATAAACAATGCTTAAGGTTATCAAATCTTTAGATAATATAATCATATGTATTTTTTAAAACAATCACATCATCCAGGAAATAAATAATTCATAAAATTTGTCACATTGAAGTATAACTCCAATATTAATTAACATGTTAAATGTTGTATCATTTTAAAATAACTATCAATTTTTTCAAAAAATATAATCACTGATGGAATTTTTTTCCCTTTTTTATTTTTATTGAAATATATAGTTCTCACTGAAATAATTATTTTGATATTGTTGTATTTTTTCTTTTGAAGTTATAATTTTCCACTCCCAACAAGGATTTTAATAAATTATAACATTTAAAATATATGAAATAATATTAATTACATTGTCACTTCCCATCTTGAACTTTCTAATAGATTATATTAACACCTATGTTTATTTTGAATAGTACCTCACATATATATAATAATCAATCCTTACATAAATTAGTGTATAAAGTTGGGATAAATAACATATCAGATGGATGATCATTGATTGGTCTATAAAAATCATGTAAGGGAAGATTCCCTTGGTGTGGAGTGACAATTTTCTAAACATTTTTTTTAATGAATATTATATGATAGGGTAATTGGGTATACTATTAGTGTTCCATATGTATTCTCCATTTATATATCCTCAAATCATTAAAAAGTAAAATCTATGTATCTATAGGTGTATTACATTTTTTTTCTTTTATTTTTTGGTACATATGAATTTGATAAAATGATAATTTGTAATTTTTTTTCTTCTAATATTAGAAATGGATTTTATGATCAAAGAGGGTTAAAGAATGATGAAATTTAAATCTATCATTACCATTATTTACACCCCACTAGGTGTAATGAGACTCATATCATATCATGGTTATTTATACTTATAGTGATATATCCTAATGGTTATGATTTTTAGATCAATTTAAAATATTTATTTTGAATCCTTTTTTACAAAAGGATTGAAAATTCCACGAATTACATTAAATAAAATGGGTAATCATGTTTAAAAATATACTCTAATTAATTCGTATCAAACTATCAGGTTGTAAATAAGTGATTGACTAAGAAAAATACCTTCATGAATATGTATGATCCTTAATAGAAATGCTTGAGCCTTATTGTTAATAATAAATATTTTAATTTAAGATGATAAAACAGAATTTAATCTAAAATCTAATGGTTGGAAAAAATTCAATTAAAAAATCAAAGGATTAATATACATGGATTGGTTCAAAAGAGATAACTATCACTCTAATTTGAAAATTGGGTTGAATTAATTGGATGAAATATTGTTCTAGGGCTACCAATTTATTCAAAAAATTTATCAAAATTATACCTAAGAAAATTTAAATCTCTTGGTAAAAGACGAATAACTACCTAAATTCACTAATGTTAATCTTTAAAACTAAATAAAATTACATGATTTTTAGGATGGCTTAATTTTATCAACAACTATGGAGTCAATCCCTTGATAATACTTTCTCAACCACTCATCAATTTACTATTGATCCCTCACCTCTATAGTGATGAGGTGATAATGGTTGAGGGAAGCTCAATCATGTTTTATTTTACTATCTTTATAATTGAATGAAAATTGTAAAATTATAGTAGATGATTTCAATGATGTTTAAAAATAAAATTACCTACATTAATTAATTATTGGAATAATAAATGTGAACTTCTAGAAAGAAAAATTGTATAATAGGATCTAAGGATCTAATAAAATTAAATGTAAAGGCTAATAATTCAAAACTTTTGGCTAGAATATACTATTTATATACTTAAATATCATCATGAAATAATTTTTTTCATTGTGGAATGAAGTTATATATCATATATATAAACCATTTTATATTACTAATAGTTTATATCATTGTGGTTCAATGGATGGAATTAGTGTGTCATGGATACATCTTTCTCCATCAAAATAAAAATATCTCAACTGTGAAGAAATAAAATTCTAAGTACATCTTATATAACTTTATCTTCCTTTATATTTCTTAGTATCATTATATCCAGAAGTGGAAAATATTATTTGTTAATTATAAAAGTATTTTATATAAATATTACTTCATAAAGTCGTAGAATAATGGTCATATGTTATAAAATGATATTCTACATCTCCTCAAAGAGGTATAGATATTTAAATTTAATATAAATTGGATATATCTGTATTAGAACTATATGAATTCTTTTTTAGATCTCATTATACGCATCCCACATTAAAACATTACATTATTAGTATCCTTTTCATAAGCACGAGTACTATTACTATATTATAAGGATATACCATAGTGTCGCATGATACCAAAACTCATTATAATTTAATTTTACTATAATGTTTCCCCTCTACTCACACATAATCCTTGATAATTAAACTATTTCATGTCCTATATATCATTTTAGTACTTTAGTGACAAGTTACAACCATGGTGCGAATCCTTTCGTTGTAGGAATTTATGGAATTTTTGTTTTTCTTTTACTTTTTAACTAAAATGTAATATAAAATATCATAAAATCCTAACATCATAAGTCCTTCTTGGATAATAATATTTTTCCTATTTTGTGTCATGTTGTTGAGTGAGGTACCTAAATTTGGTGACATATCATCACAATCACATTTATCCACACCGTGACAACATTTGTTGGAATTATTTCTTTCTAGGTTTAATATTTTGAATTTGGTGCAACTAAATACGTAATGAAGAATTTTTTTTGGAGTAATCTGTCTACAGTTATTCTAAAAACATCAAGGGAGGGTCCAAAAGATTTCTCAAGTTCAATCCTTCCATAAATCAATAATAATAAAAATTAACTTTGTAGCATTTTGTCCCATAATCAATAAAAACCCAGATAAAAACATATGCAACAATAATAGTTATAAAATTGTCTCACCATTAAACAATTTTTTATCCTTAATGATGATAAATTTAAAAAGGTTCCAAATAAGTTCAATCCTTTAAAAAAATAAAATTAGTTGACAAAATGTCAATAAAACAACATATTAGCTGAAAATTTTCAAATTATAATATACTCATCCTCTCTATATAATCATTCATCCACATTAATATTATATTGAAATTCTTATTTTAATCCATAACTAATTTTCAACCATTCCATAGACATCCATACCAATATAGCGATATACATATTTAGAAAATTCCACATTCAAGACTCAAGAATAATGTAAATCTAGAGTTATTATCATTATAAATTTCTTGTATTCTTTTTATAGGCCTGTATAATATCTATAATAACTTTATAGAAATATAACCATTTAAATCAAGAGGAAATAATAAAAATCTTCTAATGTCTTTGAGGCTCGAGGTGGGTAGTTCATGAAGCAATCATTAAAAATTAGGGCCTTGGAAATGGGGATAAATTATTTAAGTACACATTAATATTATTAATTTAATCAAAATAAAATGGGGACCTATATATCCACATCATATTCATCATCTCACATCAATATCTACTTCTATTAATGATTCCTGTCATGAAAAGTCAACAATAATGACACAATTTCTTATAAAATATTTCATTACTTTTCTTTTGAAAAAAAATTGCACCAGGATCAAGTATCACAACCATAAAACTACAATAGTATTATCTTCTCTAAGAAATAGTTATAATAGTTAAAATAATATCATAGATCATGTATGAGTGGTCACTAAAATGTACATGATATGATCTATTATTTATATTTGTTTTCCAAAATAATATAGGAATCAAGTGATGAAAATATAAAATATATTGGAATCAACATTTAATTCACTAATAACAATTATACCACCTTATCTTAAAAGGTATTCTAACAAGGTAGTTCCATTCATCCCCAATCACCGTTATTAAACTCAAAAGAATATAAATCAAGTATTTGTACTAAATAATGTCTTTTATGAAGGGTACATTAGACTTTAATTTGGATTACATGTCTAGAAATTTCATGGATATTACAAGATTCAAATAGGGTTAGATATAGGTTAGTTATAAATTTAAAAAGGGTCAGAAATATCCTCAATCATATTTATGTGGTTTTAAAACACTCATTTTTTTTAAAATATCATAGATAAAGTATAAATATTAATTTTTTTCTGGACTTCTCTTATGAAATAGGTTATTATAAATAATATTAAAAAATATTTTAAAACACCAATAATGAAGTTAAATTAATAAAAAATAACAAATTTCTCATAACATGAATGTTATGTAATAATATAATAATCAATAAATTTATATATTTTAAATTATATGCCAAAATAATTCTGTAATTATATGGGATTTAATATTAAGAATTAACAAGTATTTTATTTTCAATAATTCCCAATTAAATTTTTTTATTTTCTTTATATGTGTGTTAATAATTTTCATATGTCATGAGATTTCTCAAAAAAATGTCTCTTTATACATTGATTTCATGAATAAAAACACATGATTCTATGAATCCCTCAACCACACATAATTTACAATACCATATCCCCTATTTAAAATCCTGGTGAGATAGATTAAAATGAATATTATTTTATATACAACATATTAAATTATCAAAAGGCAGGATATAATTAAGGAACTCCATGATTTATGTAAGATTTTTTCCCTTGAAAAATTTATGTAATTTACTATATAAAAATCATATGCATTGATAGATATTGGTGGATTTTATTTCCTAAAATGAAAACACTGAACTAAGTATCCTGATAGATTGAAAATGTTATATTTATTATGGTTAAGAATAAATTAATGAAAAAGTCATGTTTTATTTCTTTTAATTCAACATATTATATAAAATATAGATAATGAATACAAAAGGAAAATAATTACACTAAATTCAAAAAACATGAGAATGTAAAACAAAAATAAAAGGAATTAAAAAAATTGGATGGGGGAGGAGTAACTATGAATCCTTGGTTTTATCCCCCATCTCCCCATGAGGATCCACCTCCACTAAGGTTATAGTCAATGAAATTATGAAATACCTAATCGAATACACCTACTAGCATTTAATCACCTAACACTTCTCCAAAATAATTTCCTCGACAACTAATTTTTTATATGGGGTGGTAGATTAGTCCAAATATACATTGTGTTAGAAAAATCATCTTTCTCACCCTATAAATGTGTAATGACCATCAATGATGGTGTTGAAAACTATTTTGATGAATGATCTATCTGGTATACTGCTAAATAAGATCTCTGAGAGTTTTATAATGGTACCTATGTAGCTATTTGGGTATATGATTCCCAAAAATATAGGTTAGCTGTAGATCCATGACCCTAGGTCTGTTCTGTGTTTATAAGATGTTTAAATAGAATATAGATATTTGAATTGGTAGTTCTTGTTTTTCTATCACTGGGAAGGGATATTATAGTGACTATGCTAGTAGTGGGAGTCAGTGTATGATTATTCTATTGAGTTGTTATCTCCCTGATCCTTAGGGAGGTCATGTGATGATCAACTTGGTTAATAAAGGGAGCCTACAATGTAGGTTAATTTACCATACGTGGTCCATTATTTTGGGAATCCAACTTGAACAATCATTATTCATAAGTATACATAATATTATTTTTATCCCATGTGTCAAAAGCTTAATAGGGGTAGTTTAGGTCATGTATAAATGTGTAATTTGGGGTTGTATAATACAAACTAAAATTGTTTATTGTTGAGTGGGGTAAACATATTGAGTTTTGAAGAACCTATCAGGTTCCCACATGGGTGGATATATTAGAAAAATGGGTGTTGTGTTAAGTCATGTGGTACAATGGGTGGGGGATCAAATTCTACCTCCATGTTATCATATAAATGGTGCTTGATCCCAATCATATACTAAATCAAATTGGAAAATACTAATTCCACACCACATGAGTAAAGGTTGGGTCTTGATCCCTATCATGTGAATCAACTATTCATTCTCTCGGTGTTAGGTTTTACTGGGAAGTTAAAGTAACATGTAAGTTTCCCTCAACGGAATCATAATCCACCATTAAATAAGTATAATTTTCATCCCATTCATTTTCATTCCCACTACCATTAATGGTACCATTTTTTCTAATAATGGTATGTCAGACAACATAATCTACCCCAATGAGGATTGGTGAAATGATTAATCAAAAAATCCTAAGTGATTTGCTAGTTAAGTAGTGAAATCCCCACCCATAATAATACCCTTGGGCTTGTTCAACATTCACCATTAATATAATGAAAATGATTTATTCATGTTGATTATCAACAACCATATATATATGAATGAAATAAGAAGAACATATAACCTGATCAAAAGTCCTTATTATGAACCCTTAGAAAACCATTCATGAGATATTTCCTGATGTATAATCCTAATTATATAACTTCTCAATTAATTTCTATTAGTTTATATAGGTTTGTTCCTTCTCAATGGGTAAATGGTTCTCTTTATATACTACTTATGGATTGTGTTCTCGAAGCTCTCCAGAATAATATCATTATAATAGACTCTCTATATAATCTCATAGTTTTTGACACATTATCCCAATCTAAACTATTTAAACAAAAAGATCTAATTATGATAAATAATATTTAATTTAATATACTCCAGTTTTATATCCAATACTAACAGTAACTCTAAGACACGCTATTTAAAAGCCTCCTACAATACATGAGTAATAATTTATAAATTCATAACTTTGAATTTATATATAACATCATCATCTATATCAACATATCCCATAATATGCATGTCAAAATTAATTTTTTTATGAATTTGAGAAATTTAAAGTCTTCGCAGACTCATCCAGTCATTGGGATTAATGAATCATATAAAATAATTAAGGTGATTTTGGAAAAAATGAACATACATAGATAACTGATTGGTTGTTTGGTTGGCTTGGATTAGGATAGGTTATAGAGCTGTGAATTGGTTATGTGAAAGGCTTAGTAATGGATCGGGTGGTTGTGTGGGTAGTTTATCCTTTTTATATTTTGTGTGTCTCATAGGTATATTAATTTTTATTCTTGTTAATGTGTATTTATCTTTGTATTTGTTGTCAACAGTCTTTTTTTGTACCATTGTTGGAGGGATAGGGATATAGATAGGTAAAGTCACTCTATGGATTCATAGGGGGTCTTAAATGGGTTGTTTTCATGGTTTGGAAATGTTTTTATGTTTCTATGGGTATAGTGAATTTTCAAAGTGTGGGCTGGGAAACAATACAGTGAGTAGGATGAAACAGGTATGAGGAGGTGTGAATGTCAAGAAGTATAGGATCTAGAATTGTAACTTTACTGCATGATGGTGACTAGAACCAGATCAAAAGCTAAGAAATTCAATTTAGGGAGAACTGACAGATGGGAAGAGGGATACTAATTTGATAATTTAGGTTTTGGTGTTTATATTTAAATATATTTTAATACACTGTGGAATGACCCAATCATTACAACATGACTTCATTAGTTCTAAAACCATTGTATTTTTCAAACTCATCCCTCTAGAGTTTCAACACCATGGGCTATGCCACCATAGAAAAACCATGTCAGTTTAACCCTCTGTGATTTATTTTAGGTAAAAACCATGATATAAATCCTACCCTATGAAAATTAATGTTTCTGTTTTTTTCTATATAGAAGAATTATATAATGAGAAATTACATCCCTTCATAGCCGGATTTTTCACTCCATATTATGATATTTTGGGGTTGGGTCACAGTGTACACACACCCTATAAGGGTATGGATCTTTTCTATACAATAAATTTACATTATTATTCTGTACTCAGTTATTGTGTGACATAGTTCTAGAGTGATGTCTTTAGGGAGTCATGTTTTATGAAATGATATACCTGGATTCATCTTAAAAATTATTCCATTTATTCATTGGTTATTACTTCTCTGAAATTTTTTCTTTTCTTAATTAGATATTCAATAGGGGTGTGGAGGAGAGATCTCTAAAGTATCAAAACTAATTTATCCTATTCATTTATATCCAATATAATGTAGAATTATAATCCTATAAAAGAAAACAACCCTATTTATCTCTACTCCAACCTCTTTAATTAAAGTCAATATCATGATGTAACTTTTTATTTTTAGTTAAATTTGAGAGATGGAATAAATTAATTATGGAAATTATCCATTTATAGATTCATCTTTTTTTTTTGAACTTGAATAAATGTTCATTCCCTCTTTTGATCGAAATGGAACCATGGGAAAATGAATTTATACAATGATGGGTGTCAACTAATGTGATTTTAGTTTTCTTGGAAGAAATCTCAAACACTATTTAAACAAAAGTATTGTATCACTTAATAGGAATATTCATTGTTTGATTCATAAATCACTCCACTTATATATTTTCTATTTATAGATCATTTAATTCTTATAGAAATCTCTTTCAATATCTTATAATTTATCCAAATATAGTAGTATCTTTTTATTATGGTGTGAGTCCATAGCCATTTTATTTATAACCCTATATTATTGATGGTAGAGACAACCATTCAGTGCCCATGTTTCTAATAGATAAGCCTTAATGGGTTTATACTAGTCATTATATTAAAATATATCATTTATTACTATAAATTATTATCAGAATTTTTTCTATAATCATTCCATTTGGAACATTTAGTTTTCTCCAAAATATTTATTATCACTCAGTTGGATAATTATACTTTTCCATAGTATTGTGGGTTGTGAGGGGAGAGGGTACTGTATCAAACTCATTATTTTACTAGCACACACAAAAATATATAATTGTTTGAATGTGTTTCTCAAGAAATTATGAGTAACCTAGACATACCAACAATATAAAATAAGTTATTTCTTAAAAATTTAATCAATAAATTGAAAATAGTTTCTAAGTACCATCATATTATAACCATTTAATAATGTAAATAAAATAAACAGATAAGTATTTGTTTATCATAGTGGTTGGGAAGGCCCCCATAAAATCAGTTCTCTGTACATCAGACACCTCAACTTTTAGAATTGAGATTTTTTGAAATCTCAATTTCTTTTCCAATGTAATCCATTTATTGGGACCAATCATTGCCTCATATGAACTCCCTGGAATCTTTTTGGATATCAAAAATAAATTATCCACATTGTATTATCATGTCTATTATTGTACCATTTCAATTGTTTCCTCTGTTTGGTGTAGAATTAAAAAATTATAGAAGGATATACTCATTGGATTTGGGAACACATCACTAAATTAATCAATCACAACATTACATGATTAAAATTTTTTTATCACAGAAGTAATGTTTTTAATTATCTAAAAATATTATTCATTACTGATATGAAAAAAAATTATGGTCTTGTTTTTTGAATAATGAGCAAGGTTGAAAAACCTTGGAAGTGATTGTAATCAATACAGAAATGCTTCTCTTCCAAGAACTCATCATAAATTTCTCTCTCATAATCCTCTTCTATACTCTTTTGGAGTAATTTCAAAAAATGTTTAGTCACTCTGATATTTAATCCATTTTTACTATATTAATCCTATTAAACTATTATAGTAAGAAGACACACAAAATCAGGCATTGATTATAATCCTTTTTTAGAAAGTATCTCAAGAGGTGTGATCAAAGTAGACAATAACCTCAAATATTACTAAATATGGTTTGAGATTATCAAAATAAAAAACCATTTTTATATGTTTTTTTATTAGTGACAGTTGAATTTATCTTGGACATATTATGGGAATACTTGTAAAAATAGATAAGTGGAAATGCCTGATCTACCTACTATCATAGAGTATCTCTTATAATGATATCACATTGATCTCACATAATGATGAAATTTTTCTACCTATTTAGAAATATATTGATTATTGTGGCTACCGAATTCTTTTTCAATGTAAGAAAATATTCCTTACATGATAATTCAAATATAAAAAAACTTACTTTGAAAAAATATGGGTCATTGGCCTAGATATCTTAAGAAATAATTTATAAAGTGGGGAAGAAAATCCATAATTTCCATGAAATATTTAAAACCGCTTCAATGTATTGTGATCATGGAGATATTGTATGAATTTTTTAATTAGTAGATCAACCTCTATTCTTTGTTTATATATTCTGTTCACCATAATGACATCTCCTTGAACTATGAGGTGGAAATTTTCCCAATTGAGAACTAGGATTTCTTCGTCATATATATTTTGTTCCATATCATGTTTGTATAGGAATACTTCAATTGAAATCCCATATAATGAAAAATGATCCATGAAAATATATAAAACCTTTTCCATTATGTTATGAAAAATAAGTGGCATACACCTTTAAAAAGTCATTAGTTCATTAAACATGCCAAAGTACATGAGATGTAAGATAATGTTTGATAGGGGTAAGTAAACATTGCCTTCTCTTGGTTATTTAGATAAAAAAGTATTTGCTTGTAACTAGAATGTCAATCTAAAAGGAAAAAATTACTCATATTTTGATAACCTATTATGAATTGATTCATGATTAATAATAGAATGTTTTCCATTCTTATGATTGTTTATAGTATTTTATAGTTCATGCATACACAATATCATGTAACTATCATTATAGGTATCTTCTCATTATCATCAGTCTTTATCATAGTCAGCCACCTTTATATGGAATTACTTGTAATGGGGTAACCCATTAACTTTTTGTATTGAAATGATGATCCATAGATCATATATATTTTGAATCTTTTTCTTGGAAAAATATTTTCTAGTTTGTGTTAGTCTTACCTATAGTAATAATGATAGTTTTCTCACATCATCTAGTAGTGATATTTGTGTGATAAATGTAGGAATAATTCCATTGATAATGGAATGAAACTAAGTGTGTTTTTTCATATTTCTCTCAATGAGTTATGTCTCATTTTTGGCTATTTTCTCAGTTTTAACCATTCTTCTTGCTATATGTTTATTTGATAAAATGAGAAGATTAAATCATTTTATGATGGAAAAACACAAAGTATGTGATTTTAAACTTTTCCTTAAAATATATAACAATTTTTATTCCAGTTATTTTTTTAATTCTACATTAATAATCAGTGTTAAATAGTCATTTTCACCCAATAATAAGTAACATAGTTTTTCTATTATTAGATTAAGTTAAAAAATTTGTATTTTTATGATTAAATAAATTAATTATGGACAATAATATATTTACAATTGTTTTATTCATGGAATGACCTCACCTTCATCATCACCCTCTAGTTATGAATTTTCCTTTTTTATTTTCCACTATATCATAAATTAGTTGCAATTTATTACCTCCTTTACTATTTATAAAATCATGATGGATGGGTATTACTTAGTAGAAAAATTTCCTAAAATTTAAATGATTTAATTTCATGATTAATTGATTTAATAAGATCAAATATGACTTATTTATCACTAATTCGGAAAATTATTCATCATTCGTTGACATTTATAAATGATTTTTTTTTCAATGAATGGTCTTCCAAGGATTTTGGGAATATCTCGTTCTTATTCTATCATGAGGATACAAAATTAATGGGGAATATAAATTTTTTCACTAAGACAAGACATATTCAAACATCCTTAGGGGTATATCATCTATATATTAATTATTTTGAGTAAAATAATATCATAATTTGATTATCCAATCCCATATTTTAAAACACACATGGGGGAAAAAAAATTCACCTCATTCCTCAGTCACAATGGGTATTCTTGAATGTGCATGAAATAATGGGGACCAATATGTAAAATATTCTATGATATCTCATCATTGGAGGTATATTATTTTGAAATTATATTAAACACTATTTTTATAGAAAAATAACACCACAAACATCAAGAATTACCTTTTTAAAAGTAATTCCTTTAAATTATTATCCTAATCCAACATTTAAGAAATCAATGAACTAACAGATATTTCTATATAAAGTTGAATTAAACCATATAAAACGTCTTGTATTTTATTTTAATCATGCATTTCCTTATCCTCTTTTGGAGGTAAATAGGGGGTCTGTATGGTTATATATTTTTGTTTTTGTTATTATCCTATACAAAAAAAATTTCTAGATTTTCTAATCATATATTAGTTTATATAATTTTATCCTCATTATATTCTCAAATTATATCTTTCACCTTTAATTTTTATTATTCCATTTACACAAAATATTATCTTTATTTTTCTTATTTTCCTCCACCTCTCACCTGAAAAAGTGTTATAGCCTTCACCATCTATCTTGATTTTCCTCCATGTTACTCGTTATGGTATTGAGTATTCAATCTAATAATGTTTTATATATTTTTCCAACTTGGTTATAGAGTTTTTGGTATAGGATTATATATTAATTATAGAGTTTTGTTATCTTATAATCTACTAAGAATACTTTTGGATGAGGTTATTGAACATTCCTTTAAGTTATTTTTTATGGGATAAGAATTTTTTTGGATAGAATTTATATGGAGGCTAGTTGATTTATGGTTAAAGGGGTGGTAAAAGGTAGAATACCCTCAATATTGTGGTTAATGTAAATATTTGGGTATACAATTATTTTATTATAAAAGTAATACATATTTCTATTTGAGATAAAATGTTTTTAGTTATGGATTGTGTTTAATTTACCTCCATTGGTTGTAGGTATTTTTTATTTGTTTGGGGGATTGAATATAACTAACACAGTTTCAATAGAAAGGATTATTATCCATTGAACCTAAATAAATCATCAGTATATGTGGGTTCTTCTTCATATCTCATGATATTATAAAATACTTTTAAGTGTTAGTGGTTGTAAATATGGTGATTATGTGAATGCCACTATAATATATATGTTATTTAATTTATTGATAAATATTTCTAATTAGGTATCCAAGAAGGTAATCTCATAAAATTAAAATATTTCTCTCCTTAGTGGACTCTAATCACTTGTTCATAATTTATCATTTTGAGAAATTTCATAATGAATTTATTTTACAACATAAAATGTTTTCATAATTAATTTCTTTCCAGATAGGTCATTTATTGTGACTGAAGTCACAGGATATTAAAAATAAATAACTGTTTCATTTATTATAAAACTTCTATTCTATTATATAAAAACTTCCGTATGAAATCTTTTATTATATCCGATGTTTTAAATATAGATTATCCATTGACTTTTAAAATGATTGATAATTTATTTTTGAACTTCTATATCCACCATAATGGAATTTATTTGTCTAATAATAATTTTTATAGGTTATCCTTTGTTTTCATGTAACCATAGAGTTATCTATTTAAACAATCTATTTCTCATACATAGAGATAGATTTAGAATACCCTGAATCTTGTTGAATTTGAGGTTACTCCATTATTGTTATATATATCACAAATTTCACTGAGGATAGTCAAATATCTATGTATATATTCATTTTTCAAGACAATAAATGATCCCATGTTTGTTATTGGAATTAGGGTTAGTTTAATCTTAAAATTGTTCACCTAAATCATAGATAAACAATAATAAAGGAAAATTAATCAATGATTGATAAATCATAGTCCATTGTAGATATATCCTAGGGGATTTGTGGTGCTTCATTATGTTGGTTCTAATTATATAATTGTCCTTGAGGTATATGGGGTGTAGTTGAGAGCATGTTATCTAAGATGGTAAATCCTTTATACAGACATAGGAACCTCTTATTATTTGTGTTATAATCAATAATTTCTAATGAATCAAGGCTCCTTGATCATGTTCTTGGCATCCTGGTTATGCATTAAGTTTCATGAAATAAAAAAACAAAAAACAAACATTCACATAAAGAGAATTAAAAAATATTAATAATTTGAGAATATAATTATATTTTAAAAAAAAGTTTTATTATACTCCCATTTTCTCTATTTATCACCACCAATAGTAACAAAAACCCTACCCATCCAACTAGAATTATCAAATCTAGTGGGTAATATTGATTAAAAATTAAGTTTTCCTAATTTTTATTATTTTAATAAGACATATATTAGTGATGGTCTGTGGTCGGTCCCATGAGTGATACATATAATCCCCAAGATAAATCCATAGGCCTTATTGTTATATAGAACTATATGAATTTAGATGGATCAAAAAAAAATTGAAACAAAAGTATAATGGATTTAAAATTTAAAAAATAGAACAATTTCAATGTCTATTGTTGAAGATATACCAACATATTTTATTCAATAATTGGGTTTAATAAATCAGTTTCAAGATGTTTTTAATTTTAACATTTTCTTATGGTAAAATTTGTTGATTTTAATTGAGACAATATAAATCTATTGGTCAAATAATAAGATCAAACAAATTTTCTTATGTTCAATATTTATATTAAATGATAAATACAATATACTGTTAAATTCATAATTTTATCAACTAGTTTTTATTTTCGTTCAAAATAATCTCTTCTTAAATATAATAAATAATAAATAAGATTAGAATTGGTGAATCAAATTTATTCATAATTGAAAAAAATATAAATGAATAATATTGATAGATAATTTAAACACCCATACTTCTACTCTTAATCCCTTACCTCCTTTGTACATTTTCACACACTGTTCCGGGAAGATCATCCATATTTTACATGAATATATTTTATAGTGAGTGAAAATAGTAAACTAATCATGATTCATATGGATATATATGCATTTATTCCATTACATAATAACCATCCTTAATAATTTCACTCTCTGAAATAGAAGTGAGTTCGATAGGGTTGTTTTTACAAGCTATGAAGCAACAAAATAAGGTTTTCTACATTTCTGTATATTTCATGCCTTTATTTATTTTCACGCTTCTACGTAAGATAATGATTTGTTTCAGAACTATTTATGTACAAGATATTTTTTTTGTGAAAATAAAATCTTCCCAAATGATTTAAATGGTTTGTGCATATTATATTATATGTAATTTTTTTTAGTGTTTTACTAATATTTATTTTTTATCTATATAAATAATTTTAAATTATATATTTATAATAGAATTGATAAATTTGGTTAAAAATTTAAAACAATTTATTGATTTTATATTTTCATATGGAAAGTTGTTTTCATTCCTTAGATATTGTATAATGTTATTTCAATTGTCATTTTGTAATGTTAAGGGAATAATTTTGACTATATAATATTTTCCTTCCACACTGATTTATGAGATTTATTTTATTGAAATTATTTTTTTAAAAGATCCTTAACTTGTGTCTAATATAAATACAAGGCATGTTATTAGGTTGTCAAAATTATTTTTTATTTATAACATTGAATATATATATATGTATACATACATATTTGAATGTCAAAAATCATATCCTCCCATATTTTTCTCTTTATAAAAATTTTTCCCTGATTAGGGCACTTTATGTGTAAGTGACGTTATTGATGTTTTCAAAATTTATGTATAATTTACAATTATTTTATTTTCAAAGAAGAATATGTGTATATATTTATATCAAAATATATCATTTCATATGAAACACTTTTTTAAAACATGTATAAATATGTCTCTAAATTTGTATTATTTTAGGGTGAAACATAATTTTAATCTACAATCAATAGATATATCTATATATAAATTTATTTATATTTGTATCAATTTTTGAAAAACAATTTATTTACTATATTAATGTAAATAGATTAATGTATATATATTATATATATATACGAATCATTATTCTTAAATATACATATGTGTGTGGAGATGCAATCATGTTTTATTCTTATATATTTGTAAAAAAAATGAATCTATATGTGTATTATTTTATGTAAAAATATCATGGATATATATATATATGATTTTATATTTAAAATTTTCATTTCATGGAACAATACCTTTTCCATTGAACATGTATATCCAAATAATTTACAATTTTAGGAAATAGATATCGAAGCTTGTGATTTTTTAAGAAATATCATGGTATTTATGATATAAAATACATGGTTTAATATTTTTTATTATAAATAATCACACATGGATATTATTTAAATGATTTCATGCAATGGGGAGTGAACCCAAACCCTTTATGAACTTTTATATAATCATGTTATGTTTTTTCCATGAATTATATAACACTCCAATGCATTGAGAAATTTTGAAATCACATGATATGTCATGTATGGTGCATGAGACGTGGATAACAAAAATAGTATGGGATTAAAGAGTGAACCTAATACTTCATGGAACACATTCCATCATATTATATTTTCCCTTGAGTGAATTATTACTTCCTGTTATGATCCAAGTTTCTTTTGAGAATGATTTATGAATATTTAGGAGTTATCTAGAGAAATTTTTATTATTTCATAAAGGAGTGAAATTTATTTTTCCAAAGGTAACATGTATTGAAACATATTTAGAAATAAATATTATTATTTTAAAGTCAACTCGTTATTTTATCAAATTGTAATTCTCATGATTTCTCTCTTTTTTTCCTTTTTCTCTTGAAGTAAAAAAATCCAAATATGTTTCCATATTTTTTGAAACCCCTTACTGAGATTTTTTTTTTCACACTATGCTTTTCAAAACCTTTTTTCATAGAGAATGGGACATATAGAAGCAATTGACTGGCCAAGGCTCCTTTATAGTGTTTAACAACTATTATTAATAAGAATTATTTCTTGTTCATTCTCTTTTTAGAGTTTTAATTATATTTATCCATTGTATCCTAGCTGTCTAAAACTCTAAACCATTGTGGTCTCAATTGATAAATAATAAATTAATTATAAAAAATGGAAGAGGTCTTGGGTCATCATAGTTAGTATCAGAGACGAGGTTTAGAAAAATATGAAGGTGATGATATGGATAAACCCTTTGAATATTTAGTAACCTTTCATAAATATTTTAGGATTTTACTTTAAGGAAAAATCCGGCACACCTAGTTTTTTAAATTATGATAAATGAAATTTAGAATTTATATAGGTCTGGAAATGAAATTTCGAGGATTGAATTATTTTAATGGGGGAATAATGTAAATTTACCAATATTAATAAGTTATTTCATTTAAATAAATCAAATTAATTTTTTTCATATGTTAAGATTAAATATGTCCAATTAAATAATAATACTTGAACATATTTGTATTATTCTTCAAAAAATAATAATTATAATAATTCTTTTATGATAAGTGATAATCTATAAAATTATTTTATCAATTATAATTTTATTTAAAATATTTTATAATGTTTTAAATAAATTATTATAATATTTGATTTAAAATTATAAAAAAATGATGTTCTATACTTTAAAAGAATATTTTAACTTAATTTTTTTTATTGATTATTTCTGTAAAAACATATGTTTTGTATAGAAAGATAAAAAATTTATTTTAAAGGTAAGATAATTAAAAAATTATTCTCAATAATTATGTTGAATTACATGTAAAATTGATAACTAAAATATGTTTTAATAAAACATTTTGAAAACAAATTTTATTCATTAATATATATTGGTTAACATATAATTTTACAAAAATATTTATTTTTTAGTTTTTATTGATGAAATATTATGTGGTTTTAATAAAAAATATTATTATAATTGAAATTAAAAAAACCAAATGACAGTTCTTAAATCCAATAATTAGTTTTATAAATAAATAAGAGCAATATATTTTTTAACTATTATAAATTAATATGTTTCTTATGAATTATGATTATAAAATTATTTAAATAAAATTATGAATTAAATTTAATATGATAAATATAAAACAATTATTAAAATTATTAAAATATTCTAGGAAAAATTGTTAAAACAAATAATAATTATTATAAAGCGTTAAAATGTTTTCAAAAAAAGTGGTATGATTTGTTAAAAAATAATAAAACAAAATGATAAAAATTGAGAGATAACATGATAACAGGGGTAAGGGAGGGATCGACTGAGAAACGAAATCAAGTCAGGAGAAAAGGGTTTGGTCATCAAGTACATTTGAAGGAGAAGTATTGATCCAAGCATGGCGTAGGTTTGGTAACCGAGGGAGGTTTTGACCTTTGGGGGGAAATGAATGTGAGGTGTCCGAGTGATCTTCAAACACCGTTGAGTGCTCCCAATGGTCGAGCATTATCATAAGGGATTCAATAGTGAGTTAGGGATTTGTTTCTCTGTATGTTCTAATTGAATGAAGTTTTTAAATACTTCAACCTATACATGGTAGGTTTTTGTGTTATTTTCTAGAAGTTGAATATTTATGTAGAGCCTTTTCCTTGAATCTTTTTGGAATAGGATGTTATGTGTGTCCTTTCTTTGTCAATCGTATTCATCTATTCTCTATTGATATTTTTTTCTTTTTTGGATCTCTTCAATGTGTAAGACATATTAAAAATTGATTTAGATTAATTTCATATTTTATATTTTTGTTGACTCCGATTTTTTTTATTGGTTGCAATCCACATTTCAATCACCTTTTTATTTCCTTTTTCAACCATTTTGGAATGTTGGATTTGTAAAAATTGATATAGATATATAAAATACTATTGTCTATTTTTTTGCTTTTGATTTTCCAGCTCCACTAAACTAATATAGGAATCCACTATAATATAAATATTGAAATTTATATTTTATGGATTTAAATTATGTATGAACCAGATATATAAGAACATATTACCCTTGATGAGAATTGTACCGAAGTATTGCACCTAATGTAAGAAAATTTATTTAGATAGGGGGAGTTATTGAAATCTATAAAGTAGTAGAATATGGTTTTCTTATTTTTTGTAAATCAAGTTAAGAGAATTTATTTGTAAAATTTATTTCAGCATTTTTTGGATAATTTAAGAATCAAACATGTTTCCATTTTTAAAAGTTTTTTTTTAATTTTATATTTATGTAATTGAACTATTTATTTTTCATGCATTTATTTCTTTTTAGTAATTTGTATATGAATGTTTGTTTTTTCAAAACTATTGTTGTACATGATAATTTTTCTTTTCATAATAAAAATAATATATCCTCAAATGATTCATGTGGGTTCTCCGTTTCATATTTCATGTCAATTTGTTTTAGTAGTTTAATAATATTTAATTTTGATCTATCTAAATAATTTTGAATTAAATATTTATGATATAATGGGGAAATTTGGTTAAATATTTAAAACAATTTATGAATTTAATATTTTTATATTAAATTTTTTTATTACACCATTGGTATTATCTAATGGAATTTTAATTGTTTTTATAACGTTATAGGGGATATTTTTGAGTTTATAAAACTGTTCTGCCAAAACAATTCATGACAATTATTCTCTTGAAATTACTTTTTTTAACAATAATTTTTCACCAATATATATACATGGGATGTCATTGAGTTTTCAAAATTGTTCTTTTAATAATAATATTACAAATTTATATATATATATATATATACCTCCTTCATTATAAGTATAATTTCTGCCCATGGTATTCTTTTCATAAATTTTTTTCATTATTTTTCCACTTTAAGTGCAAGTGAAGTTATCATATTTTTCAAAATATAGGATTATGTTAAAAATGTTTTATCTTTTAAAAATTTTATGTCTATATATATATATTCATAAATAGATAGTTTAATATGATTTTTTTAAAACATGTATATATATGTAGATATATATGTATTATTTTAGGGTGATATGGAATTTTAATCTCACATCAATATATGCATATATATATTTATATAATATTATTTATATATGTATCAATTTTTGTAAAACTATTTATTTCCTATATCTATGTAATTAAATGCACTTATATATATATATATATATTTAATTATTCATAGATATACATTTGTGTGTGGATATGCAATCATGATTTATTCTAGTATATATATAAGAAAAAGTTTATATATATATATATGTATCTTTTTATGTAAATCTGTTATATACATATATATATATATATATATATATGTATATTAACGTATATTTACACATTTCATTTCATGAAAAGATACTTTTATCATGAAAAATTTATAAAAAAGTAATATACTTTTTCACGAAATGGATATCAAATCTCATGATCTTTAATGAAACATTGTGGTCCTTTTATATATAAAACACAAGGTGTAATGTTTTTAATACTAAAGTATTACACTTGGATATTATGTGAATGAAGGCATGGAATGGGGAGTGAACCCAAAGCCTTATTGTTATTTTTTCTGATCAGGTGATTGATATTCCCAAAATTATATAGCACTCCAATAAATTGGGAATGATGCAATCTCATGTGTTGTCATGTATAGTGAGCGAAAGGTTTATCCTGAACACACTATGGGATTAAAGAGTGAACATAATCCAACATGTGAATATTTAAATTATGTTATGTTGTCTCTGGAGTGAATTTTGACTTCATATTATGATCCAATTTGCCTTTGAGAACTATTTATGAATGTTTATGAGTTATCAAGATACATTTTAATTATTTCCTTAATGAAAGACATGGATCTTTTAAATGGTTACATATTTTGAATCCTATTTACAATGAAATATTATTATTTTAAATAGTACTCATGATTTTATAAATTAAAAATTCTCAATTTTTATCTCATGTTTTACAATTTCTGTTAAAAAAAAATTGTTTTGTTTCAACATGATTTTATACCCCTTACAATTCTTTCTGTCACAATCCCTTTTTTCAAAACCTCTTTTTATAGGGAATGAGTACTCAAAGAGGAGTATGAGAGGTCCAGTCCCCTTTATGGTGTTTAACCCTTATAAACATCTGAATAGTATTCTTGTCCTTTATTTTTTGAGAGTTGTAATTAGAATACTTCAATCTATCAAAACTCTGTAAAACAACTATTTAAAATATGTCCTTTATCCGTGCTAGAAAAAGGAATTAATAATTCTAGAAAAGTGATGTTAATTGTGGTGAAGATCTGGGGATATTTTATTAGTTCTCATAAAATCATTGATAAAGTCCCCTTTTATCAGCACAAAAAAACGATGATTAAAGATGTCTTTTATCAGTTTTATTTTTAGCACTGATTAAAGTAAAAAAACATTTTAAGAAAATATTTTTTCAATTCAGGGATGAGCTGCAAAAGCACCAAACCCCCGACCCAATCAAACTTGCCCCAGCCACCTCACCCCCCACTAGTAGTGCTCTCACCCCCTTTAACAACACTAGAAATTATTCCCACCCACGCACGCAACCTACCTCTCCATAGATTCAAACTCATTACATGTGGTATGCGCACCTAAGCCTTTAACAATCAACTATATTACCTTACTCTTCATTTATTAATATATCTATTTATTTATATATTTATATATAGTTATATTTATTCATATATTAATATATATATATCTATATATCTTAACATATATATTAATATATATATATATATCTTAACATATATATTTATATTAATATATATATATTTAGTTATATTGATATATATATATATATCTGTATATTAATATATATGTATAGTTATATTTATATATTAATATATTTATTTGTATATTAAAATATATTTTAAGATCATTTTTAAATACATTTATAAAATATGTTTTTTGGGTGTGTTAATAAATAAATAAATAAATAAATACATATATACATAACACACACATATTATATGTTTATTTGTAAGTATAATTATACATATTTATATATATTTTAAAATATTATATATTAATATATATATATATACATATGTTTTGAATATATAGACACTATATAGCAGCTTGACAATACAAACACACATGAATATACACACACACACACAAACACATCATATAGGTATATAAATATAAATATATGTGAATTTTAAGTAAAATGGATATTAGTTATTTATTTAGATAAGCCTTATATATTTGGAAATATACTTTATATGTAAATATGATTAATTATTTATTTATAAAATTAAATTTTTATTGTTGAATATATAAAAAATATGTATATATAGTTATACAAATCATTATAAGTAACATTAAATTTTGAAAGAAATGATAAAATTTAAAATCCATAACATCAATATATATGTAACCCCTTAGAGTAAATTCAGTCCAAAGTGAAAAAAAAGATCCCTAGAAATGAGGCTGAAATTCAATCGAATGTTAAAAAACTTTTGGTATGTGGACTAAAAAATCAGTTTTGGAGGCCTTCTGGACCTTTTTTACCTTAGAATGTGACAGGAGGTTCCCCTGGGTCATAATGAATAGAGCTAATCATAGGCATCAATTTGATATGCAGTAGATCTCAAATGGACAGCCGGATCAAAATTTACGGCCCTTTGATGTTTGAGTTAAATTTTCAACATATTTGAGATCTTTTATTTTTTTTATTTTTTTTAAATTATTAATAAATGATTATTAATCAATAACAATTAGAAATTTTTTAATTAATCACATTTTTGAAAACATTTTAAAGTCATTTTCATAAAATTTATTATATATTAATTATAATACTGTATTTATACTTATCTATGACATATTTAAAATATATATATATTATATTTATATCAATATAAATGTAATTTAACATCAAAATATTATTTTAATGAATTTTGTAAATGTAATATTTTTTAGAACAAAAAAAGTGTTGATAATTCCCCCTATCTGTGCTACTAAAAAACCACTAATAAATGGGGGGCCCTTTAACAGTGCTAAAAATCACTGATAATGGGGGTGCCTTTATCAGTGCTATAAATGCCCTGATAAAGGGTCACTTTTAAGCGAGCTTTTTTAGTGTTGTAAAAAGTTCCCTTTATGAGCACTTTTTTTTAGAGCTGATAAAGGGTGGTGTTATGGGAACCCAATTTTGTGGAAGTTAACTATAATCCATTGGGATCTAAGGTTGTAAAATAATAAATTGATTATTATATATATAAATAATGGAAATTGTTTTGGGTCATCATAGGGTCACTGTAGGATTTATAGATAGGAGAAGTTAATGTCTATGTTTGTTGTACCTTTGGGGTTTGTGGAGAGAATTGATTTGCTGACATACCAATTTTCTCTTCTGTAGAGGTATAGTGCAAGGCATGATTTTCTTCATGTGTCATAAATTTGGATGTATCACCCAAAGCCTTCTAATGTGATCAATGTTGATTATGTTGAGTTTTAGATAGACGCATCATTTGAGATTCAATGGATATGTGATATTGATCGCAATGAGAATGTGTTTCGAGGATGGATCATGCCTAAAATTAAAGTATTGCGGAAATATCGATGTGTCTAGGTAGAAATTTTTTAGATAAAAGAAGATATGTGGCCTCATTGGCCTGATATTTTTACCTCAGATACATAGAGAATCATGGGAGTATGGGTTGAAGATGCAATGTTAAAAGCTAGGTTGATTATAAGATAAATAACTTTTTAAAGATGTCTCATGCTCATTTTTAGGTACTATTTTAACCCTATTTTTTTATAAATTTGGTAGATTATTTTTGTTATTTAAGGATGAATGTTGTAGTTTTGGAAGAAAAGTGGGTACTCCATGGTTAGCACATAGTTTTCCAAAATTGTGCACCTTCTCTAAGAAAACCATGCAATCCCAAAGAGTGTGGAATTTAACATTTGGAACATGGTTTTTCAAACTGGGTTTCCACATAGTGTACATCATGCACCCTAGGGATAAGGCGCATGGTTATAGAGAATGGTATTGAAAAATATGCATCCCTTACTAGAAAACCATTTCTGTGGCTTTTAATTACCCTAATATTTATAAATAATTCATACCCCTGGTATTAACCTCATATCGATATGGTTTATACCTATACCAATTCCTCTAAATTTTGAAACTCTTGAGAGGGTTTTAAGGATCCTTGAATCTCTTTTTTAGTGAATCAATGATCCAATTGAAGGATAATGTCTCCTTCGGTATGTGATTTCATCCCCATTTGGATTCGTCTATCTTCCATATCCCTTTTGTAATAATGCGGAATGATTTGTACTCCAATAGAAATGGTTGAGATTTACCTTTTCATTGATATTAAAATATTTGATCTTGATCATAGGTATTGGTCTTAGATTTTCCATGACATTGTGATCTTGAATGATTCTCTTCAATTTGTGGATTTCCTGTTTAACATATGTCTACAAAAAATCATGAGGTATGATGTTTAAATATCTCTTTATATAGTCTAGAATGATAATTGTGTGTATGTAATTTTGGATGTTCAATTTCAAAATTTAGTAATTGAATATTGAAATTTAATTAATTAATTAATTAATTAGGTAATAAATTAATATATTAATTAATTATGTAATTATTTAATAAATTAATTAATTAATGGGTTTATGGATTTGGTAGAATAATGTGATTATTGAATTAAATAAAGTAATAATTTTGTAATTTGTATTATTGGAATTTATTGGTAATTATAATTAAAGGGTATATTGGATTAACCATGAAGGGTTAATGGATATTATGAATAAGTTTGGATAAATGGTTTAACAATGAATTTTTCATATTATTCCATGTTATTTAAATAAAGAACCAAGTTTTTTGGAATAAAATGAAATTGTGCCCCATGATGAGAATGTTAGATAAGATGGTTAAAGATGATTAACCTTCATAAATGTTATATTTATAAGATATGTGATATATTTTGATATATGTGATAATGGGTGTTGGATACATACTAATGCTCGCAATATCCATATGTGATAATGATCATGTGACAAGTATTGATGCTTCAAACACCAATAAGTGATAACAATGAGGTGTGGGATAGGGACCGATGCTCCGAATATCCCAATGGTGATATACAAGTTTGTTCTAGGCCGAACACATTATCACTGGAGTGGAGTTCCTATTAGAAATGGTATGAAAATTGGAATTAAATGATTAGTTAAATCTCATGATATAATGAATTATGATTCCCAATGATATATGGTTTAGACTCCATCTCATGACTAAGTAGGTACTAATTGTTTGAGTGTCATCTAGAACATGGGTAATTATGTGGTTAATTAAATAATAATTATTTTTTACATTTTTAAATCTTAAAATTTCATCATCATAACATAATCATAGACAACCCCAATAAATAATGAGATTATAACATAAAGTCCTTACTTCTTTAGTAACAATTTAATCGTAAAACATCAAAAATAACGAATAATAAAATTATAATTATACCCCCATAAATTTCGTAATAAAAATAATAAAATACATTCATAGGTACTATATACACCACCAAAATAAAACAATTAGTTAATATGGAATGAGTCCCCCAGATATAAAAATAAGATGAAAATCCTTTACCCTGAGTATGTCTTACTTTGTGGGAATTGGAACATTATGTATGATAAATATAGATTTATTATTAAATATACTATATACCCATAATCATATATATAATCCCATATATGATTTACTTATTTCCCTTTATCAACCATTTGTTAAAAATCATTTTTAAAATCATTGTCCTCTGTGATATCTGCTTCATTTTTCATGTAAGTCATCATATGGTAGTTCTGGTCCATTTATTTTGATAATGGTTATATAACATATATAATATTAATAATAATAAAAATATCATATATATTCATTTTATAATTATTTATATTCATCCATAAAATTATATATATAAAAATAAATTACACCGTTCATGGAGACAATGGGTCATACGTACGTATGAATGATGATTTCATTTCTCGACGGATTAAATAAGAGAAAGGAAAATAATAAATAATATTTCCAGAATAATTATTATATAATATATTTATTATAGATTAAATAAATCCATCCTTATTACCATCCAATTAAAATAGAAATGTAAAATGAATCACATTGCTTCATGGAGGTGGCAGTCCACACGGACTCACAAGCGATGTTAATATTTTCCAACAGTTTGGAAAGTAAGAAGGTATATATAATATTATAAATAAATAATTTATAATTTTTAATATTTATAATATATAAACCTTAAACCCATAATAATACCAATACATATAATTTAGTGATGAGAAATAAATAGTATCACTATGTGGTGACGGTAAGTTGTATGTACCCAAGAGAAAAACATTAACTTCCCATTTCATGGATAAATAGTAAATAAATGTGGTTTCACTATTTTTATAAAAATTTATTACTTTTAGGATAATGTATATATTATTTTATTAAAATAAACTAAAATATTTATTGTACATAAAAAATAATTAAAAAAAATTATCTACTAAGGCGATTGACTTTTTTTGAAATAACTTTTTTAAATGTCCCCTTAAAGAAACAAGGGTTGGTTATTTAGTAATGCCATCACATATAGAATGTGTATAATTAATTTCATAAGTTATTTTTCAAGGTTATGGTTCATATATAAGGTAAAACGGTTTTGAATTTGATAGTGTATGCGGTTCTCTATTATAATTGAGGTAAGGGGGGCTTTAGGAATTTCTTAAAAGATGAAAATATATAAAAAAAAGTTGTCTATCCAAAATTACACCAAAATACAAATGATTTTAATTTAATATATTATTAGTTCTAAAAAATATCCAATAACATTTTTAAAAGTTTATGTATGGATTTAAAGATTATCATTTGGTTTAACACATTAATTAACTCATTTTAACTTTAATCATGGTATCATATTTTTCGAAATTTTTTATAATTTTACATGTGCGGTGGAAATTAGATAATAAATGGCAAATGAAATATACATTAGAAAATATATTTTCCTATTATTTATATTTTAATATTTTTAATATTTTGTAAAAAAAATTATGAAATATTTTTTTATAAAATATCATTAATGTCAATTATGACACTATTCATTTGATTAGATTTAAAATACATAAATTTTAAATTTAAAATAGAATATAATAATTTAAAATAACAATAATATGTCAAATTAGTATAAAATAATTATGGAACACAATAACTCACTAATAGTACATTACTTTTATATTTCATAAAATCATTTATTTTTTTATAATCATGGAATAAATTCTACGATATCATTGTATAAGAATTTAAGGTAATTTTATAATTTATGAAAATTTTAAATAAATATATTTTAGTAAAATTATATAACTAATCTGAAAATAAACAATGATCTTAATTAACTGATTTATTTTTTCTTTTTGTGTACATATAAGAGATATTTAAAACTAAGAGAGTGACATTTTGTAACTTCTATTGCAATAAATATTATATATGTCATATTCACGAAAAAGTAAATATTAAACAAATAAAGTTAAAATATAAGTTTATATTGATATAATATCCTCCCACCATTAATTATTATGAAGAAAAAATACAGTCTTATCACATAGTTTTAACCTAGATTAACATGATTTACCCTTTACAATGGCGACAGTTTTTACCATTATATGATTGATATTGACCAAAAATAAAAGGGACATATTTAAAATAAATTAATATATAGATTAATTAATATGGAATCAAGTTTATAAAATTCATTTTCTATATCTGGATGAAATTAATTTTAAAATAAGAAAGAAACATTCAAAGAAAACTTATTTTTAGAAAAATACATTTTTAAGCATAAGACTAGGTTTTTTATTATCTCGTGTCTAGAGAAATATTATATAAAAATTTAAAAAATTATTTAATATATAATATATATTTCATTAAAATAATTCACTAATATATTATTATTTAATTTATTTAAAAATTTCATTACATGCATAAACACACTTTTTTAGAAAATTGCATTTTACTTAAAAAAAGTTTTTTTCAAATTCATTCTTAAAATTTATTCAAATGAAAAAATTTGATTATATAAAACATATAAGAAAAAATTTTACATTTGAAAAATTTTATAAAAAATATATAACTATGTATGTGATTGAAATGAAGATATTATTTCCAGTAAAAATCTATACTTTTACTATTCATTAAAATTCATACATTTTAAAAACTTCTCAAAAAAATCATCTTAGAAAATTATTACATGATCAATTAGAAAATTATATCCTTTTAATAAAATATAATCTCTAAATTCACTTAAAATAATTGTTAATAATTTCTCAAATAGTTAAATAAAAACAATTTTTTAAGAAAGTGTTTCTTTGAAGAATAAAATTAATTTAATAAAACTTTAGTGATTATTTACAAAATATTTATCAATAAGCACATATTTATTATGAAATTTATATATAAACCATTGATTATTTAAAATTTTTTATTGATAATAACTTAAGGGTTAGGTTATCATGATCATATTTAAATAGTATTATTTTGTGATTTGTTTAGGCCTGGTGTTTTATATCGGGTACACAATTGAACATAATGTTCATTAAAAATGTTACGGTGTGAAAATTTTCATATTTGGGAGACTATTTATAAAACATATTGTCTACATGAGATATGATATATTTTTTCTAAAGAGTCTTCGTCCTTATTTTTTGTATATTAGTTATCCAATCACTAATGAAATTTTATTCATTTACATCATCCATACTTCATTCCTTCCTTTCAAAAACTGATCCAAATTTAACAATCAAATAATTTTATTTATTTCTATGAGTATAATACATCCCCATATTCCCCCTAATAATATCAGTTATGAATATCTTCAGAATTTCATTCCTCTAAATTTTTATAACTGTTTTTCTATAACAACTCTAAATTTGATTGATATTTCATCTCATTTTCCCAAAAATGGTTCTCGAATTTTAAGTACCTTTCATATATTATATTAATATTTTTATCCCATGATTTTATATGAATTCCCAAGGAATATTACATCATCCCCATGAATTTCAATCTTTTGGTTCTTCTCCTTGTTGAGAATAAACAATTTACCCCCCATAATTCAAAAGTATTCAAATTTGGGATTTTTCCCATACCACATTTCATATGGTGTGTTCTATTAATATTGAATTAAAAATCCCATTTTTTAGATATAAACTAAATTAAGAAAAATTTAGATATAATTTTTCTTTTATTCTTGTTGAATTATCATTTATTTCATGGTATGTTCCTCCACCTCATTGTTAGTTAATTAAATACTATTTTCAATATATAACTTCAGAATTTTTATCCTAGTATCTTCTCTACAAATATCATGTAAAATTTAATACACATAAAAACTCTATATTTGAAGTATATGTTCATAAACCATGTCATCATACCATAATAATCAATAAATAGAGTTTCATAACATTGTTCTTTTGTGGACAAGGGTGAAATTGGCCCCTACACATCCACCTTCACTAACTCATGCAATATTATTAACATTTATTCCACAATCATGTAAGTATTTAAAATTATTTTCAATTTTTAAAAAGAAAAATATTATTAGTTTCATCTTTAGAATGTTATAGGAAATTATGAGATCCTTAATTTTCCACCACATCTTACAAGGACTTTTGGATTTTGTGGCCTAGAATTTTTCTCCACATCCTTTTATATTATTCCTTGGATATAAAGTGCCTATCTTATTTCGGACTAATGAGTTAGGAATTGGATGTATTAAATTTCTCTACCACTATGGTGTCCATCCATTCACAAGATATTTTTTAAAAGACATACTAATAAATATTATAGGTATTAGAGATTTAATTTGATTCCTAAAAAATACTATCTTGAAATAAATTTATAGAAAATATAAACACTCATTCTTTTACTCTATATCCATCAACTCTTATGTGAGGAGGTGATAATGGTTGAGGGAACTCCATAATGTATTATTTTACTATCTTATGAAGTGAGTAAAAATTGTAAAATAATAGTATAAGAATTATAATATATTGAAAACTAAAATTTATTACTTTAATTATTTATTAGATCAATAAAGGTGAACTTCTAGGAAGAAACGGAGTATAATAGGGTCCATGAATCTAATAAAATTCAATGTAACATCTAAAAAATCCAAAAACAAATCCTGGAATATCCAATTTATTGACTTCGTTTTCACCATGAAATAATTTTTTCATTGTGGAATGTAGTAATATACATTAGATATAATCCCTTTTGAATTCCTCATATGATTCATCATTTTCGTTGAAGAGATGGTTTTTGTGTTCCATGGATACATAATTCTCCTTCGAAACCAAAATATCTCAAGGGTTATGAAATAACATTCCACATACTTCACCTGTAACATTATCTCCCCTTATATTTATCAGTATCATTGTATCTTGAAGTGGAAAATATTATTGTTTATTTATAATGGTATTCTATATCCATATTAATTCATAAAGACATGGAATAATGGTCAAATGTTATAAAATGATCTTTTACAACTCCTCAAAGGGGTAATGATATTTAAATTCAATATGGCATGGATACATCTGTAATATCACTACATGACTTCTCTGTTAGATCTCATTAAACTCATCCCACATTAAAACTTGAAATTATTTGTATCTTCTTTCATAAGAAAGAGTTCTATTGCAATATTATGTGGTTCTAATCTAGTGTATAATTATACCACAACTTGATTTCATCTACTCATCCTATAATAATTCCCCCCAACCCACACTTCATACATGATAATTAAACAATTTCATGTCCTAGAGATCATATTACTACATCAATGACTAGTGACTATCGTGGTGTGAATCCATACATTGATGGATTTTGTGGAAACATTTTCATTTTACTTTTTACCTAAAATTAATTATATAATAACATAAAATCATATCATCAGAATTACATCTTGGTTTAAAATATGTATCCTTTTATGTGTGATGCTGTGTAGTGAGGTCCCTTGTTTTTGTGAAATATCATCAAAATCACATTAATCCACACTATGAAACCATTTTTTTGGAATTATTTCTTTCTAGGTTTACCATTTCTACTTTGGTTCAACTAACTATATATTGAAAAAAAACATTTTTTGGAGGAATCTCTCTGTAGTTACTCTATAAACCTCAAGGGAGGATCCAAAATATTCCTTAATCTATATCCTTCATTAATTATAAAAATTATAAAATAGTTGTAGATTTATCTCCCATAATCAATGAAATCAATTAAAAAAGATATGCATCAATAATATTTATCAAATTCACCCACATTTGAGCATTTTTTTTATCCTTAATATAAATATATTTACAAAAATTCCATATATGTTAAATCATTTATCTAAATAAAATTAGTAGAGAACATGTCAATAAAACAAAACATTAGATAAAAATTTTCAAAATCTAATATACTCATCCCATTTATGTAATCATATATCCTTAATAACATTATACTACAATTCTTATTCTCATCCATAATTATTTTTCATCCATTTTTTATATATCCATATCCATATAGTGATAAACCTATTTATAAAATTTCACATTCAAGGCTCATGAATAACATAATAACAGAGTGATGGTAATTATAAATTTGATGTATTCTATTTATAGTCTTGCATAATATCTCAAATTACTTTATTGAAATCGATCCAAATAAATATAGAGAAAAACTAAAAGAGGATCTAATGACTTTGATTCTAGTGGTGGGTAGTTCATTTTGTAATCATTAAAAATTAAGGCTTTAAAAAATTTTATAAATTATTTAAGTACAAATAAGGAATATTTATTTAATCTCAATGAAAATGATACCTACTTATCCACATAAAAGTCATAATCTCCCATCAATCTCTACATCTCTTAATGATTCCCATCATGAAAATTCAACAATAAAGGCACATTTTGTCATCATTGTTTTCCTTCCTTTTAATTTTTATAGAGGAAATTGCACCAGGATCATGTATCACACCCATAAATCTACCTTTTTATATCTCATATTGAAACTAATTATAACAGTTATAATAATATCATTGATCAGGTACGAGTGATCATTAAATTGTACATGATATGATCTATTATTTCGATTTGTCTTCCAAAAGAATATTGGAATCAATGAATAAAAATATAAAATATCTTGTAATCAACATCCATGTCACTAATTACAAATATACCACCTAATATTACTTGGTATTATCACATGGTAGTCACATGAATCACCAATCACCCTGTATAAACTCAAAAGAAAAAAAATCATGAAATATTACTAAATAATGTATTGTATAAAAGATAAATTAGATAATAATTGAGATTAATTTTCTAGAAATTTCGTAGATATTACAAGATTAACATAGTGTTAGATATAGGTAAGGTATAATAGTAAATGGGCTAAAAAATATCCTCAATAATATTAGAGTGGTTTTAAAAAAACTCATTTTTTGAATAAGATAAAAGGGAAAGTTTAAATAGTAACGTTTTTCTAGACATATCGTATGAAATAGGTTATATATAATAATTTAATGAAATAGTTTAAAACACCTATTAAGAATGGAATTTCAAAATATTAAAAAATCACTCATAAAATGAATGTTATGTAATAATCGAATAAACATAAAATTTATAAATTTTAAATACGCGGCCAAAATAATTCTATAATTATAATGGATAACATATTAAGAATTAACATGTTATTTATTTTCAATAATTCCCAATTAATTTTTTTCATTTATCTAATTGTGTGTTCATAATTATCATATATCAAGAGATTACTCCAAAAAATTGTCTCTTTGTCCATTGATTTCAGGAATAAAAATTTACTTGTTTCCAAGAATCTCTCCACAACATATAATTTTAAATACCATATCCACTATTTAAAATCATGCTGATATAGATAAAAATGAATATTCTAAAAGATACATCATAGTAAATTAAAAAAATTCAATAAATAATTAATGAACTCCATGATTTATGTAATAATTTTTTTCATTGATAACTGGATGCAATTTACTGTATGAAAATCATATGCATTGATGGATTATGGTGGATTTGATTTCCTAAACTAAAAAGATTGAACTAAGTAACATTATAGTGTGTAAATTAAATATTTATTATCATAAATATGAAATTGATGCAAAAAATAATATTTAATTTGTTTTCATTCATCATTTAATATACAGGATATATAAATAACACAAAAGAAATTTAAATATAGTAAATTATAAGAAAAATGAGAAAGTAAAACAAAAAAATAGAATGCATTAAAAAAATATGTAAGCAGGAGGAAATATTATGATTCCTTGGTTACATCCCCCATCTCCCATTAGGATCCACCTCCACTATGGTTGTAGTCAATGAAATAAATAAGTCCCTAAAGGACTACACCTACCAGAATTGAATCACCTAATACTTCTCTAAAATAATTTCCTCGATAACTACTGTTTTATAAGGTAAGGTAGAGTAGTCTAAATCTAGGATATGTTAGAAACTACCACAATCGCTCCCTATAAATGATGAATGGTAGTCAATGATGGTGTTGAAAACTACTAAGATGAATGATCAGTCATGGATATTTCTAAATTAGTTTCTTGAGAGTTTATAGTGATACCTATGTAGTAATTTGGGTATATGGATCCCCACTATGTAGGGTAGACCAAAATCCAAGAACCTAAGAGTGTTCAGTTCTTACGAGAGGATTAACTAGAATGTAGATATTATTTTGGTTAGTTTTAATTTCTTTTATCACTAAAAAGGGATATTATAGTGACTATGCTAGCAGTGGGAGTCGTTCGATGATCATTTTATTGAGTTGGTATCTCCCGTAACCTTAGGGAGGTCATGTGGTGATCAACCTAGTCAATAAAGGGAACCTCCACTATAGGGTAATTTTTCAGACCCTTTCAATTATTTTGGGAATCCAACATGAACTATCATCATTCATTAGTATCCATAAGATAACTAGTATCCCATGTATGAAAATTTGATGAGGGGAGGGTTGGGGATGGTATAAATGCTCAATTATATGTGGTCTAATAAGAACTAAATATGTTGATGGATGAGTGGGATAAAAATATTTATTTTGGATGAACCTAACTTGTTCCCACTAGGGTTGATATAGTAGAAAAAATTGGTGTTGTGTTACGTAATGTGGTTGAATGGGAGTTGGATCACATTCTTTCTCCATATTATTATATAAATGGAGATTGATCAAAATCAGATTTTGAATGAAATTGGAAAATAATATTTCCACTCTCTATGAGGAAAGGGTGAGGATTGAACCTAAGAATGGGAAACTTCAATTCGTCCTCTTCGTGTAGGGTTAGATTGGGATGTTAAATAATCTTGTGAGCGTCCCTAAATAAAATCATAATCCGCAATTAAATAATTATCATTTTCATCCCATTCAGACCCTTTACATCTATCATTAATGGGATTACTTTTTCAAATAATGGGAGGCTAGACAACATAATATACCCTAATGAGGATAGGTGCAATGATTAGTCAAAAACACCCAAGTGCATTTCTTATTATGTTGTGAAATTCCCAGCCATAATAATACCCTTGGGATTGTTCAAGATTCACCCTTAATATATTTAAAATGATTTAGTCATGTTGATTATTAACTAAAATATATAAATGTTAGAAATACGAATAACATATTATCTAATAAGAAATCTTTATGATAACCTATTATCAACCCATTAATGAGATATTTCCCAATGAATAATCCTTGAGAGATAACTTCTCATCTAATTTATCTTAGTTTTTTTGTTTGTTCTTTCTCAATGGGTAAATGATTGTTTTCACCTACTAATTATGGATTGTGTTCTTGCAGCCCTCCAGTATAAATTTATTATAATCCAATCTCTATATAATCTCATAGTTTTTGACACATTATCCTCCTCCAAACACTATAAACTGAAGGATCCAATTATAATGGACAATTTTTAACTTAATATACTTCAGTTTCATATACAATACTAATAGTTACTCTATGATATACTTTATTGAATCCTCATCCAATAACTGGTTAATATGTTATAAATTCATAGCATAGAATCAATATATAACATGATCGTCTATAAAAACATATTTAATAATATGGATATTAAAATTCATTTTTATGAGTTTCTAACATCTAATGTCTCCCCAAACACTTCCATTGTTTGGGTTCAGGAAACCATATAAAATAGTTAACCTGCTTTTGGGAAAAATCCCCACACAGAGATGGGTGATGGGTTCTTTTTTTGGTTTGGATTTGGTTACATTACAATGATGTGAATTGGTTAGGAGAAAGTCTTCATAAGGGATCATGTGGTTGTGTGGGTAGTTTATCCATTATATATTTTGTGGATCTCATAGATATATTTTTTTTGTTTTTTTAATGGGTATTTTTCTTTGTATTTTTTGTTAATAGTCTTATATTGAGCCCTTGTTGGAGGGATAGGTATATGGATGGATAATGGATCGAGATGGATTCATAGGGGGTTTTAATTGGGTTGATTTAATGGATTGGAAATGTTTTTCTATTTAGATGAGTATGGTGAATTTTCATAGTTTGGGTTGGGAAACTCTGCAATAAGTTGGTTGAAATAGGTATGAAGAGGTGTGAAATTGAAGAAGGAGAGGATCTATATGTTTAACTTTACTACTTTAAGGTGATGAAAACCAAATCAAACATTTAAGAAAATCAATTTAGGGAGCATCGAGATATGGTAATAGGGATTCTAATAGCACAATTTTGGTTTTTTTTTTGAATTAAATGTATTTGAATACATTGTGGCATGACCCAAGTAAATACAACATGATGTCATTAGTTCTAAAACAATGGTATTTTTTTAAACTCAATCATCTAGGGTTGAAACTCCATGGCATGTCTGTTTACCCCTATGTGATTTATTTCAGGTCGGAATCATGACATGAAGCCTACCCAATAAAAAATAATTTTTCCTTTTTTTCTATCATTAAGAGTTATATAATAAGAAATTACATCCCATCAAAACCTGATTTTTCACTCCATATTATGATATTTTTGGGTTGGGTTATAGTGTACACCAATCCTATTAGGGTAAGATTAATTAATATCCTAGAATGTTACATTATTATAGTGTTCTCAATCATTTTGGGGAATAGGTCTATATTGATGACTTTTTGGAGTAGTGTCATATGACATGATATATCTAGATGGATGTTAAAAATGATTCTTTTTATCTATTCGTTATTACTCCTCCCAAAATTTATGTTGTCTCAATTAGATTTTTAGTTGGTCAGTAGTGGGGAGTTCCTAATTTTCCTAAACTAATTTATCATAATAATTTCTAACCAATTTATAGTTGAATTATAATCCTAAAAACGAAAACATGCTTAGGTTAATTCATACCTTGTGCTTTAATTAAAGTCAACATCTATATGAAAAATTTTATTTTCAGTAAAATTTGAGTGATAAAATAAATTAATTATGGAAATTATCTATGTATAGATTCATCCTTTTTTATTAAAAATTAGTGATGGTTCATTCCCCCTTTATATCTAATTGTATCCATGTGAAAAGTCATTTATACCATGATGGGTCATAACCAAGGTGACTATAGTTTTCATGGAAATTATCTCAAACAAGATTTAAACAAAAGTATTGTAACTCATGGTATGAATATTCAATGGTTCATTAATCTGTCACAAAAAATATTGATCTTATATTTATAGTTCTATTAATTATTATATCTATCTCTTTTAATCTCTTATAATTTATCCAAATATAGTAGTATATTTCTATCGTGGTGTGAGTCCCTAACCATATTCTTTATAGCCCTATACTAACGATGCTCTAGATCCACCTGTAAATTTACTAGTTCTTCATCAATAAGCATAAATGGGGTTATACTGGTCATCATTTTAAAATATATCATTTGTTACTATAATTTATTATTATAATTTTTTCTATAATCATTACCTTTTGAAATGGTATTTTTCTACAAAATTGTAACGCCCCGACCCCAGCTACCTAGAGTCGGTGCATCAATTACATAACATTGGCATGATCACAAGAAAGATCAAATCCCGAAAGACCGATTGGTTTAGTAGCCTTGGAAACACTAGATATATTCATAAGTTTTACATTACATCATAAAAATGAAAAACTACTACAACAACATAATGTCTCCATAATCCACACTACTATCCCCTCATAATATCCCTGCAGGTCATTCATAATTTACTTCTTCACATCCTGGGGAAAAATAAAACATAGAAAAGGGGTGAGCTCAAATGCCCAGTAAGGATAACAATATAGCGGAAACTTTCATAAATAAGAATAAACATTTAAGGCAATGCATTACTAAAACAAAAGCCTTTTAAAATTGAACTTCAACATGGTATGGAAAAAGTAAAACGAAATAATGCCATTTACTTATTCACATGGATATTCTACTAATCGAATAATCACATGCAAAAATCAATAACCACTTTCATAATGTTGGAATGCATAATGCCAGACTATCATAACCACATAGCCAAGGCCTCGTGCCAAGACTACAAATAAGATTGTGTCAAGGCCTTGTGCCAAGACACTAGTTTGTCTCATGAGACCTACTGATGCATCGAGGAGCTATAGCGGGCTCCACCCGTCACTTATTAAGTCCAATGCATTCCCATATGAAAAGGTTTAAACATAACATAAACATTCGTATTAAAACTAGCATACGAAATGTCAATACTTTCACAATAAACTATGAATGGTATAAAAATAGCACATCCACAGTCAAACATATCACAAAACCTTCAATACAATATAGAAGTTTTGTATCATAATAAATCAACTTCAAATAATCTTAAAATCCATCAAAGGATGTTGACATAGATGAAATAAAAATTCTTTTTAAAGAAATATCTCCTTTTATTTTGAAATCATTTCAGATCCATATAAAATAAAACATTTTCTTTGAAAATATTCTTATAAGCTTTTATGGGAAGCTTCGACGATTTTATAACGGCGGAAAATAACCGCACCCGCCGTATAAGTTAAAAAAAACATTCTTACCTCAATTCTGTCGAAAATGTTAAAAAAGGACCTTGTTTTGAAAACGACGGAAAGATTCCTTTATAAACTTCTTATAAAAAGTCAAACAAGGGTATAAATGACTTTAACCCATATTCTTGTAAATAGTAAAAATGTTTTGAAATACATTTTGAAGAAACATGGATGTGGATGATAAAGAGATCCCAGTAGATTATTACGTATAATACAACCTCGGATAATAAAGAGATTGTAAAGTAAACCCTTACCTTGTACTTTTCCTTTGTTGGGGTAGGTTAACCTCCTGTATAATGGTGAAATAATTGTTATTAAATTATACATGAATCATATATATTAATATGATATCATATATGATCTTTTAACATTGATTTGTTAATAATATCTTAGAATTATCGTCGTTTCAGGTGTTAACTTACTCATTTTCTTTTATATGTTTTGTTACATAAGCCATGGTTGTTGTATCTTATTCATATCCAGAATGATATCTAGTCCTTAAACATCATTTTTAAATCATCAAATAATAATTATACTTGAATGGTTACGATGGAGAATGAATCTCATCGCGTTCGTGGAGACGGTAGTCCGTACGTACGCACGAGCGACAATATCATTCTTTTGATATTAAAATAATATATAAATGGATGGTATATCATATATAAAGAATCATTAACATGTTATATTTATTATTTACATGAGTTACACATCATTATTATACCCATCCAAATAATATTATATTGAATAACAATTACACCACGACGTGGAGACGGTAAGCCGTACGTACGCACGTATGGTGACATGTTATTCAAAGGGTGGATAGAATAATGAATATGATTGTACCATATTTATAATAACATCACAGTATATGTGAGATACTGGAGTTATTATTTCAGAATGGTAAGAACAAAGAATGAAGAAGTGGAAGAAGAAATGAACTTAGAAAAGGGTGGTGAAATCATTACCTCTTCTTCGGGTTCTTCCTTTTGATTTGATCAAAAGGGCTCCTTAGGTTGGCTTTCTGATCAAACTAAGGCCTCTAGGTTGTAGTTAGGGATGTTGGGAGAGTATTTGGGCAGAGTTTGGCCGAAACAAAAGGCTTTGAAGGTGTGAAGAAATGAGAAGGAGGAGTGCCCTTTTATAAGAGGGGTGAGGGGCACCTTTGGAAAAGTTAGAAATATTAATTTATAATAAATTCATATTCGGTTTACAAAGGCTCCAAAGTTGACTATTCAAAGGATGAGGTGGGTATAGGTCGAAAACAACTCATCCAATATAATTTAGACAGGTTTGGGTACTTATATTAACCTTATCTTTAAGTATTAACTCTAAGTTAATTAGTTTCACTTTTACAATGTCTCTTTGTATTTTTATATAATATGGTTAATAAACTTACTATATACATCCAAGCGACCCCCAAGTGGTCCATTAATGAGGAACCTATCATAATATAAGTCTCTTGGCCGAACCTTAGATTTTTAGGAATTTAATATCAATCAATAATATAATATTTGTTTTAAGAATTCTTTTATGTCAATTATGACACTATTCATTAGTTGATTTTTGTGAAACTCATAACAGATTTATTACTTCGAACAAAGTCAATTAAATCAATCCTAATATATCATATTATCCTAGAAAATTAGTTTAATTCATTAAAAGTTTCATATTATATTTATTTGGGTATTTATAATATCACTTATTTTAATTTTTCACTATTATAGTAATTACTGCATCATCATTGTGTCATAAATAAAATAAATTATTTAATGTCTAAAAATTATAAGTAAAATATCATTATGTAGGAAATCATTTTAGCTTTCTAATGAATATTTATAATCGAAAATCCAACATGTATAACCCTATGTAAAAATTGTTCTTCTAAAAGATGTAAGCTTATGCCATTTTTATTTTTATTTTAACTTTATTAATATAAAGTGTCCCTACCACATACAAGTGGCTCCAAGGGGTCCCCAAATTGACCCAAGGATGCCCATGGTCGGGTATGTGTCCACCAATAAGGTTAGGACACGTTTTAGGGTAATTTTGTATTATTATAATATTATTTGTAACCCTTATTTACCGGATTTACCCTTTAACCATGGTAAATAAAATATTTACCACAGTAACTATTCAAAATGTCTAAAAATAAAAGTTACCTATTTACACAATTTGAACATCCTGATTCCAAATATGGAATCCATTTTTATAAATTCAAAACACAGAAGTGGCAGAAATTAATTTAAAATTAATTCCCGCTGTCAAAACAAAAAGCGTGTTTTTAAGAGATAATAACTATCAAAAGATTGACACTTGTTTATGTTCGGTTTAATTGTAAAATTATGTCCAATGACCAAGATTATATTAAATGGTAAAAATATATTCTAAATATACTTTAAAACCACTCAAATTCACAATTTATCACTATTAAATATTTTGATTAAAAAAATTGTTTTTAATTAAAATTTAGTAATTTTCACTATTCATCAAAATATGAAAGTTATCCGAAATGTACCAAAATTTCACCCTAGGCTAATTTTGATATTACGAATCCAAAAATGAAGTCCATTTTGAAATATAGAATATATATGATTTCAAAAAGTAGGTATTACTATTCACAACGGCTAGTTTAATTAGTTGTGGTGTGTGTTAGAACTCGAGGTTGCGTACAACACACGCTATCGCATTATTCGAAGGGAAACGTACCATAGAAGATTGGGGTGTTACATTCTCCCCTCCTTCAAATAATTGCGTCCTCGCAATTTCTAGGGTATTACTGCATAAAAAGACTCGGGTGGTTCTTCATCATAAGTTCCTCGGGTTCCCACGTTGCCTCTTCCATCTTATGATTTCTCCACAAAACTTTTACCAGACGCGTCGTCCGGTTTCTCAGTACTTGTTCTCTTGTATCAAGAATCCTGACGGGCTCTTCACAATAAGACAGATCCGGTTCCAGTTCTAATTCCTCATAGGTGAGTACATGCGTTGGGTCAGGCATGTATTTTCTCAACAGAGATACGTGGAACACATCGTGAACTTTGGAGAGACTTGGCGGCATTGCCAATCGGTAAGCTACAGCCCCAATTTGTTCTCGAATTTCGAAAGGTCCGATGTACCTGGGACTCAATTTACCTTTCTTACCAAAACGTATGACTCCCTTCCATGGAGATACCTTTAGGAAAACATGATCACCGACTTGAAATTCCAAATCCTTCCTTCGATTATCGGCATAGCTCTTCTGCCTACTTTGAGCTGATTTAATGTGATTTTGGATTACTTTCACCTTTTCCACCGTTTCCCCCACCAGTTCTGGGCCTACAAGTTTTCTTTCACCAACGTCATCCCAACAGGTTGGTGTACGACATCTCTTTCCGTATAACGCTTCATATGGTGCCATCTGAATACTCGAATGGAAGTTATTGTTATAGGAAAATTCTACCAGAGGTAAATATTGATCCCACATACCCTGAAAGTCAAGTGAGCAAGATCTCAACATGTCTTCTAAGGTTTGAATAGTCCGTTCTGATTGTCCGTCTGTCTGAGGGTGGTAAGCAGTGCTCAAATGAAGTTCAGTATCCAGGGATTTCTGAAGACTTTTCCAAAATCTTGAAGTAAAACGGGGGTCACGATCAGAAACAATCGATAGGGGTACTCCATGAAGTCTCACAACTTCATTAATATATAGTCTTGCTAGACGTTCCAGGGGTAGATCTTCTCTTATAGCAAGAAAATGTGCTGACTTGGTAAGACGATCAACAATCACCCATATTGCATCATTCCTTCTAGGAGTCTTTGGTAGCCCCATGACAAAGTCCATCGTAACATTGTCCCATTTCCACTCTGGTATGGGAAGAGGTTGCATGACTCCTCCAGGCTGTTGCCTTCCAGCTTTCACTTGTTGACAAACCATACATCTTGACACAAAATCAGCAATCTCCCTCTTCATGTTGTCCCACCAAAAATGTTCCTTCAAATCTCTATACATTTTGGTGCTCCCAGGGTGTATAGAGAAATTGGAACTATGAGCATCATCCAACAATTCCCTTTTTAGATCAGGTATATTGGGAACACAAAGTCTCTTCCCGAATTTCAAAATTCCATCTTCATACACAAAGTCTCTCAATCTCCCATCATTCACAGCTTTAATCTTCTTCTGAAATTCTTCATCATCGGTCTGAGAACTCTTAATCCTTTTTAGTAAAGATGGTTTGGCAACCATTTGAAAAAGCATTGATGTTTCACCTTCCCTGGTTATTCCCATGTCCTTCTTCACTAGATCCATGAAAATTGGATCCCTTTCAATTCTCATCATGTTCAAAACTCCATGGTCTTTTCTGCTCAAAGCATCTGCCACCTTGTTTGCCTTCCCCGGGTGGTAGTGTATCGTACAATCATAATCCTTGAGTAATTCAAGCCATCTCCTTTGCCTCATGTTGAGTTCTTTTTGTGAGAAAATATACTTCAAACTCTTGTGATCAGTATAAATCTCACATTTTTCACCATAGAGGTAGTGCCTCCATATCTTCAAAGCAAAGATCACAGCTGCTAACTCAAGATCATGAGTAGGATAGTTTTGTTCATGAATTTTCAACTGTCGTGATGCATAGGCAATAACTCTATCATTCTGCATAAGGACACAGCCAAGTCCTTTCTTTGATGCATCACTATAAATAACGAACCCATCATTCCCCGATGGTAGAGTCAATATAGGAGCATTGACTAATATTCTCTTCAGTTCTTCGAAACATTCTTCACACTCTTTTGTCCAAACAAATTTAACCCCTTTACGTGTGAGCTTCGTTAATGGGTTTGCCAATCGGGCAAAATTCTGGACGAAACGTCGATAATAACCTGCCAAACCAATAAAACTACGTACCTCAGTTATACTCGTAGGTGCTGGCCATTCTTGGATTGCCTTGGTCTTAGAAGGATCAACAGAGATTCCATCTTTAGAGACAATATGTCCAAGAAAAGAAATCTCCTGAAGCCAGAATTCACACTTGCTAAACTTTCCATATAATTCATGCCTCCTCAGAGTCTTCAAGATAATGCGCAAGTGATTTTCATGATCTTCATAGGTTTTGGAGTATACCAATATATCATCAATAAATACTACCACAAATTCATCTAGATACTCCTTGAAAACTCTATTCATCAGATCCATGAATACAGAGGGTGCATTGGTCAATCCAAACGGCATTACAGTAAACTCGTAATGCCCGTACCTGGTTCGAAATGCTGTTTTCGGAATGTCTTCCTTCTTCACACACAACTGATGGTATCCAGATCGAAGGTCAATCTTTGAAAAGTATTGAGCTCCATGCAGTTGGTCAAATAAATCATCAATACGAGGTAGGGGATACTTGTTCTTTATCGTTATAGCATTGATCTCCCTGTAGTCAATACATAACCTCATAGATCCATCTTTCTTTTTAACAAAAAGAACAGGGGCTCCCCATGGAGAAACACTAGGGAGAATAAATCCCTTATTACTCAATTCCTCTAGTTGTTTCTTTAGTTCGACTAACTCTACAGTGGCCATTCTATAAGGGGTCTTCGATATAGGCCTTGATCCAGGAATCAAATCAATGGAAAACTCAACTTCTCGTTCTGGAGGATGTCCAGGTAAATCTTCCAGAAATACATCTACAAATTCTTTCACAACAGGTACACCCTCTATTTGAACATTCCTTTCCTCACCGATAGTTACTTCATTCTCTTCCTCCCCAATAATTGAATTAAGTTGAGCTACTGGGGGTGAGTCTAAATAAGAATTAGGTGGTGACGATTCTGCTCTAAAAATAAGGTGTTCCTTATCATTATCATCGAGAATCGTAACCTCTTTCTTCTTAAAATAAATCTTCGCATCATAGTCCGAAAGCCAGTCCATACCGAGGATTATATCAAACTCAATCATAGGTATGACGATGAAATCAGCAGATAAAGAAAATTTATGTGCTCTAATGGGGACTGATTCACAAAACTTTGTTGCAATGATACTTCCCTTAGGAGTTTTAACTGACAACTCCCTTATTAAATCAAATTGGAAATATCTAATTTTCTTAGCAAACTGGGAAGATATGAAACAATGCGATGATCCAGAATCAAATAATGCATTTGCTAAACTTGAGGAAACCATTAAATTACCGGCCACCACGTCTTTCGGAGTTTCTACCTCAGCAGTAGTGATAACATAAGCCTGGCCTTGATCCCTTGGCCTTTTCTGAGGTAAGTTCTCCTGACGCTTAGGACATGCATTTTCATAATGCCCCATCTCCCTGCAATTGTAGCACTGAACATTGGTAGCTTCCTTCTTCCCCTTGCAATCATGAGCTTGGTGGCCTTTTTCACCACACTTGTAACAGACTCCCATTCCCTTCAGGCAAGCACCGGGGTGTTTCTTCCCGCACTTACCACAAGATGGATATTCAACCTTTCCCTTCTTCCCCTTATTTCCATTCCCAGATTGATCAGCAGGTCTCTTCTTCTCTTGCTTCGCTTTAAAGTCATAAGACTTAGAGAATTCTTTTTCGGTCTTGATAGCACATGAGACAATGTCTTCGTACGATGAAAAGGATTGTGAGACTAATGCTCGACGGAGAAATGGTTTTAACCCATCAAAGAAACGATAAATCTTACTTCTTGGGTTGCGAATATAATCACCAGCGTACCTCGCTAACATTGTAAAGTTAGCCTCATACTTTGTGACATTCTCGTCCTCCTTTTGTCTCAGACTCAGAAATTGCCTTTCCATATCTGCTCGATGGTCGCGAGGGAAGTATTTTTCTAAAAACAGATCTTTGAACTCCCTCCATTCCATATTTGATACTTCATCATCTTCCTTCGTATTTTGAATCAATGACCACCATTGATCAGCATCTCCAGTGAGGCGGTAAACTGCCATGATAACTTTTTCCCTTTCGCTACTCCCCAAAGCCTGAAATATTTTCTCTAGGGAAAATATCCATTGCTCAGCTACTAAGGGATTTGTACTCCCATTGAACGTTGGTGGTTGTTGTCTCATGAATCGATCTAACATTGATCCTCCACGCTGCGGATCAGGGTGCTCCATACGGGTAAGGTTATTATTCATAACCTGAGTAAGTTGTCCTAGTACGGTGATTAGCTGATCAGCACCAGTTGCATCACCAGCCCCACTATAATTATCTTGAGCAGGAGGGCAATCCCTACATGGAGTGCGTGCATTGATACGGTTTCCATTTCTTCCACTAGGCGCCATTTCTAAACAATGTCATAAACTAGATCAGTTTATGAATCAAAATACATAATCCCATACTTATAAAACACTAAACATAAATTGAACTATCTATGGATATAATCCATAATCATAAATATGTTTTCTTTGAGGAAGTATATACTCATAAACCCTTCATAATGATATGTAAAGAAAGTGAGAGTTATCCTAAGCATATCCCCCGGGAGTGTCGTAACCAAGAGTGCAGCAAGGCCCGTTGTCGTGCACCAGTTCTCGTTCGAGTCTAGCTCAAAGCGGTGTTTTCGGGTTTTACCCCTAGGTACATCTGTGCCAGAGCCGCCTCTACCTGCTCGTATCCAGACAGGGATGTATTGCTCGGAAAACTCACAAAATCTCTACAATACCAAAATTCTAGGAAGTTCTTCTATACTAATCCTCAAAGTTCATCTTAGGTCTACGTGCTCTAATCAGAGTTTATCTAAATCTAGATTCCAAGGTTTGTACTAAACTTCCTCTGATACCAACTGTAACGCCTCGACCCCAGCTACCTAGAGTCGGTGCATCAATTACATAACATTGGCATGATCACAAGAAAGATCAAATCCCGAAAGACCGATTGGTTTAGTAGCCTTGGAAACACTAGATATATTCATAAGTTTTACATTACATCATAAAAATGAAAAACTACTACAACAACATAATGTCTCCATAATCCACACTACTATCCCCTCATAATATCCCTGCAGGTCATTCATAATTTACTTCTTCACATCCTGGGGAAAAATAAAACATAGAAAAGGGGTGAGCTCAAATGCCCAGTAAGGATAACAATATAGCGGAAACTTTCATAAATAAGAATAAACATTTAAGGCAATGCATTACTAAAACAAAAGCCTTTTAAAATTGAACTTCAACATGGTATGGCAAAAGTAAAACGAAATAATGCCATTTACTTATTCACATGGATATTCTACTAATCGAATAATCACATGCAAAAATCAATAACCACTTTCATAATGTTGGAATGCATAATGCCAGACTATCATAACCACATAGCCAAGGCCTCGTGCCAAGACTACAAATAAGATTTTGTCAAGGCCTTGTGCCAAGACACTAGTTTGTCTCATGAGACCTACCGATGCATCGAGGAGCTATAGCGGGCTCCACCCGTCACTTATTAAGTCCAATGCATTCCCATATGAAAAGGTTTAAACATAACATAAACATTCGTATTAAAACTAGCATACGAAATGTCAATACTTTCACAATAAACTATGAATGGTATAAAAATAGCACATCCACAGTCAAACATATCACAAAACCTTCAATACAATATAGAAGTTTTGTATCATAATAAATCAACTTCAAATAATCTTAAAATCCATCAAAGGATGTTGACATAGATGAAATCAAAATTCTTTTTAAAGAAATATCTTCTTTTATTTTGAAATAATTTAAGATCCATATAAAATAAAACATTTTCTTTGAAAATATTCTTATAAGCTTGTATGGGAAGCTTCGACGATTTTATAACGGCGGAAAATAACCGCACCCGCCGTATAAGTTAAAAAAAACATTCTTACCTCAATTCTGTCGAAAAGGTTAAAAAAGGACCTTGTTTTGAAAACGACGGAAAGATTCCTTTATAAACCTCTTATAAAAATTCAAACAAGGGTATAAATGACTTTAACCCATATTCTTGTAAATAGTAAAAATGTTTTGAAATACATTTCGAAGAAACATGGATGTGGATGATAAAGAGATCCCAGTAGATTATTACGTATAATACAACCTCGGATAATAAAGAGATTGTAAAGTAAACCCTTACCTTGTACTTTTCCTTTGTTGGGGTAGGTTAACCTCCTGTATAATGGTGAAATAATTGTTATTAAATTATACAAGAATCATATATATTAATATGATATCATATATGATCTTTTAACATTGATTTGTTAATAATATCTTAGAATTATCGTCGTTTCGGGTGTTAACTTACTCGTTTTCTTTTATATGTTTTGTTACATAAGCCATGGTTGTTGTATCTTATTCATATCCAGAATGATATCTAGTCCTTAAACATCATTTTGAAATCATCAAATGATAATTATACTTGAATGGTTACGATGGAGAATGAATCTCATCGCGTTCGTGGAGACGGTAGTCCGTACGTACGCACGAGCGACAATATCATTCTTTTGATATTAAAATAATATATAAATGGATGGTATATCATATATAAAGAATCATTAACATGTTATATTTATTATTTACATGAGTTACACATCATTATTATACCCATCCAAATAATATTATATTGAATAACAATTACACCACGACGTGGAGACGGTAAGCCGTACGTACGCACGTATGGTGACATGTTATTCAAAGGGTGGATAGAATACTGAATATGATTGTACCATATTTATAATAACATCACAGTATATGTGAGATACTGGAGTTATTATTTCAGAATGGTAAGAACAAAGGAAGAAGAAGTGGAAGAAGAAATGAACTTAGAAAAAGGTGGTGAAATCATTACCTCTTCTTCGGGTTCTTCCTTTTGATTTGATCAAAAGGGCTCTTTAGGTTGGCTTTCTGATCCAACTAAGGCATCTAGGTTGTAGTGAGGGATGTTGGGAGAGTATTTGGGCAGAGTTTGGCCGAACCAAAAGGCTTTGAAGGTGTGAAGAAATGAGAAGGAGGAGTGCCCTTTTATAAGAGGGGTGGGGGGCACCTTTGGAAAAGTTAGAAATATTAATTTATAATAAATTCATATTCGGTTTACAAAGGCTCCAAAGCGGACTATTCAAAGGATGAGGTGGGGATAGGTCGAAAACAACTCATCCAATAAAATTTAGACAGGTTTGGGTACTTATATTAACCTTATCTTTAAGTATTAACTCTAAGTTAATTAGTTTCACTTTTACAATGTCTCTTTGTATTTTTATATAATATGGTTAATAATCTTACTATATACATCCAAGCGACCCCCAAGTGGTCCATTAATGAGGAAACTATCATAATATAAGTCTCTTGGCCGAACCTTAGATTTTTAAGAATTTAATATCAATCAATAATATAATATTTGTTTTAAGAATTCTTTTATGTCAATTTTGACACTATTCATTAGTTGATTTTTGTGAAACTCATAACAGATTTATTACTTCGAACAAAGTCAATTAAATCAATCCTAATATATCATATTATCCTAGAAAATTAGTTTAATTCATTAAAAGTTTCATATTATATTTATTTGGGTATTTATAATATCACTTATTTTAATTTTTCACTATTATAGTAATTACTGCATCATCATTGTGTCATAAATAAAATAAATTATTTAATGTCTAAAAATTATAAGTAAAATATCATTATGTAGGAAATCTTTTTAGCTTTCTAAGGAATATTTATAATCGAAAATCCAACATGTATAACCCTATGTAAAAATTGTTCTTCTAAAAGATGTAAGCTTATGCCATTTTTATTTTTATTTTAACTTTATTAATATAAAGTGTCCCTACCACATACAAGTGGCTCCAAGGGGTCCCCAAATTGACCCAAGGATGCCCATGGTCGGGTATGTGTCCACCAATAAGGTTAGGACACGTTTTAGGGTAATTTTGAATTATTATAATATTATTTTGTAACCCTTATTTACCGGATTTACCCTTTAACCATGGTAAATAAAATATTTACCACAGTAACTATTCAAAATGTCTAAAAATAAAAGTTACCTATTTACACAATTTGAACATCCTGATTCCAAATATGGAATCCATTTTCCTAAATTCAAAACACAGAAGTGGCAGAAATTAATTTAAAATTAATTCCCGCTGTCAAAACAAAAAGCGTGTTTTTAATAGATAATAACTATCAAAAGATTGACACTTGTTTATGTTCGGTTTAATTGTAAAATTATGTCCAATGACCAAGATTATATTAAATGGTAAAAATATATTCTAAATATACTTTAAAACCACTCAAATTCACAATTTATCACTATTAATTATTTTGATTAAAAAAGTTGTTTTTAATTAAAATTTAGTAATTTTCACTATTCATCAAAATATGAAAGTTATCCGAAATGTACCAAAATTTCACCCTAGGCTAATTCTGATATTCCGAATCCAAAAATGAAGTCCATTTTAAAATATAGAATATATATGATTTCAAAAAGTAGGTATTACTATTCACAACGGCTAGTTTAATTAGTTGTGGTGTGTGTTAGAACTCGAGGTTGCGTACAACACACGCTATCGCATTATTCGAAGGGAAACGTACCGTAGAAGATTGGGGTGTTACAAAAATATTTATAATCACATGGTTGGATAATTATATTATCCCATTGGTTTGTGGTTTGGGATGGGATATGGTATTGTATCAATATCATTAATTTTCTAGCACACAAAAAAAATATATAATTTTTTGAATGTATTCCTCAAGAAATTATGAGTATCCTAGACATACCAACAAGATAAAATAAGATCTTTCTTTACAATTTCATTAGTGAATTTGATATATTTTCCATGCTGACTCAAATTCTAACCATTTAGTTATGTATATCACATACAAAAGTATGTATGTGCTTCTCATGGTTCTTAGTAAAGGCCCCATAAAATCAATTCTTCATACGTCAAACACATTAAATTTTAAAATTGGGTTTTTTGGAATCTCCCTCCATCCCCCATTGTTATCTAATTATTGGAATCAGTAAAACACTCATATGAACTCCCTTGCATCTTTTTGGATGCCAATAGAAATAATCCACCTTGTCTTATCATGTCCATTATTCATCCGTGTTAATTGTGTCCTCTGTTTTGTGATGATTAAAAAAATTCTATATTGATCTTCACACTGGATTTGGGCACACATCAACAACGTAATCATTCTCTAAATTACATGAATAATACGTTATTATCACTAAAACAATGTTTTTAATTGTATGAAAAGATTATTCATTAGTTATATGAAAAAAAATTATTTAGGGTTTCATTTTCTAAATAATCTACAATGTTGAAAAACCATGGAATATATTTTTAATTGGTACAAGAAAAGAATCACATCTAGGAACTCATCATCATTTTCTCTCTCCTCCTCCTCCTCTATATTCCTTCTAGGTAATCTCAAAAAAATGTTTAGACACTACAATATCTAATCCATTTTTTCTATGAAAATATTTTAAATCTATTATAGTAAGAAGATACATATATTCCAAGATGGATTTGAATCCATTTTAGAAAATATCTGAAGAGTCTTGATCAATGTAGGAAATAAACTTATATATTACTAAATACGGTTTGAAATTATCAAAATAAAAAAATTATTGTTATAATTTTGTTTCTAATTGACAGTTTAATTTATTTGGGATATATTATGAGAATGGATATCATAATAGGTAGGTTTGAAAATATGTTCTACCCACTATAATATAGTATCTCTTATAATGAGATCACTTGGATCTCAAATTGTGATGGAATTTTACTACCAAATTATAAATATCATGATTGGCGTGGCCAAAAATATATTTTTCAAATAAATAAAGACTTACATACATGATGATTAAAATATAATCAAAATATACTTTCAAAAAATATTATTGAGTGGAATAGATATCGTGGAAATTTCATTTATAAAGTGGTGTAAAAATCAATCATGTCCAAGAAATATTTAAATCCCTTTCATTGTATTATGATCATGGAGATCTTGTATGAATTCTTTCTTTACTAGATCATCCTTTATTCCTTGTTTATATTTTATATTCACAAGAATGACACTGCATTGAATTATGAAGTAAAACTTTTCCCAATTCATAACAAGGAATTTTTCTTCAAATCTTATAAGTACCAACTCATGTTTGTATAGGAATACATTAATGGATATCCCATATACTGATAAATCATCCATTCAAATCTCAATAAATTCATCCACCATGTTCTGAAAAGTAATTGGAATGCACCTTTGAAAAGTAACTAGTTCATTAAACATTTCTAAATACATGAATTGGTTAGATAATGTTTGATATGGGTAAGTAATCATTGTATTAAATTTTTTATTTAGATAAAACATATTTTGTAGTAACTAGAATTTCAATCTAAAAGGAAAAAAGAACTCATATTGTGATAACCTATTAATAATTGATCAATGATTAATAATGGAATGTTTTCCTTTATTATAGATGTTTCTATTATTAGATATTCTTTGCATACCCAATATCATTTAACTATAAATGTAGGAATCATCTCATTATTAGTAGTCATTATCATAGTCTTCCAGCAAAAATTGGAAGTACTAGTAATGGGTCACCATTTAATTTTTTATATTGAAATGATGATCCATGTATCATGTAGTTTAAGAAATGGTTTCTGCAAAAAATATTTTATAGTTTTTGTTAGTCTCACCTTTAGTAACAATCTTAGTTTTCTCACATCATCTAACAGTGATATTTTTTTGATAATGGTAGGATTATTTCCATTCATAATGGAAATAAACTATGTTAGTTATCCCATTCTATTCTCAGTGATGTTAATCTCATTTGTAGCTATTTTTTCAGTTTTAAACCTTTTTCTAGCAGTATGTTTTTTGTGAAAATGACAGGATTAATTCACTTTATGATCGAAAAACACAAATTATGTGATTTTTTAGTATTCCTTAAAACATATAAAAAAATTTATTCTTATTATTTTCTTTAATATGCATTAATAATAATTGTTAAATACTCTTTTTCAACCATGAATAAGTACTATTCTATTTGTGTCAATGGATTATGCTAAAGAAATAGTATTTTTTTGATTGAGGAATTTAATTATGGATATGAATCTATTTACACGTGTTTTCGGAATTGCATGACTTCATCTTCTCCCTCGCCATATAGTTATAAATTATCCTTCTTAGTTTCCATCGTATAATCTGTTAGTTGAATTATATTACTTGTTTTACTATTTATTGACTCATTATGGATGGGTGTTCTTTAGAATAAAATATTATATAGAAATAAAATTATTTACTTTCAAGATTAATAGTTTTAATAAGATCAAATATGACTTATTCATCACTATCTATGAAAATAATTCATCATTGGTTGCAATTATAAATTATTGTTTAGTTTAAAGGGATATTCTTCCAAGGATTATGGGAATATCTCGTTCTTATTCTATCATGAGGGTCATAAAATCTACAGTGAATCTAAATTTTTCCACCATAACAAGACATATTCAAAAATACTTAGGGGTACGTCATCTATATAATGATATGTTAGAGTGAAAATAATATCATATTTCAATTATCTAATCCCATATTTAAAAACACCCATATGGGAATAATATTTTTACCTCATTTCTATGTCACTATGTGTATTATTGAATGTGGATGAACTAAAGGTTAATAGAATGGAAAATATTCCTAGAGCTATCATCATTACATTTATATTATATCGAAATTATATTGAAAACACTTTTTATAGAGAAATACCACCACAAAAATCTAGAATTATATTTTTTAATAGTAATTCGTTTAAAATTTTATCATAATAAATCATTTAATAAATAGTAAAACTAAATTAGATGTCTATATAACTTTTATGAAACCATATAAAACTTCTTGTATTGCATTTCATTAATGCATTTCTTTATCCTCTCTAGGAAGTATAGAGAGGGTTTATATGTTTCTTTATTTTTATTTCATTATTCTCCTTACAAACCAATTTCCTTGATCTTCCCATCTTATAATTTTTGTTTTCTTAATCTTTTTTATCCTCATTCAATTCTCAATTTTTCACTTTCACCCTTAATTTTAATTATTCCATTTAAAACGTTTTCATTCTATTTTCCTTATTTTATTCCACTTATCACCTAAAAAAAGTGTCTTAACCTTCACCTATTCCCTTAGGTTTCCTCCATTGTAACACCCCAAGTTTCCACGGTATGCTTATCTTTGAATAATTTAGTAGTGTGTGTTGTACGCAACTTCGAGTTCTGACACATACCACAACCAATCAAACTAGCCGTTATGAATATTAATTCCCACTTTTTTAAATTTTTTACATTTTATCATTCAAAATTGACTTCATTTTGGGATTTGTAATATTGAAATTAGCTTAGGGTGAATTTTTGGTAATTTTCTGATAACTTTCATATTTTGATGAATAGTGAAAATTACTAAATTTAAATTAAAAACAACCTTTTTAATTAAAATAATTAATAGTGATAAATTATGAATTTTAGTGGTTTTAAATTATATTTAGAATATATTTTTACAATTTAATCCAGTTTTGGTCATTAGACATAATTAAACATTTATACAGTACATAAACATGTGTCAATGTTTTTATAGTTATTGTTTCGTAAAAACACGCTTTTTGTTTTGATAGCGGGAATTAATTTTAAATTAATATATGAAACTTCGATGTTTTTAATTTGGAAAAATAGACTTCATTATTGAGTTCAGAATATCAAAATTAGCTTCGGGTAATTTTTTTTTATTATTCTGAAAATTTTTAATTTTTGATGAATAGTGAAAAACAATGAGTTATAGTTTAAAAACAAATTTTTATTTAACTAAGTATTTATTTTATTTAAATTATTTATTGTCAAAATAGATACATAATACCAATATATGTTCAATGTTATTAATTGGAATCAGTTTATAATAATTTTAGATATATAAAAAGTTTAATGAAACTTCTCACCGTCTTTTACCCACCTTCTAGGAGCTTTTGCAAATTCACATAAAACATAATTTTAATGCTTCTGAAAGCTGAATTTAAAAAATATGAGAGACACGGTTAATATAAAGGTTTAAAATGAGGTACAATGAGATGAAAACATTTTTTGGTGAATTGTATCTTTTTACTTTTATTTTCCACGCTTAAAAATAAATAGGGTAATTAAGGGTAAAAATGATCTTAATATTACCCTCACACATGTCCTTATTCTATTGTAAAAGTTTATCTTGTCCAAAATAAACCTTAGGAATAAAATATTATCATTTAGGTCGACTTGGATTAGATTAGGAAATTTATTATTATTTAATTAAAAGAAGAGTTAAAATAGTTAAAATCAAATCTTAATAACTAAAACATATTTAATATCGGGTTATACATATGATAAATTCGATTATAAACATACATTAGAAAGATAAAAATATTTTCTACAACATGGTATTTTATTTATAATTTTTATACATTATATATATAAAAATTTATTTCTGACACAATGATGATGTAGTAATTACATTATTCATTAATGAATCAAATAAATGGTATTATAAATATTAAAATAAATATAATTTCAAATTTTTTATGAAATCCGAAATTTTCAAGGTGAATATGACATGTTATAATTGATTAAATTTATTTTCTTTAATTAATCATGTTGTTATTATTTTATAAAAAAACAAATACCAAATAGTGTCAAGATTGACATAAAATAGTTTTTGAAACAAATATTATATTATTAATTGATATAATGGTCCTAAAAATATATGGTTCGGTCACAAGACTTATATAATAATATATATGACATTAATGAACCAATTGGGGTTATATTGGTAGTATATTGTATGTTTATTAACCATATAGTTTAATAATACAAGAAGACACGGTAAAAGTAAAATTAGTTAAGATAGAGTTAATTCTAAATGATAAGGCTTAAATGGTAAACTAAACTTGTCTAACACCAATTGGATGAGTTCTTTTCGACCTTTTCCCACATTAGACTTTAAATAATCAACTTTCGAGCCATTATAAAACGAATATGAAATTATTATAAAATAATATTTTATGTTTTTTCCTAAGGTGCCCCTCGCCCCTCTTATAAAAGGGAACTCCCCCTCCTCTCTAATTCACACCATCTGAGCCATTTTCCTCATCCAACCCCAGCCCAAATACCCTATAAAATATTATCCCTTCATCCGAGATACCTTAGTTTGATCAAAAATCTAACTTAAGGGGCCTTTTCGATCAAATCAAAAGGAAGATCCCAAAGAAGAGGTAATGATTTCACCAACCTCTTTCAAGTTCCTTTCTTCTTCCACTTCTTTTTCTTTGTTGTTTCCATTCTAAAATAATAACTCTATATATTATATATACTGTTATGTTATTATAATTATATTACAACCAAATTCATTATTCTATCCACCCTTTTAATGACATGTCACCATATTGCGTACGTACGGCTTACCATCTCCATGTTGTGTTGTAATTGTTATTCAATACATTATTATTTGTATAGAAATAATAATGATTTGAATTTGATGTAGATAATAAATATAAAAAGATAACGATTTTGTATATATTATATACCAGCCAATTATATATTATATTAATATCAAAATAATGATATTTTCGCTCGTGCGTATGTACGGATTACCGTCTCCACGACGTAATGAGATTCATTTCCAAGTTCACCATTAATCAACGATTTTAAAAATATATATTATTAATAAGTATGTAATATATGACATTATAATTCTACTGGGGATATATATATTTATAAATATAAGTATTTAGTACTTTCATATATCTTATTTACTTACTTCCGTTCAATACTATATGAAAACGGAAATAACATTTATTCGTACGTACGGACTACCGTATTCATAAACAGTGTTTTCCATTTCATATTTATGTCTATAATAAATTTTTATATTCTAAATATATATGATAAATAAATCATGTTGTATATTCTGTAAGTATTTAAATCAGGATATAAGTGATACAATCAATAGTAACAAGTTTAAACACATACGATAGAGAAAGCGATTATTAGTCGAAATATTAATATAACATGGAAATTATTATTAAATGGATAGTATAAAGCCATAAATGAAAATTTTATGATATCATAAATATTAATATGGTTCTTCGATATTGTAATAACATTATATAGTCTTCATATAAGAGGCTAAACGTACCCTCGACTAATGGAAAATGCAAGGTATGGGGTTTTCATCTCACTCCTTATTCATGTGAGATTCATGCCATATTGCCACTATTACCTTTTGTGTGGTGTATATACTACCCATAATTGTATTCATTGTGTAATACACTTTAATTTATATGTATTTAGATATTCATTGTATGATACCTCTTTCATGGGTTGTATCTTTTGTATGTTACCAAATTGGTAAGGGTTAATTTCACAATCTCTTTATTATCCGAGGTTATTTTTACGTAAGTATCTACTGGGACATATTTATTATCCATGTCCATGTTTTATGAAAGTGTTTTCAAAGGGATAATTTTAAGGTACTTTTTACTAAAACATCATTTCAAATGTTTTAGATATTTATTCTTCTAAATCATTCTCATTAATTTACATGTCTTTAAAATATTTTTTAAGGATTTATTTATATAGAAATTAATGTTTTTAAAATGTTAATTCCTTTCAAAAGTTTCATTGTGGTATGGAACACTTTGATTCAAAAATTTTCTTAAATTAATTCATTTTTAAATTGTGTGCCTTTTAATTGTTTTCCTGAAAAAGGGGTATTTCTCTCAATGAGTTTTACAAATCATTTTTATCTATGTCAACATCCATTGATAGATTTTACATTTGTTTGTTGTTGATTTATAATGATAAAAATCATCCATATTGTATTTAAGGTTCTGTGATATGTTTGACTATAGATGAGTTATTTTTATTCCATTAATGGTTATAAATAATGTTTTCGAATATCATATGCTTGTTTTAATACGAATGGTTATGTTATATTTCATCCCCTTCTTAAGATGAATGTGTTGGACTAGTATGTTCCGGGTTGGGGACCAGTAAAAGTAAGCCCTCCGGGTTGGGGTTCAGTTATAGCAGACCGTCTAGGTTGGTGTCCAGTTACAGAGGCTCTCCGGGTGGGTTCCGGTGACAACTATCCATTAGGATTTGGCACGAGGCCTTGAAACAAAAATTAAAGTTCAGAATTATTAATTCCATCATTAGAAAAGTGGTTATTGTTTTTGCATGTGATTATTCGACTTGTAGAATATCCATGTGAACTATTAAATGTAATTATTTCATTTTATATTTTCCATATTATGCTGAAGTTCATGTTTGAAAGGCTTTGGTTTTAGTTATACATTTATTTAAATGTTTATGTTTATTTATGAATGTTTCCGCTATATTGTTAACCTTACTGAACATCTGAGCTCACCGCTTTCAATGTTTTATTTTTCCAGGATTCAAATAAGTGTATTGTTATTGATATGTAGGGTTAAGCAACGGGAATAATGGAATTCATAAAAGATTATTAATGTTTTTTTTATGTTATAAGTGTAATGTAACATTAATGTATGTAATCTATTTTCCATGACTGCTAAACTGATCGGTCCTTCGGGACTTGATTCCTTGTAATCATGCCAATGTATTAAAATAAAGCACTGACTCTGGGTAGCTGGTGTCAGGGCATTACAGTTGGTATCAATGGATGTTTAGAAATATCCTTGGAATCTAGATTTAGATAAACATTGATTAGAGCACATTGACCTAAGATAGACATTGAGGATTATTATAGAAGAACATCCTAGAATTTTGGTATTGTAGAGATTTTGTTAGTTTTCCAAGAAATAAATCCTTGTCTGGATACAATCATGTAGAGGCGGCTCTAGCATGGATGTACCTAGGGGTAAAACCCAAAAACACCGCTTGGAGCGTGACTCGAACGGGAGCTCGTGCACGACAATGGGCCTTGCATCACTCTTGGTTACGACACTCCCAGGGGATATGCTTAGGAGAATTCTACTTTTCATTACACACCATTATGAATGAGTTATGAGTATATAATTACTCAAAGAAAACATTTTTATGATTATGGATTATATCCATAAAGTCTTTACTTTATGTTAATTTTTTTACATGTTCGGGATTAGGTATTTCTATTCATAAACTAATCAAGTGTATGCCATTGTTTAGAAATGGTGCCCAGTAGAAGGAATGAGAACTACAGCAACCCACATGATACAAAGAGTAAGAAGAATCATATATTTCATGGTCCTATCCCATAATTTATAATGAAAATAGTCTCGCACGTAATATCATCATTTGGAGAAATAATATCATGTGTTGATAAGATATGTAAAAAATTCTCGGAGTCCTATTGCTTTGAAGGGAATCCAGAGAATAAAAGGATGGTAGAGAGAAGGACAGATAAAGGGAAGAAGTTAAAGAAGGATTTTCCCATATATGATAACTGTGGAAAGAATCACCTTGGAAAATTCTTGAAGGTAATGGGATTATGTTATAAGTGTGGAGAAAAGGACACCAAGTACGTGACTACAAGTGTAAGAAAAAGGTTTCCAATGTACAATGCTTCATCTGCAAGGAGATTGGACACTACGCGAACCAATGTCCCAGTCATCAGACTATGATGCAAGTGATGATATTGGATAATAATGAAGTTATGATACTACTACAAATGAAGAGGAATGAGTAGTGTTCTTATGTTGTTATTTTGGAATTATTTCATTTATGTGTTGTATCAATGATGTTATGGATATAAATAAGTGTTGTATTGCACTACTATTTCATTGAGGATTTGATATTTTATGGTACTAAGAAAAGTGACTCTAAAACAAGTTAAATTTTTTGGAAATTTTGTGGTTGAAGTAAAGATAAACCATAATATGGTCCTAATATTTAGGTACTGATTTTGGAATACGATATGGTTGATTTGGGTAAATTATATTGGATATTCTTGAATACCTTGAAAATGATTAATGATTTTCATCATTGGAGTTTACAAAATTTTTGATAGAAGGAGTATATACAGTACCCTATAATGTATAAGAGAGCGTGAATGTAATCAACAAGGTTTTATGGTAATTCAGGATGTTATAATGTTTTAAAATAATACATGGTGAAGATGTTCACATGTTATTAAATTGAAAAAAGGATCTTTATTCTGTTTAAAATCTTTATAAATTTTGGACTATGATTTTGGATAGTAGTATCTTGGATAAGACTAAGGGTTGGAATGGATTATGTTTGAAATGTTTTTTTTTTGATTTATAAAAAAGGACAACACGCAGACCATTTGACAACCCGTTGCGTCGGACAAAGCTGCAGGAATCGAACCCACAACCATAGGGCGATTGGGATTTGTTTCCTTCCATTGGACTACATGGAGTCCCTAGATTGTACAATTTTGTTTCTTTTTTTAGTGGGTTTGATATCTAAATTATACATTCATTATATTTGGAACCCTATATTATTAGGAAAAATAGATTATTTTTTAGTTCTATTATTTTTTGTAGTGAAAGATGAGTTTGTGGTAGAAATTTATTAATGGATAACACTCTAATTATAAAGTATGTATATCTCCTTATTATCATATCCAATATCATAAATAAATTCCACAACATTAAGAAAAGTAACATAGAACAAAAATGTTGTCCTAGATGGTACCTTAGATCATCAGAAATTTATGGCTTTGGGATTAGTGGCATTTTCAAAGCCATGTTCTATACCACTCTCCATCAGATATTGATGGCTAGATTCCTCTTCCATATCCATATTTTCCTACATGGGACCCTATTGTTTGTTATTTATAGTATCCATTATACTTACTAATATTTATTTTAAATAGAGGTCTCATTAATCCATTTTTCAATGTGGGATTTCAACTAAGATATTTTGAAATGTAATCCAAAGTTTCCAATAACAAGAATAAATTGTGGGGACACAATTTATTGAAGGATGGGATAATGTAACACTCCATGCATCCACAGTATGCTTCTCTTTGAATAATACAGTAGCGTGTGTTGTATGTAACTTCGAGTTCTAACACACACCACAACCAATCAAACTAGCCGTAATGAATACTAATACCCACTTTTTTAAATTTTATACATTTTATCATTCAAAATGGACTTAATTTCGGTATTTGGAATATCAAAATTAGCTTAGAGTGAATTTTTGGTACTTTTCTGACAACTTTCATATTTTGATGAATAGTGAAAATTACTAAATTTTAATTAAAAACAACTTTTTTTATCAAAATAATTAATAGTGATAAATTTTGAATTTGAGTGGATTTAAAATATATTTAGAATTTATTTTTACAATTTAATCCAATGTTGGTCATTGGACATAATTTCACATTTAAACCAGACATAAACAAGTGTCAATATTTTGAGAGTTATTATTTCTTAAAAACACGCTTTTTGTTTGGACAGCGGGAAATAATTTTAAATTAATAAATAAAAGTTTTATGTATTTAATTTGGTAAAATAGACTTCATTATTGAATTCGGAATATCAAAAATATCTTAGTGTAAATTGTTTGTATTTTTCTGAAAACTTTTCAGTTTTTATGAATAGTGAAAAACACTGAGTTATAGTTTATAACCAAATTATTATTTAAATAATTATTTATTTTATTTAAATTATTTAATGTCAAAATATATACATAAAACCTATATAGGTTCAATGAAATTAATTTGATCCAGATTATAATAATTTTAGATTTAAAAAAAATTTATTGAACTTTTCACCGTCTTTTTCCCACCTCCTAGGAGCTTTTGCAAATTCACATAAAACATAATTTTACCGCTTTTGTGAGCTGAATTTAGAAAATCTGAGAGAAAAGGTTAATAACAATGAGTAAAATGTGGTTTAAGGAGATGAAAATAATTTTTGTTGAATAGTAACTTTTTACTTTTATTTAACACGGTTAAAACTAAATAGGGTAATTTAGGGTAAAAATGATATTAATATTAACCTCAAACATGTCCAAATTCTATTGGACATTTTATCTCGAACAAAAACAAACTTAGGAATAAAATATTATCATTTAGGTCCACATGGATTATATTAGAACATTTATTATTATTAAATTCAAAGAAGTGTTAAAAGATTTAAAATCAATGCTTAATAACTAAAACATTTTTAATATAGGGATTTGCATACGATAAATTCTAATATAAATATTCATTGGAATGTTAAAACGATTTCCTACATTATTGTATTTTATTTGTAATTTTTAGAAATTATATAAATAAATTTATTTATGACACTATGATGATATAGTAATTACCATATTCATTAAAGAAACAGAAAATTGGTTTTATAAATATTAAAATAAATATAATTTCAAAGTTTTTATAACATACACGAATTTTCTAGGTTCATATGACATGTTAGGATAGATTCAATGTAATTATTTTGAAGTAATAATGTTGTAAATATTTTAACAAAAAACATATACCAAATAATTTCTAAATTGACAGAAAATAGTTTTTAAAACAAATATTATATTATTAATTTATATAATGGTTCTAAAATTCTATGGTTCGGCCAAAATACATATATAATAATATATATGACATTAATGAATCAATTGGGGTTCTATTGGAAGTATATAGTATGTTTATTAACCATATAGTGTAGGAATAAAAGAAGACATGGTAAAAGTAATATTTTTTAACATAGAGTTAAATCTAAATGTTAAGGTTAAAATGGTAACCTAAACTTTTCTAAAACCTATTAGTTGAGTTTTTTTGACCTCTCTCCACCTTATATGTTAAAAATCAATTTTGGAGCCATTATAAACCGAATATGAATTTATTATAAAATAATATTTTATTTTTTTCCTAAGGTGCCACTCACCCCTCTTATAAAAGGGCACTCACCCTTCTCTCTAATTCACACCTTCTAAGCCATTTGGCTCGTCCAACCCCAAACCAAATACCCTCTGAAATATTCTCCATTAATCCTAGTGGCCTTAGTTTGATCATAAATCCATCATAAGGATCCCTTTTGATCAAATCAAAAATAATAACCCAAAGAAGAGGTAATGATTTCACCACCCTCTTTCAAGTTCCTTTATTCTTCCACTTCCTTTTTCTTTGTTGTTTCCATTATAAAATAATAAATCAAGTATATTCTATATATTTTGTTGTTATTATAATTATGGTACAAACAAATTCATTATTCTATCCACCCTTGGAATGACATGTCACCATACTACGTACGTACGACTTACCATCTCCATGTCCTCATGTAATTGTTATTCAATACATAATTATTTGGATGGGTATAATAATGATGTGTATTTGATGTAAATAATAAATATACCATGATAAGTTTTATTTTTATATTTTATACCATCCAAATATATATTATATTAATATCAAAATAATGATATTTTCGCTCGTGCGTACGAACGGATTACCGTCTCCACGAAGCGATGAGATTCATTTCCATGTTCACCATTCATCAATTATTATAAAAATATATATTACTAATAATTATTTTATATATGACATAATAATTATACTGGAGATATATATATTTATATATATAAGTATTTATGTACTTATATATATCTTATTCAATTACATCCGTTCAATACTATATGAAAACAGAAACAGCGTTTATGCGTACGTACGGACTACCGTCCTCATAAACGGTGTTTTCCATTTCATATATAAGTCTATTATAAAATTTCATATTCTAAATATATATGATAAAGAAATCACGTTTTATATTTTGATAGTATTTAAATCATGATCTATGTGATAAAATCAAGAGTAACAAGTTAAAACACGTACGATAGAAAAATGTGATTGTTACACAAAATACTAATATAACATGGAAAATATTATTAAATAGATAGTATAAAGTCATAAATGAATAATGTATGATATCATAAACATTAATATGGTCATGTAATAATTTAATAACATAATATAGTCTTCATACAGGAGGCTAAATGTACCCTCGACTAAAGGAAAGTGCAAGGTAAGGTGTTTTCATGTCACTCCATATTCCCGTGAGATCCATGCCATATTGCAACTATTACCTTTTTTGTGGTGTATGTACTACCCATAATAGTATTATTTGTGTAATACACTATAATTTGTGTGTATTTACATATTCATTGTATGATACCTCTTTCATGGGATGTCTGTTTTGTATGATACCAAATTGGTAATGGTGAATTTCACTATCTCTTTATTATCCGAGGTTGTTTTTACGTAAGTATATAGTGGTACATATATATTATGGATGTCCTTGATTTATGAAAGAGTTTTCAAAAGGATTATTTTAATGAAATTTTTACTAAAACATCATTTCAAATGTTTTAAATATTTATTCTACTAAATCTTTCTCATTAATGTTCATGTCTTCAGAATGGTTTTTAAGGATTTTTTTATATGGACATGAATGTTTTTAAAATGTTAATTCCTTTCAAAAGTTTCAAAGTTTTATGGGACACTATGATTTAGAAATTTCATTAAATGACTTCTCGTTTGAATTGCGTGACTTTTAAATGTTTTCATGAAAAAGGGGTATTTCTCTCAAAGAGTTTTACAAAGCATTTTCATCTATGTCAACATCCTTTGATAAATTTTACATTTGTTTGATGTTGATTTATTATGATAAAAATAATCTATATTTTATTTAAGGTTTTGTGATATGTTTGACTATGGATGAGATATTTTTATTCAATTAATGGTTTATGAATAAAGATTTGACATTTTTTATGCTAGTTTTAATAAGAATGTTTATGTTTTATTTCAACCTCTTCTTAAGATGAAAGTGTTGGACTAGTATGTTCAGGGTTGGGGACTGGTAAAAGTATGCCCTCCGGGTTGGGGTCCAGTTACAGAAGACCATAATGGTTGGTTTTCGGTTATTAGAGGCACTCCGGGTTGGTTTCTGGTTATTAGAGGCACTCCGGGATGGTTTTCGATTATTAGAGGCACTCCAGGTTGGATTCCAGTTATAGAGGCTCTCCAGGTGGGTATCAGTTACAGTTATCTATTAGGTATTGGCACGAGGCCATGACATAGAAATTATAGTTCAGCATTATCAATTCCATCATTATGAAAGTGGTTTCTTTTTCATGTGATTATTCGACTAGAAAAATATCCATGTGAATAAGTAAATGTCGTTCTTTCATTTTATCTTGGTCATATTATTCTGAAGATCTAGTTCGAAAGGCTTTTGTTTTAGTTATATATTGCCATAAATGTTTATGTTTATTTATGAATTTTTCCACTATATTGTTATCCTTACTGGGAATCTATGCTCACCCCTTTCAATGTTTTATTTTCCCCGGATTTCAAGAAGTTTATTGTGATTGATATGCAGGGTTAAGGCAAGGGAATAGTGGAATTCATAAAGGATTATTTATGTTGGTTTTTATGTTATAAGTGTAATGTAACATTCATTTATGTAATATATTTTCCATGACCGCTAAACCGATCAGTCCTTCGGGACATGATTCCTTGTAATCATGCCAATGTATTAAAATAATGCACTAACACTGGGTAAATGGTGTCTGGGTGTTACATACATGTTACTCAGTATGGTATTGAGTAGTCTCTCTGATAATGTTTTATGTATTTTCTGCACATGGTTATAGTGTTGTAGGTATAAGATTATTTATTCCTTATAGAGATCAACATTCTTATTATCTACTGTAAATAATTTTGGATGAGGTTATTTTACATTCTTTTAGGTAATTTTTATGGGATGGGAAGGGGGTTTTGGATAGAATTTATTTGTATGCTAATTAGTTTATACTTGAGGGGTCGTAATAGTTAGAATAGGCTAAAGGGTTATGATTTAAGTGAATATTAGTGTATACGATTATTTAATTTGAAAATTAATAAACCATTCTATTAGTTGTAAAAAAACTAGTTATGGATTGTGTTGACTTCACTTCTATATTTTGTAGGTATTTTGATATTGATTGGGGGAATGATTATAACTAACACAGTTTCAATCGAATGGTTTATTATCCCATAAACCCTATTCAATCCATTGTGTATGTGGGGTATTCTTCATATCTCATGATATTATGATACGATATTGTGTGTTAGTGTTTGTAAATAATGTGACTAAGTTAATGAAACTATAAATTATAAGTTATTCAATTAATTTATCAATGATTCTAATTGGGATTTCAAGATAGTGATCTCATCTAATTAAAATATATCTCTCCTAGGTGGAATATAATCACATTTCATAATTTATAATTTTGAGTAATCTCATATAGAATGTCTTTTACAACATAAAATGTTTTCATAATTAATCCATTATTTGTATAGGTCATCGCTCATCACTCAATTATTAGGATGTAAAAAACTAAAAAATTGATTCATTAATAGGAAAACATTGATTGTCTTATTTAACCACTTCCACATGAAATCATTTATGTTATACCATGTTTCAAATATAGATTATCCATAAAATTGTGAAATTATTGAGATTTTCTTTTCTAAACTTCTATATCTTCTATAGTGGAAAGTATTTGCCTAATTATCATTTTTATAGGTTATCCTAGGTTTCCATGTTACCATAGTAAACTCCTTTACCAATAAATTTCAAAGACATATAGAGAGAATTAGAATACCCTCAATAATATAGAATTTTATGTTACGCAATTATTGTTGATTATATAACAAATTTCACAGATGATAGTTAAATATCTATGTAGATCTTAAGTTTTCATTCCACAAAATCATTCCATTTTTTATTGTTATTAGGCTTAGTATAATCATATAATTGTTCACCATAATCAGAACATGAACAAAAAAAGGAAAAAAAACATCAATAGATAATAAATCATTGTCTATTATTGATATATCACTAACAATGTTTAGTGCTCCATTATGTTGGTTCACGTCGGAGAATTTTACATTAGGTACATTGTGTGTAGTTTATAGAATGTTCTCAAGGATGTTAAATCTTTTTTATAGACATAGGAGCCTCTTGTTCTTAAGGTTATAATCAATCATTTTTCATGAATAAAGTCTCCTTGATCATGTTATTGGAATCCTGGTCATGCATTAAGTGTATTGAAATAAAAAAACCAAAAATAAACACATGCCCAAAAAGGGAATTAAAATAAAAAAGTATTAACAAGTTATGAATAGAATTGGTTTATATAAAAATTATTATACTCATGTGTTCACCATTGATCACTACCAATAGTGCCAAAAACATTGTCCATCCCACTAGAATTATCATTTCTAGTGGCTAATCACGATTAAAATTTAAGTGTTCATGATTTTTATTATTCTACTAAGTCATATAATAGTGAAGGTCTGGGGTCCTTCGCTTGAGTGATAAATATAATCCACAACATATAGCCATAAGACTTGTTGTTAAGTAGAAATTTATGAATTTAGATGGATCAAAAAAATTTGAAACACAAGTCTAATGGTATTAAAATAAAATAAAAATAAAAGGATCAATTTCAATGTCTATTTTTGAAAGAGATAGAAACCTATTTCATTCATTAATTTCTTTTAACAAATCAGTTTCAAGACTTTTTTATGTTTAGCTGTTTATTATGGTAAAATATATTGAGTTTAACCGAGAATATCTAAATACATTGGAAAAATAGTAAGATTAGACTAATTTTATTATGTTCAATCATTAAATTAAATGATAAATACCATATATTCTTAATTACATATTCATATCATCTAGTTTTTATTTCCATTCTTAATATGACCTTTGTATAATTACTAACTAATTTGTAAGATTAGTATTAGTGACTGAAACTTATTCTTAATTGAAATGCATATTCATGAAAAACATACATATATAATTTGAACAGTAATACTTCGACTCTTAATCCCTTACCTCCAAAGGTAATTTCCACACATGGTTGAGGGAATATCAACCATATTTTACTTGAATATATTTTAAAGTTAGAGAAAATAGTAAATTACTACTGATGTATATGAATATATAATCATGTATTCCCTTCACTAATAATCACCCTTGAGTATTTAACCCTATGAAATATAAGTGAGTTATATAGGGGGTGTTGATTCAAGATATGATGTAATGGAAGATGTTTTTTTTTATTTTCTATACAGCAATTAACAAAATTTATTTTAGAAATATCTTCAAATATTTTATTTATTTATTTCAAAATCAAACATGTTTTATGTTTTAAATTTTGTCATTTCACATTTATATTTATTTAAGGGAAGTAATTATATTTCAGTAATTTATTACTTTTCAAGCTTCTACATAATAATGTAATATTCTATAGAACTATTGATATGTAAGAGAACCATTTTTTGTGTCTGAAAATAAATTATTTTCAAATGATTCATGTGGGTTTTAAATTTTAGATTATATGTAAACATATTTTAGTGGTTTACTAATAATTATTTTGCATCTATATAAATAATTTTTAATTATATATTTATAATAGAAACGTGAAATTTGGTTAAATATTTATAAATATTTCTATATTTGAGACTTCCATATGACTAATTTTTTTAGTCCTTCGATATTGTATTATGGTGTAACAATTTTATTTTTATACAAGTAAGGTGGACATTTCGAGTTTATAAAAATTTTCATCCACAACGATTCATTGGATTTATTTTATTGAATTTTCATAAAAAGAACCTTAATTAGTCTCTAATATATATACAATTAATGTTTTTTGGTTATCAAAATTATTATTTTATTAATAATATTGAAAATATATGTATATATATAAATATTTTAATGTTAAAAATCATGTTCGTCCACATTATTCTCTTTATAAAATTATTTTCATGATTAGTCCACTTCATGTGGTAGTGAAGTTGTCGATGTTTTTTATATTTATGTTTAATTTTAATTGATTTTATTTTCGAAGAAGCATATATATATATATATATAATTTCATATGAATATTTTTTTAAAAAATGTATACATATGTATCTACATAAATATTATTTTAGGGTGAAACAAAATTTTAATCTAACATCAATAGATACATTTATATATAAATTTATTTATATATGTATCAATTTATGTAAAACGATTTATTTCCTATATGTAAGTACACAACTGAATGTATATATATATATAATATATATTATATATATATATATGTGAATCATTATTCTTAACTATACATATGTGTGTGGAGATGCAATCATGTTTTATTCTAATACATTTGTAATCAAATGTATATATATGTGTATCTTTTTATGTAAAACTATTATATACATAATATATATTACTGTATATTTACAAATTTCATTTCATGAAAAATAAATTTATCATGGAACATGTATATCCATGTAATTTCCCTTATTAGGAAATGGATATCAAAGCTCGTGATTTTTTTAAGAAACTTCATGGTCCACATGATATACAATAGAATTTTGGATTTTTTTTAATTCCAAATAATCTCACATGGATATTATTTCAATTATGTCTTGGAGTGGGGAGTTAACCAAAACCCTATTGGGACTTTTATTCAATCATGTGACAGGTGTTCCCTGAATAATATAGCACTCCAATTCATTGGGCAATGTTTAAATATCATGATATGTCATGTACGGTGCGTGAGAAATGTATTCTAATATCCCAAGTAAGTAAAGAATTATGGATTTTAATATCTATGTCTATTTATGAATTATATAGTGTTTTAGAGACTTAAAATGAGAATAAATCCAATCTTAAGCATAGAATTATCTAATATTTTTAAAATATTATTTTACCTCCTTTTGATGGAGAACCATTATTAAATATATCATTTGACAATTTTATAATCTATATTTGTCAAAATAATATTATTCTTTAGGTTTGGGACATTGAAATTTTTTTTGAATAAATTTTTAGTATTTTTCTGACAAAGTTCATCTTTAATGAATAGTGAAAAATACTGAATTTTACTTCAAAACAACTTTTTCATATAATTTAATTATATGGATAGATTGTAGAGACCCGAATCTTAATGTACATTGAAATTCCATTAATTTTACGGAATACTTATTACATAACAATAACAGAAACACAAGGACCGTAATAGTTTAGTGTCTTTGGAAACTCAGAATATAATCTTCTAATCGTGGTGAAAGATCTTCAACATCTCCCATAAAGATCTTCTTTTTTTAAACCTAAATCCTTTCTTTATATCCTGGGGAAAATAAAACAGAAAAGAGTGAGCTCAAATGCTCAGTAAGGGTAAACAAAAGAAATATCAATCACATCATATTCATAAGAACATATCTTTTGGAAATCTTAACCTGCAAAAGAGATCATAATTTCATAACATGGGATAAATCATAGTAGTGAAATATAACTTAAAACATGAAACCTTGTGGCATACACAAATAATCAGTGTGAATCATTTCTTATTAGTCAAGACTCATTGCCAAGACTATCTTAGTGGACAAAGTCCCTATTTGAACCGAGTTCACTCCTCGTTTCAGTCCTGTTTCACTGAACCGGTATAACCTACCGTTCCATCCATGTCTATCTCATGAGAAATAAAATCTTTACCAAATGCATTGGAGGGAGATATAGGTCCCACCCATCTCATAATGATACCATTCTAATGTGTGCCACAAAATCATAAATCATCCATCATTGCATAAACCATGTAATAAAAATGGGAATCTTAAACATTGGGACATCATAAAACAATTCATATAAGATAAAGGAATTAATAAAAATAATTCCATCACAACATAATCAAGTAAATGTAATAATAGGGATAGTAATAGAACCCTATATTATCTTAGATGGATAATAATTTTGATAAAGCACTTGAACTCCATTCTTGAGGAAAATATCCTTTCTGCTTCAAAAAAATTTTTCATTCTTAACATGTCATACAATTTTAAACTAAAAAAAGTTGATTAAAAATAAACTTGAGAACTTCTAAAAGAAGCTTCTTGGAAATAATTTTTTAAAAATACATTCATGCCATATATGTTAAAAAAACTTTCTTCTCATACTTTTGTCGGAAAAGTCAAAAAGTACCTCGTACAAAAAACAACAAATGATTCATTTCATATCTTTTAATAAAAACTCAAGAAAGGGTAAAATTGGATTTAAACAATTTTAGGTGGATGGAAATATCATTACATATTGAGGAAACATGGATTTGGATGATAAAATACACCCCAGTAAATACCAAAGTATAAACAATCTCGGATAAAAATAAGATTGTGATATTTCCCTTACCTTAGTTCCGATTTGCTTCGTAAGTGTCCAAAACTCCTGTATAATGATATAAATAATTTTATTTACTTATTCCAGAATCATACTTATTGTTATTATATCATATATGGTCATATTCGTAGCTTATTATTAGTAATATTTAATTGCTACTTATTATTCGGATGTTTATTACTTTTTGTTCTTATGCGTGTTTTGTCGAATAAATTCTTATTATTATTTTTAGGTTATAGATACCTCATTTCCAGAATGTTATTATATATCATATTCATTCATTGAATTCATTTATATAATCATTATGCAATAAAGATCATGTATAATGAGTCGCATCACATCGTGGAGATGATATTCCGTACGTACGCACGAGTGATGATATCGTTCCCATGATCATGGAATTATATTGGAGTGTATGTATACTGTTTTAGAATAAATATCACTTTATAAAAAACATATATAGTCATTATTTACACCATTATACCCATCCAAATATGGTGGTGGTGGAAAATAGATTACACCACGGCGTGGAGACGGTATTCCGTACGTACGCATGCTCGGTGATTTCGTTTTTCGTAGGATGGATAGATAGTGAAATATGGTTGTTTCATACTTATAATAACATATAAATATATGAGTGATACTGATGTTATTACTTCATAATGAAACAACTAAATAAGAAGAAGTGGATGAAGAAATAAATATGAATAAATCGGTAACGGACATTACCTCTTCTTTGAAGCGCTTCTTTGAGACCTCCTTTTAGGGTACTAAAATAGGTCTTTGAAGAAGACCATAACCTCTAGGATGTTTCTAAGGAAGTGTATAAGAGAAGTTGTCAGGGTTTGGCTGATATTTAAGGCTCAATGTGTTGTGAGGAAGTGGGAGGAGGAGGTACCCTTTTATAAGGGAGGAGAGGGGTACCTTTAGAATAACAAAAAATATTATTTTATTATAAAGTCAAATTCGGTTTTAAATAACACCAAATTGATTTATTTAAAATATAAGGTGGGTATGGGTCTAAATCCTCTCATACAATAGAATTTAGACAAGTTTAGGTTCATATTTTAACCTTATCATTTATATTTAACATTAAGTTAAATAATTTTACTTTTACCGTGTCTTCTTGTGTTCTTAAACTATAAGGTTAATAAAAAAACTATAAGAAGCCAAACGAACCCAAAGTTTTTTATTATTAATATATATGACCTTATCTAACTCATTTGGCTGAACCTTAGATTTTTAGTAATAAAATAACAATTAATAATATAATATTTGTTTTAAAAACTATTTTATGTCATTTTTGACAATATTTAGTAATTGATTTTTGTGAAAATTATAATAGAATTATTAGATCGAAAAATTTTAATTACATCAATAATAACATATCATATTAACCTATAAAATTAGTTTAATTCATAAAAAGTCTTAAATTTCATTTATTTGGGTATTTATAACATCAATTATGTCAATATTTCATTAATAAGACAATTACTGCATCATCTTTGTGTCATATTAAATGATAATTATTTAATCCCTAAAATTCTAAATAAATTCCTATGATGTAGATAATTGTATTAGATTTCTGGAGACTATTCATGTTTTATGTTTCATGATGTTTTTCACTAAATTAAAATTATTATACTTATAAGATTTAAGAAAGTGGCATGTTGTAACATTCTTTGGATTTAATAATAATTAAATTATTTTCATGGAAAAAGTCCATTAAATGAATCTAATCCGACCCTTAGGTGATATGGGTCGACATTTAGTCATCCAATAGGATTTTTACAAGTGTTAGGGTAATTTTATAATCTTATATTTACCCTTAATTACCTGATTTACCTTTAACTATGGTAAATAAAATTTACCGTAGTTACTATTCACAATGCCCAAAAATAAAAAGTATCTTGTTAGCATAATTTGGACCCACTGATTCCAAATATGGAATCCATTTTTCAAAATTAAATACACAAAAGTTGCAGAAATTAAATTAAAATTAATCCTGTTGTCGAAAGAAAACAGGTTTTTCTTTAAAACATTGCAAAAGATTTAATTGATTTATCCTACGAATTCAAGGTACATTCAATGATAATGACATAAATTATATTAAATGGTAAAAATATATTCTTTTTTTACTTTAAAACAATTCAATATTATAATTTAACCATATAAATTATTGCGATGAAAAAAAATTTTTAAATAAAATATAGAATGTTTTTACTATTCATCAAAATTTGAAAGTTATCAGAATAATCTGAAAAATTTATCCAAAGTAAATTTTTATTTCATGATTCCAAATAAGAATTTTATTTTTTCAAGTTGAAATTATAAACATGTCAAAAACTAGATTTAAAGTGGGTACGCCATCAAAAGGCGGGAAAACTGCATTTTTTTAAAAATACTTATTTTACCAGAAAAATTTATTTTGTTCTTATACCATGTTTTAGAAAATGTGTAAGACGAATAATAATGTTATAAGATTAAAAATTTAGTTAATACTAATCATAACGGCTAGTTCATAATAATATTATAATAACATATCGTTGTTTAGTAAAACATGGTATTGCGTACTACACACACTATCGAGGAAGGTCGCGATTGCGTGTAATGCAAGCCAAGTCAGGGTTGTGTGTTGTGCAAGAATCCTTCGTTGTGTCATATAACATAATCCAACCATATTTAATTTATACATTTAATTTATATATATATATACTCAATGTTGCGTAGAATAACTATTATCAAAATTATGTGTAACACGATCCTAGAATAGTGTTGCATATACTGCAAGCTAATACGATGTTGCTTATAGCGCAAGGTAATATTAGTGTAGAATTAAACACAAGACATTAATCAAATTAATAGAATATTTTTAATAAAATCTCAGGGTGTTACATTCTACCCCCCTTAAAATGAATTTCGCCCTCGAAATTTTTCGGGGTTATAGATGGTTTTACTGTTCGAATGTTTTTTTGATAGAAACCCACATCATAAAAAGGAATACCAAAACCAATCTTTAAAAACAAAATTATGAAACGTAACAGTTACCCAAATAAACTATTCACTGGGTTTCCACATAGGTGAAAATATGGATATGGAATAGAAATCTAACCATCACATTCTGATGGAGAGTGGTAGAGAACATGTCTATAGAAAAGATAGCAATCACAAAGCCATAAATTTGTGATGATCTAATGTACCATCTGATTTATCAGATATAAGAGCACTAGGACAATATTTTTGGTTTTCAAGATCATTTCCCTAAAGTTGATGAAATTGGAATTAGAAGAAATACTTTCGTGATTTCGGTATAGTCTCACCGTTGGTCGTTATTTGGAAAATTTCCACTTCATCTCTTAAAGAAATGAAGTTGAATTTTTCATTCAGGATGTGTTAGCAGATCATGTGATAGAATGATGGGTCAGTCCATCTGTCTCAAACATAAGTCCATCTATAGTGAGATTAAGGATATATGGTTCCTAAAATGGACTTAAACTCCATATATCATACTGATTAATATAATAAAACTAGTTTATACTAAACAAGGACTTCTTGTAGGCCAGTGGTTGGCGATAAAGGCCAGTCGCACTTTGGTTGTGGGTTCGATTCCCACGACCTTGTCCGACGCAATGGGCTGTCGCCCATCCTGCAGGTTGTCCTTTTTCTAAAACTATATTACTATAACATCCCATAAATAATATCAGTAAAACATCTATCCTTAAACAATACTAACTTACGTCCAACATAATCCATTCCAATCTTTAGGCTTATCCAAAATAATACTATCTAATCTCATATTGTAGTGAAAAATATTACCAAAGAGTTCATACAAATATCATTTTAATACCATTGTTGATCCCCATATATCATGAGATATGTCATGTTGGTCACATTCCAAACATTTGAATGCCTTAATCATGTATTCTCTATAAAAAAATGAATACCCATTAAACCTTATTGAAAACATGAGTGTTGTTAAAAGTTAACACTTTCCATATACCAAAATCCTCAAAATTCTATATACTCAAACAATGATATCACTTAGTCCTTATATCTATCATGAGCTCATGAATACTGTCAAACATTTCATTTTCTCGTTTTCCCTTCGTTATGCGCATATCATCTTTTTTTTCCAAAAATATCTCAATTACTTTCCATGGTTACCAGTACCATTGAAAACCACAATAGACCAATACATAAATATTCCAATATTCCATGATACTACATACAACATTATTTTGGAATCCCATTACATAAACACTTAATCATTCCAGCACATCGTTGTCATATTCAACATCGCCAATAGTGATCGCATGTGACTTTACTTTGTCCATTGCCTTAAGTGGTTGCTAATGTCGATCATCACTAATCCTTGGATTAGGGAATTTATTAGCATAATGCCCCATTTCCTTGCACTTGAAGCATTGAAGTGTAGTAGGTTCATTCTGTGTATCCCTTCCTTTGTTTGCATCATTAGATATCTTCTTCCCATCATTGCGGCATTCAAATGCCCGATGACCTTCCTTTCCACATTTGAAACATTTACATGTCCCTTTAAGACAATCAGCACCATGCTTATTTCCACACTTTGAGTATAAGGAAACATTCATCTTCTTTTCACCATTATTCTGAGATTTCTCCTTGAACTCCATCATTCGTTTCTTGTCAAAACTATGAGATGGATAAATGACACCAACTTCCATTTCTACCTTGATAGCACAATGCACAATTTCTTCATAGCTACTGAAGTCTCTTATAGCTAATGCCCTTCGAAGACTTGGTTTTAAGCCACTGAAGAATCGATCAACTTTACTTTCAGGTTAGATGATAATGCCAGATGCATACCTTGCAAGCCTTGTAAAATTCGCTTCGTAAATACCAACAGATTCATCATCCTTTTGCTTTAGTTCAAGAAAATCCTTCTCCATCTTTGTTCGAAGAACACGAGGGAAGTACTTATTGAAAAATATGTTCATGAACTCATCCCATTCCATGGACTCAATTTCATCTCTTTGACTCTTATTCTTGATAAGATTCCACCATTGATCAGCTTCACCTTCCAAACGATATACTGCTAAGATGTATTTATCCTGTTCAGAACATTGAATAACTGAAAATATCTTTTCAGTGGTACTAATCCATTGTCCAGCAACAAGTGGATCAGAAGACCCACTGAAATAAGGTGGGCGTTTCCTCATGAAGGACTCAACAGAATATTGTTCCCTTCTCTGCTCATTTGGATGTCCAGAATGATTCATATCTTGTGTAAGTATACAAATAATATTTTGCACTCCATCTCCCATAACATTTGTTTTTTCAGGAGGAAAATCATTGCATTGTCCATTGCACTGATCAACAGGGTTCCTTCGGGTTCCAGTCATTGTCTAAAACCCAAAAAGAATAGTGTGAGAGGCAAAAATCATGCTAGGGAAAACAACATAATAAAGGGGGAGTATCCTCAATATCTAACATCATAGGTTAAATTCTATGATCGTTACCGTAGTTCTAGGACTGTATCCTATACGTATACTTATCCTTAGGGACATCCCTAGACATACCTTAGAAATATCTCTAGGGATCTCACTAATGTTTTCGCATCCTAGTTTCCAAAGGTTGACAAAACCATTCCTCTGATACCAACTGTAGAGACCCGAAGCTTAACGTACATAGACATTACATTACTTTTGCGGAATACTTATTACATCACAATAATAGACACACAAGGACCGTAATAGTTTAGTCTCTTTGGAAACTCAGAATATAATCTTCTAATCGTGGTGAATGATCTTCAACATCTCCCATAAAGATCTTCTTTTTTTTTTTAAAACCTATATCCTTTCTTTATATTCTGGGGAAAATAAAAAATAAAAGGGTGAGCTCAAATGCTCAATAAGGGTAAACAAAAGAAATATCAATCACATCATATTCATAAGAACATATCTTTTGGAAATCTTAACCTACAAAAGAGATCATAATTTCATAACATGGGAAAAATCATAGTATTGAAATATAACTTAAAACATGAAACATTGTGGCATACACACATAATCATAGAGAATCATTTCTTATTAGTCAAGACTCATTGCCAAGACTATCTTAGTGGACAAAGTCTCTTTCTGAACCGAGTTCACACCTCATTTCAGTCTTGTTTCACCAAACTGGTATAACCTACCATTCCAGCCATGTCTATCTCATGAGATATAAAATCATTACCCAATGCATTGGAGGGAGATATAGGTCCCACCCATCTCATAATGATACCATTCTTATGTGTGCCACAAAATCATAAATCATACAGCATTGCATAACCCATGCAATAAAAATAGGAATATTAAACATCAGGACATCATAAAACAATTCATATAAGATAAGGGAATTCAGAAAAATAATTCCATCTCAACATAATCAAGTCAATGTAATAATAGGGTTACAAACAGAACCCTATATTTTCATATATGAAAAATACTTTTGATAAAAAATGTGAACTCCATTCTTGAGGAAAATATCCTTTCTGCTTCAAAAACATTTTTCTTTCTTAACATGTCATACAATTTTAAAATAAAATAAGTTGATTAAAAATAAACTTGAAAACTTATAAAGGAATCTTCATGGATATAGTGTTTTAAAAATAAAATCATGCCGTATAGGTTAAAAAACATTCTTCTTTTACTTTTGTCGGATAAGTCAGAAAGAACCACATATGAAAAAAGACAAAAGCTTCCTTTCATATCATTTACTAAAAACTCAACAAATGGTAAAATTGGAGTTAAAAAATAGTAGGTGGATGGAAATAAAATTACATATTGAGGAAACACATATGTGGATGATAAAATACACCCCAGAAAATACCAAAGTACAAACAATCTCGGATAAAAATGAGATTGTGATATTTCCCTTACCATAGGTCCGATTTGCTTCGTAAGTGTCCAAAACTCTTGTATAATGATATAAATAAAGTTATTGACTCATTACAGAATCATACTTATTGTTATGAAATCATATATGGTCATATTCTTAGCTTATTATTAGTAATATTTCATTGCTACTTATTATTCGGGTGTTTACTAATTTTTGTTCTTATGCGTGTTTTGTCGAATAAATTTTTATTCTTATTTTTAGGTTATAGATACCTCATTTCCAAAATTATATTATATATCATATTTATTCATTCAATTCATTTATATAAGCATTATTCAATGACGATCATGTATAACGAGTCGCATCACCTCGTGGAGACGGTATTCCGTACGTACGTACGAGCGATGATATTGTTCCCATGATCATGGAATTGTATTGGAGTGCATGTATACTATTTTAGAATAAATATCACCTTAAAATAATCACATATAGTCATTATTTACACCATTATACTCATCCATGTAATGTGGTGGTGGAAAATAGATTACACCACGACGTGGAGACGGTATTCTGTACGTACGCACGTGCGGTGATTTCATTTTCCGTAGGATGGATAGATGATGAAATAGGGTTGTTTCATACTTATAATAACATGTAAGTATATGATTGATACTTAGGTTATTACTTCATAATGAAACAACTAACAAAGAAGAAGTGGATGAAGAAATAAATATGAAAGAATCGGTAACGGACATTACCTCTTCTTTGAAGCGCTTATTTGAGACCTCCTTTTAGGGTACTAAAATAGGTCTTTGAAGAAGACCAGAACCTCTACGATGTTTCTAGGGAAGTCTAGAGGATAAATTGGAAGGGTTTGGCCTATATTTAAGGGTCCAAGTTGTGTGAGGAAGTGGGAGGAGGAGGTGCCCTTTTATAAGGGAGGAGAGGGGTACCATTGGAATAACCAAAACTATTATTTTATTATAAAGACAAATTCGGTTTTAAATAGCTCTGAATTGATTTATTTAAATGATAAGGTGGGGATGGGTCTAAATCCTCTCATCCAATAGAATTTAGACAAGTTTAGATTCATATTTTAACTGTATCATTTAGATTTAACATTAAGTTAAATAATTTTACTTTTACCGTGTCTTCTTGTCTTGTTATACTATAAGGTTAATAAACATACTATAAGAAGCCAAATGAACACCAAGTTGTTTATTATTAATATATATAACCTTATCTAATTCATTTGGCCGAACCATAGATATTTAGGAATAAAATAACAATTAATAATATAATATTTGTTTTAAAAACTATTTTATGTCAATTTTGACAGTATTTAGTAATTGATTTTTGTGAAAATTATAACAGAATGATTAGTTAGAAAAAAGATAATTAAATCAATTCTAACATGTCATATTAACCTATAAAATTAGTTGAATTCATAAAAAGTCTTAAATTACATTTATTTGGGTATTTATAACATCAATTCTGTCAATATTTCATTAATAAGACAATTACTACATCATCTGTGTGTCATAGTAAATGATAATTATTTAATCCCTAAAATTCTAAATAAATTCCTATGATGTATATAATTGTATTATATTTCTGGAGACTATTAATATTCTAAGTTTCATGATGTTTATCACTAAATTAAAATTATTATACTTATAAGATTTAAGAAAGTGACATGTTGTCACATTCTTTGGTTTTAATAATAATTAAATTATTTTCATGAACAAAGTCCATTAAATGAATCTAATCCAACCCTTAGGTGATATGGGCCGACTTTTAGTAATCCAATAGTATTTTTCCAAGTGTTAGGGTAATTTTATAATCTTATATTTACCCTTAATTACCCGATTTACCTTTAACTATAGTAAATAAAATTTACCGTTGTTACTATTCACAATGCACAAAAATAAAAAGACGCTTATTAACATAATTTGGATCCACGGATTCCAAATATGAAATACATTTTTCCAAATTCAATACACAAAAGTTTTAGAAATTGAATTAAAATTAATCCCATTGTCGAAAGAAAACGGGTTTTTCTTTAAAAAATTGCAAAAGATTGAATTAATTTATCCTACGAATTCAAGGTAGAATCAATGCTAATGACATAAATAATATTAAATGGTAAAAATATATTCTATTTTTACTTTAAAACCATTAAATATTATAATTTAACCATATAAATTATTGCGATGAAAAAAGTTGTTTTTAAATAAAATATAGCATGTTTTTACTATTCATCAAAATATGAAAGATACCAGAATAATATGAAAATTTTATCCAAAGTAAATTTTTATTACATGATTCTAAAGAAGAATTTAATTTTGTCAAATTGAACTTATAAACATGTCAAAACTAGATTTACAGTGTGTGCACCATCAAAAGGCGGCAAAACTGCATTTTTTGAAAAATACTTATTTTACCAGAAAAAATTATTTTGTTCTTATACCATGTTTTAGAAAATGTGCAAGACGAATAATAATGTTATAAGATTAAAAATTTACTTAATACTATTCATAACGGCTAGTTAATAATAATATTATAATAATATATCGTTGTTTAGTAAAACCCGGTATTGTGTACTACACACGCTATCGAGGAAGGTCGTGGTTGCGTGTAATGCAAACCAAGTCAGGGTTGCATGCTGTGCGAGAATCCTTCGTTGTTTCGTATAACATAATCCAACCATATTTCATTTAAACACTATATATATATATACTCAATGTTGCTTAGAATAACTATTATAAAAATTGTGTGTAACATGATCCAAGAATAGTGTTGTGTATACTGCAACCTAATAAGGTGTTGCATATAGCGCAAGGTAATCTTGGTGTAGTATACAACACAAGACATTAATGAAATTAAAAAAATATTTTTCATAAAATCTCGCGGTGTTACATAGATTATCATTTTAATTGGGTTTAATCTGTAAATAGAATATATTTTTACCATTTAATCCAGTGGTGGTAATTGGAATTAATTTCATATCTAAATTGGACATAATCAATTATCAAACGTTTGAAAGATATTGTTTCTAAAAAACCCGCTATTTGGTGTGACAATGGGAATTATTTTTAAATTAATTACAACAATTTCTTTGTTTCGAATTTGGTAAAATGGCTTCCATATTTGGAATCATAAGGTTCAAATTATGTAATTAAGACTCTTTTGATTTTGTTCATTATGAATAGTAATGACGGTAATTATCTTTCATTATTGTGATTAATTAGTAATCAGGTAGTTAAGGGTAATAAAATAATATCATAATAATCTAAAATGACACCAAAATGTGTCCTAATGCTACTGGTTGTTTCATTACCGACCATGGTATGCCTTGTGCCAACTTTGTGACCCCATGGAATCACTTGATTGTGATATTGACATTTTATCTTTTTATTTTTAATGAAAGATAAATATAACAAAAGTATGTAACACCTAAGTAAAACAATTTTAATTTTGTATTCATAATTTATCTCTTTGAATATAAATGGTCATTATAAAGATAAAAACTTTTCCTACATCATGGTAAGTTTTTTATAATTTTTATACATTAATGAATTAAATTTTTTTTACACCACGATGATGCAGTGATTACCTCATTAATGAACGATTTAAATAAAATGTAAAATAATGAAAAATAAAAGACATACACTAGTCAAAAACCTATTGTATTGGTGTATATTGAACCCTTATCACCTTATACTCGAAATCTATCATTGTGGGACCTTTAAAATCTGAATCACATTATATAATAAAGTAACATTTCTTGACATTCCTAGTGTGACCCTCCTCCCTATTATAAAGGGCCCCCACCTCTACAAACTTACCCACACCTCTCAAGCAATTGGATCAGCATAATTCTTATCATTTTATCTCTCCAAATCCCCTTATTCATCATAGAAGCCTTATCTTATGTAGAAATCATTTCAAGAAACCATTTTGGTTCAATCCAATGGAAGTTTCTCGATTTAAAGGTAATGTCTTCGCTAATGTTCTTTTGTTTTATTTTCCTTCTCCAGCCACCTAAACACTTTTTATTCCATTATTTTGTAAAAAAACCAGTATCTTAAATATACTAGGATTTTGGTGTGATAATTATTTCATTTACACTTACACACACCTCCGTCTAATGGTTAAATAACATATTGCTTATGTGGTTGGCGAATTTATGCCTCACGAAACGATGATTATTCAATATTCTTTTAACACCTTTAATGGTGGCCATTAAGTTGTAACTATATTTATAAATGATATCTATTATGACTATTTTTTCCTAATTATTCTGTATTTTTTATTTATGGCATACCATTATGGTTTCCATTTTGGGTAAACGCGATAACTTTATTTTAGGAAGTGCAGACTACCACCCCCTCAAAGTGATATGAATCGTTAATGGCATATGTGGGATGTATAAATGATGGAGGTAATGATACTATATATGATATTATAGTAGAAATATAATATACCTTTATATCTTTATGATTTCATTCCATTAAATACAAAATAGAAATGAAAGTAGTGTTCATGCGTACGTACGGCTCACCATCTCCATGAATGGTGCATTTCATTTCTTACCTCTAAATGTTATGTAATATTATAAATTTATGTATATACTGGATATATATGATATATATGATATCTAAATCATGAATATAATTCTGGATATAATGTATATTTTACCACGTGAACAACTTGTAATTATAAGAAGTTTATTTTTAACTCAAGTGCCAAAGATCGACAAAACGACCATTATTAACATAAATAATTACATAATGTTAATAACATGGTAATAAGAGATATAAAAGGACTAATTAACTTGATAAAGGTTTTTAATCGAGTAGAAATTAACTTTAGTTTATTATTTGGTAGATTAAATAATGATCGAGTCAAATCGGACATGAGGTAAGGGACTTCGTCTCAATCTCCTTTCATTGAGGCATATTTTGTTTTATACACAACTTTATTTTATACAGTGTATAAATCCCTTTGACTTTTACTTTTAGTCAAAATGAATATTTTTATACATATCATTTTACTAAATGACAAAAGGGAATGTTTTAGTCTTACATATGTGGTGAAGACAACTACTCCGCTGTCGTGGCCATTATTTGAGTTTCAGCTTCCTATACAAGTCATAACTTTTTTTAATGAAAAATAAATACCAAGTTTTACTTTTCTTTTATTTTTTTATCAAAAATGGTTTTGATAATGTATTGATTATATCAATGTGTTTTTGATATCTTGTGATTGAAATGTTGAAATTTTATATTTCCTTTATGTAGGTTTTATGTGATATGATTATGTTATGGTTCATGGGAATTGTTTATGAAGATAGTTGGTTCAATGATAAAATAAGGTTGGGTGAGCCCGTGATATCTCTCCAATGCATTGGGTAATGTGAATGAGTTAAATTCTAAGGTTTCTCCAAACAGATTTAGAGAATATACTGTAATGGGTATTCCAAAGGTAACCATGAGGGTTACTCCATACATAAGAATGTTATGAATTCCTCAAGTTACCTCTATGTCTTATAATTTCTATTAGTTATTCATGAATCTTATGATTTCATGAGGTATGTTAATGTGCTTATGTTTTATGAGGGATGTATGATATCATTGAATCTTATGTATTCATGGACTAAGGTTTTCTTTCTGTATTTTTGTACCCCTTACTGAGCTTTTTATGCTCATCACATGTTTTTGAAATGTTTTTCATAGATCAAGGGAATATTACATGATGGGATGATAGTGTCGAGGAAGTTTCAAGAAAGAATCCATGTTTTATATTAAATATGTATCCATTGATGGGAAAATTGAATAATTCATTTTATGTAACCACCTTAATTAAATGTGGAATGTAATGCAAGATTTATGATCTAATTTTATAAAACACTAAACTTGAAAAGATCCACAATGTGTATTCTTGAAAAATCTCAAGATTAAGTAATGTTTATGTTCGAGGCCTTATAGTTGGTATCAAAGGGAGGTTTAAATAACTTTAGTAGTTAGAATTATATTAAATGATTATCCAAAAATATTTTTTATGGTCCAATTGAAATGATATAGCATTTTAAGATTACCATATTGCGTCATCTAAGACATTTTGTTCAAAATGATTTTCCGCAGAGGAAATAGGGAAGCAGTTCTAGGACCTCATACAGAAGGAAATGACCTTCTGAATTAGCATCTTGTGATTGTTGGAATTGGAATTGAACAGTTTTTTGCATTTGTGGCATAGTTGAGTCAAGCGATAAATGGTTGTGGTATCCATGCATGAGATCGGCCAGATCAACTGTAGAGGAACATGTCAGTGGTGGAACATTTCATAAGCAATATCCCCCATCATTCAGAGGATCATTTGACTCTGTGCTAGCTGAAGGGTGGATTAATGTACTGGAGAAGATTTTCGATATAACGGTGTGTTCAGGCATTCAAAAGGTTAGTCTTGATGTTTACCGTTTGGAGGGTGAAGCAGATCAGTGCTGGTCTATGGTTAAAAATATTAAGGACACTGATGAGATTGATGCTCTTTATTGGGATGAATTCATTGGTATGTTTCTTGAGAAATATTTTCCGAAGGTTGTTTGACTTATTATGAAAAACCATTCTTGTAATTGAGGCAAGAGGATGACTCAATGTCTTCTTATGATGAAAAGTTCACTCGATTAGCATGGTACACTCCAAATTTTATCTGAGACCTTGATAGTAAAATCAATTGTTGTTACTCAGCATTAATGCCAATATATCAAAGGGCGTTAGCTTCTTGTGAGTTAAAGAGTTATGAAAAGATTTTTTGATGTGCTGAGAAGGCAGAAATGGAGTTTCCCGATGATAAAATGTTATATTACAACCAACAGAAGAAGATACCGAGGTGGCAGGAGAAAGGGAAGAATCCTTCAAAAAGGACCGATGGTAAGAAAACTATGTTTTCAGTTTGTGATAAATATGGTAAAAAACATTCTGGATAATGTCTTTTGAATTCTGGAAAGTTCTACCGATATGGTAAGATGGGACATAAGGCTTGTGATTATACTGAAAAATATCTGGGTGATGGTAAGAGCATATTTTATTTACAATTAGTGAAATTTTTCCAGTGCAATGAGATGGGTCCTTATGAAAACGAGGGTTCAACAAATATCTCAAATGATGTGATGCAGTCAAACTACAAGCAGAAAGGTCTGGTGAAATCCTTTACAACTACTTCGGCAGATGTTGGGCCATCAAATTATGTGGTATCAAGTACTTAGGATTTTCAGATCATGCCAATGTGTAGTTTGATTCGGGTTCTACACATTCGTTCATCTCTGAAATTTTTTTTAGTAAATTTGTAATTCCATCTCATGAATTGACTCATGAACATGTGGTAAAAACACATGGGGGAAATGATGAAGAAAAAATAATTTATAAGAATCTTCATATCTGTATCTTTGGATGGAACCTACTTTCAAACCGTATTGGTTTACCTCTAGTAGAGTTTGATGTTATCCTGGTTATGGATTGGATCTCTGTTTACCATGATATGATTGACTATATATTTAAAGAAGTTTTTTTTAGAATTACTTTCATTTTGAGTACAAGAATGAACCCTTACTGTTGATAACATATCAAGAGGTTGAGAAACTTGTAAAAGATGGAAGTGAATGTTACCTTGCACATATTGTTGAAAACAAAGGAACCATTCAGATTAATGATGTTCCAGTGGTAAATGAGTTTCCTGATGTTTTTCCATATGAGTTTCCTAGAATAATACCAGATCGAGAAGTTGAATTTATTATTGACTTAGTTCCATACTCTAAGACAATTTCAAAACCCCCTTATCGAATGGCTGAAATTGAACTTTTAGAGTTGAAGGAGAAATTCCAAGATTTATTAGTGAATGGTTTAATTCAACATATCACATCACCATGGGGTGGCCTTGTCTTATTTTTTAAAAATAAAGATGGGTCTATGAGGCTTTGAACTGATTATAGAGCCTTAAATAACATCACTGTTAGAACAAATATCCTTTTCCTCATATCGATGACTTGTTGGATCAGCTCCTAGGAGCTCAGTATTTTTCAAAGATTGACTTTATATCGGGGTACAATCATTTGAAGGTAAAGTAATCAGATATTCTGAAGACTGTGTTTTGTACAAGATATCGCATTTATGAATTTGTAGTAATGCCTTTTGGTTTAACCAATGCACCTGCTGTATTTACGGTCCTTATGAATATAATTTTCCATGAGTTCTTGGATAAGTTTTTGGTTGTTTTCATTGATGATATTTTGGTGTTTTCTAAAAGTAAAGAGGAGCATGAAAGTCATTTAAGGGTTATTTTGAAAAACTTAAATGAATATAAATTGTATGGGAAACAAAGAAAGTGTGAGTTTTGGTTGCAACAAATTTTTTTCCTTGGTAACATTATTTCTAATGATGGAAAAACTGTTGATCCTGAAAAAACAACAGTAGTTGATGAATGGCCAAGACCCACAAATGTGACTGAGATTTGTAGTTTTCATTGTTTTGTAGGCTATTACCGAAGGTTTGATAATAAAATTTCATGTTTATCTAGTCCATTGACTAAGTTAACTCGGAAGGGTGTTAAGTTTATCTCAACAAAATAATGTGATGATTTTTTTCATGTGTTGAAAAGAAGATTGGTGAATGCTCCAGTTTTGGCACTACCTTCCCGGAATGGTGAGTTTGTTATCTATAGTGATTCTTCATTAAAAGGAATTGGTTGCATCCTAATACATAATTATCAGGTAATTTCTTATGCTTCATGTTAGTAGAAAACTCATGAGGTAAATTACCATACACATTATTTGGAATTAGATGTTGTGGTTTTTGCTTTAAAATTTTTGAGGCGTCATTTGTATGTGGTAATGTGTGAAATATATACTAATCATAAAATCTTAAAGTATATATTCACATTGAAATAATTGAACATGATATAGAGGGTATGGATAGAATTAATCAGGGATAATGATTACACAATTCATTACCATCCGGGAAAAGAAAATTAGGTGGATGATGCTTTGAGTCGAAAAAGTAGTGATTCATTATCCATGTTACGTTTGGAACATGATCCTCTGGTTAATAATTTGATGAAAATTGTCATAAAAGTTGTTGGTGAAGGATGTTCTTCTATTTTGTTTCAGGTATTACTGAAATCTTCTATATCAAACATAATTAAGCAAGCTCAGAAGCAAGACAATGAGTTGCAGAAAAAGGTAGAGTTGGTTCAGAAGGGTATGTTACCTGATTTCAACATTGATAATGATTGTGTTTTTATATTTGGGAAGAGATTGTGTGTGCATTGTGATTAATAGTTGAAGAGAGAGTTGTTATTTGAAGCTCATAGTTCTCTGTTTCCACTTCATCCATGAAATACTAAAATGTATAGAGATATTAAGAAGTATTACTGGTGGGATGGAATGAAAAGAGATTTTGCTAATTTTACGGTGAAGTGTTTGACTTGTCAATAGGTTAAATCAGAGAAACATTTACCAAACAGGATGCTTCATCCTTCACAAGTGCCAGATTGGAAATGGGATAATATATCCATGGACTTCATTGTGGGGTTGTTGAAAACACCTAGAGGTAATAATGCAATCTGGGTTATTGTTGATCTCTTGACAAAATATGTTCATTTCCTTGCTATACGAGATACTTTTTCTCTAGATCAACTTTTTTGTTTGTATCTTAACGAGATATTTAGGTTACATGGAGTTCCCCTCTCAATTTTATCTCATCATGATCCCATTTTTACTTCTAACTTTGGGAAAGGCCTTTAGAAGTCATTGGGTATTGAAATAAATTTTAGTACAGCTTTTCATCCTCAATCAGATGGGCAGTCAGAATGAACAATTCAGACCTTGAAGGATATGCTACATGCTTTTTTGATAGATTATCATGGAAGTTGGGACCGCCATCTTTCTTTGGTTGAATTTTCTTATAATAAAAGTTTTCATTCCAGTATACAGATGTCACCATTTGAGGAATTATATGGGAAGCGGTGTTGAACTCATGCTTTTTTGGAAGAAGTAGGTGAATGGAAGTTGATAGGACCAGAATTGGTAGAAGAGTTGGCAGAAAAGTTCAGATGATACAGAAACACATGAGAACAAATCAGAGCAGGCAAAAAGTTATGCAGACAATAGGAGGGAGGATTTCTTTTTTGAGGTAGGTGATCATTTCTTCTTCAATGTATCACCATGGAAAAGTGTGTTGTGATTTGGTAAGAAAGGAAAGATAAGTACAAGGGTCATTGGACCATATGAAATTATGGAGAGAGTTGGATCAGTTGCATAACGAGTGTCTTTACCTCCTATTTTTCTCAGGTACACAATGTTTTTCATGTTTCAATGTTAAGGAAGTACATGTTAGATCCATATGACGTTTTTATTCCAGAGGTAGTTAAGCTGGAAGAGAACTTATCATATGAGGAATAACCAGTCCAGATTAATAACCACAAGGAGAAAGTATTCCTGAATAAGGTGATTCATCAAGTAATGGTTTTGTGAAAAAACCACATGATTGAAGAGGCAACATAGGAATCTGAAAATGCAATCAGGGATAAATACCCCAACTTATCAATAAGTAAATAAATTGCCAGGACGCAATTTCCAAAAGGGGGAAAATGAAACATCCCAATTAAGTAATGAAATATGGATTTTCATATCTATGTCTATTTATGAATTAGATAGTGTTTTAGAAGCTTAAAATTAGAATAAATCCAATCTTAAGCATAGAATTCACTAATATTTTTAAAAGACTATTTTAACACCTTTTGATGGGGAACCAGTTTTAGATCAATATTTTGACAATTTTATAAGCTCTATTAGTCAAAATAAACTTATTATTAAGGATTGGGACATTGAAATTTACTTTGGATAATATTTTGATATTTTTCTGACAATGTTCATTTTTTCAATGAATAGTGAAAAATATAGCATTTTACTTAAAAACAGATTTTTCATGAAATTTAATTATATGGAGAGATTATCTTTTTAATTAGTTTTAAAGTATAGATAGAATATATTTTTACCATTTAATCCAATGGTTGTCATTTTATTTAATTTCACTTTGAAATTCGACATAAACAATTGTCAAACTTTTGATAGATATTGTTTCTAAAAACCCCGCTATTTGTTTTGACAACAGGAATTATTTTTTAATTATTTACTACAATTTAGGATTTTTGAATTTGGTAAAATGGATTCCATATTTGGAATCAGATGGTCCAAATTATGTAATTAAGGAACTTCTGTTTTTGGACATTATGAATAGTAATGACAATAATTATCTTTAATTATTGTGATTAATTAATAATCGAATAATTAAGGATAAAAAAATAATATAATAATAATATAAAATGACCAAAAATGTGTCCTAATGCTACTGGTTGTGTCATGGCCTACCATGGGATGCCTTGTGCCAACTTTGAGACCCCATGGAATCACTTTTGTGTGAAAGTGACATTTTATCATTTTATTTTTAATGAAAGTTAAATATAACAAAAGTATGTAACACCTAAGTAAAACAATTTTAATTTTGTCTACATAAATTATAACATTGATTATAAATATTAATTGGAAATCTAAAAATATTACCTACACCATGGTATTTGTTTTATAATTTTTAGACATTAAATAAATAAATTTATTTATGACACTATGACAATGCAGTGATTACCTAATTAATGATTGATTTAAATAAAATGAAACAATAATGTAAAGTCTAAAACCTAAACCTGTCAAAAAATTATTGGATAGGTGTATATAGAACCCCTATAACCTTATCCTAGAAATATATCATTTTGGGACATTTAAAATCTGAAACTCATTATATAATAAAGTAACATTTCTTGACTTTCCAAGAGTGCCCCTCCTCCCTCTTATAAAAGGCCCCCACCTCTACCAACGTACCCACAACTCTAAAGCCATTAGATCAGAATAAATCATCCCATTTTATCTCTCTACATCCCTCTCTTAATCATAAAAGCCTTATCTTAGACAGAAATCTATTCAAGAAACCCTTTTGGTTCAAACCAATGGGAGTTACCCGATTTATAGGTAATGCCTTCTCTAATGTTATTTTGTTTGATTTTGCATCTACAACCCCCTAAAATATTTTTATTCCTTTATTTTCAAACAACACCAGTATATTAAATATTCTAGGATGCTTTTATGAGAATGATTTGATTTACACTTACACACAACCCTGTCTAATGGTTAAAGAACATAATGTTTCTGTGGTTGGTGAATTTCTGCCTCATGAAACGATGATTGTTCAATATTCTTTAAACACCATTCATGGTGCCCATTAATTTTTCCATCTATTTATATATTATATATATTATTTCTATGTTTTCCTTATTATTATGTATTTTTAATTTATGGCATACGTTTATGGTTTCCATTATGGGTAAACGTGATATCTTCATTTTAGGAAGTGGGGACTACTGCCCCCTCAAAGTGATTTGAATAGTTAATTCCATATTTGGGATGTATAAAGGATGTAGTTAAAAATATTATATATTATATTATACTAGAAATATAATATACGTTTATATCATTATGATTTCATTCCATTAAATATTAAATAGAAATGAAAGTATCGTTCATGCGTACATACAGCTTACCGTCTCCATGAGCAGTGCATTTCATTTCTAACCTCTAAATGTTATGTAATATTATAAATGCATGTATATAATGTATATATATGATATATATGATATCTAAATCATGTATATAATTCTAGATATAATGGATATTTTACGACATGAACAACTTGTAATTATAAGAAGTTTATGTTTGACTCAAGTACCAAAGATCGACAAAATGACCGTTATTATCTTAAATAATTACACAATGTTCATAACATGGTAATATGTTATATAAATACAATAATTAACATGACAAATTTTCTTATGCAAGTAGAAATTAAATATAGTTAATTATTCTGGAGATTAAAGAATGATCGAGTCTAATCAGATACGAGGTAAGGGACTTCGTCTCAATCTCCTTTCATTGAGCCATGTTTTGTTTTATACACAACTTCATTTTATACAGTCTACAAACCCCTTTTACTTTTAATTTTATTCAAAAGGATTATTTTTATATGAATCTTTTTACTAAATGACAAAAGGAATTGTTTTTGTCTTACATATGAGCTGGCAACGACTTCTCCACCGCCATGACCATTATTTGAGTTTCGAATTCCTTTACAAGAAATTACTTTTTTAAATGAAAAATAAATACCATGTTTTACTTTTCTTTTATTTTTGTATATAAAATGGTTTTGATTATGTTTTTATTATATCAATGTGTTTTTGATATCTTGTGAATGAAATGTGGAAATTTTATGTTTCCATTATGCATGTTTTATGTGGTATGATTATGTTATGGTTCTTGGGCATTGTTTATGAAGATGAGTGGTTCTGTGATAAACTAAGGGCGGGTAAGCCCGTGATATCTCTCCAATGCATTCGGTAATCTAAAATAGTTAAATGCTAAGGCATCTCCAAAGAGATTTAGGGAATATACTGTAATAGGTATTCCAAACGTAACCTTGAGGGTTACTCCCTACGTAAGAATGTTATGATTTCCTCAAGTTACCATTATATCATATTATTTCTATGAATTAAACATGAGTATAATGATTGCATGAGGTAAGTTAATGTACATATGTTTTAAGAGTGATGTATGATTTAATTGATTCTTATGTATTCTTGGTCTAGGGATTTCTTTCCGTATTTTTGTTCCCCTTTCTGATCTTTTTATGCTCATCCCATGAATTTGAAATGTTTTTCATATGTCAAGGGAAAAGTACATGATGTGATGATAGTGTCGAGGAAGTGTCAATAAATAATCCATGTTTTACATTAAAATGTCTCCTTTGATGGGAAAAATTAATACTGTCTTTTATGTGACCACCTTGTTTAAATGTGGAATGTAATGTATGATTTATGATCCAATTCTCTAAAACTCAAAACCTGAAATGATCCTCAATGTGTATTCTAGAAAAATCTCATGATTAAGTAATTTTTAAGGCTGGGGCATATTATGTATCCCAAGAACACTATCGGATTAAATAATTAACCAAATCCATAATAGTATTGTGTAAAACATGTTATGTGTTCTCTGGAGTTATATGTGACTTCATGTTAAGATCTATGGTGCTTTTGAGAACTATTTATGAATGTTTATGAGTTATAAAGAGAAATTTTAATATTTTCATGAATGAAATGTATTTTCCACAGGATTCATATATTGAAACCTATTAAGAAATAAATAATATTATTTTCAAATCAACTCATGATTTTATAAATTTCTAATTCTCAAGATGTATCACATGTTTTACATTTTATGTTGAGGTGTAAAAATTATGATATATTTCCACATGTTTTGAAACCCCTTACTAAGATTTTTTTTCTCTCACTCTGTTTTTCAAAACCTCTATTCATAGGGAATAAGTACACGAAGAATAGAGTGACATGACAACGTTCCTTTATGGTGTTTAACCATTATTAGGAATATGAATAGTTTTCTTGTCCTTTATTTTTTTAGAGTTGTAATTAGAATTATCCCATGTATCTAGACTATCTAAAACTATAAACCTTTATGGTCTTATATTTTTATATAAAAAATGAAAGAAAAAATTTGAAGAGGTCTTAGGTCATCAGAGTTGGTAAAATGGATAAGGTTTATAATACATTATAGGTGAAGATATGGATAAACCCTTCGGTCATTTAGACTCCAATAAATTTAATAGGATTTTACATTAAGGATAAATCTATTGCTCCTAGTTTTTATATTTCTGAATAGTGAAATACAAAATTTCTATATGTACAGAAATGGAATTTTAAGGATTAAAATATTTAAATGGGGAATAATATAACATAATCGATATTAATAAGTTTATTGTTTTAAGTAAATTAAATTAAATTTTTGTTATATGTTATGATTAAATATGTCAAATTAAATAATAACACATGAAAATGTTTTTATTAATATTCAAAATTAATATTTATAATAATTCAATTATGATAACTGATAATTTATTAATTTTTTTTATCAATTGTACTTTTATTTATCATATTTTAGAGTTTTTTAAATAAATTGTTATAATATATTATTATAAATTATAAAAAAATGATGATTTATAGTTTAAAAGAATATTTTAACATAAATATTTTTAAATTATTATTTTTGTAAAAAAAATATGTTTTTTATGAAAAAATAGAAATATTATTTGAAAGGTAAAATAATTATGAAATTATTATCAATAATAATTTTTAATTACATGTTAAATTGATAACTAAAATAGGTGTTAATAAAAACTTTTTAAAACAAAAATGTTTTTTAAAAATAAACATTGGTTAACATATAATTTTCTAACAGTATAATTTTTTATTCATGAAACAATATGTTTTTTAATAAATAAACTATAATAATTAAAATTAACAAAAGAATTATTGTACGTAAATTCAATAATTAATTTATTAAATAAATTATAGCAATATATTTTTTAATTATTATAAATTTATATGATTTTTTTTAATATGAGTATAAATATATTTATATAAAATTATTAATTAAATATATAATGATAAATATAAAACAATTTTTAAAATTATTATGCTCTTATATGAAAAAGATGTTAAATAATAATAATAATAATAATGTGATAAATTTTTTTCAAAAAAACTGTTGTATGATTTGTTAAAAAAAGAGAGATAACATTATAACTAGGGTGGGGGAGCTATCGATTCAAAAAGGAAATTGGGTAAGGGGAAAAGGGTTCGGTCGTCGAGTGCATCTGAAGGAGATATATTGATCCAAGCATGATGGAGGTCGAGTAACCAACGGGGATTTTGGCCTAGGGAGGCCAATTGACTGTTAAGAGTCTATGCGATCTTTGACAACTATTGAGGGCTTCCAAAGGTCATACATTTTCATAAGGAGTCTAACTATGAGTTAGGGTTTCATTTCCGTGTGAGATCTAATTGGATGAAGTTTAAATCTACATAAACCTTTCCTTGGTAGGTTTTGTGTTATTTTCTAGATGTTGAATATTTATGTAGACCATTTTTCATGAATCTTTTTTGAATAGCATGAAATGTGTGTCCTTTCACCCTCAATCAAATTATGCTATGCGTTGTTGATATTTTTTTATTTTTTTTGGATATCTTCAATGAGTATGTTAGATTTAAGAAGTGATTTAGATTAATTTCATATTTTATTTGGTTGTTGAATCGGATTGTACTTTTAGGTTGTAATCCACATTTCTATCACCCGTAGATTTCCTTCTTCCACCAATTTGGAATTTTGTTTTTGAAATAATACATATGATATATAAAATACTATTATATATTTTGTTGTTGTTGATTTCCCCCCTCCACTCAACATATAAAGTAATCTACTAAAATATAACTATAGAAATATATATTTTAATGATTTAAATTATGTATGAACTATATATATAATAACGTATTGTCTTTTCTAAGAATCATCCCTAAGAATTACACCAGATGTAAGAGAAGTGAGTTATATATTGGGAGTTGTCGTAATCTATTCAGCTGTACAATAATGTTTTCATATTATCTATAAGTCAGGTTAGGGAAATTATTTTTATAATATCTTTAACCATTTGTCTTTTTTGTTAATTTCAAAATAATTTTTTTTTTCCAATTTTAAATATTTAATTTTTATGGTTTTATTTATTTATATGAACTACTTATTTTTCATGCATCTACTTTTATTCAAGATTTTTTTTATGAATGTTCTTTGTTTCAAAACTACTGACGTGCATAAGAATTATTTTTCATTATGAAAATAATATATGGTCAAATGATTCAAGTGGGTTCTCAATTTCATTTTTTATTTCAGTTTATTTTAGTTGTTTAATAATATTTATTTTATTTGTATATAAATAATTTTGAATGATATTTTAATGATAGTAATGATAAATTTGGTTAAGTATTTAAAATTATTTCTGGATTTATGGTTTTTATATGAAAATTTTCTTTAGTCCATTGGTATTGTCAAATAGTATTTTAATAGTTTATTATAATGTTAAAGGGAACCTACTCTCATAAAAGGGAACCTACTCTCATAACCTATTCAGATATTTAGGAAAAAATTCTGAATAGGTTATGAGAGTAAGTTCCCTTTTATAATCGTTGTATGGGGTATCTTTTAGAATTTCTTTAAAAATAAAAAAAAAATACATTATCTATCCCAAATGACACCAAAATCCTGGGTATTATAAACTAATTTATTATAATATTTAAATAAAAACATTCAATAATGTTTTAAACTTTAAGTCGTGTTGTAAACCTTATCATTTGATTTAACACATTAATTAACTCATTTTAACGACAATCATGGTATCATATTTTTCACATAAAAAGGATTATAATTTTAAATGTAAGGTAATATTTGGATAATATATGACCAAGGGATTATATTTTAGATAATATATTACCTATTTTTAATATTTAAATTTTTCTTAAAATTTAAAAAACAATTATGAAATATTATATTGATAAAATATCATTAATGTCAATTATGACACGATTCATATGATTAGATTTATAATATATAAATAATAAATTTTAAATAGAATATAATCATTTAACATAAATCTTATATGTAATATTCATCTAAAATAATCATGGAATGCTATAACTCACTAATGTTATATAACTTTTATAATTACAAAAATCATTTATTTTATTTTTCTAATCATTGAATAAATACTATGATAGCCTTGTATAAGAATTTAACATAATTTTATAATTTATGAAAATTATAAGTAAATTTATTTCAGGAAAATAATTTAATTGATATAAAAATAACCAATTATCTTCATTCATAGATTTATTTTGTCCCTATGTGTACATATAAGAGATATTAAATACTAAGAGAGTGGCATTTTGTAACATTCACTGCATTAAATATTATATATGTCATATTGTTGGAAATGTGTCATTAATCAAATAAAGATAAAATATATGTTGATAATTTTAGAATATCCTTCATCCAATAAATATTATTATGAAAAAATATGGACTTATCACTTAGTTATAACCTAGATTAACATGATGTACCCTTTCACATAGTGATAATTTTTACTATGATTATGGTTGATATTGACCAAAAATAAAAGGTAAATATTTAAAAATAATAATAAATAGACTATAAAATATGTAATCATGTTTATAAAATTCAATTTCTATATTTGGATGAATTTTTTTTAAAATAACCATTAAATATGCAAAGATAATCGTTTTTAGAAAAATACATTTCTATGCATAACACTGGGTTTTTTCTTATCTCATCTCAAGAAAAATATTAAATAAATATTAAAAAATTATGGACTATATAATATATATATATTTCATTATAATCATTCACCAATATTGAATATTTTTATTTAATAAGAAAAACATGAATTACACGCATAAAAATAGTTTTTCAGAAAAATAACTTTTACTTATAATTTTTTTTAAAATTCATTCATAAAATTGATTCGAATGAACGTAATTTGATTATTTAAAACTTAAGAGAAATAATTTTACTTCTGAAGAATTTTATAAAAAAATAAACTTTTTACATTAGTGAAATGAAAATATAGTTTTCAGTAAAAATATATACTTTTTACTGTATATAGAAAAATCATAATTTTCAAAAAATAGTCAAAACATATATCCATAGATATTTTTTACACGATTAATTAAAAAATTATATCCTTTTAATCAAATATAATTTCCAAATACCCTATAAATTATTTTTCTTATTTAGATAACAAATTAAATAAGAATCGTTTTTAGGTAACTGTTTCTTTGAAGAATATGAAGTCTTTACTAAATATATAGTGACCATTTACTAAATATTTATCAATAAATTTATATTTATTATGTAAATTATATATATGTCATAGATTGTTTGATATTTTTGATAAATTTAAATTTAAGGGATAGGTTATAATGATCTTATATAAATAACAATATTTCAATGATTTGTTTTGGCTTAGTGTTTCATATTGTGTACACTATTGAAAATAGCGTTCGTTCAAAGTATTGGGGTGTACATTTTTTTATATTTAGAAGAATATTTAAAAAACATAGTATCTACATGAGACAAGAAAGATGTTTGTTGAATTTTATTCATCCTTCATTTTTTACAGGTTTTATCTAGTCACCAATGATATTTTATTCAATCACTCCATCCCTACTTCTCTCCATAATTGTATATATTTATCCTACTTTATCTAGCTCATAATTTTTTTCATCATATGAGTATACTCCAACCTCATGTTCTCCCCTAGGTAGATAACATAAACATCAATTCAGTATTGCATTCCTCAAAATTTTTATCACTATTTATATATTGAAACTATTCATTTGATTGAGATTTTAGCTGGTTTTCACAAAAATTGATCTTCAATTTTAGAGACCTTTAATTAATTCTATTAGCATATTTTTCCATGATTTCAGATAAATTTCCTTGTAAAATTCTATCAACATAATGAGTTTCAATCTTTCATTTTTTATTTTTGTTGAGAATAAAAAATTTACCTCCTAGATTCAAAATGATTCCAATGTGGGATTCAACCCATAACATATTTTTTATGGTGTGTTCTCTTCATTTTGACTTAAAATAACCTTTTGTAGATATAAACTATATTATGCACAATTTTGTTTTATTTTTTCATTTAATCATTGTGTCTTATCTTTTATTTGTTGGTATTTTCTTCCACCTGATTGATAGTTAATTAAATACCATTTCCAACCTATAACTTTAATATTTTTCTTCTTAGTATATTATCTTCTAATATCATGTAATATTTAATACACTTAAACACTCTATATTTGAATGATACGTTCATAAACCATGTCATCCTAACAAAATTTGGAATAAATAGAAAATAAAAACTTTATTATTCAATGGAATTTGGTGAAATTGGCCCCCACACATCCACCTTCACTAACTTAAGCCATCTCACTGACATTTTTCCCTTCATCTTGTAAGTATTTAAAATTATTTTCCATTTTAAAATGAATCATAATATTAGTGTCATCATTAGAATGTTTAAGGATATTATGTGCTCTGTCATTATCCACCAAATCTTACAAGGACATTTTGATTATGTAGCCACAAATTTTTTTCCGTATCCGTTTATATTATTCGATGGTTATAAAGTTATTATCTTATTTCCCACTAATGAGTTAGACGTTGAATTTTATGTGATACCCTTGATTCACTATTGTTCCATCTATTCCTTTCTAGATATAAGCCTTCTTGTTAAAATTGTATTTATTCCCTGAGTCACATAGTTATCTCACAATGATATGATTTTGACTAGTGTCTTCAAAAACAATGTAATCCATGCACCTTAGTTATTCACATATGATTTTTAATTTTCTAAATCTATTAATTTTCAAAACATAACTATTAACAAAGAGAATAATTTCATTCGTTCATATGCGATCACCATGAAATGGAATTTTTATTCACATCATCTAGGATGAATATCCACTATATGGAATCCACACTCCAACTTGATCTGTTTCTATTAATGAAATTTCTACTAAATTAATCATCATATAAATTACTTCTTTGATACATGTAACTTTTTTTCATTAATTTAGTGTTTAATTAATTTCCACCTAATTAGCTATTGAATCATCTTCAATTTTCAATTCTATGATTTTGTTATGAACTTTTAGCCTAACAAATAATGTTTTTAGATACAATGGTCACCTCTACTAGATCACTCTTAGCACATTTATTTATTCAATTGAAGAGAAATTTATGGCTTTATATTCATAATTTTCAAGCAAAAAACAATATCCTTTTAAAATATACAATGTGTAGGAAATTATGATCAACTATTATTGTTAATATGTAGACTTGATTTGTATTTTGTTAATATAAAACACATATTTCTCCCATATTACTAGAGTAATAAAAATAGATTCTTGTTATATTATTTTGTCTCTTTTCCACTTTGCTTATATCCATTTGAGTACTTTTAATATAACCCTAATAAACATTATTCTAGGTTTTGGGATATTGTGATTTCACATTAGCCACAAATATTTTTTTTATTATCAACACCATTAATATATTTTCATTGCCTTTTAAACATTTTATATATGTTTAAGGGTATAATTTCCTATTATATCCATGTTTTGATCCATATCTTCTTCATTATCCCAATCAATAAATCACCATGATGTCATGTTGGGAGATAGATGTCCCTCTTGATTATCAATATTTCACCAAATCATTAGTAATTTGACTTTGAGATTATCAATTATTTTGACATGATACTTAACAAAATCTGTCAATAAATCAATTATTTGGGCTTGATCTTCTGTTCTGATACTGTACTCAATTTCCATATATTAGTTTCAAGAATTTTCATACATTATTAATTAAATATCACCCTTTAACTTATATTTATGTTCTTATTTCTCTAAAAAATAATTTTTGGAATCATGTACCACTACATTGAATTTCATCACTTGTCCATCCAAACAACAATTTCTTCATGTGAATATTATAGAGCATCCTTGATGTATAATCATCCCATAACTTTTATTCATTCATCATCATTTTCCACTAATTCATTATCTATTTCTTCCATGATGACCTCCTAATTTAGTTCCAAAAAATATAAAATGTACTAAAGTTTATTATATTATTATATATAATTTTCTTATTAAACAAATTTCATATTTTTAGATATTTTTTTCTATGAATAGATCATTCCTACAACACCCATAAATAGTTTCCTTCTGGGTTTTTTATCTTTATTTTCATCTGAAATTTTATTTTGAATCCCTGAAGCACAATGCCCCACTATTCCACAATAAAAATATGGATGTGAACGATTGCCTTCAAATATTTATTTTTCCCTGTTAATGTTTTACTAATAGATAAAAGTTTCTTCTTCAACTTTCATATATTTAATATAAATCTATAAAGTTAGTTTGTTCTTCTCTTTCAATTCCACATCCTAATAATTATCCTTTATCAAGCACACATTATCATTTTTTCTCATCTTATAATATATGAGAGTGTTGTAAATAATATCCAACACCAACCCTTTGGGGTCATTGTCTTCATGGACCTAGAACTTTTCATTGAAACATGTTGGTAATATTATTAGGATCAAAATTATGATTTTTAAATAATCATGTAATTTATTGTGTTTTCTCATTCCATACATATAAATACGCACCTCATCAATGAATTTATCAAAGAACTCAATTGGATACATTATTAAATCCTCATACTTGATCTATAGTAACATAAATTTATCTTCACATACCATGTAATCAGCATTATAAATGTTGAGAGGTTTTTTACACATTTTATGGGTGTATTTAAATGACTCCATATTCATCTATTTTATATTGTATAATGATCCTCCAATTTCAATTATTCTTTTTTCATTGGTATCAACCCATCTTCAATATTTTGTAACAATTATTTACACTCATTATTTCTAAAATCCCATGAAAGTAACCCATGAATATGTCTACTTCCAAAGATCCAAAAAAAATTGTTATTTTATTCTTCCATATTTGTAATTACTATCATCAAATATTATAATTTCATTGTGGTTGATTGAAATTTATTTCTCTTCAAAGAGATAAAATGTCACAAAAAATCTATAGATTTGATAACACTTTTATTTCCCAAGGAAGATAAATACCCTGATATAGGGTAAATACAAGTTTATAATTTTAATTATATAACCATCTCCAATGAGATACTTTCACAATTACTAAGAATAATCTATCCTTCATAATTTACATAATGTTTTAAAGTAAATGTAATAGATACATAAATAATTTTACCTAGTTCATCCAAACTAGGATATTCTATGGAGCGTGAAATGGTGCTACGATGATTCACCTAAGACATTAATAATAAAACCTTGTAAACAATTTTAATCATCCAAACTAGCCCTTTATTTTTATTACCATCACAATAAAATTGATAACGCAATAGTATCCCTACAAGAGGGTTCTAAAAACTACTCTTATTATATTTTTTTCATTATATGAATAGTATATTGAAATTACTCCAAGGATTGCATATAAATATTCACTAGTTTTATAAATGTGATAAACTATATGATCTTCTAGTTATATATTATCATGTATATATCTTATATTTTCTCTTTTATCTTTCAAACACTTGTCCTAGAATACTTTTTTTTCTCTATTTTTCCTTCCGACACATATATTATAAATCCAATACTTATTCATTAATGTTTTTTTCTTATGTGATCTGCTATCTTCTTCTAATTTTCAATAAATATATGTTATTTGTTTTTGGAATCCTTTTATCCTATCAATTTATTTCTTTAGGACTATTGATATAATTTTTTTAAATTCCCTTAAAGGGTTATGGACTCTTCTGTGATTTTCACATATTTCTTCTTATTTTAAATTTTTTCCCACTTCTAGAATTGACTAGTTCATAGTGTGACTCCTTCTCTATTGTGTGATTTTCATTCCACTATGAAACAACAAATTAAAACCACTTAATTTGTAGAAACTACCATGTAAAACCACATATATGTTACAATATGGTCACCTGAAAGCCAAAAATATTATCTCTTATAAATCGGGTCACTACGGCATGATCGAACACCATATAACAGACACATTAAAATTATAGAACAACAAAAATCTTCCCAAATTTAGTCATTTCATGTCCATACCTCCAACATAATAACTCATTATTTGTATTTTTAAAAAATATAATAAATTTTCATATAATTAAATCCTCATAAAAAGCCTCTTTCATATTAGGAGAATTTTCCATATTTTCATATGTTTGGCCCCTCACAACAAGAAATATTCTCACATGGTGTAACATAAGTAATTGGATTTAAATAACTCCAATTATAATTCACCTGAGGTCCTATAATAATTTCATTATACCCTCTGACTCCATTGATCAGTGTTGGATCCTCTACCATGGATGGGTAAAAATGTTACCAAATTTTTCATGTAATGTCACATTTTCATCTCCTTTTGACAATGTTTAAAACTCCTTGCATGTTTTTGATGGAACATTAATAGTATTTTAAAGCCCTTAAATATTAAAATTACTATAACCTTTTTCATTTTTCTAAAAAAATGCATCCTAACATGACCATTGTTGTCATGGTGTGACTTTGGACCTTTATAAAAATAACATATTCAACATTCCTCCAAAACACTTATATCATTTTTATATGACTTTTTTGGATAATTTGGATATATTAAAACATCCATATAAGAAAACATAACACAAAATAATTCATTGATGTTTTTTCTAATTTTTTTGAATTTTCTGAGGATTAATTATGTGATAGGTGCTAGTGAGATCAATGGAGGTTGGTAAAAGATGGTAATATTATAATAGATCTCCAGTTTATATGTGTGGCCTTTACATTATGAACTCAATTTATTTTTTGTATTATTATACTGTAATTTTTATCATTATTACTCTTTTTTGGAAAATATTTACTATTTATTTTGATCTCATATTAAATTTTGGGATGGCCTCAGATTGACTAAATGAATTTTTGTATCATAGCGGTTTCAAAATGGATCGTTTGTGTTTCCCTTATTGAATGAGTTATTGTTTTACATTTTATAATTTTTTATTGACATGAGTGGTTTTGAATTGTTTTTTCAAAAAAATGTTTTCCTTTTAGAGGAGTTTTGTGTGGGATTTATATAAAGGGGCCTAGTTAGGGGAAAATGGCAAGGGGATCTATTTTCAGATACTATATTTTTTTTATATTTTAATTTTGGGAAAAGATGATTTTGACTTGGTTTTAAAATTTAAATCCAAGAGTTCTTTTTTATAATTGTTTTTATCTATTTTACCTCATGTGGGTGACACCCTATTTTTAATGATTTTATACGTCTATTTGTTTATTTATTACGGTTAAACTTATGTTATCTCATGTTGTGTGATAAAATAAGATCCATAAGAAAACTAATTACTCATATAAAGGGTTTATTAGACTATGATGATATTTTCATTGTGATTCATTGGGAAATAGGTCTATAAAACCTTGAATAATTCATTACGTGTATGATTGTTTAATTGTAACTGATTGATAGGTGAGTTTTTCATCATTTTAATTAGGGAAATCCGTTACATTTTTATGAATATGGGTGGTCATACTAAGTTCCTTATATGGGTGCCTTATGATTTGACCTCAACAGTTGAAGTTTGAGTTACTCCCAAGGTTCTTTGTTTAGCTAGATTAAAATAGTTCCATGGGTTTTGATCCATGTGTTTTAATGATCCATATTCTATATGTAATTAATAATTTATATAATTAAAGGTACATTCTATATGTGTTCATTCTGGATGAAAATACCTTATACCATGTATGATATAATGTGATTGGGCATGTAGCCTAATTGGCAGCAAGACTTTTGTGGTTGATCAATTAATAAAATGTCAATACTTATGGCTAGTGATAACTAGGAATACCATAAAAAGAAATTTAATGAATGAGTATCATATGTAGTTTTTTTTCATTGCAATGTATTTTATTTATTTTAAAAATTAGGATACAAGTTATTCTTGACATAATCTCCCCCATATGAATTTTGATGCATAGAAATGAAAAAAAGGAACTATGAGAGATGCTGATCAAAAATAGTGAGGTGATAGAAGGATATATGTGATATATCTAAATAAAATATTTCCAACTACACATGTGAGTTGTGGTCATGGCCATAAGACATATTATTTAACAATGATAGTTGTTTTTTTTGTATCATCTATTTGATTGGGCTATATCTGAAGAGTTGTATCATTATGGAGAGATATACATTGTTAGTGATAACTTTTGATATATGTGATCATTCTAGTGATGATCTATGGGTAGGATGGTAAAAGTTACATAAATTATTATCATGATGAGCTGATATAGGTGTGAAATAAGGGTTATTTTATTTCATGAGGTTGGAACGTATTCCTTTTCAGACAATTGTTTTATTATGTGAATAAAATTTAGTGTTATTTGAATCTTTGGACCGTCTTTGCCTGATTTTTGTTGTTGTTTATTGTTTCACGTGTGATTTATTATTTTTCCCACTATTATTCCATATGTTTTATATTCTTTGATAGAACATTATATCCAATGATATTTTGGGTTTTTATTTATTGATGGATACTTGGATGGCTGATGGGTTAAGTGTGACATTAAAAGAGAGAGCCTGGTGGATTGGGAGAGACCTCATAATGGTTATAACTATTATAATGAGTTATATTTAGTATACATTATTAATTAAATTTAGCTATACATGATTAAAGGTGGTACATGGCATGATTTAGGAATTGTCATTTTGTGTTATCAGATTTTATGTGTCTTCTAGGCGCATAGGTGTAGGTTTATACAGTATTTGAATGTGATGTTGTGTTTCTAGGTGGGTGAGTTACATTGGGTATTTAATTTCACATTGTCCCATAAATTTCATGCATATATACTTGAAAAAAATATCAACTAGCATATAAGGCTGCACATGAAATCCTAAAGGGTCATTGGACTCATCCCAACCTATATACAAAACATATTTTTTTATGTACATGGGAAGACCATCATATTTCATTTCATTTATTGGTGTTTGATTAAATCTTGATGTTTGGTTTGAGAGTAATAGGTTATTGTTGGTTTAATATATTTTATATGAATTGGGATACATTCCACAATATTTATATTTAATTTAAAGTGTATTTATATCATCCTACATGCTTATATTATTTTTTACCTACACTACGCTTTCTTCCTTTTATTATATTATTCATTACTTTTAGTAAATAATGTTCTACTATTTATGCTCATTTATATGTTAACATATATTGTGGTTATTTTCTACTTATATATTCTGGTATTCATAGCCATTTGGCTCTATGTTTATTATTTATAGGTTTGGGGTACAATTTTATACACATAGATCCTGAATCATTATTTGTAGAATCATTAATCATTTGTGGAATTTTATTTTATGGGAATATAATCCCCAGTACTATATCAACACTTGATAGTATTCAATAGCCTTTAGTTCATGTGGAGATGCTCCTGATACCATGTAGTGAATCCCACTTCAGTGTGAATTGGGGGACTTGAGATGGTACATTACATTTTTTGTGGGAGTGTGTGTTTCTTAAAGTCTCTTTTCTTTTCGTAAATCATAGATCTGCAAAGAATGATAAATTTCTTAATTGGTATGTCATAACATTTGAAATAGAATAATATCTGAAGAAAATGTTATACCATCAATTATTACCATAAAAATTGATATTTATACATGTTTTATTTCATGTATCTCATTTAATGAAATAATTTTGGAATCTATATCTTGTTACTAAATGATAAAATCTAGATTTGGAACTCAATTACACATTAGTGAAGAAAATTATGTGTATCATTGATCACTAAGATAAGGATAGTGAGAATTTATCCCTCTTGGATTTGTTCTGTGATATCATGGAATATATATCCAAGTGACTGAAAATCATAATGCATTGTTATGGTGAAATATCATCACATGTTTTCCAATAAATAACATTGATGAATTTATTAGGGTAGAAAGTTTAATGGTGAAGAGAATGGTGACACCCATGTATTCAGAGGTTGGTATTAATTATATTATTGAAATTATTTTGGATTATTTTAGGGATTAGAAATCTAAATTATAGAAATAATGTGACAGTTATTATTCTATGAATAGATCAAAATCAATCCTAGTGAAATATCTTAAATATTCAAAGGTGAGATTTTATTCTATATTTATTTTCATGGTTGGTTCATAAGTTCATTGAATCTAAATCCATAATAAGTATTTGGTGTGTCTTTACTAAATAATTTGTTTCTCATCTGTTACATGGTTTCCCAAAATGTGTATCCAAACCATTCCATTTACTAGAAAATAAACATCTATCATTTTCTTTTTATCCTTTTTTGGGGTTTTCCCATTTTCCCTCCAACATTTCACTTGAGATGTCCATGATATTCTCCAAGAAATTTCATCTTCCCATCAATTAGCATTAATTACATCACTCTATGTATCATGTGTATATAAAATGTTAATATGGTATTTATCATCCATTCCTTGTTCTCATTTTCCCTTTTCCTTTATCCATTCATGATCTTCCATGTTATTTTTCTCATTATCCATGGTTTCCAACCATAGTTTTGTCCTCTATATAAATCATGAAATGTGTAATTTATTGGGATTGTGGGGACATTTTTCAATCCAAATATCTCTTTATTTTAAGAATTAATTTAGCATCCAATGAATTTAAAAAGGTTATTTAGTGTAGTTTAATATTATTTTACAAAACCATTGTATCACTATTTCTCTATGTGTTTCAATGGGTAATTAGAATTATTAGAAGTATAATTTTTGTACATTCAAGGTATCTATAAATTTTTTTATATTTTAATCAATAGAATATTTTCCCCCTTGTGTTTAAAATCATATTAATTCAATATGAATATTAATTCCCATAAGGTGTTTGATAAATTGTTTCTATGAATGTTTTTAGTTTAAATGAATTTACAAAAAAAATGACCAATGTTTAATTTTATATAATGGTTTTTTTATGATTATTTTCTATTTTATAACATTAAAGGTTGAGATTTTAATATGATTATTGTTTTTGATTATTGATATCCTATGTACGATATTCCCATAGTTGAGTTTTGTTATAAATATCAAAAAATTTATGTCAGTTTCATTGTAAAGGAATTGATAAAGGGGATATGGTGATGTGGGTTATTTGGATTATGTATTAATTAATTTTTTGATATTATTCAATAATTTATTTCATTCGGATATAATGGTTTACATGAGATCCTTTAGAGATAAGTATGAAATCAAGGATGTGTGTTACCTTCATTCATATTTTTCTCAAGCCATAGGTCCTTAGTTATAAATTATCTATAGATGGGGGATTCATATCATTAAGAAAATATGGGTAATCTACATTTCGAGACATTTGGGAATAAATTTTAGGCTGCTAGTTGATCTACACGAGAGATCAAGGTTATCTCTAATAGAAATTATATTTCAATTCCATGTTATATTTATTTTTGTTTTTTAATTTCATTATGTATTTATTTTTGTTGTGCCTAGTGATATATGTTTGTTATGGGATATTATTTTGATATTAATTCAAATGGATTTTTTATAAAATTGTTTAATAAAAAATAAATGAATGTATTTGGATTTATTTTAATAATTATACCTAAATGTATAGAGTCTAATTATAGTTCAAATTAGCATTTGGATAATATATTATGAAAATAGTTGCATTAATTCTTGGTACTATCATATTGGGTATTATCTCACACCCTATATACATATGTTTTTGTGCATGTAGACTTTTTTAAGGATGACACAATTAATGTGAAGGGTGTTACATCCTTTGGTGGTATACCTTGGACACATTATTAATGTTTTAATAGAATGATTATTATGTAGTGATAATGTGTTTTACGGAAATGGTTTTTTAAAAAATTTATGAATTTTGGTTTATATTTGGATGTATATGTTTTGGTCTTATTGTTATATTTTCATTATGAACTATATTGTCTTATATATTTCATGAATTAACTTATATATTTTTCTTATGGAGGCATCTTTGGAGGAAAATTTTTGTTTTTTCTTATTTTTACTTATTTGGATGATTTTTTTGGTGAGGTATTTATGTTTTTATCACGAAAATTCAATGTGTTGATACATTATATAAATATTTTTTGTTTGGTTTATTATATTTTAATGTTGAAATATTACACAAAGGTATGTGTTCAATACCATTATCACTTGTTTTCATTCCATGGATATCAAGAATATTCATTGTTTTATATTACGGGTTTATTTGTGGGAAGTAATATTGATGAGAGATATATTTAATGATATCCATTATCAATAATGTTGTCCCTAATAATAATATATAAGATAGTTCCTTGGGTTGTCTCTCTCTGAGGTTTTTAGAATTATGTTTCTATGTAACACCCTAGGTAAATAAAGAATATGACATTATCATATTTATCCATATTTGTGAATAAAATATTAATATGACTTTAAATGGGATGCTATGCTCGATGGCGTTCCCATCATGCAACAACGAGTTTCTTGGGAATCTTACGATCCACTCTAATAATAAAATAATATTATTTTAAATGGTAGTTAACATGTAGCCATTGTATTGGCGGGAATGGATAAAAATAACTAAAATATCATTATATATGTTTTTTAAATGTTTTTACATTTATCCAATAAAAGATAAAGGCTTAAAATATGGAAAGAATTCAATTTTAGGCTTTTATACCCTAATTTTCACTAAAGGTTCACTTATCGCCTTTTGATGGAGAAATGTCATTAAATATAGTTTTGATCACTCTTATACATTCTTTTGGACCAAATAAAACTCTTCTTTAGAATCGGGACATCAAATTTTACTTTGTGAAAATTTTTGGTATTTTTCCGATAAAGGTCATTTTTTAACGAATAGTGTAAAATGTTGTATTTTAATTCAAAACCACTTTTTAATATAATTTATTTATATTAGTAGATTATCTTTTGAATTGGTTTTAAAGTGAAAGTTGAATATATTTTTACCATTAAATCCAATAGTGGTCGTTGGAATTAATTTCACTTTGAAATCGGACTTAAACTAGTGTCAATCTTTTGATACTTATTGTTTCATAAAAACACGCTATTTGTTATGACAGCGGGAATTAATTATTAAATTAATTAATTTGACTTATATGTTTTGAATTTTTTAAAATATATTTCATTTTTGAATTCGGAATATCAAATATATCTTAGGGTGAATTTTTGGTATTTTTATGAAAAACTTCAATTTTTGATGAATTGTGAAACCACTAAGTGGTACTTATAAAAACTGATTTTTTGTTTAAATGAAATTTTACCACCTCTGTCTTTTGAATTTCAAAAATCCGACATACATGGTTTTCATTAAGAAGTAAAATGTGGTTCAATGAGATTAAAATAATTTTTTGGTGAATTGTAACTTATTAAGTTTTTAATCGTGATTAGAGGTAATTAGTGTAGTTTAAGGAAAAAATGATATTATAATAAAATGAAAATACCTTGACACATGTCCTACCATTATTGTATGTGTCATGGACGACTTTGGAAAGCCATTGGTCAACTTGGGGACCCCATGGAGCTACTTTGGTTGGGAAATGACATAAATAACTATTTATTTAATGTTAAAGTAAAAATGACACAAACATGAGTTATTTTACTAAGAAAATTTTTACATGGGGTTATACAAGTAATATTTTTGACTGTAAATATTAATTAAAAAGCTAAAAATATTTCCTACATCATAGTATTTTTTTTATAATTTTTTGACATTAAATAAATTAAATTATTTATGACATCATGATGATGCAGCGATGACATCATTATTTAATGATTGAAATAAAATGGAAAGATAATGTAATATCTAAGACATACACATGTCCTAAGCCCATTGGATGAGTGGAAATCGAACCCTAATCACCTTATCCTCGACATAAATCAATGTGGGACATTTAAAATCCTAAAATCTTTTGAAAATAAACTAACATTTTGTAACTTTACAAGAGTGCCCCTCCTCTTCTCTTATAAAAGGCCCCCACCTCTACCTCCTTACCCATACTCCAAAAGCCTTTGGCTCGGCCCACCTCTGCCCATTTTTTCTATCCACTTCTCTATCTTACTCCTTGAAGCCTCACTTTTGGCAGAAGTCTCTCCAAGGAAGCCTTTGAGCTGAAACCAAGGGGAGTTACCCGATTTTAAGGTAATGTCTTCTGTTGAGTCCTTCTGTTTTATTTTGCTTCTCCAACCCCCTAAAAATTTTTTATGTGTTTTCTTTTGTAAAAAATCCAGTATCATAAATATAATAGTATTTTTTTATAATAAGTATTAGAGCTACACTTACACACACCTACATCTAATGGTTAATGAACATACTGTTTCTGTGGATGGCGAATTTCTGCCTCCCGAAACGATGATTGTTCAACATTCTTTTAACACCTTAAAAGGTGTCCATTAAGATGACACTATATTTATATATGATATATAATATGTTTATGTTTCCTTAAGATTCTGTATTTTTCATTTTGGGCATACCATTATGGTTTCCATTATGGGTATACGCTATATCTTTATTTTAGGAAGTGCAGACTACCTCCTCCTCAAAGTGATGTGATTCGTTAATGCCATATGTGGTACGTATAAAGGATTTATTTTATTTTATTATATATGATTTTATACTGGAATTATAATATACCTCTATATCATTATTATTTATTTCCATTAAAGTATGAGATAGAAATGAAAGTAGCGTTCATGCGTACGTACGGCTTACCGTCTCCCTGAACGGTGCAATTCATTTCTTACCACTAAATGATTATGTAATATTATAAATACATGTATATGCTGGATATATATGATATATATTCTATCCAAATCAGGAATGTAATTGTAGATATAATGAACCTTTTACCACACGAACAACATGTAATTGTAAGAAGTCCGTTTTCGACTTAAGAACCAAATATCGACAAAACAAACATTACTAACTTAAATGGTTACATAATGTTTATAACATAGAAATAAGTGATATAAAAGGAATAATGACCTTTAAAAAGGTTCTTAATCATCTATAAATTAACTCATGTTTATTATTAAGGATGTTAAAAAACGATCGAGTCAAGTCGGACCCGAGGTAAGGGATCCTAGTCCTCTCTTTCTTTTTAAGTACACTCTTTTATGTCATTCCGTTTAAAGATCATCTTTATTGTTATTGGGATGTTATTTTATATTAACCATACTTTATTTTTTATTTTCATGTGATGAGAGACCCTATTCTCTCTCACCAATCTATTATGGAAGTTTTAAGTGGCATCGTTAGGCTGCCGAATTTTCATAAGAGATCTAACCTCTCTCTTTCTTTTTAAGTACTCTACTTTATGTCACTTCATTTAAGCTCCTCTTTATTATGTTGGGGGATGTTATTTTATATTACTCTTTCTATAAACTTTATGTTAATATGAAGAGATACCCTATTTGATCTCATCAACCCATTTTTGTATGTTTTTTGTGGCGCCGTTAGGCTGCCGAGTATTCGTAAGAGATTTTTCATATCACTTTTATTCCAGTGAGATTTATTCTACATTTGCCACAATTTCCTTTTAGTGGTGTATGTACTGCCCAATATTCTACTCATTGTGTACTATACTTTCTTTTATGAGTATTTACATCAATTTTGTATTTTCCTTCTTTCACGAGGTGTATGTTTCGAATGATACCCATGTCGGTAAGGGAACCTTTCACCCTCCTCTTTTTAAAAGACTTCTTTTGTGGGGTCTTTTAATTTACATATTGTTATGTTGGGATATGTTCTCATATATCCTTATTGATGTAAATTTTATGTCCAAATGATGAGATACCCTTTTTTTATCTCTCATCAACTCATTTTGATGTGACGCCGTTAGGCTGTTAAGGGAACTTCTTAACCCAATTTCGATTTCTTTGGGTTCAACATGTAGTTATTGAATATGTCATCCTTTAAATATGTGTTATTGACCTTTGATTATTTTACACTTAATATCCACTTATATTTGGTTTATTCATTTGTCACACATAATTATGTAATTGATTTATCCTTAAACAAAGGATACCGTCTTTGTAAGGGACTTCGTCTTAATCTCTATTCATTGAGGAATATTTTGTTTTATACACAACCTTATTTTATACGGTGTATAAAACCCTTTGACTTTTACTTTTATACAGAAGGAATCTTTTTCTACGAAGCGTCTTACTACACGAAAAAAGAAATGTTTCTTTTAACGTACGCGGTGACAACAACCTTTTTCGCTGCCGCGAGTATTATATGATCTTTGGCTTCCACAACAAGCCGTAATGTTTTTAAAATAAAATAAATATCATATACTCTTTTATGTATTTTGGTATTGAAAATGGTTTTGATAAATGATTATATTATGTCAATATATTTAAATGATATATTGTGATTGAAATGTGGAAATGCTATCATTCCTTTATATTGGTTTTATGTGTTATAATTTTATGATGGTACTTGGACATATTACGGGTGGTTACGTGATAAACCATATGATGGGTGGTGCCGTGAATACTAGAACGGGTGGTTACGTTATAACCTCTAATGCATTGGGTATGGAAGTCGGCCGTATGGCTATTCCATTAAGTATGTATGGAATTCGGCCGTATGGCTATTCCATTAAGTATGTATGGAAATTGTCTGTATGGCTATTCCATTAAGTGATATGTGTGGAAGTCGACCGTATGTTTAATCCACTTAAGTATGTTTATGTCCCAACTTACCTTTATATATGATATGTGTTTCTTATGTGGGTTTTATAGTAATCCTTTGGTTACAAAAAGGTAAGTAATGATATTTTATTCAGTGAAGAGTTTTTTTACTACTTCATAAAGGTGAATATATTACATTGATAAAGTATACATGGTTTACTTGATGTTTGAAAAACTAACAGTTTTCATTCTTTGTGTATACCTTACTGAGCTTTTTATGCTCATCCAATGTTTTTGAAATGTTTTTCACAGGTCAAGGTAATGGTACAGGATGTGATGATAGTGTCAAGGATGTGTCAAGAATGAATACATGTTTTATTTTAAATATGTTTCCGTTGATGAGAAAAATGAATACTATCTTTTATGTAACCACTTTGTTTAAATGTGGAATGTAATGCAAGTTTCATGATCTAATTATCTAAAACTCTAAACATGAAAATATCCTCAATGTTTAATCTTTTAATAACTCAAGATTAAGTAAGGTTTAAGGCTGGGGCCTTATAGTTGGTATCAGAGGTCGGTTTAGATAAATTTAGAGGTTAGGGTATTCATTAAGCATAAGTGACATTACCATAATGGTTAGGATTTCAGAAAGATTCCTAGTTTTAGATAAAGTGAATGACTAAGAATATCTTAGCGTTTATCTTCCTCATTAGTACATGATGGTTTTTTTTATATACTCACACTGACCTTTTTGGTTTTAGTAAATGGCTGGATCTAGCAGGCACCAAAGTAACAGTCGATGTGAAGGAAACTGTGATAGTTTTTTGAGAAAGCAACTGAATTATATGGGAGCTGTAATGAGAACTCTTGTGATTATCCTCAACCAACTATATAGAGTCATGATTGACCACCTAAACCTTGGTGATTTCTCTAAGTCATCATATATGCGAGAAACAAATCCCTACGGAAGTACAGGTAATAATCATAAAGGTAAGTGTGTTCAAAAACCTATGTGTCAAAGATGTGGAAAGAAACACCTAGGAAAATGTTTCAAAGGGACAGAAATATGCTATATAAATGGAAATGAAGGTCATAAAGAAGGAACCTACCATGGAAAAAGTAAGAATCCAGTTGACTCATGGAAAGGGAAAGAAGTTCTTTCTGAGGGATCAATTGAATGTTTTAAATGTGGTGTAAATGGTCATTATGGAAACACATGTCCCATGAAGAAGTTTCGTGAATGGGGTCACCATGAGCGTACAAATGTTCGTTTACCAATACCTAATGCCATTCCGATTGAGGATGAAGAAACTGACAATGACCAATCAAAGGTATGTATTATTTCATGACTATTTTTTTTCCTATTTTGGAATCATATGATATGATTCATGATTTTGTTTGTAGGAAAGTGTTATTTCAGAATAAGTTGGAAAGGAATGGTTAATGGATCATGGAGAATGTTGAATGAGTAAGATGTCAACTTATAAGGGCTTCAAGAGTTATGGTGAAATTCTTAAGAGTATTAAGTATCTTTTGATGATGGGGTTACATTAGAAGACTTTTTATATTATGTGTAACCCTAATGTTTAATATAGGAAAATTTTATTCAAGGAATAGTTATCTTTTCTTTTGTGGACATAGTTATAAAGAACTATTTGGGGTTATATGATCCTTACTTTTGAGGTAATTATGGGTTACTATATGTTTTGATTGAAGTGAAAGGAATGAGATAAAATTGAGGTTAAATTATGTTATGGTTATTTTTGTTGATTTTATCTCTTTTTGGGGAATGATTTAAGAATTATATAGTTTTTGAAAAAGGACAACACGCAGACCGTGTGACAACCCGTCGCTTCAGACAAAGCTGCGGGAATAGAACCCACAACCAAAGTGCGACTGGTATTTATCGCCTACCACTGGACTATGTGAAGTCCCTGGTTAGTTTGACTGATTCTTTTTAGTTAAATGATTTTATGAATTAAGAGTAAGTTGAATTTGAGTTATTTATGAAAATGATAAACCTATAATGGAGGATATGTGAATAGGTTAATTACTTTTCTAAGCGAGACCTTAGGAGCAACTGATGTTGTTTGGAGATAAATGTTACGATTTAACTTGGAAGACTATGTGACTAAATCCTTCAAATGTTTGGTTTTCAATCTTAGATTGGTTTAATTTGAAGAATTTTATGAACAAATTGTTTATCGGATGGTCCTCGTTGAACTTTGGGTTTTGTTGGACAAATTTTAGAGATTAAGAATAGATTTTCTTTTTAATGGGCTATCCTTTTCTGGATTATTTGAACTTGTACTAACATTTTTGGTTTTGGTTTTGGTTAAAGCCTAAAGACATGGGATGTATATAGTTCTCTTTGGTGGATTATTTGATTCTCTAGAAGTTGATTATAGTACTCTTTATGCGAACAAGTCTCCCTAAATACTCTTCTTTTGGAAAAAAAATATGAGTTTGATTAAGGAATCTAGTAAAAGTTGAAAGTCAACATGATAAGTGATTATGTTTCCTTATGAATAAATTCCTCAATAAAAAGTAACATAAAACAAATTTGTTGTATATTAACCTTTCCTACTGTGAAATCGAATACCGTTTAACCCATCACAAGTTTGTGATTTTCTTGTGGTTAACTTTCTCCTAAACATGTTTTCTATCACTCTCAATCAGAACATGACCCTATGTTTTCTCCTCGATGTCCATGCTTTCATACTTGGAATCCTAGTATGGGTTAACTCAGGTGACCTTTGTACTTATCTTTCTTTATTTTAAAGTGATTGTTTTACCGACTCTTGTTCCGATGTGGGACATTCAAGGATGTTTCCAAGCTCAATTTTAAAAATTGCGAGGATGCAGTTCCCAAAAGGGGGGAAGGATGTAACACCCCAGGTAAATAAAGAATATGAAATTTTCATATTTATCCATATTTTTGAATAAAATATTAATATGACTTTAAAGGGGACGCTATGATCGATGGCGTTCCCAACACGCAACAACGAGTTTTTTGGGAATCTTACGTTGCACTCTAATAATAAAATAATATTATTTTAAATGGTAGTTAACATGTAGCCTTTGTATTTGAGGGAATTTATAGAAATAACTAAAATATTATTATATATGTTTTTTAAATTTTGTTACATTTATCCAATAAATGGTAAAGGCTTAAAATATGGAAAGAATTTAATTTTAGGCTTTTATACCCTAATTTTCACTAAAGGTTCACTTATCTCCTTTTGATGGAGAACTGTCATTAAATATAGTTTTGATCACTCTTATACATTCTTTTGGACCAAATAAAACTCTTCTTTAGAATCGGGACATCAAATTTTACTTTGTGTAAATTTTTGGTATTTTTTCAATAAAGTAAATTTTTTAATGAATAGTGTAAAATGTTGTATTTTAATTCAAAACCTCTTTTTAATCTAATTTATTTATATGACTAGATAATCTTTTGAATTGGTTTTAAAGTGAAATTTTAAAATATATTTACCATTGAATCCAATATTGGTTGTTGGAATTAATTTCACTTTGAAATCGGACTTAAACTAGTGTCAATCTTTTGATACTTATTGTTTCATAAAAACACGCTATTTGTTATGACATCGGGAAATAATTATTAAATTAATTAATTTGACATATATGTTTTGAATTTTGTAAAATAGACTTCATTTTTGAATTCGGAATATCAAATATAGCTTAGGATGAATTTATGGTATATTTCTGAAAAACTTCAATTTTTGAAGAATAGTGAAACCACTAAGTGGTACTTATAAAAACTGATTTTTCGTTTAAATGAAATTTTACCACTTCTGTGTTTTGAATTTCAAAAATCCGACATACATGGTTGTCATTAAGAAGTAAAATGTGGTTCAATGAGATTAAAATAATTTTTTTGTGAATAGTAACTTTTTATGTTTTTAATCGAGATTAGAGGTAATTAGTATAGTTTACGGAAAATTTGATATTATAATAAAATGAAAATACCTTGACACATGTCCTAACCTTATTTGATGTGTCATGGCCGACCAAGAAAAGCCATGGGTCAACTTGGGGACCCCATGGAGCCACTTTGTTTGGTAAATGACATGAATAACTTTTTATTTAATGTTAAAGTAAAAATGACACAAACATGAGTTATTTTACTAAAAAAAATTACATGGGGTTATACAAGTCATAATTTTGACTATAAATATTCATTAGAAATATAAAAATATTTCCTACATGATAGTAATTTTTTTTTATAATTTTTTGACATTAAATAAATTAAATTATTTATGACATCATGGTGATGCAGCGATGACCTCATTATTTAATGATTTAAATAAAATGTAATGATAATGTAATATCTAAGACCTACACATGTCAAAATACTATTGGATGAGTGTATTTCGAACCCTTATCAAGTTATACTAGAAATAAGTCAATGTGGGACATTTAAAATGCAAAAATGTTTTGAAAATAAAGTAACATATTGTAACTTTACAAGAGTGCCCCACCTCTTCTCTTATAAAAGGCCCCCACCTCTACCTCCTTACCCACACTGCCAAAGCCTTTGGCTCGGACAAACTCTGCCCATTTTTTCTCTCCACATCCCTCTCTTACTCCTTGAAGCCTCACTTTGGGCAGATTTCTTTCCAAGGAAGCCTTTGAGCTCAAACCAAGGGGAGTTACCCGATTTTAAGGTAATGTCTTCTTTTGAGTCCTTCTGTTTTCTTTTGCTTCTCCAACCCCCTAAACTCTTTTTATTATTTTTTTTGTAACAAATCCAGTATACTCAATATACTAGGATGTTTTTATAAGATGTATTCGAGCTACACTTACACACACCAACATCTAATGGTTAAAGAACATATTGTTTCCATGGATGGCGAATTTCTGCCTCCCGAAACGATGATTGTTCAACATTCTTTTAACACATTCAAAGGTGGCCATTAAGATGACACTATATTTATATATGATATATAATATGTTTATGTTTCCTTAAGCTTCTGTATTTTTCATTTTGGGCATACCTTTATGTTTTCCATTATGGGTATATGGGATATCTTCATTTTAGGAAGTGCAGACTACCGCCCCCTCAAAGTGATTGAATCGTTAATGCCATACGTGGGACGTATAAAGGATGGATTTAATTTTATTATATATGATGTTGTACTGGAATTATAATATACCTCTATATCATTCATATTTATTTCCATTAAAGTATGAGATGGAAATGAAAGTAGCGTTCATGTGTACGTACGACTTACCGTCTCCATGAACGGTGCATTTCATTTCTTACCTCTAAATGATTATGTAATATTATAAATACATTTATATGCTGGATATATATGATATATATTCTATCGAAATAAGGAATGTAATTCTGGATATAAAGAACCTTTGACCACACGAACAACATGTAATTGTAAGAAGTCCATTTTCAAAATATGAACCAAATATCGACAAAACAAACATTATTTACTTAAATGGTTACATAATGTTTATAACATGGAAATAAGTAATATAAAAGGAATAATAAAATTTTAAAAGGATCTTAATCAAGTAGAAATTAAATGAAGTTTATTATTCAGAACGTTAAAGAACGATCGAGTCAAGTCAAACCCGAGGTACGCGATCCTACTCCCCTCTTTCTTTTTAAGTACACTCTTTTATGTCATTACTTTTAAATCTCATATTTCTTGTTATTGGGATGTTATTTTATATTAATCATACTGTAATTTTTATTTTCATGTGATGAGAGACCATATTCTCTCTCATCAATCCATTTTGGAAGTTTTAAGTGGCGCCGTTAGGCTGCCGAATTTTCGTAAGAGATCCAACATCTCTATTTCTTTTTAAGTACTCTCCTTTATGTCACTTATTTTATGCTCCTCTATGGTATGATGGGGGAAGTTATTTTATATTCCTATTTCTATAAAATTTATGTTAATATGATGAGATACCCTATTTTATCTCATCAACCCATTTTTTTATGTTTTATGTGGTGTCGTTAGGCTGCCGAGTTTTCGTAAGAGAATTTTCATCTCACTTTTATTCCCGTGAGATTTATTATACATTTCACACAATTTCCTTTCAGTGGTGTATGTACTGCCCATTATTCTACTAATTGTGTAATATACTTTCTTTTAGGAGTATTTACATAAATGTTGTATTGTCCTTCTTTCACGAGGTGTATGTTTCGAAAGATACCCATGTCGGTAAGGGAACCTTTCACCCTCCTCTTTTTAAAATAATTCTTTTGTAGGGTCTTTTAATTTACATATAATTATGTTGGGATATGTTCTCATATATCCTTATTGATGTAAATTTTATTTCCAAGTGATGAGATACCCTTTTTTTTATCTCTCATAAACTCATTTTGATGTGACGCCGTTCGGCTTTCAAGGGAACTTCTTAACCCAATTTCGATTTCTTTGGGTTCAACATGTAGTTATTGAATATGACATCCTTTAAATATGTGTGAATGACCATTGATTATTTTACACTTAATATCCACTTATATTTGGTGTATTCATTTGTCACACATAATTATGTAATTGATTTAACCTTAAACCAAGGATACCGTCTTTGTAAGGGACTTCGTCTCAATGTCCATTCATTGAGGAATAATTTGTTTTATACACGACCTTCTTTTATACGGTGTATAAACCCATTTGACTTTTACTTTTATACAGAAGGAATATGTTTCTACGATGCGTTTTACTAAACGACAAAAAGGAACGTTTCTTTTAACGTACGCGGTGACAACGACCTTTTCCGCCGCCGCGAGTATTATATGATCTTTGGCTTCCTCAACAAGCCGTAATGTTTTTAAAATAAAATAAATACCATATACTCTTTTATGTATTTTCGTATTGAGAATGGTTTTGATAAATGATTCTATTATGTCAATATATTTAAATGATATATTGTGATTGAAATGTGGAAATGCTATCATTCCTTTATATTGGTTTTATGTGTTATAATTTTATGATGGTACTTGGACATATTACGGGTGGTTACATGATAAACCATATGACAGGTGGTGTCATGAATACCAGGACGGGTGGTTACGTTATAACCTTTAATGCATTGGGTATGGAAGTCGGCTGTATGGCTATTCCATTAAGTATGTGTGGAAATTGGCCGTATGGCTATTCCATTAAGTGATATGTGTGGATGTTGACCGTATGGTTATTCCACTTAAGTATGTTTATGTCCCAAGTTACATTTATATATTTTATGTGTTCCTTATATGGGTTTTATGGTAATCCTTTTGTTAAAAAAAGGTAAGTAAGGATATTTTATTCAGTGAAGAGTTTTTTTTACTACTTAATGAAGGTGGGGATATTACTTTGATAAAGTATACATGGTTTACTTGATGTTTGAAAAACTAACAGTTTTCATTATTTGTGTATACCTTACTGAGCTTTTTATTCTCATCCCAAGTTTTTGAAATGTTTTTCATAGGCCAAGGGAAAGGTACAGGATGTGATGATAGTTTCAAGGATGTGTCAAGAAAGAATCCATGTTTTATTTTAAATATGTTTCCTTTGATGGGAAGAATGAATACTGTCTTTTATGTAACCACTTTGTTTAAATGTTGAATGTAATGCAAGTTTCATGATCTAATTCTCTAAAACTCTAAACCTGAAAAGATCCTCAATGTTTAATCTTGTAATAACTCAAGATTAAGTAAGGTTTAAGGTTGGGGCCTTATATTCTACCTCCCTCATTGTTTATTTATTATACGTATAAGTTCTAACTAAATTTGGGTTTTTTATGTTTTTCAAGAAAAATAAAAGTAAACTAAATTAATTTAATAATAAGATATAATTTTTTAAAATTATGACCAATTTTGATTAAAAAATTGTGTGAATATATTTTAGAAAAATAGCAACATTGGACAATTGTTGATCCATTAGACACTCACTTCTTCCATGATTATGTCAATTATCTAATGGTTTTTATCAACCCACACCAAGAGAAATATATCTTAACATGTAAATATTCCTTGATACCATACCAATTAAACGATATAAAGTTTGATACTCTTATAAAAGTGATTAAAATACTGAATGAAATCCATGTAATATCTTTGTTATTCCAATTATTTATGGATATTGTTTTAGGTTAAATGATTAATTATGGACTAATATGAATACCGTTCGAGGTAATGGGTGTATCAAGGGTGTCCAAGGTTTTTTATGAGGCTAAAACCTAAATGATGAAGAAAAATAGGTGGACCACAAGGATATGAGTTACTATACACCCAAGACACATGGTTATGGTGATATCATGTGGTGTATGAAAGAGGGATTCGGGAACCCGCCTAGATTTAGTAAACTATGTGGATAGTGCCCCACTTATATACGGCAGTCTCAATAATTTTTTATAGTATATTGATACATAGTTTTTGCATGGTTTAGAAAATCATGAACACTAATCATGCGAGGTACCCCTCCATACAATAAAGGTCACATGATTGGTTATTGGATTGGAAAACCAGGAAGCCAAACTGTGATGTTGTGTATTTTGAGGGAAAATTACGTTTTTTCCACTAAAAACTAATAATACCTAATTTTTTTATTTCTCATTCCCGTAGATAGAACTCATTTGATAGCTCCCCTTTGAGCCAATTTGCTTTCTTTTGATCTCGTTTATCCATATGAACACATAATCGAGTGTCATCGGTCTTGTTGGATTCACACTAGTGACTACTATTTTCCTTTTGTATGGTTATTAATTTTTCTTAGAATTAGATAAGATATTTATGTGGAAGATGATATGCATTATTTCTTGGGTTTTCATCATTTATTCATTTTTCTTCTGATAGGAGCTGAATCAGAAGGTGATCATGGATGATCACTCTACAACCAACCTATGGTAGGTGGTCTATACAATTCCTTTGGTGTTTGGTGATTCATATGACATGATGTAATTGGGTTGTATGACATACTTTCTGAAGGTGTGTAGAAATTAATTGAATAATTTTATTGAATGTGTTGGGAAATTATATCGATTACCTATAGGTCCATGAGGGCAGCTGGAGGTTATTTCCCTAACCATGGCCACCCATGGGGTGTGCCTTGTTATTTCATTTGACTTTTACTATTTTTTCACCACACAATGAGTTATTGGTTGAGCATTCCTAGTAAGAGGTAGAATTGTTATATGTGATTTGAATTTAAGTGATTTTTTAGGAAATGGTCTTCCTCTTTTTCCATGTTATACATGATATGAAATATTTAACTAGTGAAATATGAATTTTTATATTACTGTGTACATCTACTAAATGTTTTTTGAAAGGGAATTTCTATATGAATTGGAAGGAATCATTGAATGCGATTTAACGAAATGATAATTGAATTTAATGATGGATGATTCCATAGGATTCCTTGGGTGTTCTAATACACATGGCATGATAGCGGTAGTGGACTCCTTGGATGAGATAGATCCTTGGGTATCAATACTATGGTATACTATTGGATTTGACACCCCTTGGATTTATCTTTCTTAGGCTTACAGTAGACATGGTCTATTGACATGCTACTTAGAACTGGATCCATTTCTAGTCGATATTCCATCGTGATGCTCTAAGGACTCGATGATAATGTCCTGGTCCAATATACCTTGGATCTGGCCCCATGGGGTTTGAAACCTCTATTATATGGAATTAACTGATGAAATTTTGAAATTCATGACTATATGTAATGTAGGTGTTTGATTTGATGTAAAATTTATATATCATATCCATTGTTTTTATGAGATATTGGATATGTATCTTGGCCATGGTGTTTTTTTCAGTTGTGCTTTAAAGATTCCTTGTGTGAAAAGTGTGGCCCTGGTTTTGCAGGAATCCTTTCTAGGATTGATAGAATCTCATTAAAATTAGTTATTTTTTCATGTCTATTTTACTTGTGTTAATGTCATATTGATTATATATCGTTAACACTAGTTATCTTGTATTTTATATCCTGTATTGATATAGATCTCAGTGGTGGTGGTCAATTAAGATTTTATCCCACACCATGTCTCAAGAAGTTGTGGGGTACCCATAAAAATGTTATAGATATAGGTTGGGATCGTGTAATGTGTCAACAGTTTGATTCCAGATTTTTATCAATACATAGGAGCATGGGAGAATAAGATAAAGCTGAGGTTCATGATGTAATCATTAGATAGTTCTTTTTAGCCTTTTTGGTATTTTGATATAATTATTGTACTGATCTATGTATACCTATTTTGGATTATTTATAGAAACATGAAATGAAATATCAATTTGTTTTATGAGATTTATTTTTTCATTGTTGTATATACCATTCTATGGGTTTTATCTCCTGTTCAGTTATTATTGTACTTCTGCTAAGGCGGGTTACTAGTGACACATTTTTTCTAATTTCCTATTTTATTTCACATTTATTCCAAATTTAATTTTTATATGTTGAAGTAAATGTGTCACTGTTGACATAGGAATGATATATATGGGATTTATTTTTTTCTAAAATGAATGTTAATTTATTTTCATGAAAATATACATATTCATCTGGATTTAATTTTTGGAAAAGTAATATCCCCATATTTGGCACAAGGTATTGATGATGGGTTTTCATGTAAAATGTGTTTTTAAAATGTTAGGTGCCATGTGGGATCATCCAAATCTCATTGGAATTATTGAAATTAGCTATGTATAGATTTTTTCATACTATATGATTTTTTGTTGTTGAGCTTGCAAATGAGGTTTTCATGTAATTTAGCGTTCATGGTTGACATATAAAAAAGAAATAGTTTTCTAAATATCAATAGTGTTATTCCACAACATACTATTTGTAATAAATCCATTGTTATATTCATGTGATATAAAAATAAACAATTTGTCATACTTTTTATGGTGAATCCATGGAAAAATAAAATAAAGTTGATGGAACACAATTTAGCGAGGCATGTTGCTGATTATATACGTAACCCAAGGAGTAAGATTGATCGTTTCTTTGATGGGTTAAAACCATTTCTCCGTCGATCTTTAGTATCACAATCCTTCTCATCATACGAAGATATTGTCTCGTGTGCTATCAAGACAGAAAAGGAATTCTCTAAGTCTTATGATAATAAAGTAAAGAAAGAGAAGAAGAGAACGGTGGAACAATAGACAGATAAAGGAAAAAAGGGAAAGAAGGATTTTCCATTATGTGATAATTGTGGGAAGAATCACCCTGGTACTTGCCTAAAAGGAATGGGAGTTTGTTATAAATGTGGAGAAAAAGGTCACCAGGCGTGTGATTGCAAGGGAAAGAAAGAGGATATCAATGTTGAATGCTACAATTGTAGGGAAATAGGGCACTATGAAAATGAAATTCCTAAGCGTCAGGGAAACTTACCACAGAAAAGGCCAAGGGATCAAGGACAATCTTATGCTGTTACTACAGTTGAAGTAGAATAACTAATGTATTGGTGCTTTTGGACTCATGGATTATATTTTGGTGATTAGAATAATGTTATATATATATATATAAGGATTGTGCTGCAGTAATTTTTGATTTCAGTAAGGTTTTAATATGATTAAGGTAATCATATTTTTAGTATGTGACAATAAGAGAAACATTACTTTGTTTGGGGAATCTGATAAATTTATTTTGGAATTAAGAGACCTTTTAGAGAAAGTCTGGACAGAGGTATTTTGGATAACTATAAAGGTTGGAGTGTATTAAGTTGATCTTTGGATATGTAATGTTTAAGGTTAAAAAATTTATGAAGATTCTTTTTGGAATATTATGATACTATAGTTTTAGGAAAAGGACAACCTGCAGGGTGGGGAATAACCCGTCGCGTCGGACAAAGCTGCAGGAATCGAAACCACAACCATAGTGCGACAAGCCTTTATTTCCTACCACTAGCCTACAGGAAGTCCCTGGTTATTACAAAATAATTTAACTAATCTAAATGGTATGTGTTAACATTTGGAACCTTATACAATTAGGATAAACAGAATACATTTGAGTTCTGTTACCATTTGGAGTAAAAGTTGGGTTTGTGGTAAAAATTTATTAACGAATGAAAGTATACATAACAAGTATGTATATTCCCTTACGTTCTTAGTAAATCTCCTAAATAAATTCCTCAACATTATAAAAGGTAACTTAAAATAAAAATGTTGTCGGTTAACTTTTCCAACTGGGGATTCAATGACCGTTTAACCAATCACAATTTTGTGATTTTCTTGTGGTTAAACTTTCTCCTAATCCTGTTTTCTATAACTCTCCATCAGACCTTGATGGTTTGTTTCTCCTCCATATCCATATTTTCATATAATCCTAGAATGAGCTATATCGGGTGACCTTTGTACTTATCTTGCTTTCTTTTAATGTTATATATTATTTCCGATGTGGGGTTTCCTCAAAGGTATTTTCTCTTTTCAACCTTTTATTTTCAATGAAAATTTTCAAATTGCGAGGACTCAATTTATTGAAGGAGGGGAGAATGTAACACCCCGAGCTTCCACGATACGCTTCTCATTCAATAATGCAATAGCTTGCATTGTACGCAACTTCGAGTTCTAAAACACCGCGACTAATCAAAGTAGCAGTTATGAATAGTAATAACCACTTTTTAAAATTATAGAAATTTTATATTTCAAAATGGACTTCATTTTTGTATTCGTAATATCGAAATTATCCTAAGTTGAATTTTTTGTAACTTTCTGAGAACTTCCAATTTTTTTATGAATAGTGAAAACTTCTTAAAAACAACTTTTTTAATAAAAATAATTTATAGTGATAAATTATAATATTTAGTGGTTTTAAAGTATAATTAGAATATATTTTTACCATTTTATCCAATGGTGGTCATTAGAATTAATTTAACATTGAAATTGGACATAAACAATTGCCAATCTTTTGATATAAATTGTTTGTTAAAAACACGCTATTTGTTGTAACAGTGGGAATTAATTATAAAATTAATTAATACAACTTATATGTTTGGAATTTTTTAAAATAGACATCATTTTTGGATTCGGAATATCCATTATAGCTTAGGGTGAAATTTTGGCATTGTTCTGAAAAACTTCACTTTTTGATTAATAGTGAAACCACTAAGTGGTAGTTAAATAACTGATTTTTCGTTTAAATGAAATATTACCACTTCTATGATTTGATTTTCAAAAATCCTACATACATGGTTGTCATTAATAAGTAAAATGTGGTTCAATGAGATTAAAATAATTTTTTGGTGAATAGTAACTTTTAAGTTCTTAATAGCGATTAGAGGTAATTAGTGTAGTTTAAGGTACAAATAATGTTTTAATAATATGAGATGAGCATGAAACTTTTCATACTCCTATTGGATGAGTCATGGCCGACCAAGAAAACCCATGGGTAAACTTGGGGACACCCTGGAGCCACTTTAGTTGGAAAATGACATTAATATATATTTATTTAATGTTAAAATTAAATTGACACAAACATGAGTTGTTTTACTAAAACAGTTTTTAAGTGGGGTTACCCAAGTCCAAATTTTGATTATAAATATTAATTAGAAAGCTAAAAAGATTTCATACATCATATTATTTTTTTTATAATTTTTAGACATCAAATAAATTAAATTATTTATGACATCATTATGATGTGGCGATGACCTCATTATTTAACGATTTAAATAAAATGAGAAGATAATGCAAAATCCAAGGCATACATTTGTACAAAGCCTATTGGATGAGGATATTTCGACCCCTTATCACCTTATCCACGAATTTTATACGTGTGGGACCTTTAGAATACGAAAATCATTGTGTAATAATTTAACATTTCAATCTTTCTAAAAGTGCCCCTCCTCTCCACTTATAAAAGGCCTCCACCTCTCCCACCTTACTCACACCATCTAGACATTTGGCTTGGACAAACTCTGACCAAATACTCTCCCAACATCCCCCTCTTACTCCTAGAAGCCTCACTTTTGGCAGAACTCTTCTCAAAGAAGCCTTTGGCTCAAATCAAAAAGAGTTACCCGATTTTGAGGTAATGTCTTCTCTAATGTTGTTTTGTTTTATTTTTCTTCTCCAACCCCCTAAACTCTTTTTATTCATTTATTTTGTAACAAAACCAGTATCCTAAATATACTAGGATGTTTTTATAAGAAGTATTATAGCTAAACTTACACACACCTACTTCTAATGGTTAAAGAACATACGGTTTCTGTGGATGGAGAATTTCTGCCTCACGAAACGATGATTGTTCAACACTCATATAACACCTTCAAAGGTGGCCATTAAGATGTCACTATTTTTATATATGATATATAATATGTTTGTGTTTTACTTATGCTTCTGTATTTCTCATTTATGGCATACTTTATGATTTCCATTATGGGTAAAACGCGATACTTTCATTTTAGGAAGTGCGGACTACCGCCCCCTCAAAGTGATTTGAATCGTTAATGCCATATGTGGGATGTATAAAGGATGGAGTAAATGGTATTATACACTATATTATACTGTAATTATATTATACATTTATATCATTATGTTTTTGATCCATTAAATATGAAATTTAAATGAAAGTAGCGTTCATGTGTACGTACGGCTTACCGTCTCCATGAACGGTGCATTTCATTTCATATCTCTAAATGTTACGTAATATTATAAATGAATGTATATACTGGATATATAAGATATGCATGACATCTAAATCATGAATATAATTCTGGAGATAATGGATATTCTACCACATAAACAACTTGTAATTATAAGAAGTTTATTGTTGACTCAAGTACCAAAGATCGACAAAACAACCGTTATTAACTTAAATAATTACATAATGTTCATATCATTGTAATAAGTGATATAATAAGGATAATGAAATTGAAAATGGTTCTTAATAAGGTATTTATTAACTCTAGTTTATTATTCAGGAGTTTAAAGAACGGTTGAGTCAAGTCAGACATGAGGTAAGGGAACTTCTTAACCCAACTTCCATTCTTTGGGTTAATCTCCTACTTTCCAATTATGTCATGATATTATTATGTATTATTTTGTATTTTTACTTTCTTTATGTGTACCTATAGTGAATACACATAATAGATCTATTTTATTTTAAAAATGATCTTTGTAAGGACTTCGTCTCAATCTCCTTTCATTGAGTCATATTTGGTTTTATACACAACTTTCTTTTATACGGTGTATAAACCCCTTTGAATATTACGTTTATTCAAAAGGAATCTTTTTTATACGAAGCATTTTAATAAACGAAAAAAAGGGAATGTTTTTCTTTCCGTACTTATGCGGCGAAAACTACTTCTCCGCCGTCGTGACCATTATTTGAGTTTCGGCTTCCTCTACAAGCCATCATTTTTTAAATGAAAAATAAATACAAAGTTTTAACTTTATTTTATTTTGGTATTGAAAATGGTTTTGAAAGCGTTTTTATTATATCAATGTGTTGTATTTATATCTTGTGATTGAAATGTGGAAATGTTATGTTTCATTTTATGCATGTTTTATGTGATACGATTATGTTATGGTTTATGATATGTTTAAACCTATTCATATGAGGAATGCATTGGACTTAATAAGTGACGGGTGGAGCCCGCTATAGCTCCTCGATGAATCAGTAGGTCTCATGAGACAACTATATGTGGAATTGGCCGAGGCCCTTTCCCAATTTGATTTATGGTTCTAGCCGAGGCCTTAATCATTTTACACGTCTTGGCCGAGGCCTTCACAAAAGGTTTCAGAATGTCCGGCATTATACATTCCCTCATTATGAAAGTGGTTCTTGATATTTCATGTGATTATTCGACTAGTAGAATATCCATGTGAGTAAGTAAATGGAATTATTTCAGTTTACTTTTTCCATATTATGCTAATGTTCAAGTTTAAAAGGCTTTTGTTTTAGTTATACATTGCCTTAAATGTTAATGTTTATTTATGAAAGCTTCCGCTATATTGTTATCCTTACTGAGCATCTGAGATCACCCCTTTCAATGTTTTAATATTTTCCAGGATGTGAGGGAGTATTTTATGAATGATTTGCAGGGATAGTCCGAAGAGGATAGAAGTGTGGACTATGGAGACTATGTTATTATAGTTTTTCACTTTGTGATGTAATGTAACATTTATGAATGTATCTAGTGTTTCCAAGGCTACTAAACTAATCGGTCTTTCGAGACTTGATCTTTTGTTATCATGCCAATGTTACGAAGTAATGCACCGACTCTAGGTAGCTGGGGTCGGGGCGTTCCAGTTGGTATCAGAGGAAGTTTAGTACAAACCTTGGAAGCTAGATTTAGACAAACTCTGATTAGAGCACGTAGACCTAAGATGAACTTTTAGGATTAGTATAGAAGAACTTCCTAAAAATTTTGGTATTATAGAGATTTTGTGAGTTTTCCGAGCAATACATCCCTGTCTGGATACGAGCAGGTAGAGGCGGCTCTGGCACAGATGTACCTAGTGGTAAAACCCGAAAACACCACTTTGAGCTAGACTCGAACGGGAACTAGTGCACGACAATGGGCCTTGCTGTACTCTTGGTTACGACACACCCGGGGGATTGCTTAGGATAATTCCCATTTTCTTTACAAACCACTATGAAGGGTTACGAGTATATACTTACTCAAAGAAAACATTTTTATAATTATGGATTATATCCATAATTAGTTCAATTTATGTTAAGTGTTTTACAAGTATGAAATTATGTATTTTGATTCATAAACTAATCCAGTTTATGCCATTATTTTGAAATGGCACCTAGTGGAAGGAATGGAAATCGTATCAATGCACGCACTCCGTGTAGGGATTTCCCTCCTGCTCAAGATAATTATGGTGGAGCTAGTGATAAAACTGGTGCTGATCAGCTTCTCACCGTACTGGGACAACTCGCGCAGGTTATGAATAATATCCTTACTCATATGGAGCACCCTGATCCGCAACGTGGAGGATCAATATTAGACCGCTTCATTAGGAAACAACCACCAACATTTAATGGGGGTACAAATCCGTTAGTAGCTGAGAAATGGATAAACTCATTAGAGAAAATATTCCATGCCTTGGGGAGTAGCGAAAGGGAGATGGTTGTCATGGCAGTTTACCGCCTCACTGGAGATGCTGATCAATGGTGGTCATTGATTCAAAATACAAAGGAAGATGATTACGTATAGAATATGGAATGGAGGGAGTTCAAAGAGATTTTCTTAGAAAAATACTTTCCTCGTGACCATCGAGCAGATATGGAAAGGCAATTTCTGAGTCTGAGGCAGAAGGAGGATGAGAATGTCGCAAAGTATGAGGCTAACTTTACAAGGTTAGTGAGGCATGCTGCTGATTATATACGTAACCCAAGGAGTAAGATTGATCGTTTCTTTGATGGGTTAAAACCATTTCTCCGTCGATCATTAGTATCACAATCCTTCTCATCATACGAAGATATTGTCTCGTGTGCTATCAAGACAGAAAAGGAATTCTCTAAGTCTTATGACAACAAAGTAAAGAAAGAGAAGAAGAGAATGGTGGAACAAGAGACAGATAAAGGGGAAAAGGGAAAGAAGGATTTTCCATTATGTGATAATTGTGGGAAGAATCACCCTGGTACTTGCCTAAAAGGAATGGTAGTTTGTTATAAATATGGAGAAAAAGGTCACCAGGTGCGTGATTTCAAGGGAAAAAAGGAGGATATCAATGTTGAATGCTACAATTGTAGGGAAATGGGGAATTATGCAAATGAATGTCCTAAGCGTCAGGGAAACTTACCTCAAAAAAGGCCAAGGGATCAAGGACAATCTTATGCTGTTACTACAGTTGAAGCAGAATAACTAATGTACTGGTGATTTTGGACTCATGGATTATATTTTGGTGATTAGAATAATGTGATATATATATATAAGGATTTTACTTCAGTACTTTTTGATTTCAGTAAGGTTTTAATATGATTAAGGTAATCATATTTTTAGTATGTGACAATAAGAGAAACTTTACTTTGTTTGGGGAATCTGATAAATTGATTTTGGAATTAAGAGACCTTTTAGAGAAAGTCTGGACAGAGGTATTTTGGATAACTATAAAGGTTGGAGTGGATTAAGTTGATCTTTGGATAAGTAATGTTTAAGGTTAAAAAAATTATGAAGATTATTTTTGAAATATTATGAATATATAGTTTTAGGAAAAGGACAACCTGCAGGGTGGGGAATAACCCGTTGCGTCGGACAAAGCTGCAGGAATCGAACCCACAACCATAGTGCGACAAGCCTTTATTTCCTACCACTAGCCTACATGAAGTCCCTGGTTACTACAAAATAATTTTACTAATCTAAATGGTATTAGTTAACATTTGGAACCTTATACAATTAGGATAAATAGAATATTTTTGAGTTCTGTTACCATTTGGAGTAAAAGTTGGGTTTGTGGTAAAAATTTATTAACGAATGAAAGTATACATAACAAGTATGTATATTCCCTTACATTCTTAGTAAATCTCCTAAATAAATTCCTCAACATTATAAAAGGTAACTTAAAACAAAAATGTTGTCGGTTAACTTTTCCAACTTGGGATTCAATGACCGTTTAACCAATCACAAGTTTGTGATTTTCTTGTGGTTAAACTTTCTCCTAATCCTGTTTTCTATAACTCTCCATCAGACCTTTATGGTTTGTTTCTCCTCCATATCCATATTTTCATATAATCCTAGAATGGACTATATCGGGTGACCATTGTACTTATCTTGCTTTCTTTTAATGTTATATATTATTTCCGATGTGGGGATTCCTCAAAGGTATTTTATCTTTTCAACCTTTTATTTTCGAAGAAAAATTTCAAATTGCGAGAATGCAATTTATTGAAGGAGGGGAGAATGTAACACCCCGAGATTCCACGATACGCTTCTCATTCAATAATGCAATAGATTTCATTGTACGCAACTTCGAGTTCTAAAACACCGCGACTAATCAAAGTAGCTGTTATGAATATTAATAACCACTTTTTAAAATTATAGAAATTTTATATTTCAAAATGGACTACATTTTATTATTCGTAATATCGAAATTATCCTAAGTTGAATTTTTTGTAACTTTCTGAGAACTTCTGATTTTTTTATGAATAGTGAAAAATACTTAAAAACAAAATTTTCAATCAAAATAATTTATAGTGATAAATTATAATATTATTAGTTTTAAAGTATAATTAGAATATATTTTTACCATTTTATCCAATGGTGGTCATTAAAATTAATTTAACATTGAAATTGGACATAACCAATTGACAATCTTTTGATATAAATTGTTTCTTAAAAACACGCTATTTGTTGTAACAGCGGGAATTAATTATAAAATTAATTACTACAACTTATATGTTTGGAATTTTGTAAAATAGACATCATTTTTGGATTCGGAATATCAATTATAGCTTAGGGTGAAATTTTGGCATTGTTCTGAAAAACTTCAATTTTTGATGAATAGTGAAACCACTAAGTGGTAGTTAAATAACTGATTTTTCGTTTAAATTACATATTACTACTTCTGTGATTTGATTTTCAAAAATCCTACATACATGGTTGTCATTAAGAATTAAAATGTGGTTCAATGAGATTAAAATAATTTTTTGGTGAATAGTAACTTTTAAGTTCTTAATCGCGATTAGAGGTAATTAGTGTAGTTTAAGGTACAAATAATGTTATAATAATATGAGATGAGCATGAAACTTGTCCTACTCCTATTGGATGAGTCATGGACGACCAAGAAAACCCATGTGTCAACTTGGGGACCCCATGGAGCCACTTTAGTTGGAAAATGACATTAATATATATTTATTTAATGTTAAAATTAAATTGACACAAACATGAGTTGTTTTACTAAAACAGTTTTTAAGTGGGGTTACACAAGTCCAAATTTTGATTATAAATATTCATTATAAATATAAAAAAATTTCCTACAACATAGTAGTTTTATTATAATTTTTAGACATTAAATAAATTAAATTATTTATGACATCATTATGATGCGGCGATGACCTCATTATTTAACGATTTAAATAAAATGAGAAGATAATGCAAAATCCAAGAATTACATTTGTCAAAAGCCTATTGGATGAGGAGATTTAGAACCCTTATCACCTTATCCACGAATTATATAAGTGTGGGACCTTTAGAATGTAACAGCCCAAGATTTTATAAAAAAATATATTCTTTTTAATTTTATTAATGTCTTGTGTTGTACACTACACCAAAAGGAGCTTGCACAACACACATCCTTGACTTGCCTTGCATTACACGCAATCTCGACCTTCCTCGATAGCGTGTGTAGTACGCAATATCGAGTTTTACTAAACAACGATATGCTATAAAAATATTATTAAAACTAGCCGTTATGAATAGTAATACCCACTTTTTGAAATCCAGTAAATCTTATTTTTCAAAATGAACTTTATTTTTGGATTCGGAGTATCGAATTTAGCCTAAGGTGAAATTTTGGTACTTTTCGGATAACTTTCATATTCTGATGAATAGTGAAAATTACTAAATTATAATTAAAACCAACTTTTTTAATCAAAATAATTAATAGTGATAAATCATTAATTTGAGTGGTTTGAAAATGTATTTAGAATATATTTTTACAATTTAATACAAAGTTGGTCATTGGATGTAATTTCACATTTAAACTAGACATAAACAAGTGTCAATCTTTTGATAGATATTGTTTCTTAAAAAAACACGCTATTTGTTTTAACAGCGGGATTTAATTATAAAATTAATTAATGAAACTTTTATGTTATGAATTTGGTAAAATAGACTTCATTTTTGAATTCGGAATATGAAATATAGCTTGGGATGAAATTTTGGCATTTTTCTGAAAAACATCAATTTTTGATGAATAGTGAAACTACTAAGTGGTAGGTTAAAAACTGAATTTTGCATAAAACTTAATTTTACCGCTTCTGTGAATGGAATTTCAAAACATCCGAGAGACACGGTTAATATCAAGGACTAAAATGTGGTTCAATGAGATGAAAATAATTTTTTGGTGAATAGTAACTTTTTACTTTTTTTACCGCGGTTAATAGTAAATAGGGTAACTAAGGGTAAATATGATATTAATATTACCCTAACACATGTCCTAATTCTATTGGACAAGTGTAATTCGACCAAAAACAAACTTAGGAATAAAATATGACCATTTAGGCCCACTTGGATTAGATTAGGACATTTATTATTAATTTATTTAAAGAAGGGTTAAAATAGTTAAAATCAAAGTTTAATAAGTAAATCATTTTTAATATGGGGTTATACATAAGATAAATTCGACTATAAATATTCCATAGAAATCTAAAAAGATTTCCTACATGATGGTATTTTATTTGTAATTTTTAGACATCAAATAATATAATTTATTTATGACACAAAGATGATGCAGTAATTATCTTATTAATGAAATATTGACATAATTGATAATATAAATACCAAAATAAATGTAATTTAAGACTTTTTATGAATTCCACTAATTTTATAGGTTACTATGATATATTAGTGTTGATTTAATAAACTTGGTTCGAACATTTAATTCTGTTATGACTTTCACAAAAATCATATATCAAATAGTGTCAAAATTGACACAAAATAGTTTTTAAATCAAATATTATATTATTAATTGTTATTGTATTCCTAAAAATCTAAGGTTCGGCCAAATGACTTAGATAAGGATATATATATTAATAATAAACAATTTGGGGTTCGTTTTCCATGTTATAGTAAGTTTATTAACCATATAGTGAAAGCAAACAAAAAGACATGGTAAAGGTTAAATTATTTAACTTAGAGTTAAATCTAATTGATAAGGTTAAAATAATATCCTAAACTTGTCTAAATTCTATTGGTTGATAGGATTTCGACCCATACCCACTTTAGCTTCTAAATAAGACCCATTGGAACCATTATAAACCGATTTTGACTTTAATATAAAATAATATTTTGAGATATTCCTAAGGTGCCCCTCTCCTCCCCTATAAAAGGACACCTCCTCCCCCTCCTCCTCACACCAATTTGAGCACTCAAGCTCGTCCAACCCCTGCCAATTTCTCCTCTCCACTTCCATAGAAACATCCTAGAGGTTCTGGTCTTCCTCAAAGACCAATTTTAGTGCCCTAAGAGGAGGTCTCAAAGAGGCACTTCAAAGAAGAGGTAATTACCGTTACCAATTCTTTCATCTTTATTTCTTCTTCCACTTCTTCTTCTTAGGTTGTTTCATTATGAAGTAATAACATCAGTATCACTAATATACTGATATGTTATTATAAGTATGAAACAACCCTATTTCACTATCTATCCATCCTACGGAAAAAGAAATCACCGCGCGTGCGTACGTACGGAATACCGTCTCCACGCCGTGGTGTAATCTATTTTCCACCACCACCTTACATGGATGGGTATAATGGTGTAAAGAATAACTATACATAGTTATTACAACATCATATTGATTCTGATATATTGTATAATCCACTCCAATTCAATTCAATATTTATAGAAATGATATCATCGCTCGTGCGTACGTACGGAATACCGTCTCCACGACGCGATGAGATTCATTCTCCATGTTAACCATTTAAGAATGATTATAATGTATATATAAGAAATAATAATGAAATATATGACATTATAAAGCTACTGTATTTATGTATATATATACATATGTATGTCATCTACTTACTTCCATTTCAAGACAATAAGGAAAGGAAAACAGCGTTCATGCGTACGTACGGACTACCGTCTCCATGAATGGTGTTTTTCATTTTATTTATCTACCTATTATATATATATATACTGAATATATATGATATATAAATCATATTTTATATTCTGGAAGTAAGTAAATCATGATATAAGTAATAGTGATGTCAAGAACAACAAGTCAAAACACCTAAGATAAATGAAACGATTTTACCCAAAACGCTTCTTTAACATGGAATTTACAAAAGAACGGGTAATATAATGTCATAAGTGAACGATATATGATATAATAACAATGAATATGATTCTGTAATAAGTCAATAACATGATTTAAATCATTATACAGTAGGTTCAGACACTTACAAAGAAAGTCGGACCTAAGGTAAGGGAAATATCACAATCTCATTTTTATCCGAGATTGTTTATTCGTAAGTATTTACTGGGGTGTATTTTATCATCCACATCCATGTTTCATAAATATGTAATATTATTTCCATCCATCTACAATTGTTTAAATCCATTTTTACCCTTCGGTGAGTTTTTAGTAAAAGAAATGAAAGGAATCTTTATTCGTTTTTCGTACGAGGTACTTTTTGACTTTTCCGACAAAAGAACGAGAAGAATGTTTTTTTTAACTTATACGGCATGAATGGATTTTTAAAACATTACTTCAAAGAAGCTTCCTTTACAAGTTTTCAAGTTTATTTTTAATCAACTTCTTTTATTTTAAAGTTGTATGACATGTTATGAAAGGAAAAATGTTTTTGAAGAAGAAAGGATATTTTCCTCAAGAATTCAATTCAAGTGTTTTATCAAAATTATTTTCCATCTAAGATAATAAAGGGTTCTGTTTCTATCCATATTTTTACATTGGTTTGACTATGTTGTGATGGAATTATGTTTATGAATTCCTTTATCATATATGAATTGATTTATGATGTCATGATGTTTCAAGAATACCATTTTTGTTATGCAATGATGTATGTTTTATGATTATGTGGCACACATAAGAAAGGATTAATTATAAGATGGGTGGGAACTATATCTCCCTCCAATGCATTGGGTAATGATTTTATATCTCATGAGATAGACATGGCTGGAACGGAAGGTTATTTCGGTTCAGTGATACAGGACTGAAACGAGGAGTGAACTCGGTTCAGAAAGGGACTTTGTCCACTAAGATAGTCTTGGCAATGAGTCATGACTAACAAGAAATGATTTTCCATGATTATGTGTGCATGACACAAAGTTTCAAGTTTCATGTTATGATTATGGTGATCTCATTTTCACTTCTATGATTTGTTCCATGTTAAGATATTATGATCTCTTTTGCAGGTTATGATTTTCAAAAAAAATATGATATTTATTTTTTTTGTATACGCTTACTGAGCATTTGAGCTCACCCTTTTATGTTTTCTTTTCCCCAGGATATAAATAAAGGTTTTAGGTATAAAAAAAATGGAAGATCTTTATGGGAGATATTGAAGATCTTTCACCAGGATTAGAAGATTATGTTCCGAGTTTCCAAAGACACTAAACTATTACGATCCTTGTGTGTGTGTTTTTTTTTATGTACTAAGTATTCCGCAAAAGTAATGTAAAGTCCATGTACGTCAGGCTTCAGGTCTCTACAGTTGGTATTAGAGGAAAGGTTTAGTCAACCTTTGGAAACTAGGATGCGAAAACGTTAGTGAGATCCCTAGAGATATTTCTAAGGTATGTCTAGGGATGCCCCTAAGGATAAGTATACGTATAGGATATAGTTCTAGAACTATGGTAACGATATTAGATTAAACCAAAGATGATAGATATTTAAGTTACTCCCCCTTTATTACGATTTTTTCATCTAACACTATTCTATTTGGGTTTTAGAAAATGGATGGAAACAAGATGATTCACAATAATGGGGGATATGATGGACAATGGAATGATATTCTTCATGAGCAACCAAATGAAATGGGATTTGGATGTCCAAACATCATTATTATGCCGAATCAACAATCTCACAACATGATCAATAAAGTAAAATTTGGTAAGTTTCCTGACTCGACTAATAAGAGAAAGATGGAGTTCCATGATGATCATAGAGGAAAGAAAGTTCAATTTCCCTTATGTAAATCATGTGGGAAGAGGCATCAAGGAGAATGTTTCAAGGGAACTGGAAGATGCTTTGGGTGTGGAAAAGAAGGACACAAAGCAAGTAAGTGCAAAGGAAAAGGGTCGGTTAACACCATGGATGAGGATAATGGTATTGCTACGACATCAAAAATGGTTATGTGTTTTAAATGTGGAATGTATGGGCATTATGCAAACAAATTCCCTAAGGGAAAGACTCATGAAGAGAATCAGTATGGTCATATGGGTAGTATTTATGTGGATGATGATGAAGATACTACAAATGATATGTGAGATGAAAGAATTTTTGAAGCTCGGTCAATGGTTTGAGAATGTGGTGGAATGATTACATGTTTATCATGTGTAATTTTGGAATAAAGAGACATCTATGGATTGTTACACTGTTGTCTTTCCTTGTGTTTTGAAAGTGTATGATTAATGTTACCAGTATCCATGAAAGGTTATTCAGATATTTTTGGAATGTAGATGATATGCGCATAATGAATGGATAAGGAGAAAATTAAATGTTTGATAGTATTCATGAGCTCATGATTGATATAAGGACCAAGTGATATCATAGTTTGAGTATATAGAATTTTGAGGATTCTGGTATGTGGAAAGTGTTAACTTTTAACTGCATTCAAGTTTTCACTAAGGTTCAATGGGTATTCAAGAGAGTATAATATTAAGGCCTTTGAATGTTTGAAATGTGTCCAACAAGATATATCTTATGATATATGGGGATCAACGATGGTATTAAATCTCTGGTAATCGTTTTCACTATGTTATGAGAATGGACTACAGTATTATGGATAGGACTAAAGATTGGAATGGATTATGTTGGACATAAGTTAGTATTGTTTAAGGTTAGAAGTTTTTCGATATTATGGGATGTTATAGTAATATAGTTTTAGAAAAAGGACAACATGCAGGACGGGCGACAACCCATCGCTTCAGACAAGGCTGTGGGAATCGAACCCACAACCGAAGTGCGACTGGCCTTTATCGCCTACCACTGACCTACAGGAAGTCCCTGTTTAGTATAAACTAGTTTTATTATATTAAGCAGTATGATATATGAAGTATAAGTCCATTTTAGGAACCATATATGATTAATCTCACTATAGATCGATTTATGCATATAATTTTGCTAACCTTTTGTTCGAAACAGATGGAATGACCCGTCATTCTATCACATGATCTGCTAACACTTCACGAATAACAAATTCAACTTCATTTATTTAAGAGATGAAGTGGAAATTGTTAAAGGCACGAACAACAGTGAGATTGTACCAAAATAAAGTAAGTATTTATTCTAATTAAAATTCTTTAACTTTAGGGAAATGATCTTGAAAACCAAAAATGTTGTCCTAGTTCTCTTATACCTGATGAATCAGATGGTACCTTAGATCGTCACAAATTTATGGATTTGTGATTACTGGCTTTTCCATAGCCATGTTCTCTACCACTCTCCATCAGAACATGATGGTTAGATTTCTCTTCCATATCCATATTTTCACCTATGTGGAAACCCAGTGATTAGTTTATTTGGGTAATCGCTACATTTCATACATTAGTTTTTAAAGCCAAGTTTTGGTATTCCCTTTTACGATGTGGGTTTCTATTAAAGAAACATTCAAATAGTAAACCATTTATAACCCCGACGAATTTCGAGGGCGAAATTCATTTTAAGGGGGGTAGAATGTAACAGCCCAAGATTTTATAAAAAAATATATTCTTTTTAATTTTATTAATGTCTTGTGTTGTACACTACACCAAAAGGAGCTTGCACAACACACATCCTTGACTTGGCTTGCATTACACGCAATCGCGACCTTCCTCGATAGCGTGTGTAGTACGCAATACCGAGTTTCACTAAACAACGATATGCTATAAAAATATTATTAAAACTAGCCGTTATGAATAGTAATAACCACTTTTTGAAATCCAGTAAATCTTATTTTTCAAAATGAACTTTATTTTTGGATTCGGAGTATCGAATTTAGCCTAAAGTGAAATTTTGGTACTTTTCGGATAACTTTCATATTCTGATGAATAGTGAAAATTACTAAATTATAATTAAAAACAACTTTTTTAATCGAAATAATTAATAGTGATAAATCATTAATTTGAGTGGTTTTAAAGTGTATTTAGAATATATTTTTACAATTTAATACAAAGTTGGTCATTGGATGTAATTTCACATTTAAACTAGACATAAACAAGTGTCAATCTTTTGATAGATATTGTTTCTTAAAAAAACACGCTATTTGTTTTAACAGCGGGATTTAATTATAAAATTAATTAATTCAACTTTTATGTTATGAATTTGGTAAAATAGACTTCATTTTTGAATTCGGAATATGAAATATAGCTTGGGATGAAATTTTGGCATTTTTCTGAAAAACATCAATTTTTGATGAATAGTGAAACTACTAAGTGGTAGGTTAAAAACTGAATTTTGCATAAAACTTAATTTTACCGCTTCTGTGAATGGAATTTCAAAAAATCCGAGAGACACGGTTAATATCAAGGACTAAAATGTGGTTCAATGAGATGAAAATAATTTTTTGGTGAATAGTAACTTTTTACTTTTTTTACCGCGGTTAATAGTAAATAGGGTAACTAAGGGTAAATATGATATTAATATTACCCTAACACATGTCCTAATTCTATTGGAAAACTGTAATTCGACAAAAAACAAACTTAGGAATAAAATATGACCATTTAGGCCCACTTGGATTAGATTAGGACATTTATTATTAATTTATTTAAAGAAGGGTTAAAATAGTTAAAATCAATGTTTAATAAGAAAATCATTTTTAATATGGGGTTATACATAAGATAAATTCGACTATAAATATTCACTAGAAAGATAAAAAGATTTCCTACATGATGGTATTTTATTTGTAATTTTTAGACATCATATAATATAATTTATTTATGACACAAAGATGATGCAGTAATTATCTTATTAATGAAATATTGACATAATTGATAATATAAATACCGAAATAAATGTAATTTAAGACTTTTTATGAATTCCACTAATTTTCTAGGTTACTATGCTATATTAGTGTTGATTTAATCAACTTGGATCGAACATTTAATTCTGTTATGACTTTCACAAAAATCATATATCAAATAGTGTCAAAATTGACACAAAATAGTTTTTAAATCAAATATTATATTATTAATTGTTATTGTATTACTAAAAATCTAAGGTTCGGCCAAATGACTTAGATAAGGATATATATATTAATAATAAACAATTTGGGGTTCGTTTGGCCTGTTATAGTAAGTTTATTAACCATATAGTGAAAGAAAACAAAAAGACATGGTAAAAGTTAAATTATTTAACTTAGAGTTAAATCTAATTGATAAGGTTAAAATAATATCCTAAACTTGTCTAAATTCTATTGGTTGATAGGATTTCGACCCATCCCCACTTTAGCTTCGAAATAAGACCATTTTGAACCATTATAAACCGATTTTGACTTTAATATAAAATAATATTTTGAGATATTCCTAAGGTGCCCCTCTCCTCCCCTATAAAAGGACACCTCCTCCCCCTCCTCCTCACACCAATTTGAGCACTCATGCTCGGCGAACCCCTGCCAATTTCTCCTCTCCACTTCCATAGAAACATCCTAGAGGTTCTGGTCTTCCTCAAAGACCAATTTTAGTGCCCTAAGAGGAGGTCTCAAAGAGGCACTTCAAAGAAGAGGTAATTACCGTTACCAATTCTTTCATCTTTATTTCTTCTTCCACTTCTTCTTCATAGGTTGTTTCATTATGAAGTAATAACATCAGTATCACTCATATACTGATATGTTATTATAAGTATGAAACAACCCTATTTCACCATCTATCCATCCTACGGAAAAAGAAATCACCGCGCGTGCGTACGTACGGAATACCGTCTCCACGCCGTGGTGTAATCTATTTTCCACCACCACCTTACATGGATGGGTATAATGGTGTAAAGAATAACTATACATAGTTATTACAACATCATATTGATTCTGATATATTGTATAATCCACTCCAATTCAATTCAATATTTATAGAAATGATATCATCGCTCGTGCGTACGTACGGAATACCGTCTCCACGACGCGATGAGATTCATTCTCCATGTTAACCATTTAAGAATGATTATAATGTATATATAAGAAATAATAATGAAATATATGACATTATAAAGCTACTGGATTTATGTATATATATACATATGTATGTAATCTACTTACTTCCATTTCAAGACAATAAGGAAAGGAAAACAGCGTTCATGCGTACGTACGGACTACCGTCTCCATGAACGGTGTTTTTCATTTTATTTATCTACCTATTATATATATATATACTGAATATATATGATATATAAATCATATTTTATATTCTGGAAGTAAGTAAATCATGATATAAGTAATAGTGATGTCAAGAACAACAAGTCAAAACACCTAAGATAAATGAAACGATTTTACCCAAAACGCTTCTTTAACATGGAATTTACAAAAGAACGGGTAATATAATGTCATAAGTGAACCATATATGATATAATAACAATGAATATGATTCTGTAATAAGTCAATAACATGATTTAAATCATTATACAGGAGGTTCGGACACTTACAAAGAAAGTCGGACCTAAGGTAAGGGAAATATCACAATCTCATTTTTATCCGAGATTGTTTATTCGTAAGTATTTACTGGGGTGTATTTTATCATCCACATCCATGTTTCATAAATATGTAATATTATTTCCATCCACCTACAATTGTTTAAATCCATTTTTACCCTTCGGTGAGTTTTTAGTAAAATAAACGAAAGGAATCTTTTGTCGTTTTTCGTACGAGGTACTTTTTGACTTTTCCGACAAAAGAACGAGAAGAATGTTTTTTTTAACTTATACGGCATGAATGGATTTTTAAAACATTACTTCAAAGAAGCTTCCTTTACAAGTTTTCAAGTTTATTTTTAATCAACTTCTTTTATTTTAAAGTTGTATGACATGTTATGAAAGGAAAAATGTTTTTGAAGAAGAAAGGATATTTTCCTCAAGAATTCAATTCAAGTGTTTTATCAAAATTATTTTCCATCTAAGATAATAAAGGGTTCTGTTTCTATCCATATTTTTACATTGGTTTGACTATGTTGTGATGGAATTATGTTTATGAATTCCTTTATCATATATGAATTGATTTATGATGTCATGATGTTTCAGGAATCCCATTTTTGTTACGCAATGATGTATGTTTTATGATTATGTGGCACACATAAGAAAGGATTCATTATAAGATGGGTGGGACCTATATCTCCCTCCAATGCATTGGGTAATGATTTTATATCTCATGAGATAGACATGGCGGGAACGGAAGGTTATTTCGGTTCAGTGATACAGGACTGAAACGAGGAGTGAACTCGGTTCAGAAAGGGACTTTGTCCACTAAGATAGTCTTGGCAATGAGTCATGACTAACAAGAAATGATTTTCCATGATTATGTGTGCATGCCACAAAGTTTCAAGTTTCATGTTATGATTATGGTGATCTCATTTTCACTTCTATGATTTGTTCCATGTTAAGATATTATGATCTATTTTGCAGGTTATGATTTTCAAAAAAAATATGATATTTATTTCTTTTGTATACCCTTACTGAGCATTTGAGCTCACCCTTTTATGTTTTCTTTTACCCAGGATATAAAGAAAGGTTTTAGGTATAAACAAATGGAAGATCTTTATGGGAGATATTGAAGATCTTTCACCAGGATTAGAAGATTATGTTCCGAGTTTCCAAAGACACTAAACTATTACGATCCTTGTGTGTGTGTGTTTTTTTATGTACTAAGTATTCCGCAAAAGTAATGTAAAGTCCATGTACGTCAGGCTTCGGGTCTCTACATAGAATCCGAAAATCATTGTGTAATAATGTAACATTTCAATCTTTCCAAAAGTGCCCCTCCTCTCCACTTATAAAAGGCCCCCACCTCTCCCACCTTATTCACACCATCAAGCCATTTGGCTCGGCAATCCTCTGCCCAAATACTCTCCCAACTTCCCCCTCTTACTCCTAGAAGCCTCACTTTGGGCATAACTCTTCTCAAGGAAGCCATTGGCTCAAATCAAAAAGAGTTACCCGATTTTGAGGTAATCTCTTCTCTAATGTTGTTTTGTTTTATTTTTCTTCTCCAACCACCTAAACTCTTTTTATTCATTTCTTTTGTAACAACACCAGTATCCTAAATATACTAGGATGTTTTTATAATAATTATTCGAGCTACACTTACACACACCTACATCTAATGGTTAAAGAACATACAGTTTTTGTGGATGGAGAATTTCTGCCTCACGAAACGATGATTGTTCAACACTCATATAACACCTTCAAATATGGCCATTATGATGTCAATATTTTTATATAAGATATATAATATGTTTATGTTTTACTTATGCTTCTGTATTTCTCATTTATTTCATACTTTATGATTTCCATTATGGGTAAAACGCAATAATTTCATTTTAGGAAGTGCGGACTACCGCCCCCTCAAAGTGATTTGAATCGTTAATGACATATGTGGGATGTATAAAGGATGGAGTAAATGGTATTATACACTATATTATACTGGAATTATATTATAAATTTATATCATTATGATTTTTTTCCATTAAATATGAAATTTAAATGAAAGTAGTGTTCATGTGTACGTACGGCTTACCGTCTCCATGAACGGTGCATTTCATTTCATACCTCTAAATGTTACGTAATATTATAAATGAATGTATATACTGGATATATAAGATATTTATGACATCTAAATCATGAATATAATTCTGGAGATAATGGATATTATACCACATAAACAACTTGTAATTATAAGAAGATTATTGTTGACTCAAGTACCAAAGATCGACAAAACAACCGTTATTAACTTAAATAATTACATAATGTTCATATCATTGTAATAAGTGATATAATAAGGATAATGAAATTGAAAATGATTCTTAATAAGGTATATATTAACTCTAGTTTATTATTCATGAGGTTAAAGAACGGTTGAGTCAAGTCAGACACGAGGTAAGGGAACTTCTTAACCCAACTTCCATTCTTTGGGTTAATCTCCTACTTTCCAATTATGTCATGATATTATTATGTAATATTTTGTATTTTTACTTTCTTTATGTGTACCTATAGTGAATACACATAATAGATCTATTTTATTTTAAAAATGATCTTTTTATGGACTTCGTCTCAATCTCCTTTCATTGAGTCATATTTGGTTTTATACACAACTTTCTTTTATACGGTGTATAAATTCCTTTTACTTTTACGTTTATTCAAAAAGAATCTTTTTTATTCGAAGCGTTTTACTAAACGACAAAAAGGGAATGTTTTTCTTTTCGTACTTATGTGGCGACAACGACTTCTCCGCCGCCGTGACCATTATTTGAGTTTCAGATTCCTCTACAATCCATCATTTTTTAAATGAAAAATAAATACAAATTTTTAACTTTCTTTTATTTTGGTATTGAAAAAGGTTTTGAAAGAGTTTTTATTATATCAATGTGTTGTATTTATATCTTGTTATTGAAATGTGGAAATGTTATGTTTCCTTTATGCATGTTTTATGTGATACGATTATGTTATGGTTTATGATATGTTTAAACCTATTCATATGAGGAATGCATTGGACTTATTAAGTGACGGGTGGAGCCCGCTATAGCTCCTCGATGCATCGGTAGGTCTCATGAGACACCTATACATGGAATTGGCCGAGGCCCTTTCCCAATTTGATTTATGGTTTTGGCCAAGGCCTTAATCATTTTACACTTCTTGGCCGAGGCCATGACAAAAGGTTTAGAATGTCCGGCATTATACATTCCCTCATTATGAAAGTGGTTACTGATATTTCATGTGATTATTCGACTAGTAGAATATCCATGTGAGTAAGTAAATGGAATTATTTCAGTTTACCTTTGCCATATTATGCTAAATTTCACGTTTAAAAGGCTTATTTTTAGTAATACATTGCCTTAAATGTTAATGTTTATTTATGAAAGATTCCGCTATATTGTTGTCCTTACTGAGCATCTGAGCTCACCCCTTTCAATGTTTTAATATTTTCCAGGATGTGAGGGAGTATTTTATGAATGACCTGCAGGGATAGTCCGAAGAGGATAGATGTGTGGACTATGGAGACTATGTTATTATAGTTTTTCACTTTTTGATGTAATGTAACATTTATGAATGTATCTAGTGTTTCCAAAGCTACTAAACTAATCAGTCTTTCGAGACTTGATCTTTTGTGATCATGCCAATGTTACGAAGTAATGCACCGACCCTGGGTAGCTGGGGTCGGGGCGTTACATTCCTTGGTACCATTTGCTTTACGGGAGGAGTTCCTGAAAGAGTTTCACACTTCTCCTTTGTCAGTACATCCTGGAGTGGCGAAGATTTACCAGGACCTCAGACTACATCACTGGTGGCCGGACATGAAGATGGTTGTGGCAGAGTTCGTTTCTCGATGCCTCACCTGCCAGTAGGTGAAGGCAGAGCATCAGGTACCAGCAGGCTTGGTACAACCCTTGGAGGTCCCGGAGTGGATGTGGGACGGGATATCTATGGACTTCGTGACTGGACTTCCACGCACTTCCAGAGGTCACGACTCAATTTGGGTGATTGTTGACCGACTCACCAATTTGGCACACTTCTTACCCATCAGAGAGCAGGGCTTAGTGGAGAGCATGGGGCGTCTCTACGTTCAAGAGATTGTACAGCTTCACGGAGTGCAATCATCTATCGTCTCTGATTGAGATGCTCGCTTTACATCCCGTCTTTGGAAGGGGTTGCAGGAGGCGTTCGGGACGCGGCTATGTCTGGGCACCGCCTTTCACCCTCAGACTGATGGTCAGACGGAGAGGACCATTCAGACTCTCGAGGACATGCTCCGCGCATGTTTCCTCGACTTTGGTCGCAGCTGGGAGGACCACCTACCCTTGGTGGATTTCGCGTACAACAACAACTACCACTCCACCATCAGGATGGCACCATACGAGTCATTGTACGACAGACCATGCAGATCTCCTTTGTGCTGGACATACCCTGGGGAGTCAGCACATGTGGGACCAGAGATGGTCCGGGCCACGACAGAGAAGGTCCAGGTCATCTAGGAGTGGATGAGGACAGCTCAGAGCCAGCAGAAGTCTTATGTTGACAGGAGGCGGAGGCCACTAGTGTTTGGGGATGGTGACCACTTCTTCTTGCGTGTCTCTCCTCGACGTGGATTACGGAGATTTGGCTGAGGCGGAAAGTTGTCTCCACGCTTCATCGGACCTTTCCAGGTCATCAGTAGGATTGGTGAGGTGGCGTATCGCCTGGATCTATCACCTCAGTTGCATCGGGTGCACGACGTCTTCCACGTATCCTAGCTGAGGAGATACGTGCACGACCTGGCGCACATCATTGATCATGGGGAGCTAGAATTGGATGATGGGGAGACTTTTGAAGAGGTCCCGGTGGAGATCGAGGATCGACAGGAGTGGGTCCTACGTGGACAATCGATTCCTCTTGTGCGCATCAGATGGCAGCACAGGAATCTCCAGGAGAGCACTTGGGAGCGGGAGGCTCAGATGCGTGCTCAGTACCCAAATTTGTTTCAATAGTTTATGATGTATCTTTACGGGGACGTAAATCCATGAGGTGGGATTGATGTAAAGACCCGAAATAATCAAGGAAATTTTTTTCTTAATTTTCTTTCGAATTTTACAAGAACGCAGTTTCTCAGAGCACCGGATTCCGAGGCCCGATGTGCCCGGAATCATTTTCCAAAGTTTGGCTCAGGTATGTTCAGTGAACGGGTGAGCAGGTAATTCTAACTTTTGAACCGGTTCTAGGAATCGAATTCTGAGGGAACCGATGGAATCACAACGTCGTTAATTGCTTAGAAATGCCTCTTCCGGAGTTGCGTTTTCTCGGGTGTGGTTTTTAATTTTTGGGCTTAAATTTAAGAAATAAAAAAAATTGTACGACAAACTTTATTTTATTTCACTTATGCCACATGGAAGCCACTTGATTCAACTTAAAGATACTTAAGCAGAGTTGTTGCGGATATGGTGCTATCCAAAAATATCCTACCCTCTTGGTAGGATATTTGTGAGGTGGGGCCCGCACGATCCCCACCGTTTCTTTCCGCTAAGTAACACACCCGCGAAAACCCGTCATTATAAATGTCAACAGACGCGTTTTCTTAAATTCTTAACACACCAATTAATTGGGCGGTTTTCTTCTTTGAATTAATTCTATGAATTAATTTATTCATTTCTTAACCTATTTGAAATCCGTTGGCATAATAATAAAATAAGACCAATGCACGACTTATGGAAAAAATGCTCGTTGAGAGGTTTTGAGAAGTTTTTTGCCTTCATCCTCCTTCGCGAAGAACGCGAAGAACGCAAAGAATGTGAAGAACACGAAAAACACTATCACCCTCGGAGATTGACGACACTTCATCCGAGACGTTCTTCCCCGCCCTGATCTCCGATCACCAACAACTTGAGGTAAGAGATTTTGGGTTTCTTTTCAAACTTCTTTGTGGATTATAACAACACATAGATTTAATTATTTATAATTAAATCTGTTGTTTCTTGGTCCTAGGAGTTCGTCAATGCAACACCGGATACCGAGACGACGCGACGATCCCCTCCTTCCGCGATGATCCCCTCCTTCTGTGACGATCAATTCTGCGAAGAAGGCGCGTGCGGTGACATGACGAGGTAGGGGTTTTATTGAATGTTTTATACTCCGTGGATGTTTCCATTCAAATTGAAGAACCCGGTTCATAAGAACAATTTAAATTCATTAAAATTGTTTTGGTTATGTTTTCTATGTATTGATTAATACTCCCAACTATTATCGCCTAACGCGGAGGGTGCGGGCCAAACAAACACGGCCCGAAAACCCTCTGCAGTTCTTCGTTGTTGTGCGGATTCAGCGGGCGACGAAAAAACATGCCGCAGGGACGACCCGTTGGTTCCGCAGTGAAGAACGGGACCCGGGAGGAGTTTCGGCACAGACGGGAAGGAAAACGGACCACCGGAGCAACTCTGGTGGCCCGCGGAAGCCACCGGCGGCGGCCGACAGCAGACCGGTGGCCGCGCAGGTCCGGCTCACATGCACGGGATGCAACAAAAGCCGCGCCTGTTGACTCCAGCGCGGCCCCACATGGGTTGCAGCTCCTTCTTCCCACGGGGGCAGCGCCACCCCGTGGCTGCCTCGCTCGGCCGCTCGGCCGAGCCGAGCTGGGCCGCTCCCTGGCCGGACCGGGCCTAGCCGAACCAGGTCCGACCCAGACCCCGGTCGGGTCGACCCGGGGGGGTTGGGTCGGGTCGGCCCGGGCCCAGACCCCCTGTCTCCGGACGTTTTCGGTCTTTCTCTCATAACATGAGCTACGGGCCTCGGAACGACGTGCCGTTAGTAGCGATGCGATCCTTGGATCGAGACGGTCGTTTTGGTATATCGCACTCAAGGTTTCAGAATACTTTTGGTTCAGCTGGGTTGGTTCGTACACGAAACCAACCGGGCCCTCGGAGCGGAAACACTCATATCTTGAGCTTCGGACGTCCGATTGACGTGCCGTCGACTTCGTTGAATTCCTCTAAGTGAAACTGATCTTTTGGAATACTCCGCCCGAGGTTTGGACGCAGGAGGAGTACAGTCGGGTTGGTTTTGCGTTAAAAACCAACCGGGCCCCTGGGACGAAAAAGCCAATAACTCTCAGACCAGGCGTCCAATTGACGCGCCGTCTGCGACGTTGAGTTCCTGTTGACGATACGGAACTTTTGGATACATCATCTTCGGACTTTGCGTCAGTTGATGTATCAGCCTCTCGGCTCGTGGAGCGGACCCTCCCGTACGAGCTTAATGTGTGCGGGAACCCTAGAGCTTGCTGTGACTACTACTGTGACTGCGACGACGACTCTGCAGAGATCCTCAGTAGACTGTGACGACTACTGCACTCAGCGATCCTACGTGGATCAGTGCTACAGATCCTATGTGGATCCGATCTTGTGTGGGTCAGCGCTCAGCGGTCCTGTGTGGGCCAATGCCTACAGGTCCTGTGTGGGCCCGATCCTGTGTGGGTCTTTGTGGGGGTTAATTATCTATAGATCCATTGTGGGTCAGATCCTCTGTGGGTCATTGACGGTGTTAGTACCTATCAATTCTTCATGGGTCCGACGACATAGATGGAACAATGATCATCTCTATCGTCATTTGAAGATGTATACCTGTGTGAGCTGAAAATCTGTTTTACTTTCCTTTGTGGATTGTGTTGAGCTATCCTGTGCGGATTTATGTTTTACTTTCCTTTGTGGATTGTGTTGAGCTATCCTGTGTGGATTTTATGTTTTTCTTTCCTGTGTGGACTGAGTTGTGCATGGGCTCGGATGTTGGAGCCGAATGGGAATTGATGACTTAGGTATATGTATGGGAATATACCTAAGAAGTGTCGGTTGTTACTTCGTGATTGTATCTTTCCACTGTGGTTTATCCTTTGTGGATTTCGGGAGACCTTCGGGGGTCTCGGGCTCCCTACTGAGTAGCTTATACTCACCCCTGCACGGGCTATGCCCGCACATTGTTGTGTTGGTTGCATACGACAGACAGTGCTGATCATGGTGGAGGCTTGCAGAGTAGGACGGTACCTGGAGGTTGACCGCTGGGCGGGACGTACTCGGAGCGGACGACTGGACCGAGGAGCTGTGGAGGCTATCTGTGCTCACCCTTCAGGTGGGACTTCCAGAGGACGGCTCGACGCTGCGGCTTTTCCTTTCAGTTGCTGTTTTTCCCTTCAGTTGTCCTTTACAGTTGGGCTTGTATATCCGGCCCCTTTTAACTTTCAGCACATCTTGTTATGGTTTTTACTTAGTGATTACTTTTCCTCTTGTTTACTCTATGGTGCTTGTTTACTTTACAATGGAAATGACTTCCCTTATTCCGGGATTTACGCCTTGGTTCTAGTCGCCAGCCCCTGGCCTATGGAGGCGGGCTTGGGGTAGTCACGGCACGGGCCCCGAGGACAGGTCGTGACATGGTATGTAAGGAAATATCAGCTTGTAATGTCACTTAATCCTATAATTAAATTAAATGATTCTATGGGCTAATGAAGGATAAATGTAAGGGTGGGTCTCAGGTAAATATGTGGCTATCCAATGTAGTGCCTCAATCATTTTAAATGTGTTTTTGTACAATCATAGCTTTGACAAGATTCAATACAGGTTCTAGTAGGTGGCACGTCTGATGATCACTCAAGAAATATGCCCATGATAATAAAAAATATTTGGTCTAGAAATCCTCTCAAGAATGAGAATATGTTATTGGACAATCACTCATGGCATGATTAACAATAATAAATTAATTCACATCAATTTCAGAAATTCAAATCATGAAAAATGGATAGGAAATTTCATTTACATTAATCAATAAATTCCTTCAAATCATGAGTCCTTATTTCAATATCCTTGCGTCACTTAAATCATACGATTATCCATTTTACTCATTCAATATCATTAAAATTGAAATAAAAAACATGGAATCACCGGATTCTTATGAAACTGAAATCTCCAAGATACGTCAAGTAAAACATGAATTCAAGTGTGGGAATTCAATTCCAGTTTAAATCACCCAAAAAAATGTACGAAATTTCAATTTTAAATATTAAAAGTAAACTCCCTTTAGAAATGATGCTTCATCCTTCTATTTTGGGGTTCCCTTTTTCCATCATGAACCTCCAAATGAGAATTACTCAATTAAGTTAAAGGATCATGCCATTAAAGATAAAAATAATGGAGGGATTGGGATGCATGCTATGCTACATCAATGAAAATAAATTGGAATCTAAATTCCTAGAAAGCAAGTAAAGGTAATTCTTGGTACGATCACCCAAGTGGGCCCAAGATTATTGTACTTCCTCAAGAGGGCAGTACCAGATGTCATCCATAATCTGATTGTGCATGGATATTCTTGGACATGAACAACCATATGTTGTTTTTCCCAACTTGCAGTTCTTTGTTATTGTTGAGGATAATTCCATGTATAGAGTACACATGATCTTCCCCCTTCGCAATGTGGTGTAGCTTGCATGGCAGGGGTTAGATGAAGTACGGATCTTCCTCCTCTTCTGTTACTACTTGTGCAACCAGCTCATCCTAATCAAGTGGTTTCTCCAGATGTGATGCATGAAAATAATAATCAAAGGGATATTCAATATTTAAATTTAAAGAATTAACTTCAAAATCTTTCCTTTTATGGTAGGCTACTTTTATATTTGGTTCCTCGGGCAGATTCACTTGTATCTCTTCGTGGGCTTCCTCAAGTAGACGATCAATGTCCTCAGGGAGCTCCAGGTGTTCCTCAACAGGTTCAATTTCTTCTTCTTCATTTTCCTCCAAGGTGATACACGGATTTACTAAATCTGAAAATTTAGAATCATAAGGAGTGATACTCAAATAAGAATGAATGAAATCAGAAAATATAGAGTTCATGAAAAGATCATCTCCCTAAGATACTTTTGGTTCAATCACTTATTCTATGATAAGTTCCTCTTAGAGTCGATCTTCACATGATGGAGGTAGGTAGTCATGATCCTCCTGCCTTTCTTCAAATTCTTCCACATGGGTAGTTTCATTATCATCCAAGGATAGGGAGAGGTATAAGGATTATTTTTCATATACTTTGTATGGAATTAGGAGATCATGTTGCATTTCAATTTCGGCCCATGCACTCCAAAATTTCTCCAAATTCACATGATCGCCCTCTTGTAAGTCAGTAGAAATTGATCTTTCATCTATCTCCACCAGCATTGGTTGAGAGAGGTGAAATTGATCTTCAAAAACATCTTCTTTTACCCTCTCAAGTTCTTCAACATAAAAAACTAGTGGTGAAAAATCTTCCACAGCTTGTTCAGGATCTTACTCCAGTTCAGGATCAGGTTTCTCACTTTGTGCTCGAACATAGTCAAATGCGATTTTCATTTTTCTCCCCAAGTCACCCAGAGCATTGCTAATCCTATCCACCCGTGAATTTAGATCTCTATAGTCCACTTCGGGTTCTTGATAATGCACCTGCGAGTAATCATCCCATGCATAATAATTTGAATTTTAATACATCATGGAAAAATAATTTTATTATTGTTTTTTTAAATAATGAAAACTATCTAAAATTTAAAAATAGAAAGAGTAAATTAAAAAACTGAGTAGCTTCCCGACAATGGAACCAGTTTTGAGGCATGACTGTCGTAGGGCGTGGCAAAAGCAATTTATATTCCTAGTGAAGCATAGTGGCTGACCAGGGTTGTCTCCCATAAGGATCTTTCTCAGTTGTTTACCCACTTAATCTAATTCACCTAAACTACATCTTTTTGGTTATTTTTATTTATTATATGAATGCAATACAATTCAATTTATATAAAATATAAAACTAACATGCAATGAAAAAATTTAATTAATGAAGAACGAACTTGGTCCTAGGGATGGATAACATAGGTTCATTCAATATTAATTTATTGTTTAAATTAAATTTGATAATCCATTTAGTGAAACCTCATTAATAAATAACTTAACAATGATTTATTTAGTTTTTTGTTTTATTATGCGTCCGACACACCAAACCACACCTCCTCCAATAGTAAAATATGATAACACCTCAATCGAGAATGTTATTCCTAAAGAACTCAGCTCCACCGTATTCCGTTTCATCCCTTATGGAAACCCCAACTCCATCGTATGAAGGGTTTTCCTAAGAATGGGAGGGAAAATGAATTCATCAGGGAAAATAAATTGATTTGGAAATAGTGTCGTGGTGGACGATAGCTGCACCCATGTAATATTCCCGCCTCCCCCACAAATAGATTTATAATATTTTGAATTTAAAGTGTAATAATGTTGAACATCGTGAATCCTACCCTAAGGACAAGTCTCGGGTTAGCCCCTCATTATTAATGGTAATAGATCAACATGGATAGATGGAGAAGAAAATAGTATAATTAGTGTAGGGTTGGAAGAGAGAGAGAGATGGAGGAAGATGGAAACAGTTGAATAAAAAATATGCAGAAGTGTTACAAGATAAAAGAAAATAAAATTCCTAAGTTACCAGCATGTCCCTAGGCCTCCACCACAATGTTTGTGTCGAACTCCCTCATCACAGTGGGTGATCACCTCCTTATATAGGCCAAGGTATTCCATCCTTGGGTCATCAAATTTCAGATCTTCAAAATCGTTGTTTTAGATTTACTGCATATTATGTCCACCGAATGCTGTACCATGTTAGGCCAAATTAATGGCCGTATTTTGTAATTATGTCTTCATGAAAGATGTTCCAAAATATATTATAAGATTCTTCCCAAACATTCAGCTTTATCCGAAATGTGTAGTAAGTGATATGGCTAATTCAATTTGATATTTAATTCTGGTAAAATGTTTCTTCTTTTATGCCCCACAATATTAGCATCAATGGGTCGTCTAAATGGTGTGAAATAATAAAAATCTACAATATAAGAACTTAATATTTAATAATTATACAAATCCAATTGGATTCACCCAAATTTGAGGTGTGTAAACCGAGTTATGATTTATTTAGTGAGGTGGGGTCCATGCGGTCTTCCAGAATAAATGTCCAAATTGATTGAATTTTTCTGACCATTTGATGGTAGAATTAAATCCTGGTACAAACACAAAAGATAACCAAAGTAAATATATTAACCCAATAAAAAAAGAATCACATTAATTGGATTTATATTTTAATGGATATTCACGAATTACCAAAGTGATTAAAATCTGTCAATATTTCCAAATTAAGTAGTTTTCATATTTAAGATCAATACACTCTATAAATCCAAAATTGATGTAATTAACTCAAAATGTTCAATTTTTAGGGATTAAATAATTGAATTAAATATAAAAAATGATGAAAATATTATCTCTATCAATTCCCCCACACATAAACTATGCTTTTCCTCAAGCATAAAATCTCAACATGGAATTCAAAGGCCACCAATGTTACCAATATTTAAATTTAAATGTAATAAAATCAAAAAATTATCAATATACAATCAAATTTTAAAGATCCACATATAATATCAATTTAATTTCACATTTTTTAATGAAACAATCAATTCATGCATTTTACTTTTCCCCTTTTAAAAATGACGAAGCTTCTCCATTTATTCATTCAACCTTCTCAATTTATTATTATTAAACATGCCAAATCATGATCTACCTCTCTTTTGAATTTTTTCTCTCATCACTCATGATACAATTAATATTAGAGTTATTCTCATATCATGATAACTTTCTCCTTATCCATAGGCATGTAAAGGAACTACTTTCTCTACTATGTAATGAAAAAATGCAGATAAAACCACGAGGAATTGCAATAATGGTTCAAATAACTCTGTGGATTTGGGTCGGTGGTTAAATAATTGAAATAACATAAGGCCAGAAGTAGGAGGTTAGACACTTATGTACAATGCATGACTAACTAAGAGAAAACACAGTATGAACCTCACTCAAATCCCTTTTGATAATGTGAAACACAGCACCAACCCCTTTTAATGACATGAGTCAGGAGTCAATAAATAATTACAAAGAATGATATCATCCAAGTTCACTGCCTCTTTTTTATATTATTTTTTTGTAAAGCTCCAGAAAGGAACAGCTTTATTTTTCTCTTTTTAAGCTCTAGAAAGGCACAACTTTATTTTCTCATTTTTTTAAGGAGAACCAGATTTAATAAAAGAAGCATAATGAAATGATGGCTCATACCCAATTATCTAATAATACATTGCCGAAAATGATGACATGCACGTTACACCACCAAAAAATGATATACATCCCAATTAACGCACACAAAAGGCCCTTCCCCCACACTGAAACACGAAGTATTCATGCAAAAATACTAAAAGTGGGGGTAGGTAAGGAAATATCATCTTGTAATGTGGCTTAAACCTATAAGGAAATTCATGGATTCTGTTTGTTAACGAAGGACAAATGTAAGAGTGGGTCTCAGGTAAATATGTGGCTAGCCAATGTAGTTCCTCAATCATTTTAAATGTGTTTTAGTACAGTAAAAGATTTGACAAGTTTCAATACAAGTTCTAGCTGGTGGAACATCCCAAGATGACTCAAGAAATATGCTCAAGATAAAATAGGATATATTTGGTCTAGAAATCCTCTCAGGAATGAATATATGATATTAGACAATCACTTATGGAATGATTAATAATAACAAATTAATTCACATGAATTTCAGAAATTCAAATCATGGAAAATGGATGGGAAATTTCATTTACATTAATCAATTAATTCCCTCAAATCATGAGTCCTTGTTTCAATATCCTTGCTTGACGTTAATCATATAATTATCCGATTTACTCTTTCATTCTCATTAATATTGAAATATAAAACATGGAATCACCGGATTCCTATGAAACTCATCTCTCCTAGATACATCAAGTACAACTTGAATTCTTGTGTTGGAATTCAATTCCAGTTTAAATCACCCAACAAAATTTAAGAAGTTACAAAGTTAAACATTAAAAGTAAACTCCCTTTAGAAACGATGCTTCATCCTTCTATTTTGGGGTTCCATTTTTCCATCATTAACCTACAAAAGACAATTACTCAATTAAGTGGAAGGATCATTCCATAAAATATAAAAAATATAGGAGGGATTGGGAAACATGCTATGATACTTCAATAAAAAGAAATTGGAATTTAAATTCATAGAAATAAAGTAAAGATAAGTCTTGGTACGATCCCCCTAGTGGGCTCTGGATTATTTTATTTCCTCCAGAGGGAAGTACCAGTTGTCATCCATAATCTGATGGTGTGTGGATCTTCCTGTACATGAACCACCACATGTTTGTTTTCCCAGCTTGCAGTTCTTTTTTATTGGGGAGGAGAATTCCATGTATTGAGTACACCATATCCACTGCCTTCACAATGTGGTATAGATTTCATGGTTGGGGTAGGATTATGTATGGATCCTCCTCCTCTTCAGTTGATACTTGTGCAACCTGTTCATCCAAATCTAGTGATTTCTCCATATGTGTTGCATGAAAATAATAATAAAAGGGATATTCAAAATTTAAATTTAAAGAATTAATTTTAAAATCTTACCTTTTAAGGTAGGAATCTTTTATATTTTGTTCTTCGGGAAAATTCACTTATATCTTTTCATGGGATTCCTCAAGTAGATGATCAATGTCCTCAAGGAGCTCTATGTGTTCCTCAATAGGTGCGATTTATTCATCTTCATATTCCTCCATGGTGATAAAAAGATTTAACGAATCTGAAAATTTAAAATCATAAGGAGTGATACTCGAATCGGAATCAATGAAATCAGAAAATATAGACATCAAAAAAAGATCATCTCCCTGATCTACTTTTGGTTCAATCACTTCTTCTATGATAAGTTACTCTTAGATTCGATCTTCACATGATAGAGGTAGGTAGTCAGGCTCCTCCAGAATTTCTTCAAATTCTACCACATGGGTAGTTTCATTATCATCCATGCCTAGAGAGTTATAAAGGTGGTTTTTCTTCTACTTTTTATGGAGTTAGGAGATCATGTTGCATTTCAATTTCTTCCCTGCACACCAAAATTTCTCCAAATTCACATGATCTCCCTCTTGTAAATCAGTTTAAAAGGATCTTTAATCTATCTCCACTAGCAATGGTTGAGAGAGGTGAATTTGATCTTCAGGAACATCCTATTTTACCTTCTCATGTTCTTCATCATCATAAACTAGTGATGAAGATTCTTCCATAGCTTGTTTAGGATCTTTCTCTGGTTCAGGCTCGGGTTTCTCCCTTTGTGCTCGAACAAAGTCAAAAGCGATTTGAATTTTTCTACCCAAGTCATCCAGAGAATTGCTAATCTTATCCACCCGGGCATTTAGATCTCAATAGTCCACTTCGGGTTCTTGATATTTCATCTGTGCGTAATCATCCCATGCATAATAATTTTAATTTGAATACATCATGGAAAATTATTTTTCCATTAAATTAATGAAAACTATATAAAATTTGAAAATAAAAAAATTAAAGTAAAAAAGCCAATTAGATCCCTGGCAACTACGCCAGTTTTGATGCATGCATTTCATAGGGTGTGGAAAAATCAATTTATATTCTTAGTGCAGTATAGTTGCTGACCAGGGTCGTCTCACTTGTGGAGCTTTCTCATTTGTTTACCCACTTAATCTAATTCACCTAAACTATGTATTTTTGGTGATTTTTATTTAATATATGAATGCAATACAATTCATTATAAAAAAAACAAAACTAACATGCAATGAAAAAATGCAATTAATAAAGAATAAACTTGGTCCTAGGGTTGGATAACACGGGTTTATTCATTATTTATGTACTGTTTAAATTCAATTTGATAATTCATTTAGTGAAACCTCATTAATGAATTACTTCCCATTGATTTATTTAGTTTTTGATTTTAGTATGCGTCCGACTCACCAAACCACACCTCCTCCAATAGTCAAATAAGATAACACCTCAACCGAGAATGATATTCCTAAAGGACACGACTCCACTGTATGTCGTTTCATCCCTTATGGAAACCCCAACTCCACCATATGAAGGGTTTTCCAAATAAAGGGAGGGAAAATTAATTAATCAAGGAATATAAATGGATTTGGAAATAGTTTCGTGGTGGACGACATCCACAATTGTGCAATATTCCCACCTCCACCACAAATAGATTTAAAACATTTTGAATTTAAAGTGCAATAATGATGAACACCATGAAACATACTCTAGGGGAAATTCTCGTTCTAGCCCTTCATTTTTAAGGGTAATAGATCACGGTGGATAGATGGAGAAGAATATATAAGAATTAGATTAGGGTTGTAAGAGAGAGAGATATGGAGGAAGATGGAAACACTTGAATAAAAAATATGCAGAAGTGTTACATGATAAAAGAAAACTAAACTGAAAATAGAAAATAATATTCCTAAGTTAACAGCACGTCCCTAGGCCTCCACTCCAATTTTGGTTTCGAACTCCATCTTCAGAATGGGTGATCACCTCATTATATAGGCCATGGTATTCCATCCTTGGGTCTTCAAATTTCAGATATTCAAAATCTCAATTTTAGATTTACTGCATATTATGTCCACCGAATGGATTACCATTTTAGTCAAATTTAATGGCTGAATTGTGCAATGGTGTCATCATAAAAGATGTTCCAAAATATCTTCTACAATTCTCCACAAAATTTCATCTTTTTCAGAACTGTGTAGTAAGAGATATGGCTAATTCAGTTCGATATTTAATTCTGGTCAAATGTTTTCATTTTTATGACCCACAAGATTAGCATCCATGGGTCACCTCAATGGTGGAAACTCTTTAATATCTTCAACAGACGAACTTACTATTTAATCATCCTTCAAATACAATTGGAGTCACCCAAATTTGGGGTGTGTATACTGAGTTTTGATTTATTTAGTGAGGTGGGGTCCACGCGGTCTTCCAGAATAAATGTCCAAATTGATTGAATTTTTTTGACCCTTTAATTGATGAATTAAATCATGGTCCAAACACAAAAGATAACGAAAATAAATATATTAGCCCAATAAAAAATAATCACATAAATTGGATTTATATTTTAAAGGATATTGTGAATTACTAAAGTGATTAAAATCTGTCTATATTTCCAAATTATGGAGTTTTCATATTTAAGCTCAAAAAAATCCATAAATCCAAAATTGGTGTAAATGACTCAACATGTTCAATTTTTAGAGATTAAATCATTGAATTAAATATAAAAAATGATGAAAATATTATCTCTATCAATATGATAATCATGAAATATGTATTTGTTGGACCTGATCATATTTTGAATATTTTTAGAATGGTTTTTCTAACAGATAGACAATTCTTGGAAAACCATGTAAGAGGATTATTTTGGATATAGAGGCAACTGTAAGGCTTTAACCCAATTTTTCTAACAGTGTGAGTATTCCTAGGTAACTATACACATTAGTTTTCAAGGGAAAGTTATGACCACACGGTTAGTTCATGGATTGTCTAACTGTGAATCAAAACGATGTGGCTTGTATTGGTTTTATAACGTTAGAAAAATACCCAGACACTCTCAATTTTTTTAACCCATGTTTTTTCCTATTCTCCAATTATTTTGACTCATCCTTTTATTAACACTCATTAATGTTCTTCCCTTTTTCTCTTGTTGATTATCTATATATTATGTGGATCTATTCATGGTATACGAGAATATACACTTTATTCCTCATCTTTTCTACAGATATACCATCATCCTCTCTTCCTCATAACTCATTAGAAACCTTATGTGTCTTGACAATAATATATAATGTGTTGGGTGAGGAATTAATCATTTTTCTTATAGTTCTAGGCTTGTGAAAATGGTATCTCTATATTTCCAAATAGTTTTTTGATGGTGACTTTGTTTCATCCATTGCTGAGGTAGGTGTCTATAGATAATTGTTATTTCTCATTGCATAACTTATAATAATTATGTTTTCCTTTGGTTTAAATTATGGAAATGTGTGGTCTGATATCAATCAGGTCAAATTGATGCAGTTTCATCTTTATTAGCATGGAAAATTGTTTAAAAGGGGGTTTATTTAAAAATAATATTACACACTTAATGTGATTGATGAAATCCCTCAAATATTGTATTGACTCTAAATGGTTATTCAAGAATGGGAGCGATAATTTATTACCTGTAGATTTTTTTAATAAAATTATGGGCATGATTTTATTGAAATTTGTGAGAAAACATGGGACATGTGGACATCATTTGCATCAGGTTATGGACATTTGAAAGCCTTTTTAGTATGTCCCCGCTATGGGTGATGGATATAGTACTGATATATTGTGGAAGGAATTAGTATCACTTGGATTCGAATTTTATTATCTTATTGTTACTTTTGTTTCCTAGTTATGTATTATCATATGCTAGAGACCAATTATTCTTGGTTTTATTAATGATAGTGACGTTTCATGCATTAAATGCTTACATGTTTCTCTTTTTATTTATAAGGGATCTATATCAATATGATCTATATTATTATTCATAATTATATCCATATTCTTATGAAATTGAATGTGGATAGTTTTTAAGGAAAATAATGTTTTTTATGATAATTTTTTTTAAAAAAATCATTATAAATCCTATTTTTTTAATATAGAACTAAGTGATTCATTTTGATAGTCTTTTTATAGATTCATGGTGGTATCCTACTAGGTGTTTCCCTCAAACCCTACATATTTTTTGGGTGTATGAATAAATTGTTATATAGGATCTAGTTAAACGAAGGGTTATAATGTATTCTTATACCTTATCTAATATAATTTCACTCCATGTTAGTTTCAGATAGTTGCGGAGGACAGTCAAATAGAGACTTAGTTTTGGTCTTTTATATATGTCATTTCTGGGATAAGCCTTATGGATTGTTATGTTATGTCTCATGGTTTCACACTACTTCTTCCCTGACACACTCTGATTATTTACCTTTATCTTGTTATATATAAGACATGTTGAGTTGTTTTTTAGGTTTAAATCATTCCCATTTTTTATGTTTTGATTCCCAGGTGCATGTATCCATCCAATGGTGTTCTGAAACGTTCTTTTGGCCTTCTGGTGGGACATAATGGGAGACATGTTAGGTCTTCTTAGGTTGATTCATTACTTTAATATATATTATGGTTGAATGTAGAAAGAATATTTTTAAATGGAAAATGTTAAAATATATGATAACATACAACTATAAGGGTTTTTGACCTAATAGTATTCTATATATTAAAAAAGACACACAGATCCATTAAAGGATCAATGAAAATATTTAATCATGGAATGATAATTTTTTCATGTTTATAAAAGTCATTAGTGGGAGAATAATAGTTTTTCATGTGATATATATTGGTTACATACGAATGAAAGAGTAGTCTTATATTTAATTAAGTCTTGGTTGAAAATATTTCGACATGAATGACTTAAACTAACAGCCCATGTTTAGGAAACAGGATATACAGAGATCGAACTTTGGGTTTGATGGTCTAATCCAACATTCATAAATCGAAAATAAATTGAAAAATAAAAGTTGAATCAATTGGGGAATATTTTTTTAAAAATTTCACATGCCATAAATCTTTCCATAGTGACGTATCAGAAGATATATGTGGAGATTAATAAAATAAATAAAACTTTATATCCTTTATTGATGGAATTACCACATATGCCAAATTCTATTCGGTATTTTATATTTCCTATGTTTAAATAATGGTAAAAGATATCAAAAAATCCATCAGAATTCCATTGATCAGTAATTATAACTACTCATAAGTACTTAAGAAGTGTAAGGGAAATTTTTATTGTACATATTGAATAATAAGAGCAAGTTATAAAGGGGTATTATAACTACCCTAAAAATAGATCAATATGATCTGGTATTATATTTAAGAAAAGTAAATGAGAAACAGAAGTTCATTTTAGATAGTGGTTACAAATTTTATATAATATGAGTATATTGCATTTTCTAATTCTGTTAAAGAAGTAGTATAAATATATATCTTTAATCTATATCATGGTATTATACCAAAGATTTATATTTGGTTTATCATTTTTATTATAATTAAATTTTATTAGTGATACTTGTAACACCCCAATCTTCCATGGTACGTTTCTATTTGAATAATTCAATAGCTTGCGCAGTACCCAACATTGAGTTTTAGCACACCACAACAAATCAAACTAGCCATTATGAATAGTAATACACACTTTTGAAATTTTTATAAATTTAATTTTTCAAAATTGGATTCATTTTGGGGTTCAGAATATTAAAATTAGATTAGGGATAATTTTTGGCATTTTTCTTTGAAAAAATTCAATTTTTTGTGATTAGTGAAAAACGTTTTGTTATTATTTAAAACCAACTTTTTATTTGAATATTTTTTTTTTAATTTAAATTTATTTTAATTCATAATAGATACATTATACCTATATAATATTAATTTAATTCATTGAAGTCATTTTATAATAATATTAGACATATAAATTTTTATTTAACAATTTACCGCCTTTTACCCACCTTCTATGCACATTTGAAATTTTGCATAAAATGTAATTTTACCACTTCTGTGAATTTAATTTCAAAAATCCGAGTGACACAGTTGATATCGGAAACCAAAATGTGGTTCAATAAGATTAAAATAATTTAGGTGATTAGTAAATTTTGACTTTTATTTACCATAGTTAAATGTAAATAGGGTAATTAAAGGTAAAAATGTTATTAGAATTACCCCAACACATGTCTTATATAACATCCCAATTCCAGATGTTGCCTAGAGGCACCCCATACTCGGTTGGTCACATGGACTCAAGAGTATTTCTCAGAACTCTGGAGGTTGTTGACTAGCAGTGATGCCTTTGGGTGTGATAGTGGGGAAACATACCTCATTGGAAGAGTACACAGTATAATTAAAACAAATAACAATATCAGAAGCAGTAATATTATGTTATCACAGTAAACAGTGGAAGACTGAAAGAATAAACTAGAGAACATATATAAAATGATGCATGTTACATATGTCTAGGAAAGCATAAAAACAAGTCACAATGATGGGATACAAATAGTACTAATCCAAAGTTCAAAAAAAATATACTCCAACAGCATCGCAAGCCTTGGCTTTGTCCCATTCTCGGCAGCTCCTTAGAAATCAAGTACCTGAAATAGAAGGGTTCTTTCCATTATCTATACCTGCAATAATGTTATAAATTTGGGACCAAAATAATGACCCAAACAGGTTGTGAGACTAATACCAGTAGAAATGCACCAAAAGATCTATGCCTAACAGTCTATGAATATATATGATACATAATATGTAAACGTTGTAGTAAAATAAGGAAGAACTCAGCAGCAATAATCATACAGTTCAATAGCATTCAACTTCATTTATATCAAGTAAGAAGATAATCACAAATAGGTAACCCTCTATGATTACTCATATCCTAACCCCTCTGGTTCAACCATACAACAAATGAAACCATTTGGGTAGTACACACAGTCTCACCCCTCTAGTTCAGCTTAGCACAGACTCTCTGAGGAAGAACTCGCCATCAATTCCCCCTATAGTCTCGTATCGGTAACTAAAAGGCCCTCTAGGGAAGCACTCAACATCCAATTCCCCTTATAGCCCACGTCGAGGAACTACAAACACTCTGAGGAAGCACTTACGTCCATTCCCCCTATAGTCTAACATCGTAATAGTAAAACATACACTTTAGAGAAGCCATCAGCGTCCATTCTCCCAATGGTCTACTACACCATGTTCTCATGGCCTTGTATAAGTCAGTCATGCACAACGATACATGGAAGCCAATATAAACCTCCAAGAGTTCTTGGCTAAATAGTCTACATCATATCATAGCATTTCAGATAATAACCACCCCATCCTACAATACTAAGCATTAAAAACAAAGAAGAATCCTAACAGGAAAAGCTAGACCGAAGTGTCAAAACAAGAAAACATGGTCAAAACCTCCATAGAAATGAAATATAACCTTATTTACAAACAATTATCCTCTATCCAAATAAGCAAGTCATAGTAGGAAATTTACAGGGCTAAAATCATAAACACAAAATTCCCCGAATGAGGGTACTGGGAAACTTTTCACATACAATTCTATGACTATATAAGGAATGTCACAAACCACCTACCTCAGTGTCGTGGGATTGATATACGTGAACCACAATCCTTGAATTTCCCAGGAACACCGTATATCCAAAAAAAATCTAAAGATTCCCAATTGAGGATTACTCATGAAAGAGATGAATCGGGAAATTAAGCTCTAGAAGAAAAACTAGATTATAGTGATGATACCAATGCAATCGATGACTGTTGAATCAGAGAAAGAATGCTCGATCCGGGGCTTGGGGAATGGTCGGCGTCGTACAAATGCTCTCAGTCGATGAAGGAAAAGAAGAAGACACTTTTACCAATTAGATGTGACCTTGGTCTGTTTAATGAATAAAAAGTACATGGTGTGTACTATAGATGTACATGGCATGTACATTCCATTGCTGGCCCCCGCATTAGGTGGTCTCCAGGTCACCACACACAGTCGTCTGAATAGCCGTTACATGGCTAGCACATGTCCTCCCGCAGTAACCGAGTACCCGGTGTATACTTAATAAATTTTTAGAAACTCCTCTTTTCCCAAAAACTCCAGAAAAAGGAAAAAAATACCTGAAAGGATGATCTTGGTTCTTAATAACATCATCCCTTAGAAAAATTCATCCTTTAATTACCCTAACAAGGTGGAATTGAAGATGAATCCTTGAAAATATCTGGCCACTAAGATCGTACATTGGCCTTCCCCTCCCAAGACTTGTCTTGTACATGCACGTGTTACCATAGAAGTCGTACCAGAGTAACAGATCGACCATGGAGAACCTTCTCACATCGATCAAAAATCTGGATAAGATGCTCCTTGAACAATGCGTCAACCTTTAACTTAACCTCCTTGGGTTGAAAAAAATTAGATGGGTCAGAGAAGTAACGTCAAAGTTGGGAAACGTGGAAGACATCGTTCATATCCTGGTGCCTCTGAGGTAACTGCAACTCATAGGGAATCATCCCAAATCTATCAAAAACTTCAAATGGCCCGACATACCTCAGCGAAAGCTTACCATTTATCCAAATCATCATATGTCCCAACCTCGGTGTGAGATGCCGAAAAACCTGGTGTCCGACCTCAAACTCCAGAGCTTGTCTCTGTTGATCAGCATAAGACTTCTATCGAGACTATGCAGTAGCCATCCTCTTCCGAATAAACTCTATCTACTCTATAGTCTCCTAGACAAGACAACGTCCTATCATAGCTACCTCTTTATCCTCTAGCAAACATATGGGTGATCTGCATGGCCTACTGAAAAAAACCTCGTAAGTTTCCATATGAATAGTTTCTTGAAAACTATTATTGTAGGGAAAATCCATAAGAGGTTTGTGCTTCTCCTAAGAACCTCAAAAATTCAGGATGCTTGCTCAGATCATGTTCTCAGGATCATTAATCGTATGCTCGGACAGGCCATCTATCTAGCGATGGAATGTTGTACTCAATAGTACCTATGTACCCAAATCCCATTGAATCCCCTTCCATACCCGAGAAGTAAAATGTGCATATCGTTCTGAAACAATGGAGTGTAGAATACCATGTAGATGTATAATATCTCGGATGTACAATCATCCCATATCATCGACACTGAAGGTATCCTTGATTAGAGAGAAGTGAGCAACCTTCGTGAGTCTTTCAATGAAAATCCATACCACATTATTCTCTCAAGGAGACCTCATCAACCCTATCATTAAATCTATCGCGATTTCATTCCACTTCCACTCAGGAATGGGTAACTTATGGAATATCCCTACTGGTTGGTGGTTCTCGGCCTTCACTTGTTGACACATGGGACACCTCATGAAAAAACCAGAAAAATATCTCATCATACCTGACCATCATTACTGTCGGTGTAGATCACTATACATATTGGTGACACCAGGATGAACTTCCCAAACTGAGGAATGAAAGTCATGAATCAGTGAATCGCATATGTATGTGGACATTCATACACGCCCATGAAAATGCATGATCTCATCCTCGCCTATGGTCCATCCAGGAATAGAGTCCTCTCATGACATGATTTCCCATAGGACTAGGCCTTCAACATATGATAGCTTCCCCATTCACACCTGATCATGAAGAGTAGAGGTTACAGCTAAAGAAAATAGAATCATCTACCACTGTCTTTCTTTAACCTCCAATGAATCTAAGAAAACTGAGCCCTAAGATGCCACTCACTGCTGCCATCTTGAACTACTTGTATCTGAGTCCTCCTGCTCAGCGTATCAGTCACTGTGTTGCCCTTCCAAGGCCTATAGGCAAGCTCAAAGTTGAAATACTGAAGGTACTAACCCCACCTCTCCTGTCTCAAATTCATGTCGAGCTGAGTGGATATGTATTTGAGAATTTTTTGGTCACTAAATACCAAAAAATTCACTCTAAGAATATAATGTATCCAACAGCATAAAGCATGAACAACAACAGCCAACTTGATATCCTACGTTGGGTAATTATTCTCATGTGTCTTCAACTGTTGAGACCTGTACGCAACTACTCCTACTCCCTGCATAAACATAGATCCTAGCCTGATACCTGATTCATCAAAGTATAGAGTATAGCTCCTGCTCGGCTATAGAAAAACTAGTATCGGTGATGAATTCAATCTCTATTTTATCTACTGAAAGGACGATTCACAATAATCTGTCTTCTAGAACTTTTCACCATTCTTATTCAGGCCCGTCAGTGTCTCTAATAAGCATGAAAAGTCCTATGTAAAATTTATGTAGTATCTAGCCAGCCCTAGAAAACTTTGTTCCTTGAAGAAGTTCATCGGATGCTCCCAGGAAACTACTACTCTCATTTTCTCTCGGTCTTCTGATACTCCTGTATTTAGGATAGCATGACCCAACAAGTGAATATGGTCTATCAAAAAGTGGCATTTTGAGAGCTTAACATATAACTGATGCTCTCTCATTGTACTAAAAACTGTCTTAAGATGGGTAACATGGTCATGTAGAGTGTGATATTACACCATGATATCATCCACAAACACTACCACAATAGAATCCAAGTACAGAAGAGACACTCGGTTCATCAGTGTCATGAAGACTGCAGGTGCATTCATGAGACTGAACGTCATAAACAAATACATATATACACGATACAAGATTTGGAAGACTATAAGATGTATATCAGATTGTCTAACGTGCAACTGATGATAACTGTATCTCAAGTAAATATATGGGAACATCTAGGATCCTCGAAGTTGATCAAAGAGATCATCAATCATCGGAAATGAATATAGGTTCTTGACCATCAACCGGTTCAACTTCGGATAATCCACACAAAGCCTGAGGGTACCGTCCTCCTTCTTTGAAAACAGAGCAGGAGAACCCCAAGGAGAAGTATTGGGTCGGATTAAAACCTTTCTTTCAACTCCTCCAACTGATTCTTGAGCTCCTGTAACTCTAATGTAGCAATACTATAAGGATTAATGGAAATTGATTCCTCTCCTAGCATATGTTCAATAGAAATGTATACCTCTCGCTCTGGAGGCAAACTTGAAAATCCTATGTAAGGACATTGTGACAATTGTGTCCTAGTGATAGCACAGACACCCCGCCTTAACATGGTTGTCTTGTCCTAGCCCACCAGGTACCACCAGTTGCCCCACAGACACGTGGGGCCCACCCCAAGGTCTACCAACATGCCCGAACAGGTCATATGTCTAATGATTTTCTTCACAGGCCAACACATGTCATTTCTAGTGTGCTTTGTCCAGACTCACACACAACATAGGAAACATCCCAAAAGGTCACCCATCCTGATAACTACTCCAATCCATGCACGCTTAACTGTGGAGTTCTAATCAGACAGGCTCCGGAAACTTAAGGTTCACCTTGTTGAAATGAGTCATATCATTTAGTAATTTAACAATTTATATTTCTAGGGTGTTACAATCACCCCCCTTTAGTGAAAAACACCCTCATTGTGGGCCCTATATATCAACCCAGACAGTGCACCGCACATAAGGCAGGGTTCCTCCTCCGATACCCTAGAAAAAATCATTTAATTTATATAAATAATTAAATTGTGCACAAATGTTGGTTTTTTTTAAAAAAAAAGTAGAATAACTCATGAACAGGTGCTCGAATCGGAAATACAAGGGCACTGTTGTGTCTAGAGCGTCGGGTTTTCCCTTGAAGAGACCTAACATCGGCAGGCACAGGTCGGTGGTGACATCTGGTTTTTGGATGTAACTGAAATAAAATATTTTAATTTAAAATATTATATTAAATCATTGCAAAATTGAAAAATCTTTGTTATTTTTAAATAGATATTTCGCAGGGGATCGGGGTTACATTTCTCAAAACCCTGAATCTCCCTCGAGAGCTCTGGATAAAATCCCCCAACACAGTTTTGGTGTTCATTACGAGCATCACAGGTGGCGATGATGCGGCGACTGGATATTTACCAGCAAACACCGTGAATCCAGGTAGGATGTTCGATTTGTGATTTCTTCCCCGTTCTTGATTTCTACATCGAACACAAACTAATACAAGAATAGATTATCCCACAAATCGATCGTATATCAGGGATGGGTTCTAAAAGGATTTTGGTGATTTGATTCTTGATGTTAATTGGTTTCAGTTAACCTTATGACAGTGAAAAACCAAGAAGGACACAAACATCGATCGAGGTTCATCTTTCTTGAATTGTGGTGCTTTTCTTTCTCTCGTTCTTCGTGTACGTTCTATATGTTCATCACAGGGGTTTTAACTATGGATTATTGCGCATCTGTTGCGCAACACAATGATCTGAAACTGATGATCTAGCATTGGGACAACCCCACGAAGGTGCAATGTTGGTTTCAGTAGACGGATTGAAGAAAAATGGAAGATATCGTTTGTCGAGTGATTTTTGCATGGGTGGCCAGAATCGGATTTTGGAGCTGATCGAAGGCCTGAAACCCACGGATTCGGCATCATGACAATGAGGTGACCTATAATCCCGAGTTTCGTGATGATTGGACGGATGGATAAAGAACATGAGGATTGACCGAGGCACGCAGAGGAAGATAGTGATTCTGGAAGAAAATCCCGACTACACGGCGTGTAGTATGGGCTACACTTTCTGTGTTCGTCAGCGGATTACCTGGCATGAACTCCAGGAGTACACGGACATGGGTTGGGTACATGGCCAAGGACACTCCGTGTATAACCTTCCCCGGCTAGACCCGACCAGATACACGGGACAGCCTGTATACAGGTACACAGGCAGGCGACCCGGACACATACACCATGTACGGGAATCCGACCAGAGTACACGGGTGTTTTCCTGGTTAGTAGGACACGACGTGTGCTTTGACTTAAACGTCGTGTATATACTTTCCTATACAACATCGACTTCTGACACGGTCCGTTTACACGGGCAGTACCTGGAGTCAAGGAACACAACATGTAAGCCTACTACACACTGTTTAGTCTAGTTTGACACAGCATGGACTGATAATAGGGCCGTTACACGGGTAGTACCCGGGGTCAAGATACACAGCGAGTAACCATACTACAAGCCATGTAACTAATCTCACATGGCTTGAGCCAGTTTCATTCTTGTACATGGGCTATTTTTCTTAGGGTTCGTCCCCTCGGTCGTTCTCCTGAAGGTTCCCAATATCATTTCATACATACCAGAGTATGATCCCTTCATCATGACTTCCTAGATAGAGTTGTTAGAATCCCCACTATGAGACTTGGAGCTGAATCCTCTCTTCATTCCTGGAACCCTAGGTAGACTTCTTTGTATCGACATGACCAACTTTACCCGGGCGCCAATCCTCTGCTTAGCGAATTAGTTCAGACTGAGTTGTTGGTATCACCCCATGACTATTGGTTGTGATCATCATCTGATCATAATTTCCCCAAGTACTTGTGGAGTGTGTTCTACTTGAATGAGTACTTTGTATCTCTCCTTAGACCTTGGAGTGTGTTCGCCTTGTTACGTGCTTAGAGGAATCTTCGAGCTGGATCTTAGTGGCGGTTTCACGATTGTCAAATGTGTGTGAATATATCTGGATATTCTTGTTATATGTTCTATAGACATATACTTTGTAGATCTGATTGCATCTTTCCATTGTGGTGTTTTCCATTGTTGTATTCCTTTGTGTTTTAGGGTTTTCCTACTGGTTATTGTGATACTCACCCATGCACAGACCTTACCCGCTTGTGTCGTGTCTTGTGCAGACGAGCAAGCATTTCACAGGATTCTAGGTGGACTAGGACCAGACGGTTCTTAGTGAGACCAGGCAGGTGTGGTGTGTTCCAACGGCTATGGATCACAGTCCCAGTACTTTTCCGTACAGATTGGACTTTGTTACAGACTCTCTTTTGGTGGGCTTGTACTTTTGGCCCAGGGTTTTACATTCTTGGACTTTACTTTTCTGTCATACTCGGTTGGTTGGGTTTTAGTGTATGGATTCATTTCCCTTGTAGTAGTTTTTTTTATCCCTTTTAGCTTTGTGGGTTTGGAGATGTGTGTGTGAGTGTGTGTGTACAGGTGTATAGGCAATGCCTCCCATGTTAGTGATATTCCTACTAGGTGCTAGTCACCAACCCCTGGCCTATTGGAGGCAGGTTTGGGGAGTTGCGGCTCAGGCCCCACTCTGACGGGTCATGACAGACATCCCTGAAATGATCCACCACTAGAGGGAAGTCCATCTGTGAAGTCCTTTGGTCATCCAAATATAGACTAGTAATCTAGGTTGTATCTTCTCATAACCCCTAATGATCAGGTCCCACTCTACTCTCCTGGACATCCCATTCTCCCTTATGAAGAAACAATCTACCCTCTGGTGATGTGAAACTCACCCTATAGCAATAGTAATCGACAAAATCCTAGAAGGGAACCAACCAGTCCATTATGAGAATGAAATCATATCCAATAATCTCTAAGACATAGAGGTCCCTTAATTAGTCATTCGTGTCCCCATCAGAGTGGATAACGTCAAGATATCAACAGACGAAAAGTTACAGAGCCCAAGGATATCCACAAAAGAAAGAGATATAATGCAAATGGGAAGACCCTATATTGAAAAGAGAATAAGATAAAACCGAGGAAAATATTATATTTCCTCGAACTGTAGAGGGAATGGGATCCTTCTCCTTTTGGGTCTACTCCACTACAAAACTCTGGCCTGTACCGTGGCCCTGTGACCCTGCCTGACCACTCTGAGCTGATCCAACCTACTATCAATGAAATCCTGGCGACTGACTACCACAGCTACGACCTTAACCTTAGCCTGAACAACTGAAAGAACTCTAGTTCCCAGACTAGTGAGAAACTAGTGGTGCTGATCTCGAATGAGGAATCATAGAATACCTCGTGTCACCAGTTTCTAGGGAGAAGAACGAGCACAAGTTCTGAAGATGACCCATCTATCCGCATGATCAGCACTCCACTAGGTCTCTCGGGCAATGTGGCCTCATATGCCCGACCTTCTCACGTTGCTAGCATACCACATGGAAACATGAAGGTGTATCACACCTACTCGGATCTCCACATCTAGACTCCCTATGGTGCTTCCTGCTATCAGTAGGAGGGATACCAACTCTGAATGCCAAACCTCCCTAGCTCACAGCTCTAGAATCCCTATGATTTTGCTCCGTGATCAGCACTTGGTTGACTATAGTTGTGATGGAATTCAACCTGATGATGTTCACCTGAGATAGGATGTCATTCCTGAGACCATCCTCAAAATTACTTTGTATGAATAACTCATAATCTCTTGGAATGGTTGTGAAGAGCTGTTGTTCTGTGAATAGAGAAGAATACAATATAATAGAGAGAGTACCCTGCTCTAGAATCATGAAATATCAGGCTAAATCATCCCTCAAAGTCTCTGGGTATAAGTAGTCATAGAAGGCACAATGAAACTCATCCCAAGAGAAAAAATTCTAGTGTCCCACTTGTGAAATCACATCCCACCATCTCTTGGAGGAGTCCCGAAGCATATACGTAGCAAGTATCACCATCCTCTCTAGAGGCTTCTCTAGATGGACGAAGATAGAAATCATGGATTCTAACCATGACTCTACAGACTATGTTCATCCTTCCACTATGAAAGTGGGAGGATGTTTCTCTTGGAAAACCTGCATCAGATCTTCCATAGAAGGGGTATTCTGCGGTACTCCTCAGAAGGTCAGCATGAACCTAATAAATCCATCTCTGAATAGTGCATCATCACCTATGTCCAGAATTATGGCTGGTGCCATGACCGAAAAAACTAGAGGACCTGCTGCTATTCCCTGATCAACCATGTCTGGTGTCTGATCTTCACCCAGTAACTGGCATACAACTAGAAGACGCCTCGGTGGAATTACTCTTCAAGGTCAAGCGCTCACCTTAGGTCAGGATTATCACAGACTAGAAACTTGAATTTTAATAAGAGATCAGTAGAAATAAAGAATTCGAATTTTTAAAAAAATGACTACATGACATTTATACTAGATACATGGCATGTTGACTTAATCCATCACATGGTTGTGTACTCCTACCAAACCAGGTCATGCCACACCCCAAACACATGACGTGTTGTCCTAGCACACGACGTGTACATGAATCATCATCACCCTACCCGAGTTCCTATAAACTGAAAACTCACACGATTCTCCTAGAAAAAAACAACATGGCATGTTCATTCCAAACACAACATGTAAAAGATGAGCTTCACTGACTTGTGTTTTTTGTGACACGGCCAGTTACATGGCTAAATCTACACGGCATGTTCCAGATGGACACGGGGTGTACATGAAATATTTCACCAACCCGTGTTGTTTTCTACACGAATGGATACTTACGTTACACAACACGACATGTTCCAGATGGACATGGTGTGTATTAGAGAAGACTCCACTGACCTGTGTTTTTACTCACACGGCCGGTAAAACAGCTCCATAACACGATGTGTACATGCGGTACATAGCGTGTCTAACCATTGATATCCCAACACCGTGTCTCTTCCCACACAGCCAGTGACATGGTTAGAGATCACACGGTGTGTACATACAGTACATGGCGTGTAATTTAGAAAAATAGTTCATTCTGGAACAGAAGGACACATGATTTGTAATAATTATTACATGACGTGTATTTTGGGTTTTTCTAGACATTAAGCTTCAGAAACTACTCTGGAACCTAGAAAAACAAAAAAACAAACAATAATGTGCAAAATTCTGCTCTGTGAGGTCCCATATTCCCTACGAATCAAAGCTCGACAACATATACATGTCATAAACAAGGATAAAAGTGCAATGATCTACCAAATTTCGGTCCATGAGGACTCATAACACCTCAAGAAAAAAAATTGGTGTTCATTCATAAAACACCGTACAGAAATTTAATACCCTATAAAACAAAAGGTATTTTGTCATGGCTTCTATCCCAACAACATGAAAATATAGCACAACATCTATCACAAAAACATGAAATCGCTAATACACCCTAAATGGCATAGAAAGAATACATGACATGTTATTTCTCGCAAGTAACTATATGATGCATGAAATGGAATACCCTCATCTCATCGGGTTGCAACATAAATTGAACATCAATAACATCAACAATAACATCCCGATACATGTGAGTCACCCAATGCTGAAATCAAGTCAACTTTAAAATTGAAAAACTAGAAAAATTGCAATAATGAGGTAGATTATCGTTTCCCTGTACACGGGTTAGCTAATCACATGAATAGATTATTACCATGTACCTATTCCATCTTATCCCTGACTATATGCTCCAAACAGTATGTTAATATGAAAAGAAACTACCATTGATGCCACTTTGTAATGTTTGGTTACCAGAAGCTGCCAAGCGGTTCCCCATACCCAGTTGGTCACATTGGCTCAAGTGCATTACCCTGAATGCTAGAGGCTGCCGATTAGAAGCGAGGGCCTTGGGTGTGATGGTGGGAAAACTATACCCTTATTGGAAGACTTAAAAGTGGATGTAAATGAAATAAATATAGTGGAATCAGTAATATTACCATAAAACATTAAACAACAGAAGACTAAAAGAATAAAATGAAGCACATATATAAAATGATGCAAGATAGATATGTCTTGGAATGTAGCCAAACAAGTCAAAATGTTGGGATACAAAAGTGTACTAATATAATGTAAAAATATATATAAACTCCAACAACATCATAAACCTCACCTTGGTCACATGCTCTCCATCTCCTTAGCAATAAAGTACCTGATGTATAAGGAAGATTACCATTATCTATACCTATAGTAATATAATTTGTTTGGGACAAAAATCATGATCCAAATAGGGTGTGCGAATAATCCCAGTAGGAAACCAGAAAAAGATATGTTCCTAATAGTCAGTGAATATATATAGTAGGTAATAAGTAAAAGATGCAGTGAAACAAAGAAGAAATCAAAAGCAATAATCATACAGTTCAATTGCATTCAATATCGTATATATCAATTAAGTAGATAATCACAAATAGGTAACCCACTGAGAGTACTCACAACCTAACCCCTATGGTTCAACAAAATAACACGAGAAATCCCATAGTAAGTACATACGCTCTCACCCCTCTAGTTCAGCTTAGAACAGACTATATGAGGAAGAATTCACCATAAATTCCCCCTATAGTCTCATATCAGTAACTAAAAAGTGATTTGGGGAAGCACTCGACATCTAATTTCCCTCTATTTCCCGTGTCGAGGATCTACAATCACTCTGAGGAAGAACTTACGCCCATTCCCCCTAAAGTCTGACATCGTAACAGTACAACAGACACTCGGGGGGGGGGGGGGGGGGGGTCACCCTCAATGTCTATTCTCCCTATGTTCTACTACACCAGGTTCTCATGGACCTATGTAATTCAATCATGCACAGTAACACATGGCGGCCAAAATAAACCTCAAGAACTACTTGGCTAAAATGTCTACAACATGTCAGATAACAAACACTCTATCCTACAATACTAGGAATGGAAAGGAACGCATCAGCCTAATTGGAAAAGCTATCAAAACAATAAAACAGGGTAAAAACACAATATAAATGGTAATATAACCCTATTTACAAAAAATTAACCTCTATCCAAAAAAATCAAGGTATAACAGGCAATTTACAAGACTAATACCAAAAACATGCAACACCCCGAACAAGGGTATTGGGCACTTTTGCACGTATAATTAAAAGACTATATATGGAAAGGAAAAAACCACATAACTCGGTGTCTTGAGATCGATATACGTGATCCTAAATCCTTGAATCACCCAACAAAACAGTAGATCTACAAAAATTCTAAAAATGCTCAACCGAGTATAACTCTTGAAAGAGGACAAATCATGAAATTAAGGTCTAGAAGAATGAAGAGCTTACCGGGGTGATAACAATGCAATCTACGGTGGTCAAATCAGATAACATATGCTTGATCAGGGGCTCAGGGAAATATCGACATCGTATGGACGCTCTCGGTCGAAGAAGGTGAAGAAGAAGATGCTTCTGCCAATTAGACATGACCCGATCTGTTTAATGAAAAAAAGAAAGTACGTGGTGTGTTCTTTAGAAGGTCACGACATGTGCCTTCCTTTAATGGACCCTGCATTAGGCAATCTCCAGGTCACTGCACATAGCTAGCACACAGCTACCCGTGGTAACCGCGTACACATCGTGTACTCATATAATACAAGGTGTGTACTTAAGAAATTTCCAGAAACTCATCTTTTTCTCAAGAACACTAGAAATAAGAAAAACATACTTGAATGGAAGATCTGGGTTTTTACATCCATGTTCAATTGGATAAGTGTATTTTGACTAAAATAAACTATAGTATTGAAATATGGTCCTTTCTACCCACTTGTATTTTATTAAGACATTTATTATTATTTTACTTAAAAATTAGTTAAAAGTGTTAAATTCTATGTTTAATAACTAAAACATTTTTAATATAGGGTAATACGTAAGATAAATTTGACTATAAATATTCATTAGAAAGATAATAATATTTCCTGAATAATGGTATTATATTTATAATTTATTATACATTAAATAATTTAATTTAATTATGACACAATGACGATGTAGTAATAACCTTATTAAAGAAATATTCAAATAATTGATATTATAAATATCCAAATAAATTTAAATTAAGATTATGATGAATACCACTAATTTTATAGGTTAATATGACATGTTAGGGTTGATTAAATCAATTATTTTCTAACAAATAAAGTTCATTGGACTTTTACAAAAATCAAATACCAAATAGTGTCAAAATTGACAGAAAGGAGTTTTTAAAACAAATACTATGTTATTAATTGATATAATATTCCAAAAAATATATGTTTTGGCCAAAAGGCATATATAAGGTTAGATATAACAATAATTACATACTTTGGGTTCTATTGGGTTTTTATAGTAAATATATTAACCATTTATTAAAATAATACAAGAATACTGGGTAAAAGTTAATCTATTTAACTATGATTTAAATCTGAATGATAAGGTTAATATGGTGAACTAAACCTTTAAATAACCTATTTCATGATATGTTTTAGAACCATCCCCATATTAACCTCCAAATAAATCATTTTGGTGCCATTATAGACCAAATATTATTGTATAATATTATAATATTTGAATCTTTTCATAATGTGGCTCTCACCTCCCTTATAAAAGGGTACTTACTCTTCTCTAAAAATAAATCCTCTAAAGACATTTGGATCTTCCAATATATGTTCAACAATCCTCCCAAATACCCTAAATTTGATATAGATTCCTTACTTTGATCATAAAGACAACCTATGGATCCCTTTTGATCAAATCAAAAGGAAACACCCAAAGAAGAGGTAATAATTTCGCCCACCTATTTCCAAGTTCTTTTCATATTACACTTCCTCCTTTTTTGTGGGTTCTATATGAAAATAATAAAGAATGTTCCTTATACATACTATGATTTTATTATAAATATGGTACAACCATGTTCAATATTCAGTCCTTTCTATTAATTACAAGTCACTATAAGTGCATAAATACGGGTTACGGTCTCCACGTCATGGTGTAGTATGTTATTAAAACACTTCATTATTTTTATGGGTATAATAATGATTATAAATAATTTAAATAATTATTATAACATGTTACTTATTATTTATATATGTTATACCATCCAGTTAAATATTATTTCATCTTCAATTGAATGATATTTTCTCATTGGTGTACGTATGGATTACCATCTCCACGAATGCGATGAAATTAGTTCCCTATCATAATAATTCAGAATAATTTTCATTTTTATAGTAAAAAATATTATTTAAGAATATAATATTATTATTTATATGAATCAAATAAATACTATCCATAATAAAACATTACCAATGTTACAAAACATATAATGGAAAATGAATCAGTCAACATCCGAAACAATGAAACTACTGAAATATTATTGACAAAGAAATAGTAGAAGATCATATATGATATCATATTTACATATTTGGTTCTTGTAAACATTAATAAAAATGATTTAACTATTATAAATGAGGTACAGATACCCTCGATCAGGGAAAAGTAAATGGGAAGAGTTAATTCTATAATCTCTTCTTTATCCATGGTTGTTTATACGTTAGTATCTACTAGGACCTCTTTATCATCCACATATGTGTTTCTTAAAAATGTATTTCAAAACATTTTTACTATTTCCTAGTCTATGGTTTAAATTCATTTATACCCTTTATTTAATTTTTATAAAAAATTTAAAAAGTAATCCTTTTTTCATTTTCCAAATAAGGTACTTTACGACCTTTTCTACAAAATTAAGAAAATTTTTTTACTAATATTACAGGTGTAGATATTTTCCACCGTTATAAAACCATTGATGATTCCCATAAAATATTATAATATTATTTTCAAAATAATGTTTATATTTAATAATTATGTGACTTATAAATGATTTAAAAATATAAATATATATTTCTCTCAAATAGTTTTGATTTCATCTATATCAACATCCTTTGATGGATTATACACTGTTTTTATAATGATTTATTATGATACAATCATCCATATTGTATTATAGTTTTTTTAATATTATTAAATTTGGATGTGTTATTTTAATACCATTCATGTTTTATGGTTAAAGTGTGAACATTTCGTATGCTAGTTTTAATATGAATGTTTATGTTATGTTTCAATATTTTCATATGAGAAATGCATTGGACTTAGTAAGTGATGGGTGTATTCCGTTATACCTCCTCGATTCATCGGTTGGTCTAATTGGACAAACTAGTGTCTTGTCAAAAGGACTTCAAAAATTCTTATTTGTAGTATTGGACCGATACTGTGATTATGTGGTTATGAATTCTGGAACTATGCTATCCATCATTATGAGATTTGATATTGATATTTCATGTGATTATTCCTATAAGGCCCCAACCTTAAACCTTACTTAATCTTGAGTTATTACAGGATTACACATTTAGGATCTTTTCGGGTTTAGAATTTTAGAGAATTAGATCATAAAACATTCATTACATTCCACATATAAACAAAGTGGTTACATAAAGATAGTATTCTTCATTCCCATCAATGGAAAAATATTTAAAATAAAACATGGATTATTTCTTGACACTTCATTGACACTATCATCATATCATGTTCCTTTACCTTGACCTATGAAAAACATTTAAAAAAATTGGGATGAGCATAAAAAGCTCAGTAAGGGATATAAAAATATGGACAGGAAAAATGGGTACATATATACATAAGAATGAAATCATACTTTACCCATAAAACATATGCACTTTAACATACCTCATCAAATCATGAATAAATCATAGAAATCATAAAACATAAAGGTAACTTGAGGCATTCATAACATTCTTAAGTAGGTAGTAACCCTCTTGGTTACGTTTGGAATACCCATCACAGTATATTCACTAAATCTCTTCGGAGAAACCTTAACGTTTCACTCTTTCGCGTTACCCAATACATTGGAGAGCTATATCAGGCTCACCCGCCCTAAGTTTATCACGGAACCACCCGTCTTCATAATAATTCCCAAGAACCTCAATATAATCGTATCACATAAAACATGCATAATGGAAACATAACATTTCCACCTTTCAATCACAAGATATCAGTACAACACATTGATATAAAAACATTATGAAATCCATTTTCAATACCAAAATAAAATAAAATTAAAACATGGTTTTTATTTTTCTTTAAAAAGAAGGTATGGCGTGTAGAGGAAGCCGAAACTCAAATAACGGTCACGGCGGCGGAGAAGTCATTGTGGCCGCATACGTATGACAAAAACATTCCCTTTTTTCATTTAGTAAAACGCTTCATATAAAAAATATTCCTTTTGGATTAACGTAAAAGTTAAATGGGTTTATACACCGTATAAAAGAAGGTTGTGTATAAAACAAAATATGCCTCAATGAAAGGAGATTGAGACGAAGTCCCATACATCGGGTCCGACTTGACTCGATCGTTCTTTAATGTCCTGAATAATAAACATGAGATAATTTTCTACTTCTTTAAGAACATTTTTCAAGTTCATTATTCCTTTTATATCACTTATTTCCATGTCATGAACACTGTGTAATTATTTAAGTTAATACCGGTCGTTTTAACGATCATTGGTACATGAGTCAAAAATAAACCCTTTATAATTACATGTTGATCATGTATCCATTATATCCAGAATTATAATCATTATGTATATATCATATATATCCAGTATATACATTCATTTATAATATTACATAATCATTTAGAGGTAAGAAATGAAATGCACCGTTCATGGAGACGGTAAGCCGTACGTACGCATGAACGCTACTTTCATTTCTATTTCATATTTTATAGAATGGAATCATAATGATATAAAGTTATATTATAATTATAGTATAATATCATCTATAATATCATAGTTCCATCCTTTATACGTCTCACATATGGAATTTAACGAATCAAATCACTTTGAGGGGGCGGTAGTCCGCACTTCCTTAAATGACCATATCGCGTTTACCCATAATGGAAACCATAAAGGTATACCCAAAATGAAAATACAGAAGCTTAAGGAAAACATAAACATATTATATATCATATATAAATATAGTGACATCTTAATGTCCACCTTTGAAGGTGTTAAAAGAATGTTGAACAATCATCGTTTCTGGAGGCATAAATTCACCATCCACGGAAACAGTATGTTCGTTAACCATTAGATGTAGGTGTGTGTAAGTGTAGCTCGAATCCTTATTATAACAACATCCTAGTATATTGAGAATACTGGAGTTGTTATAAAAGAAAAGAATAAAAATATTTTAGGGGGTTGGAGAAGCAAAATAAAACAAAAGGACTCAAATGAAGACATTACCTTAAAATCGGGTAACTCCCTTTGGTTTGAGCTCAAAGGCTTCCTTGGGAAGACTTCTGCCGAAAGTGAGGCTTTAAGGAGTAAGAGAGGGATGTGGAGAGACAAAATGGGCAGGATTTTTCCGAGCCAAAGGCTTTGGGAGTGTGGGTAAGGTGGTAGAGGTGGGGGCCTTTTATAAAAGGAGAGGAGGGGCACTATTGGAAAGTAAAGATAAGTTATTTTATTTTAAAATGAGTTTCAGATTAAAAAGGTCCCACATTGATATAATTCAATGATAAGGTGATAAGGGTTCGAAATACACTCATCCAATTAGTTTTGTCCATGTTTAGGTTTTAGATTTAACATTAACTATCCGTTTTATTTAAATCGTTAAACAATGAGGTCATCGTTGCATCATCATGATGTCATAAATATTTTAATTTATTTAATGTCTAAAAATTATAGAAAAAATTATACTATGTATTAAATCTCTTTATCTTTATAATGATTATTTATAGTGACACATCTAACTTGTATAACCCCATATAAAATTTGTTTTAGTAACATAATTCATGTTTGTGTCATTTTTACTTTAACATTAAATAAAATGTTATTTTTGTCATTTCCCAACCAAAGTGGCTCCATGGGGTCCCCTAGTTGACCCATGGCTTTTCGTGGTCAGCCATGACACATCAAATGAGGGAAGGACATGTGTCAATCTCATCTCATACTATTAAAACATTATTTTTACCTTAAACTACACTAATTACCACTAATCGCGATTAAGAACTTAATAAGTTACTATTCACCAAAAAAAATATTTTAATCCCATTGAATGACATTTTACTTATTAATTACAACAATGTATGTTGGATTTTTGAAATTCAAAACACAATGATGGCAAAATTTCATTTAAACGGAAAAATCAGTTTTTATAAGTACCACTTAGTGGTTTCACTATTCATCAAAAATTGAAGTTTTTCACAAAATTACCAAAAATTCCCCCTAAGATATATTTGATATTCCGAAATCAAAAATGAAGTATATTTTAAAAAATTCAAAACATATAAGTCACATTAATTAATTTAATAATCAATTCCCGCTGTCATGACAAATAGCGTGTTTTTATGAAACAATAAGTATCAAAAGATTGACACCAGTTTAAGTCCAATTTCAAAGTGAAATTGATTACAATGGCCACCATGGGATTAAATGATAAAAATATATTCTAATTTCACTTCAAAATAAATTCAAAAGATAATATAATCATATAAATAAATTAGATTAAAAAGCAGTTTTGATGTAAAATGCAGTATTTTTCACTATTCATTAAAAAATTAGCGTTGTTAGAAAAATACCAAAAATTTATCCAATGTAAAATTCAATGTCCCAATCATAATGAATAATTTTATTTTGACAAATATATATTACAAAATTGTCAAAATATTGATTTAAAAAGGGTTTTCCATCAAAAGGCAGTAAAACAATCTTTTAAAAATATTAGTGTATTCCATGCTTAAGATTGGATTTATTTTCATTTTAAGCCTCTAACACTATCTAATTCATTAATAGACATAGATAAAAATATCTATTATTCATTACTTACATGGGATGTTACATCCTTCCCCCCTTTAGAAAATTGCTTCCCCTCAATTTATTTACTTATCAAATAAATGGGGGTACTTATCCGTCATTGCATTTTCAGATTCCCATGTTGCCTCTTCCATCATGTGGTTTTTCCACAAAACCTTTACCGGATTAATCACCTTATTCCGTAACACTTGCACCTTGTGGTCAAGAATCTGGACCGGTTGTTCCTCATAAGATAGGTTCTCTTCCAGCTGAAATACCTCTGGACTCAAAACATGTGATGGATCTGGCAACATTCTCAGCATCGAAACATGAAAAACATTGTGTACCTGAGATAAAATCAGAGGTAAAGCCACCCGGTATGCAACTGATCCAACTCTCTCCAGAATCTCATATGTTCCAATGAACCTTGGACTCAGCTTTCCTTTTTTACCAAATCGCGTCACACTTTTCCATGGTGAGACTTTGAGAAAAACATGATCACCTACCTCAAAAGTTAGATCCTTCCTCCTGTTGTCTGCATAACTCTTCTCCCTACTCTGAGCTGTTCTCGTGTGATTTTGAATCAACTGAACTTTTTCTGTCATCTCTTCTACCAATTATGGTCCCATCAACTTCCTTTCACCCACTTCATCCCAGAAAGCTGGAGTTCGACACCGCTTCCGATATAATTCCTGAAATGGTGCCATCTGAATACTGGTATGAAACCTGTTATTATATAAACATTCAACCAAAGAAAGTTGTTGGTCCCAACTTCCCTGATAATCCATCGAACAATAACGTAGCATATCCTCCAATTTCTGAATTGTTCGTTCTGACTACCCATCTGATTGAGGATGAAAAGCTGTACTAAAATTTAATTCAGTACCCAACGTCTTCTGAAGGCCTTTCCAAATGTTAGAAGTGAACCTGGGATCACGATCAGATACAATGGAGAGAGGAACTCCATGTATCCTGACTATATCTTTAAGATACAAACGGGAACGTCGATCTAGGGAAAAAGTATATCGTATAGCAAGGAAATGAGCATATTTAGTCAGGCGATCAATAATAACCCATATTTCATTATTACCTCGAGATGTATTTGGTAATCCCACAAAAAAGTCCATGGATATATTCTCCCATTTCCACTCTGGCACTGGTAAAGGCTGAAGCATCCCATTCGGTAACTTCCTCTCTACTTTAACCTGCTGACAAGTCAAACACTTCACAGTAAAATTAGCAATATCTATTTTCATTCCATCCCACCAGTAATACTCCCGCAGATCTCTATACATCTTAGTACTTCCAGGATGAACTGAAAACGGAGAACCATGAGCTTCACATAACAACTATCTCTTCAACTGTGAATCACATGTTACAAAAAATCTCTTCCCATATCTCAAAACACAATCATTATCAATGTTGAATTCAGGAAACTTACCTTTCTGAACTAGCTCTACCTTTTTCTGCAACTCACTGTCTTGCTTCTGCGCTTTCTTGATTCTATCTGATAGAGATGATCTCACTGATACCTGAAACAAAATAGAAGAACATCCTGCACCAACAACTTCTATGCCAAAGTTCATCAAATCCTTAACCAAAGGATCACGTTCCAAACACAACATTGCTAATGAAGCATTACTTTTTCCACTCAAAGCATCAGCCACATTATTTTCTTTTCCCGGATGGTAATGAATTGTACAATAATAATCGTTGATTAATTATAGCCATCTCCTTTGCCTCATGTTCAATTATTTCTGAGTGAATATATAATTTAAACTTTTGTGATCAGTATATATTTCACACTTTACTCCATACAAATGATGCCTCCAAATTATTAAAGCAAAAACAACAGCAGCTAATTCCAAATCATGTGTAGGGTAATTTACCTCATGAGTTTTCAATTGTCGTGAAGCATAAGCAATTACCTGATCATTCTGCATTAGGAAACAACCAAGTCCTTTCAATGAAGCATCACTGTATATAAAAAACTCACCATTCCTGGAATGTAGTGCCAAAACTAGAGCATTCACCAATCTTTTTTTCAATTCCTGAAAATAATCATCACATTCTTTTGTCCAGATAAACTTAACACCCTTACGAGTTAGCTTAGTCATTGGAATAGATAACTATGAAAATTTTTTAACAAACCTTCGGTAATAGCCTGCCAAACCAAGGAAGCTGCGAATCTCGGTTACATTTATGGGTCTTGTCCAGTCTTCCAAAACTTTGGTTTTTGTAGGAGCAACAGTTATCCCATCTTAAGAAACAATGTGACCAAGGAAAGAAATTTGTTGCAACCAAAACTCACACTTTCTGAATTCCCCATACAATTTCTTTTCTTTTAAGGTTTTCAAGATAACCCTTAAATGTATTTCATGCTCTTCTTTAATTTTAGAAAACACCAAAATATAATCAATAAAAACCACCACAAACATATCCAAGAACTCATGGAAAATTCTATCATTACGTTCATGAATATAGCAGGTGCATTGGTTAGCCCAAAAGGAATTACTACAAATTCATAGTGGCCATATCTTGTACGGTACGCGGTCTTCGGAACATCTTCTTCATTTACCTTCAGATGATGGTACCCCGATCTCAAGTCAATCTTTGAAAAATACTGAGCTCCCTGGAGCTGATCAAACAAATCATCGATATGAGGCAAAGGATATTTGTTCTTAACAGATATATTATTCAAGGCTCTATAATCAATTCAAAGTCTCATTGAACCATCTTTCTTTTTAACAAACAAGACAGGAACACCCCATGGTGATGTGCTAGGTCAAATGAAACCTTTCTCTAATAAATTTTGCAATTTCTCCTTCAACTCTAAAAGTTCAATTTGAGCCATTCGATAAGGGGGTTTTAAAATTGGCTTAGCATCAGGAACTAAGTCAATAGTAAATTCAACTTCTCGATCTGGTATTATTCCAGGAAACTCATCAGGAAAAACATCAGGATACTCATTTACCACTGGCACATCATTAATCTGAACAGTTCCTTTATTTTCAATGATGTGTGCAAGGTAACATTCATTTCCATCTTTTACAAGTTTCTCAGCCTCTTGATAAGTTATCAACAGTAAGGGTTCATTCTTGTACACAAACTGAAAGTTTTTCTGAAAAGAATCTTATTTAGCTCTAAAGTCAATCTTAGCAAGGTAAATAGAGAGCCAATCCATACCCAGGATAACATCAAACTCTACTAGAGGTAGAACAATAATGTTTGCAAGTAGTTTCTTTCCACAGATAAGGATAGGAAGATTCTTATAAATTCTTTTTGCATCAACATTCCCCCAGGTGTTTTTACCAAAAGTTCAGGAGTCATTTCTTGAGATGGTATTCCCATTTTAATAGAAAAGGTTTCAGAGATGAATGAATGTGTAGACCCCGAATCAAACAACACACCAGCATTATCTGAAAAAACAAACAAAGTACCGAATACAACTTCATTTGATGGCCTGACATCTACTGAAGTAGTTGCAAAGGATTTCACCACCCCTTTCTGCTTGTAGTCTAACTGCTTCCCATCACTCAAGCTCTTTGTCGGACACTCGTTTTCATAGTGACCCATCTCATTGCACTTATAACATTTCACTAACTGTAAATCAAATTTGGTCTTACCTTTACCTTGATCCTTTTCAGTGCAATCACGAGCCTTATGTCCCATCTTACCACATCGGTAGCACTTTCCAGAATTCAGAAGACATTCTCCAGCATGCCTTTTGCCACATTTATCAAAAACTGGAAACATAGTTTTCATACCCTCAGACTTTCTTGTAGAATTCTTACCTTTCTCCTGCCACCTCGGTCTCTTCTTTTGTTGGTTGTTATAGAACACTTGATCATCGACAAACTCCATTTCCACCTTCTCAGCACATCGAACAAGATTTTCATTACTTTTAAACTCACGAGGAGCTAATGCCCTTCGATATTTTGGATTTAATCCTGAGTAAAAACGATTGATTTTACTATCATGGTCTCAGATAAAATTTGGAGCATACCTTTCCAATCGAGTGAACCTTTATTCATAGGTAGCCACTGAGTCTTCCTCTTGCCTCAATTCAATGAATTTCTCTTCCATCCTAAGTTGAACAGCCTTAGGAAAATACTTCTCTTGAAACATACCTTTGAATTCATCCCAGTCAATAGCATCAATCTCATCGGTGTCCCTGATATTTTTAACCACAGACCACCACTGATCTGCCTCACCCTCCAAACGGTAAATAGCAAGACTAACCTTTTGATTGTCTGAACACCCCATGAAATCAAAAATCTTCTCCAGTGCTTTAATACACCCTTCAGCTAGCACATGGCCAAATGATCCTCTGAATGATGGGGGATGTTGCCTCATGAAATGTTCCACCACTGACATGTTCCTCGGCGGTTGATCTGGCTGATCTCATGTATGGATACCACCACCATTTATCGCTTGATTCAACTGCGCCATTACTGCAACAAACTGTTCAGTTCCAATTCCGACCATCTCAGGATGCTGATTCGGAAGGTTATTTCCTTCTGTATGCCTTCATAGCACTGCTACCCTGTTTCCTCTGCAGAAAATCATTCTGAACAAACATGTCTTAGATGAACAAACATGGTAATCTTAAAATTCTATATCATTTCAAAAAAAATATTTTTGGATAATCATTTAATATAATTCTAACTCCTAAAGTTATCTAAACGGACCTCTGATACCAACTATAAGGCCCCGGCCTTAAACCTTACTTAATCTTGAGTTATTACAAGATTACACATTGAGGATATTTTTGGGTTTAGGGTTTTAGAGAATTAGATCATAAAACATGCATTACATTCCACATATAAACGAAGTGGTTACATAAAGATAGTATTCTTCATTCCCATCAATGGAAACATATTTAAATTAAAAAATGTATTATTTCATGACACTTCCTTAACACTATCATCATATCATGTACCTTTCCCTTGACCTGTGAAAAACATTTCAAAAAACTTGGGATGAGCATAAAAAGCTCAATATGGGATATAAAAATATGGACAGGAAACATGGGTAACTATATACATAAGAATGAAATCATACTTTACCCATAAAACATATGAACTTTAACATGCCTCGTCAAATCATGAATAAATCATAGAAATCATAAGACATAAAGGTAACTTGAGGCATTCATAACATTCTTACGTAGGGAGTAAACCTCTTGGTTACGTTTGGAATACCCATCACAGTATATTCCCTAAATCTCTTTGGAGAAACCATAACGTTTCACTCCATCACGTTACCCAATGCATTGGGGAACTATATCGGGCTCACCTGCCCTTAGTTTATCACGGAACCACCCGTCTTCATAATAATTCCCCAGAACCTCAACATAATCGTATCACATAAAACATGCATAAAGGAAACATTACATTTCCAACTTTCAATCACAAGTTATCAATACAACACATTGATATAAAAACATTATGAAAACCATTTTCAATAAGAAAATAAAAGAAAATGAAAACATGTTATTTATTTTTCGTTTAAAAAGAAGGTATGGCTTGTAGAGGAAGCCGAAACTCAAATAACGGTCACGGCGGAGGAGATGTCGTTGTCGCCGCATACGTACGACAAAAACATTCCCTTTTGATGTTTAGTAAAACGCTTCGTATAAAAAATATTCCTTTTGGATAAATGTAAAATTCAAAGGGGATTATACACCATATTAAATAAGGTTGTGTATAAAACAAAATATGCCTCAATGAAAGGAGATTGAGATGAAGTCCCATACCTCAGGTCCAACTTGACTCGATCGGTCTTTAATGTCCTGAATAAAAAACTTGAGTTAATTTTCTACGTCTTTAAGAACCTTTTTCAAGTTCATTATTCTTTTTATATCACTTATTTCCATGTCATGAACACTATGTAATTATATAAGTTAATAACGGTCATTTTAACGATCATTGTTACTTGAGTAAAAAATAACCCATTTATAATTACATGTTGTTCATGTATCCATTATATACAAAATTATAATCATTAGGTATATATCATATATATCCAGTATATACATTCATTTATAATATTACATAATCATTTAGAGGTATGAAATGGAATGCACCGTTCATGGAGACGGTAAGCCATACGTACGCATGAACGCTACTTTCATTTCTATTTTCTTTTTTAACGAATGGAATCATAATGATATAGAGGTATATTATAATTCCAGTATAATATCATATGTAATATCATAGTTCCATCCTTTATACGTCCCACATATGGTATTTAACGAATCAAATCACTTTGAGGGGGCGGTAGTCCGCACTTCCTTAAATGAAGATATCACGTTTACCCATAATGGAAACCATAAAGGTTTACCGAAAATGAATAATACATAAGCTTAAGGAAGACATAAACATATTATATATCATATATAAATATAGTTACATCTTAATGGCCACCTTTGAAGGTGTTAAAATAATGTTGAACAATCATCGTTTCGGGAGGCATAAATTCACCATCCACGGAAACAGTATGTTCGTTAACCATTAGATGTAGGCGTGTGTAAGTGTAGCTCGATTCCTTATTAGAAAAACATCCTATAATATTGAAGATACTAGATTTGTTACAAAATAAAAGAATAAAAAGAGTTTAGGGGGTTGGAGAAGTAAAATAAAACAAAAGGACTCAAAAGAAGACATTACCTTAAAATCGGGTAACTCCCTTTGGTTTGAGCTCAAAGGCTTCCTTGGGAAGACTTCTGCCCAACGTGAGGCTTTAAGGAGTAAGATAGGGAAGTGGAGAGAAAAAATGGGCAGAGTTTGGACGAACCAAAGGCTTTGGGAGTGTGGGTAAGGAGGTAGAGGTGGGGGCCTTTTATAAGAGGAGAGGAGGGGCACTCTTGGAATGTAAAGATAAGTTACTTTATTTTAAAATGGGGTTTGGATTCAAAAGGTCCCAAATTGATATAATTAGATGATAAGGTGACAAGGGTTCAAAATACACTCATCCAATTGGTTTTTTCCATGTGTAGGTTTTAGATTTTACATAACATTCCATTTTATTTAAATCGTTAAATAATGAGGTCATCACTGCATCATCATAATGTCATAAATAATTTAATTTATTTAATGTCTGAAAATTATAATAAAAAATACTATGATGTAGGAAATATTTTTATATTTCTAATGAATATTTATAGTCAAAATTAGGACTTGTTTAACCCCATATAAAAATTGTTTTAGTAACATAATTCATGTTTGTTTCATTTTTACTTTAACATTAAATAAAAAGTTATTTATGTCATTTCCCAACCAAAGTGGCTCCATGGGGTCCCTAAGTTGACCCATGGCTTTATTTGGTCGTCCATGACACATACAATGAGGGTAGGACATGTTTCATGCTCATCTCATACTATTAAAACATTATTTTTACCTTAAACTACACTAATTACCACTAATCGCGATTAAGAACTTAATAAGTTACTATTCACCAAAAAATTATTTTAATCCCATTGAACAACATTTTACTTATTAATTAAAACCATGTATGTCAGATTTTTGAAATTCAAAACACTATTATGGAAAAAATTCATTTAAACAGAAAAATCAGTTTTTGTAAGTACCACTTAGTGGTTTCACTATTCATCAAAAATTGAAGTTTTTCAGAAAATTACCATAAATTCACCCTAATATATATTTGATATTACGAATTCAAAAATGAAGTCTATTTTAAAAAATTCAAAAAATATAATTCAAATTAATTAATTTAATAATCAATTCCCGTTGTCATGACAAATAGCGTGTTTTTATGAAACAATAAGTATCAAAATATTGACACCAGTTTAAGTCCAATTTCAAAGTGAAATTGATTCCAATGACCAACATGGGATTAAATGGTAAAAATATATTCTAATTTCACTTCAAAACAAATTCAAAAGATAATCTAATCATTTAAATAAATTAGATTAAAAATCAGTTTTGATGTAAAATGCAGTATTTTTCACTATTCATTAAAAAATGAACATTGTCAGAAAAATACCAAAAATTTATCCAATGTAAAATTCAATGTCCCAATAATAATGAATATGTTTATTTTGAAAAATATACATTTTAAAATTGTCAAAAGATTGATTTAAAAAGGGTTTGCCATCAAAAGGCAGTAAATCAATCTTTTAAGAATATTAGTGTATTCCATGCTTAAGATTGGATTTATTTTCATTTTAAGCCTCTAACACTATCTAATTAATTAATAGACATAGATAAAAATATCTATTATTCATTACTTACTTGGGATGTTACAATTACACTATTAGATTATACATGTGAATATGTAAATGGAATTATTTGATTTATATTTTCCATATTATGCTGATGTTTAAGTTTTAAAGTCATATATTTTATTCAAATAAATTTCATTAACTGTTTATGCTTATTTAGGAACGTTTCTGCTATATTTTTATCCTTACTGAGCATCTTATCTCTCCCCTTTATATGTTTTATTTTTACTAGAATGCGAAGAATTATACTATTACTCACCTGAAGGGATATTCTAGGGGATATAAATTTGCTCAATGCTGATTTTTTTGTTTGTCGATTTTCATTTTATAATGTAATGTAAACCTTATGAATGTATCTAGTACTTCCAAGGCAAATAAACTGATCAGTCATTCGGGACATGATCTCTTGAGATCATTCCAATATTATGTAATAATGCACCGACTCTGGTTAACTAGGGTTGTTTCATTGCATTTGGTATCAGAGGAAGTTTAGTTTAATCCTCGGAACCTAGATTTATACAAACTCTGATTAGAGAACATTACATTAAGATAGACTTTGAATATTAGTATATACTAACATCCTAGAATTTTTATAATGTAGTGATTATGTAATTTTTCCAAGAAATATATCCCGTTCGAGATATAAACGGGTAGAGGTGGCTCTAGAACATATGTACATTGGAGTAAAAACTATAACAAGGAGTTTTGGGCTTGACCCGAGGTATCCTGGTACATGACAACGAGCCTTGATGAACTTTTTTGTTACGACACTCTTGGGGGATATGCTTAGGATAATTCACATATTCTTTACCAACCATTATAAATTATTTAGGATTATATATAACTCCTCAATGAAATCATTTTTATGATTATGGATTATATCCATAAACTGTGAAATTTATGTTAAGTGTTTTATAAGTTTGGAATTATGTACTGCGATTCATAAACTAATCTATTGATTGAGATTTTTTAGAAATGGCACCTAGTGGATATAATAGAAAATATATAAACTCACATATTCTATGTATGGATTTATCTCCTACTCATAATAATTATATTGAATCTAGTGATGTAACTAGTTTTGATCAGCTTATCACCTTACTTGGACAACTCACTCAGGTTTTTAATAATAACCTTACCTGTATGGAGCACCATGATCCACAACATGGAGGATCAATGTTAGACTGTTGCCTGAGGAAATAACCACCAAAATTCAATGGGACTATAAATCCATTTATACCTGAGTAATGGATACATTCCATAGAGAAAATATTTAATTCTTTGGGAAGTAGGGAAATGGAAAAAGTTGTCATGGATGTTTATTACCTCATAGGAGATGCAGATCAATGGTGGAAATTAATTCGAAAAAAAAGGAGGATGAAGAAGTATATAGTATGGAATGGAGGGAGTTTAATGTCATTTTCTATGAAAAATAATTTCCTCTTAACCATCGAGGAGATATGGAAAGATAATTTCTTAGTCTAAGGAAAAAAGAGGATGATAATGTCTCAATGTATGAGGCATACTTTACAAGGCTTGAAAGGCTTGTAGCTGATTATAAACGTAACTCAATGGGTAATATTGATCAATTATTTGCTAGGATAAAACCATTTCTCCATGGAGAATTAATCTCACAATACGTTTAATCGTATGAAGATATTATATGGTGTGTTATCAATACTAAAAAGTAATTATCTGTGTCTGACTACATTATTGAAAAGAATGAGAATAAGATATCTCTTGAGCCATCTGGAATTGGATCTATAGAGAATAATTGAATAGTTGAATATATATCCTGTGGTTAATGTGGGAAGAAACGAACTAGTACTTTCATGAAGGTTAGGTTAGTCTATTATAAGTGTGTTGAAAAGGCCACCAAGCTCATGATTGCAATGGAAAGAAAGAGGTTGTCAATGATTAATGCCAAAATTGTAGATAAAAGGGGCATTATGCAAATGAATGTCCTATGCTCTAGGGATAATTATCTCAGAAAAAGCCAAGGGAGTAAGTCCAAGTTTATATGGTCACTACTATAGAGGTTGAAGCTCTGAAAGATGTGGTGACAGGTAATTTAGTGGTTTTATCTAGTTTATACATTACTTTATTTTATTCCAAATCATCGCATTGTTTCATAACATTCCGGTTTTCTAAGAAAATTAAATATTTCCAATTTGATTTAACAAGACTGTTGTCAATCAAGACTCCTAAGGGATGTATCATTACAATAATGTTTTGGGAATTTTTTCCCATTAGAAAATATAAATTTTCTTTATCTATTGATCTATTTATCATACAGATGATTGAATTTGATATAATCCTCGGAATGGATTGGATTTCAGACAATGATGCGAAAATTTTTTGTAAAAAGAATGGGTTAAAATATTAGATGATGATAAGGAGTACCTTATCTTTAGAGAAGAAACGTCACCACCATATTCTTATCTATATCCACCCCCAATAGCACTACTAAATTAAATTATTGGGGAGTAAGTGAATGAAATAACTATGTGTGAGGAAAAGAATATTAAAATAGAGAATATAACTTGTGAAAAAATATGTTGATGTGTTCCAGATGATTTACCAGTACATCCTCCATAACAAGAAATTGAGTTTCCCATTAATTTATTTCCTAGTTCAAGGCCCACACTATAGACCCCTTATAGAATTTCTGCTGTGGAATTATTGGAACTGAACAAAATACTAGAATAATTGTGTAATAAGGGACTTATTCAACCTAGTGTTTCACCATTGGGGACCCTGTTCTATTTGTTAAAAAGAATGATGGATCTATGATTTTATACATTGGATACATGGAGATAAATGTTATAATAATAACGTATATGTATACCCTACCTCGCATTGTTTTTTTATTACACCAACTTCATAGAGCTCAATATTTTTCTAAGATTGGACTTTGATCTAGATATCATCAGTTGTGCGTGAAGAAGAAAGACATTTCGAAAATTTCATTTCAAACCAGGTACAAGCATTATGAATTTACAGTAATTCCTTTTAGACTGACTAATTCACCCTCTATTATCATGGATCTAATGAATAGAGTTTTTAAGTAATATCATGATTACTATATAGTTGTATTTATTGGTGATATATTGGTTTAATAAAAACGATACTAAGATCATGAAAATCACTTGTGCACTATTCTTAAGACCCTCAAAACAAATGAATTATATGGGAAGTTTAGCATTTGTGAATTATGGCTTCCAGAGATATATTTTCATGGCCATATTGTCTCTAATGATGTAATCATTGTGGATCCTTCAATGACCAATGCAATCCATGAGTGGCCATTACTGACAAGTATAACATAGGTACGTAGTTTTATTGGTTTATCTAGTTATTATCAGCACTTTGTCCATAATTTTTAATGATTGGATAACCCATTAACCAATCTCACATGTAAATGGGATAAATTTATTTGGACAAAAGAGTGTGAAGAATTTTTTTGATTAACTGAAGATAAGATTAGTAAATGCTCCTATATGGAATCTATCATCAGGTGATGATGGGTTTGTTCTTTATAGTGATGCTTCAAAGAATGGACATGGTTGTTTCATTAAACAGAATGATAGCTTTATTTCCTATGCATCATGGAAGCTAAAAATTCAGGAACAAAACTACCCCACTCATGATCTTGAGTTAGCAGCTATAATATTTTCATTGATGATTTGGAAACACTATCTCTATGGTGAATAATGTGAGATATATACCGATCACAAGAGATTCAAGTATATTTTCTCACAAAAATAACTCAACATGGGGAAATGGAGATGGCTTGAGATACTCACGGATTATGATTTCACTATACACTACCAACCCGGGAAGGAAAATGAGGTGTCATGTGCTTTGAGCAGAAAGGATCATTGAGTTTTGAACAAGATGAGAGTTTAATGGGATCTTATTGTAAGGGATCTAGTAAAGGTGGATATGTGAATAATAAAGGAAGGTGAAACACCAATACTTTTTAAAATGTTTTCCAATCAATCTTTACTAGAAGGTTTAAAATTTTCTCAGAATGATGATGAGTAGTTTCAAATGAAAATTAATATTGTGAATGATGGGAGATTGATTGACATCGTATGTGAAGATGGAATTATGATATTTGGGATAAGAAATTGTGATCCTGATATACCTGATCAAAAAAGAGAATTGTTGGATGATGCACATAGCTCTAATTTCTCTATACACCCTTGTAGTACTAAGATGTATCGAGATTTGAATGAACATTTTTGGCGGGAAAACATGAAAAGAGAGATTACAGATTTTGTGTCAAGATTTATGGTTTTTCAATATGTATAGGCTGGAAGAAAACATCCTAGATGATTCATGCAACCACTTCCCAAACCTGAGTGGAAATGGGATGATATTATGATGTATTGTTTCATTGGGATACCAAAGACTCTTAGAAGGAATGCTACACTATGGGTCAATGTTGAATGGATTACCATGTCAGCCGGTTTTCATGCTATAAGAGAAGATTTACCACTTAAACATTTAGCAATACTATATATTAATGAAGTGGTAAGACTTCATGGAGTAACCCAATCAATTATTTCTAATATTGATCCCCGTTTTACATCCATATTCAGGAAAAGACTTAAAAAGGCCCTAGATATTGAACTTTGTTTGAGAAATAACTACCACCTTAAAACTGATTTACAATTAGAATGAACTATTCAAACCGTTGAAGATATGTTGAGAACATTCTCAATCGATTTTCAAAGTATGTGGGATCATTATTTACCTCTGGAAGAATTTACCTATTACAATAGATTCAATTGAATTATTAAGATGTCACCATATGAAGTGTTATATGGAAAGAGATGTCGCACACCAACTTTTTGGGATGATGTTGGTGAATGAGATCTCATAGGTCAAGATCTTTTTGTGGAAAATTTGGAAGTGGTGAAGCTTATCCAAACCCATATCAAAGCATCTAATATTAATAAAAAGAGCTATATCGATAACCGAATCAAGGATTTTGAATTTCAATTAGGAGATCATGTTTTCTTGAAGGTGTCTCCATAGAAGGGTGTTATATGACTCAGTAAGAAGGGTAAATTGAGTCCCAGGTACATCAGACCTTTAGAAATTCTAGAACGAATTAGAGTTGTATCTTATTGTTTGGAAATGCTACCAAGTCTCTCCAAAATATCATGAGGTGTTCCATGTATCAATGTTGAGAAAATACATGCCTCACATAACATAAGTACTCACTTATGAAGAAATGGAACAGGAACCCGACCTATCTTATTACGAAGAGCGTATCATAATTCATGATACCAAATATTTAACACCCCGAACTTAAAGCCCAGAGTGAGGGAAGTCTTTTAATACATTTCCCTTATTAGAAGGAATCAAGTCCCAAATGACAAATTAGTTTAGTAGTATTCGAAAGTATATTACATAAATGAATGTTACATTACACAATCAAACATAAAACACAACATAAATAATCCTTTGAGGAGTTCGTTATTCCCCAAGCACAACCCTGCATATCAAACAAAATATACATCTTGGAAATCTGGTAAAACAAAACATAAGAAATGGGTGATCTCTGGTTTTTCAGTAAGGGTAAATAATTATGCAGAAGCTATAATCTTTTAAGGAAATTTGTGTTATAATAATAACACCCTTTTAAAAATAAACATGATCATAATGTCAAGAAAATAAATCATACATTACTATATAAGCATGAACATGTATATTCTACTAGTTTTATAATCACAAGTAATAAATAATTTAATAATGAGGGAATGTCTGATGACAGTCATCATTACCACATATCAAAGACTCGTACCAAGATTAAAAAACAATTTGTTTCAAGGCCTTGTACCAAGACACTAGTTTGTCTCATGATACCTACTGATGCATCAAGGAGCTATAACGGGCTCCAGCCGTCACTTACTGAGTCCACTGCATTCCTCATATGAAAATGTTCAAACATAAAATAAGAATTCGTTTTAAAACTAGAATACGAAATGACAATAATTCAACCATAAACCATGAAGGGTATAAAAATTGCACATCCATAGTCAAACATATCATAACTCATTCAATACAATATGAAAGATTTTATTATAATAATTGAATACTAATAAATAATAATATACATTAAAGGATGTTGACATAGATGAAAATGATCAGTAAAACATTTTGAAAAAAATATCCCTTTTGTGAAATCATTTAAAAGTAACACATTTATAAAGGAATTCATTCAAAAGATAATTTTGAATCAAATGGTCTCATACCACTTTGAAACAGTTTAATGAAATTAACATTTTAAAACAATCTTGTCGATATAAATAAATCCTTAAAACCATTTTCAAAACATGGACATTAATGAGAATGATTTGGAAGAATAATTATTTAAAACATTTAAAATGATGTTTTAGTAAAAAATTACATTAACAGAATAATTTTGAAATTTATTTTATGAAACATGTACATGGATAATTAATATTTCCTAGATAATACTTACACATAAATAATCTCGGATAATAATGAGATTGAAGAATTAACCCTTACCTTGCACATTCTTTTAGTTGAGGGTACATTTAACCTCATGTATAATGACAACAATATGTAATTAAATTATACCAAAAACATATTCATATTTATTATATCATACATGATTCATTTATGACTTTATACTACACATTTAATAATGATATCTATATTAAATTAACATTTCTGGTAATAACTGCTTTCTTTATCATAGGTGTTTTTACTTGTTGTTCTTGATCACATCTTTTAGATCATGATTTAAATACATAAGGAATATAAATCATGATTTATATATAATATCAATTTTTAATATAAATACGTATAATAGATAGATATACGGAATTGAAAACATAGTTTAGGGAGACAATTGGTCGTACGTACACATAAACATTGTTTCCATTTTCATATCATATTGAACGGAAGTATGTGAATAATATATATGTAAATACATACATATAAATATATATATATATCTACATTATCAGTATTATGTAATATATTACATACTAATTAATAATATATATTGTTATTATCATCGTTGAATGGTGAACCTAGAAATGAATCTCGTCGTGTCGTGAAGACGGTAAGTCGTGCGTACACATGAGTAGCGATATCTTTTACATAATGATTAAAATGTCTTGAATTTGATGGAATATTAATTGTAAGGAGTAATTATACTGTTATTTTCATTATATATATTCTGATTACTCATCATTATATCCATCCAAATAACACAGTGTTGAATAAAAAATTACACCACATCGTGGAGATGGTAACCAATACGTACGCACACATGGTGAAATTATCATTCATACGATGGATAGAATAATGAGTATGGTTATACCCTATTTATAATATAATAATAGTATTTAGATGTTATTGGAGTTCTTATTTTGGTATGGAAATAACAATGATATAGAATGTGAAGGAGAAAAGAACTTTGAAAGAGGTGATAAAATAATTACATCTTCTTTTGGTGTTTCCATTTGATTTGAAAAAAAGGGCTCCATTGGTTGGATTTATTCTCAAGGGAAGGAATATAGGTTGAAGTGAGATTATTTCGGAGGATAGTTGGGTAGTGGTTGGCCCGGACAAATGGCTTTGGAGGTGTGATTTTGAGAGAAGGGGAAGTACCCTTTTATAAGAGAGGTGATGGTCACTTTAAAAAAAGTTTTAAATATTATGTTATTAAAAAATCATTTTATTTTTCTAGTTGCAGAAAATTTATTTATTTCAAATATAAGGTGGGTGTGGGTCGAAATATTCTCAACAAATTGGTTTTAGACATGTTTAGGTCACCATATTAACCCTATCTGTCATATTTAACTCTTAGATAAATAGTTTATCTTTTACTATATCATCCTGTATTATTATAATAAATGGTTAATAAACATAATATGAAAATCCAAGAGAACCCCAAGGTGTTATCTATTGATATATATAACCTTATATAATTTCTCTGGTACAACCTTATATTTTTAGAAATATTATATCAACTAATAATAGAGTATTTTTTAAAAAAACTCATTTATGTCAATTTTGACACTATTTGGTATTTTGTTTTTCTTAATGTCATAACACCTTTATCATTGAAAAAATTTATTTAATAAACCATAAAATGTCATATTAACCAATAAAATTTTTGTATGGAATAAAATGCCTCAATTTTCAATTATTTTTATATTTATAATATCATTTATTTTAATATTTCGTTGATAAATTAATTATTGGATCATCATTTTTTCATACATAAATTTTATTATTTTATCTCAATAAATTATAAATAAACTACCATTATTTAGTAAAAAATTTTATATTTATAATTAATATTTATAGTCGAATTTATCTTATGTATACCCAATATTAAAAATGATTTCGTTATTAAACATTCAATATAGCACATATAACTCTTCTTTTAGAAAAATAATAATATATATCCTAATATAATACAAGTGGACCAAAAGGATCATATTTTATTCATATGGTTTTTTATGGGAGGAAAAAACATATCCAATAGAATTAATACATGTGTAAGGGTAATTATAAAATCATTTTTACCTTTAATTACCCTATTTACTTTTAACCTTGGTAAATAAAAGTCAATTGTTACTATTAACCACAAACTATTTACATCTTATTGAACAACATTTAACATACGGACATCAACCTTGTATCTCAGATTTTTTAAATTCAATTAAATGAAGCAGTAAAATTACATTTTTTTGCAAATTAGCAAATGTCTCTAGATAGTGGGTAAAAGACGATAAAAAGTTCAATAAAATTTTATATAACTAATTTTATTATAAAATGAATCCAATGAATAAAATATTACTTATATAGGTATTATATATCTATTTTGACTAAAGAAATAAATAAAATAAATAATTATTTAAGTAAAAAGATAGTTTTAAAAAATAAAGCAGTGATTTTCACTATTCATCAAAAATTTAAATTTTTCAAAAAAAATCCAAAAATTAACTCTAATATAATTTTGATATTCTGATTTCAAAAATAAATTCTATTTTACAAAAATTCAAATCATATAAGATTCATTAAATAATTTAGTATTTATTCTCGTTGTCAAAACTAAAAAGAGGGTTTTTAAAATGTAAATATTATCAAAAGATTGACATGTTTTTATGTCGAATTTAAATGTGAAACTACTTATAATGACTTAAATTATATAAAATGATAAAAATATAATCTAATTATACCTAATAATCATTCAAATTTATAATAATACTAAATATTATTTTGATTAACAAATCTCATTTCAATTATGATTTAGCATCATTCAGTATTCATCCAAATATGAAAGTTATCATAAAAAACACCAACAATTAATCCAAACTACATTTTTATGTCCCTATTATAAATAATAAGTTTATTTTGTCATATTTAATAGAAAAATTTCCATTATTTCATTTATAAATGGCTCACTTTTAAAAATGGTTCACTTTTAAAATGCGGTAAAATTTATTTTAAAAAAATACTTATATTATATGGAAAATTGAATCTGGACTTATATTACATCTAATAAAAACAAAATATTAATGTTAATATTATATAAGAAATATATGTAAAATTCAAAATTTGGCTAATACTCTTCATAACCACTTCTAAAATGGCTAGTTTGATTGGTCTTGATGCCCTTGAAATCTGTGTTGCGTGTAGCAAAAAATATTAAATGAATTTAAAAAGATAACGTACAATGAAATCTTGGGGTGTTACATTCTCCCCTCCTTCAATAAGTTTCATTCTCGAAATTTGAAATTGTTTTTCAAAAATAAAATATTAAAAATAGAAAATACCTTTATGGTAACCCAACATTGGAAATAGGTTTAAAAAATTTTAGAGGTAATAAGATGGAAAGAGGAATGAAAAAGTCACTACCAAATTATAATCTCGAATAAGAGAAAATTGGTGGAAATTAGAGACACATAATTGGAGGAAAAACGTAAATATTTATAGGGAGTGAATGAGGTCATGAATCACAAACAAGTGAACAACAAATTGAATATTAAGGGCCTCAAAGCCATAAATCTATAATGACTTAAAATATCATCGGTTACAAAATATATATGGATTTAGGATAACAAATTTTGGGCTTTCATATCCCTTATATAATGTGTATGAATTATGTTCTTCATAAAATAAGATAAATAAAATATACATGACCTGTAGAGTTTCATCCTTCAACTAATTTCTACCAAAAATTCATCTTTCACTCCAGAAGATAGTAGAATTCAAAAATATTATATGTATCCTAATTGTATAGGTTTTTTGAAATAATGAATTTATAATTCATTTGTAAGCATATTTAAAAAAACTACATTATAAAAACTAGGACATAACATAGGACAGTGGTAGGTGATTCACCCTTATCACCCTTAAGTTGTGGGTTCAAGTCTCATGACCTTGCCGGACGCGACAAGTTGTCACCTAACCTACTTGTTGTCCTTTTTATATAAATCGAAACATAATATTAAGAAATTTTTTAACCTTAGAATGTAGTATCTAATGTACAACTTAGTCCATTATGACTTTTAGAATTCTACAAAATAATTTTGTCTAAACTCACAGTCCATAATTTATAAGGAAGGGAAACATAACATATGGAAGATATCTTTTTTCAACATAATAACATGTGAGTACCTTCATCATGTATGCTAACACCCTAAATTACCATAAAAACATATTGATTACATTCATTCACCCTTATTTTTTATAGAATACTAGATATATTTCATATATCATAAATTTTTTAATAATCCATCAATGATGATATAAACAAACCATTAATCTTTTCCAAGGTAGTAAAGAATATCCAATATAATTTATCCAAATCAACCATCTCTTATTCCAAAATCACTACATCATTATCTGTACCATATAATGGTTTTTTTCCTTCATCCATGTAAATTCAAAAAAGTTTTTACTGTAGTTGAGTCACTTTTCATAGTACCATATAATCTCAAAACATCAATGAAATAGTTCTATAGTACAATCGTTATATAATAAATAATTCTTATAACTAGGTGATCATTGATACAACACTCAAATGGAATAATTATTTAATAAAAACATAAGAACACTAGACATTACTATTCATATGTGGTTGTATCAAAACATGATTATTATCAAACAACATCAATTGCAGTATACTCTAATGATTTAGACATTGATTCGTGTAGTGTCTCAACTCCTTATAGATAAATAATTATACATTTGAAACCTTTTTTTACCCGTTAAATCACTTACTTTGTGTCCTTTTTCTATACACTTATAACATTCTCCCATTCCCTTTAAGCATTTACTAAGGTGATTCATTCCACAGTTATCACATATGGGAAAATCCTTATTTCATTTGTTCACATTATCCATATTTATCTCTATATTATCCTTTTATTCTATGAAATCCCTTAAAAGCCATAGGACTCAGAAAGTCATTTATTTATATTATTAACACATGATATTATTTCTTCATGATTGATAATACATTTGAGTCTATTTTCCTTCTAAATGATGGCTTAATACAATTAAAGATATGATCTTTCTTACACTTTATATCATTCATATTGGTGGAGTTATCATTCCTTCTACAGGGCACCATTTCTAAACAATAGCATACTATAGGATAGTTTATGAATGGAAATGCATAATTCCAAACTATTAAAATACCTAACTTAAATTGAAAATATTATCCATATAATATATAAACATAAAAAAAGTTTTCATTGAGAAAGTAATTACTCTAAAATCCTTCATAATGTATTGTAAATAAAATTTGAATTATCCTATGAATATCCACTGAGAGCGTCGTAAGCAAGAGTGTAGTAAGGCCCATTGTCGTTAACTAGGATACCTCGGGTCAAGCTTTAAACTCCTTTTTGGAGTTTTCACTCCTAGGTACATCTGTTCCAAAGCCACCTCTTCCTTCTCGTATCTAGATAGATATTTATTTCATAGAAAATATACAAAATCCCATCATTACAAAAATTATATGATGTTCTTCTATACTATTCCTCAAAGACTATCTTGGGTAATTTTCTCTAATCAATGTTTTTCTATATCTAGTTTCAGTGGTTTGTACTAAAGTTCCTCTGATAAGAATTGTAATTCCCAATCCCCAGACACCCAGAGCCGATGTATTATTTTAATAAATTGGCATCATTACATGGAATCAATTCCTAAAGGACCTATCAATTTATTATTCTTGGAAAACAGGTTACATACATCAACATTACATTACACATTCAAACATAAAACCCAACATAAATAATCCGATGAGAACGATGTTATTCCCCTTGATTATCCTAGAATAACAAACATAATATACTTCTGGGAATCATGGGAAAACAAAACATAAGAAAGGGGTGTGTTTAGATTCTCAGTAAGCGTAAATAATTTAGTGGAAGCTGTAAACATTTAAGTCAATATGTGTAACAAAAAAAATCCTTTTAAAAATAAGTTTCCACATAATATGGAAAAAATAAATAAAAAATTACCATATATACATGCACATGGATATTATACTAGTTCAATAATCACATTTAATAATTAATTACATAATGAGGGAATTCCTATAGCCATACATCATTACAATAAAGTCAAATCCTCGTTCCATGGCTAGAAGCAATTTTTTTTTCAAGGCCTTATTCCAAGACACTAATTTGACTCACTAGGACTCCTAATACATCAAGGAGCTATAGCAGGCTCCACCAATCCAATAATAAGTCCACGGCATTCCACATATGTAAATGTTGAAACATAACATAAAAATTCTTATTAAAACTAGCATAAAAAATGTCAATATTTCAACTACAAACCATGAAGGGTATTAAAATAGAACATCCACAGTCAAACATATCATTACTCATTCAATACAATATGGATGAATTTATTATAATAAATCAACCTTAATAAAGAATAATATCCATTAAAAGATGTTGATATAGTTGAAAATGATCAGTAAAACTTCTTAAGAGAAATATTCTTTTTTTCTGAAATCATTTAAAAGTCAACCATTTATAAAGGAAGTCATTTAAAAGAGATTTTTTAATCAAATTTTCCCATATCAATTTGAAAATTTTGAAAGTAATTAACATTTTAAAAAAATCATGTCCTTATAAATAAATCTTTAAAGATATTTTAAAAACATGGACAATAATGAGAACGATTTAGAAGAATAAATATTTGAAACATTTAAAATGATGTTTGAGTTAAATAGTACATTAAAATAATAATATTGAAATTTAATTTATGAAATATGGACATTGATATAAAATATGTCCCAGAAAACACTTACACATAAATAATCTCATATAATAATGAAATTGAGGAATTAACCCTTACCTTGAACTTTCCTTTGGTTGAGGGTACGTTTAACTTCTTGTATAATGACTAAAATATGTTATTAAATTATACTGGAACCATATTCATATTTATTATATCATACATGATACATTTATGACTTTATATTACCCATTTAATAATTATTTCCATGTTAAATTAACATTTTGGGTAATAATCGATGTCTTTATCGTATGTGTTTGAACTTGTTATTCTTGATCGTATCATTTAAATCACGATTTAAATTATTCCAAAATTTAAAACTTGATTTATATATAATATATATTTAGCATATAAATATGTATCATATATAGATGTATGAAATGGATGACATGATTTATGGGGACGGTAGGTCATACGTATGCATAAACGTTGTTTCCGATTTCATATCATTTTGAACGGAAGTAAGTGAATAAGATTTATGTTAGTATATACATATATATATATATATATTAGGATTATTATTTCATATATTACATACTTATTAATAATATAAATTTTTATAATCATCATTGAATGGTGAACATGTAAATGAATCTGATCGCGTAGTGGGGACGGTAAGCTGTACATACACACAAGAGATGATATCATTTTTATAATGATTAAAAGGTGTGAAATTGGATGGTATATTAATTTTATATAGAAATTAAAATGTTATATTCATTATTTATATACATATTATTCATAATTATATCCATAAAAATAACATATTATTGAATAAAAAATTATACTACGGCATAGAGACGGTAAGTCGTACGTACGCACGCATGGTGACATTATCATTCATATGATGGATTGAATAATGAGTATGGTTGTACCATATTTATAATAACATCACAGTATATAGAAGGTACAAGACGTATTATTTCGGTATGGACATAACAACTAAAGAGAAAGTGGGAGAAGAAAAGAACATTGAAAGAGGTGATAAAATAATTACCTCTTCTTTGGTTGTTTTCTTTTGATTTGAACAAAAGGGATCCTTAGGATTACTTGATTATCAATGGAAGTCCTCTAGGTTGTGGTGAGGGATCTTGGGAGGATATTTTGGTAGGTTTTGGATGATCAAAATGGCTTTGGATATGTAATTTTGAGATAAGGGGAAGTAACCTTTTATAAGATAGATGAGGGTCACTTTAAGAAAAGATTGAAATATTATTTTATTATAAAATCATTTTCAGTTTTTATGGTTTTAAATTGATTTATTTCGAAGATAATGTGGGAATGGGTATAAATACACTAAACAAATAGGTTTTATATAAATTTAGGTCACCATATTAACCCTATATTTTAGATTTAACTCTTAGTTAAATAGTTTCACTTTTAACACGTCATCTTATATTATTATAATAAATGGTTGATGAAATTACTATGAAAATCCAAGAGAACCCAAAGTAATTAATTATTTATATATAACCTTATATATGTCCTTTGGATGAACCTTATATTTTTAGAAATATTATATCAATTAATAATATAGTATTTGTTTTAAAAACTCATTTATGTCAATTATTACATTGTTTGATATTTTGTTTTTTAAGTCATAACAACATAATAACATCAATTAAATTTATTCAATAAACCCTAACATGTCATATTAACCTATTAAATTCTGGTATGGCATCAAAATACTAAATTTACATTTATTTTTATAATTATTATTTCAATTATTTTTATCATTCATTGATATATTAATTACTACATCATCATTATGTCATAAATATATTTAATTATTTGACCAAAAAAAATTACAAATAAAATATAATTATTTATGAAAACTTCTTATCATTCTAATTAATATTTATAGTCTAATGTTTATTATGTATAACCTTATATTTAAAATTGTTTAGTTATTAAACGTTCAATTTAACACTTTTAACTCCTATTTAAGTAAAATAATAATAAATGTTCTAATCTAATCCAAGTGAAAAAAATGATCATATGTTATTCCTAAGGTTGTTTTTTGTTAGAAAACACTTATCTAATTGGATTATGACATGTGTTAGGTTAATTATAATATAATTATTCCCTTTAATTACTATATTTACTTTTAATTGTGGTAAACAAAAGTCAAAGTTTCTATTAATGAAACATTATTTTCATCTTATTGAAAAAAAATTTACTCAATTATGTAAACTGTGTCTCTTATATTTTGGAATTTTAATTCACATAAGTTGTAAAATTACATTTTATGGAAATTTTAAAATGTTCCTAGAAGGTTGTTAATAGTCGTTAAAATGTTCAATAAAATTTTATACATATATTTCAATTATAAATTGGCTCCAATGAAATTAATTTATATTATATAGGTATTATATATCTATTTAAACTTTGAATAAATTTAAAAAAAATTAATAAATATTTAAATAATAATTTGGTTTTAAACAATAACGTATTGTTTTTCACTATTCATTTAAAATCGAATGTTTTCAGAAAAATACCAAAATTTTACCCTAAGATAATTTTGATTATTCGAATTCAAAAATGATTTATATTTTACCAAATTCCAAACATATAATTTTCATTAATTAATTTAAAATTAATTCTCATTGTGAAAACTAATAAACGGGTTTATAATAAGTAAAAACTATTAAATGATTGACATGTGTTTTTGTCAAATTTAAATGTGAAATTACATATAATTACATAAATTATATTAAATGATAAAAATATAATCTAATTATACTTAAAAACCATTAAAATTTATAATTTAATACATTAAATTAATTTTATTAAAAAAGTTTTTTTCAATTAAAAATTATCTTCCTTCAGTATTCATCAAAATATGAAACTTATCAGAAAAACACCAAAAATTTTGATAAACTAAATTTTAAGTCCCACTTATAAATAATAATATTATTTTCACAAATTTAATAAGAAAGTGTCAAATATTGGATTTCAAAAGGGTTCATCATTAATAGATGGTAAATTTTCATTTTATTTAAAAATAATTCTTTTATTTGAGAATTATTATTTTATTAATAATATTTATAATATAAACAAAATATGAATATTAAAATTATATAGGATAAACATATAAAAAACAAAATTTGGTTAATACTCTTCATAACGACTTTTAAAACAGCGAGTTTGATTGGTTGTGATTCACTGGAACTCAGTGTTGCGTGTAGAGAAATCTATAGAATGACTTTAATAAGATAAGGTACTAAGAAATAACGGTGTGATACAAGAGAACAAGTGTTTAGAATTTGGATGAAATGTCTGGTGGATATTCTATAGAGAAACCAAAAGATATAAGAGGCAACGTGGGAAACTGAGGAACTTATGATGAAGAACCACCCAAATATTTGTGTATAGTAATATTCCAGAAATTTTGAGGATGAAATTATTTTAAGGATGTATGAATATAACACTCCAATCTTCCATAGTAGGTTTCCCTTTGAATAATGAAATAGCTTGCACAATATGCAACATGGAGTTTTTAAACACCACAAAAAATTAAAATAGTCGTTATAATTAGTAACACCCACATTTTTATTTTTTATAATTTTCATTTTTCAAAATTAAATTGATTTTTGGTTTTGGAATATCAAAATTAGCTTAGGGTGAATTTTTGGTATTTTTCTGAAAACTTATAATTTTTTATTAATAGTGAAAAACATTGCGTTATTGTTTAAAACCTAATATTTTTATATTATTATTTATTTTATTTAAATTTATTTTATGTCAAAATTGATATATAATACCTATATAAGTTAAATTTAATTCATTGATGTCATTTTATAATAATATTTGACATATACATTTTTATTTAACTTTTAACCGTCTTTTAAACAACTTCTAGGCACATTTGCAAATTTGCAAAAAACGTAAATTTACCACTTCTGAGAATTAAATTTCAAAAATAGGAGAGAAACGGTTGATATAAATAACTAATATGGTGTTTAATAAGATGGGATTTTTTATGGTGAACAATAACTTTTGACTTTTATTTACCACGATTAAAAGTAAATAGGGTGATTGAAGGTAAAAATGATGTTATAATTACCCTAAAAGATGTCCTAGTTCAATTAAATAAGTTTATTTCGACAAAAATAAACCATAGGAATAAAATATTATTCTTTTTACCCACTTGGATATGATTATACATTTATTATTATTTTATTTAATGAAGAGTTAAAAGGGTTAAATTCAATGTTTAATAACTAAACCATTTTTAATATAGGGTTATATATAATATAAATTATACTATAAATATTCATTAGAAATATAAAAAAATTTCTTATATAATGGTATTTTATTTATATTTTTTACACCTTAATTAATTAAATTTATTTATGACATAATGATGATGCAGTAATTGATTTATTAATGAAATATTAAAATTATTGATATTTTACATATCGAAATAAATGTAAATTGAGACTTTTAATGAATTAAACTAATTTCTAGGTTAATACTTCATGTTATGGTTGATTAAAAAAAATTATTCTAAGTAATCAATTTTTTTGGACTTATGAAAATCAAATACCAAATAGTGTCAAAGTTAACATAAATGAGTTCTCCAAACAATACTATATTATTAATTGATATAATATTCTTTAAAATCTAATGTTTTGAATAAGGAATTATATATGGTTATATATATATATTATGAACCACATGGGGTTCCCTTGTCTTTTTATAGAATGTTTTTTGACCATTTATTATAATAAAACAAGAATACATGGTAAAAGTTAAACTATTTAACTAAGAGTTAAATATATAAGATAGGGTCAATATGGTGATCTAAAACTTTCTAAGACCAATTGGTTGAGAGGTTTCAGACCCATCCCTTCCTTATCATCGAAATAAATCATTTTTGGGCAATAATTAACCGAAAATGATTGTACAATAAAATAATATTTCAAGATTTTCCTAATGTGACCCTCACCTCCTTTATAAAAAGGTACATCTTCTTCTCTAAATATCACACCTCCAAAGCCATTTGGATCATCCAACCCCTTCCCAAATATCCTCCTAAATACCCTCACATAAACATATATGTCATACTATGATCAGAAATAAATCCTAATGATCACTTTTGATCAATGAAAAAGGAAACACCCGAAGAAGAGGTAATAATTTCACCACCTCTTTCAAAGTTCTTTTCTTCTTACACATCAACACTCTTTATTGTTTCCATAGATAAATAAAAAATATATTACTGTATACATATAGTGATTTTATTATAAATATGTTTCAACCATATTCATTTTTTTATCTATCCTATGATTGACAAGTCACCATACTTGCTGACGTACGACGTACCGTCTACACATCGTGGTGTAGTTTTTTATTAAAACACTTCATTATTTGTATGGGTATAATTATGGGTATAAATGATATAAATAATAAATATAACTTTTTAAGTATAAATTATATATTATATAACATCTAATTACATATGATTCACCTTCAATTGAATGATATTGTCCCTCATGTATACGTACAGATTATTATCTCCACAAACGCAAGGAAATTCCTTCCCCATTGTAACCATTCAAGAATAATTTTCATTTTATGGTTAAAAATAATGTTTAAGAACATAATATCATTATGGATATTAATAATATACATATTATCCATAACAATCATTACTTATATAACAAAACATCTTATGGAAAATGAATCAGTTAACATCCAAAACAATAATACTATAGAAATATTATTAACAATGAAATTTTAGAAGATCATATATGATATCATATTTATTAATTTATTTTATGTATAATTTATTAACAATTATTTAACTATTATATAGGAGGGTAAAATACCCTATATCAAGTAAAATTACATGGTAAGGTAAAATTTTACAATCTCTTCATTATCTTAGGTTGTTTATACGTGAGTATCTACTGTGACCTCTTTATCATCCACATCTGTGTTTCTTAAATATATATTTCAAAACATTTTGACTATTTCCTAGACTATGGGTTAAATTCATTTATACCATTTTTTACTTTTTATAAAAAATTTATATAGGATATATTCATCATTTTCCAAATATGGTACTTTACGACCTTTTGGACAAAATTAAGGAAAGAATGTTTTCTAACTTATACAGAGGGTGAAGCTATATTCCAATGTTATAACACCATCAAAGCTTCCCTTTCATAAAGATAATAATATTTTAAGAATAAATTTTTTCTTTTATAAATATTTTACTTTTAAATGATTTCAAAATATAAAGTGATATTTCTCTCAAATAGTTTTGATTTCATCTATGTCAATATACTTTATTTGATTTTAATATCATATGAAGTTGATTTATTATGATACAATATTCCATGTAGTATTAAAATTTTTCTAATATGTTTGACTATGGATGTGTTATTTTTATTCCATTCATTTTTTATGGTTAATTTATTAACATTTCTTATTCTAGTTTTAATATGAATGATTATGTTAAGTTTCAATATTTTCATATGATGATTTCAATGGACATAGTATGTCATTGGTGGATCCTGCTATAGATCCTCAATTCTTCGGTAGGTCTCATGAGAAAAACTAGTGTATCAGCATAAGGACTTGACATAATCCTTTTTTAGTTTTGGTACAAGGCCTTGACTGTAGGGTTATGACGTCTGGGATTATTCATTCCATCATTATAAAATTCACTCTTGATATTGCATGTGATTATTCGACTAGTACAATAACCACGTGAATAAGTAAAAGGCATTATTTGATTTATATTTTCCGTATTATTCAAAATTTTATGTTTAAAAGGCTTACGTTTTAGTCTTGTACATTTCCTTAAATGTTTATACATATTTATGAGTGTTTCTACAATATTGTTATCCTTACTAAGCATCTCATCTCACCACTTTTTGTGTTTTATTTTTTCTAGGATGTAAAAATATATATTATGACTGACCAGCAAGAATAGTCTATGGGATAATAATTTGTTAAATGGCGACAAAATTGTTTTTTTTTCATTTTATAATGTAATTTAAAACTTATGAATGTATCTGGTAATTCCAATGCTACTAAACTGATCGATCTTTTAAGAAATTATCCATTGTGATCATTCCAATGTTATAGAATAATGCACCGACTATGGGTAACTGGGGTTGGGGAGTTACAATACTAGACAAGAACTCCAGGTTATGATAAAGGTCAGGAGTAATATACTTTTGAGATATCATATCTTAAGGTATTTTACATAAGAAGGTGAAGTTACAGTTAGTGAACTATACATATAAAAACATTGTACAACTAATTACTAACAATATAACTTAGTAAAAACAATATTTTTCATGGGAGATTTAATACATTGTTAATAGTAAAGTGCTGTCTCTAGTGAAAGTGGGATTTTTTTTGCTTTATTCCATATTTCCAACAAAAAAATGAAATCATGTTTAACTATGTAATGCATAGATCGTGATATATGATTAATTTATAAGTATCGTGAGAATAAAACAATTTTTTTATGTAATAGATGTTGTAATGCAGATATATTACATTTTGTACAAAAATTAAAAAAAAAATCTATAATGAGAACCCTATGAAAACATGAGAGTAATATTAAACATATGAAATATTATCTAGATTCCAAAATTTGATGACGCAATGATGATGTATGACATTCACTTGTTGGGGGATCATAACACTACATGAGAAATGGATTCTAGAAGCAGTTTAAAAAACCAAAAACTAGTTCTCTTAATTTTCTCAAACCACTGTGGTGTACTGATTCAAAAATTAGTTAAAATATTTTTCTACTAATTTTGGTCTTGGATAACATTTATGAATCTATAAATCTAGATATAATGAATGTGGAAAATTAAATTATATTATTTTTTTAATATTTGGTGGTAGTTACAATTATTGTAGAAACATTTTAATTGGGTTATCTAAATTATATACATTATAATATATTAAAGACCCATATAACCACCATTAAAATATTTCAGGAAGGTTTAGTCATGTATACCATAAATTGGTGATTGTTTAGAAGTAGGTAGTGGTGGTTAAAAAATGATAAATAATTTAAAATAATTTTTTATTTCATGGTGGTTAAATCCATTTTCATACACTAAAAAAATTTAATAGGGAATAAGGAAGACCTATATACACTACTATCATCAATTTAAAGTGCAGATATATCTCTAACATATCGAATATTTTAGGTAAAATAGTTTAATAAAACAAAAAATATTTAATACATGATACTATTTATTATTAACACATGATAGTATTTTTTCATATAATGAGAATACGTTTGAGTCTATTTTCCTTCTAAATGATGGCTTAATACAATTAAATATATGATTTTTCTTACACATTAGATCATTCATATTGGTAGAGTTATCATTCCTTCTACAAGGCTCCATTTCTAAACAATAGCATACTCAAGGATTGTTTGTGAATCGCAATGCATAATTCCAAACTTTTAAAATACCTAACTTAAATTGAAAAGATTATCCATATAATATACAACCATAAAAATGTTTTCATTGAGGTTCTAATTACTCTCAAATACTTCATAATGTATCATAATGAAAATGTGAATTATCCTAAGAATATCCACCGAGATTTTCATAAGCAAGAGTGCAAAAAGCCCCATTGTCGTGTACCAGGATACCCTGGGTCAATCCTGAAACTCCTTGTTGGATTTTTCACTCCTAGGTACATCTGTTCCAGAGCCACCTCTACCTACTCGTATGTAGATAATGATTTATTTCATATAAAATATACAAAATCCCTACATTATCAAAATTCTAGGAAGTGCTTCTATACTATTTCCCCAAGTCTATCTTAGGGTAATTTTCTCTTATCAAAGTTTTTCTAAATCTAGTTTCAGTTGTTTGTACTAAACGTACTCTGATAAGAACTGTAATTCCCAAACCCCAGACACCCAGATCTGGTGCATTATTTTAATACATTGGCATGAATACATGGAATCAAGTCCGTAAGGACCGATCGGTTTATTAGTCTTGGAAAACAGATTACATACATCAACATTACATTACACATTCAAACAAAAAACCCAACATAAATAATCCTATGAGAACGTCATTATTCGCCTATATTGACCTATAATAACAAAAATAATATACTTCTGGGAATCTTGAGAAATCAAAACATAAGAAAGGGGTAAGCTCAGATGCTCAATAAGAATTAATAATTTAGTGGAAGCTATAAACATTTAAGGAAATTTTTGTAACAAAAAAACATCCTTTTAAAAATAAGCTTCAAAATTATATGGAAAAAATAAATCAAACATTACCATATAAACATGCACAAGGCTATTATACTAGTCGAATAATCGCATTTAATAATTAATTTCAAAATGAGGGAATTCTTATAGCCAGACATCATTACCACAAAGTCAAAGCCTCGTTCCAATACTAGAAACAATTTTTTTTCAAGGCCTTGATCCAAGACACTAGTATGTCTCATGGGGCCTCCTAATATATCGAAGATTTATAGAAGGATCCACCATTCAAATATTAAGTCCATGACATTCCACATATTTAAATGTTGAAACATAACATAAACATTCTTATTAAAACTAGAATATAAAATGTCAATATTTAAACTCTAAACCATGAAGGGTATAAAAATAGAACATCCATAGTCAAACATATCATAACTCATTAAATACAACATGGAAGATTTTATTATAATAAATCAACCTTAATCAAGAATAATATCCAATAAAATATGTTTATATAGTTCAAAATGACCAGTAAAACTTCTTGAGAGAACTATCCTTTTTTTCTGAAATCATTTAAAAGTCACACATTTATAAAGGAATTCATTTCAAAGAGGTTTTTTAATCAAATTTTCACATATCACATTGAATATTGTTAATGTAATTACCATTTTAAAACAATCATGTCCATATAAATAAATCATTAAATCCATTTTAGAATCATAGACATTAATGAGAACAATTTAGAAGAAGAAATATTTAAAACATTTAAAATGATGTTTGAAATAAATAGTAAATTAAAAGAACAATATTGAAATTTCATTTTTGAAACATGGACATGGATAAAAAATATGTCCCAGAAAACACTTACACTTAAACAATCTTAGATAATAATGAGATTGAGGATTTAACCCATACCTTGCACTTTCATTTGGTTGAGGGTACATTTAACTTCTTGTATAATGACTATAGTATGTTATTAAATTGTACCAGAACCATATTCACATTTATTATATCATTCATGATACATTTATGACTTTATATTTCGCATTTAATAATTATTTCAGTGTTAAATTAACATTTTGAGTAATAATCGATGTCTTTATCGAACATGTTTGAACTTGTTATTCTTGATCAAATCATTTATATCATGATTTAAATTATTCAAAAATTTAAAACATGATTTATATATAATATATATTTACCATATAAATATGTATCATATATAGATATATGAAATGGAAAACACCATTTATGGGGACGGTAGGTCATATGTATTCATAAACGTTGTTTCCAATTTCATATCATTTAGAATGGAAGTAAGTGAATAAGATATATGTAAGTATATACATACATATATATATATATTAGGATTATTATTTCATATATTACTTACTTATTAATAATATAAATTTTTATAATCATTGTTGAATGGTGAACATGTAAACGAATCAGATCGCGTAGTGGGAACTGTAAGTTGTACATACACACAAGAGACGATATCATTTTTATAATGATTAAAAGGTGTGAAATTGGATGTTATATTATTTTTAAATAGAAATTAGAATGTTATATTTATTATTTAGACACATATTACTAATCATTATATCCATAAAAATAACATATTTTTGAATAACAAATTATACTACGGCATAGAGACGGTAAGCTGTACGTACGCACGAATGATTACATTATCATTCATAGGATGTATAGAATAATGAGAATGGTTGTACCATATTTATAATAACATCACAGTTTGTAGAAGGTAATGGATGAATCAATTTGGTATGGAAATAACAACTAAATAGAAAGTGGAAGAAGAAAAGGACTTTGAGAGAGGTGATAAAATAATTACCTCTTCTTTGGTTGTTTCCTTTTGATTTTAACAAAAGGGATCTTTAGGATTGCTTTATGCTCAAGGTAAGTCCTATAGGATGAGGTGAGGGAACTTGGGGGGATATTTGGGCAGAGTTCGAATGATAAAAATGGCTTTGGAGATGTTATTATGAGATAAGGGGAAGTAACCTTTTATAAGATAGGTGAGGGTCACTTTAAGAGAAGATTGAAATATTATTTTATTATAAAATAATTTTCAGTTTTTATGGTTTCAATTTCATTTATTTCGAAGATAATGTGGGTATGGGTATAAATACTCTCATAAAATAGGTTTTATACATGTTTAGGTCACCATATTAACACAATATTTTAGATTTAACTCTTCGTTAAATAGTTTAACATTTACCATGTCATCTTATATTATTATAATAAATGGTTGATAAAATTACTACGAAAATCCATGAGAACCCAAAGTAATTAATTATTTATAAATATAACCTTATATATGTCCTTTTGATGAACCTTGGATTTTTATAAATATTATATCAATTAATAATATAGTATTTGTTTTAAAAACTCATTTATGTCAATTATGTCATTGTTTGGTATTTTGTTTTTTTAATTCATAATAGCATTATCACATCAATAAAATATATTCAATCAACCCTAACATGTCATATTAACCTATTAAATTCTTCTATGGCATCAAAATCCTCAATTTACATTTATTTTTATAATTATTATTTCAATTATTTTAATCATTCATTGATATATTAATTACTGCATCATCATTGTGTCATGAATAAATTTAATTATTTAATCAACAAAAATTATAACTAAAATATATTTATGTATGAAAAGGATTTATCATTATAATTAATATTTAGAGTTTAATTTTTCTTTTGTATAACCTTTTATTTAAAATTGTTTAGTTATTAAATGTTCAATTTTACACTTTTAACTCTTATTTAAGTAAAATAATAATAAATGCTCTAATCTAATCAAAGTGGGATAAAATGATCATATGTTATTCATAAGGTAGTTTTTGGTCGAAAAACACTTATCTAATAAAATTATGACATGTGTTAGGTTAATTATAATATGATTATTACCTTTAATTACCTAATTTACTTTTAATTGTGGTAAACAAAAGTCAAAAGTTACTATTAATCAAAAATTATTTTCATCTTATTAAACCAAATTTTACTCAAATAAGTCAACTGTGTCTCTTGGATTATGGAAATTTATTTCACATAAGTGGTAAAATTACATTTTATGGAAATTTTAAAATGTTCCTAGAAGGTGGGTTACAATCGTTAAAATGTTCAATAAAATTTTATACATATATTTCTAATATAAATTGGATCCAATGAAATTAATTTATATAATAGAGGTATTTTATATCTATTTCAACATAGAATAAATTTAAATAAAATTATAAAATATTTAAATAAAAATTTGGTTTTAAACTATAAAGTAGTGTTTTTCAATATTCATTTAAAATCGAATGTTTTCAGAAAAATACCAACAATTTACACAAATGTAATTTTGATTTTTTGAATTGAAAAATAAATTATATTTTACCATATTCAAAACATATAATTTTCATTAATTAATTTAAAATTAATTCTCGTTGTGAAAACTGATAAGTGGGTTTATAAAAAGTAAAAACTATCAACAGATTGACATGTGTTTATGTCATATTTAAATGTGAAATTACATATAATGTCATAAATTATATTAAATGATAAAAATATAATCTAATTATACATAAAAACAATTAATATTTATAATTTAATACATTATATTAATTTTATTAAAAAATGGTTTTTTCAATTAAAATTTATCTTCTTTCATTATTCATCAAAATATGAAATTTACCAGCAAAACAACAAAAAATTAGAGAAACTAAATTTTTATGTCCCACTTATAAATAATAATCTTATTTTAACAAATTTATAAAAAAAGTGTCAAATATTGGATTTCAAAAGGGTTCATCGTTAATAGCTGATAAATTTTATTTTTATTTAAAAATACTTCTTTTATATGAAAATTATAATTTATCCTTATATTATGTATAATGAAAACAAAATATGAATATTAAAATTATATAGGATAAATATATAAAATTCATGATTTGGTTAATACTTTTTATAACGTCTTTTAAAACAGCGAGTTTGATAGGTCGTGATTAGCTTGAACTCATTGCTGCGTGTAGCGCAAGATATTGAATGACTTTAAAGAGATAAGGTAATAAGAAATAAATGGGTGTTACTAGAGAAAAAGTGTTTAGAATCCAGATGACATGTCTGGTGGATGTTCTATAGAGAAACCATAAAATGGAAGCGGCAACGTGGGAACCTGATGAACTTATGATGAAGAACCACCCAAATATTCATGTATAGTAATATTCAAGAAATTTTGAGGATGAAATTATTATAAGGATCGATGAATATAACACACCAAGTTTCCACAGTACGTTTCCCTTTGAATAATGAAATAGCTTGTGCAATATGCAACATGGAGTTTTAGCACACCAGGAAAAATCTAAATATCCGTTATAATTATTAACAACCACTTTTTGATTTTTATAATTTTTATTTTTATGAATTAAATTCATTTTTGGTTTTGGAATATCAAAATTATCATAGAGTGAATTTTTGGTATTTTTTTGAAAACGTTTAATTTTTTATTAATAGTGAAAAACACTGCATTATTGTTTAAAAACTAATTTTTTTTAAAAACAATTAATTTATGTAAATTTATTTTAAGTAAAAATAGATATATTATACCCATATAAGTTTAATGTAATTCATTGAAGTCATTTTATAATAATATTTCACATATAAATTTTTATTTAACTTGTAACCGTCTTTTAAACACCCTCTAGGCACATTTTCAAATCTGCATAAAATGTAATTTTACCGCTTTTAAGAATTGAATTTCAAAAATAGGAGAGATGCGGTTGATATCAATAACTATAATGGTGTTTAATAATATGAAATTTTTTTTGGTGAACAATAACATTTGATTTTTAATTACCATGATGAAAAGTAAATAGGGCGATTGAAGGTAAATATGATGTTATAATTACCCTAACACATCTCCTAGTTCTATTGAATAAGTATATTTCGACAAAAGTCAACCTTAGGAATAAAATATTATTCTTTTTACCCACATGGATAAGATTATACATTTATTATTATTTTATTTAAAGAAGAGTTACAAGGGTTAAATTCAAAGTTTAATAACTAAACCATTTTTAATATAGGGTTATAGCTAAGATAAATTCAACTATAATTATTCATTAAAAATATAAAACTTTTTCCTATATAATGGTATATTATTTATAATTTTTAGACCTTATGTAATTAAATTTAATTATCACATAATGATGATGCATTAATTGCCTTATTAATGCAATATTAAAATTATTGATATTATAAATATTGAAATAAATGTAAATTGTAAATTTTAATGAAATATACTAATTTATAGGTTAATATTTCATGTTATGTTTGATTAAATAAATTTTATTCTAAGTAATCACGTTTTTAGGAATTATGAAAATCAAATAACAAATAGTGTCAAAGTTGACATAAATGCGATCTTTAAAAAATACTATATTATTAAATGATATAACATTCCTTAAAAACTAATGTTCAGAAAAAGGAATTATATATGGTTTTATATATCAATTATGAAGCACATGGGGTTCCCTTGGATTTTTATATATGTTTTTTACCATTTATTATAATAATACAAGAATACATGGTAAAAGATAAACTATTTAACTAAGAGTTAAATATTAAAAATATGGTAAATATGTTGATCTAAACCTATCTAAGACCTATTGGTTGAGAGTTTTTCAACACATACCCTCATTATAATAAAAATAAATCATTTTTGGGCCATTATAAACCGAAAATTATTGTATAATAAAATAATATTCCAGGCTTTTCCTAAAGTGACCCTCACCTCCCTTATAAGAAGATACATATTCTTCTCTCAAAATCACACATCCAAATACATTTGGATCATCCAAATCCTTCCCAAATATCCTCCAAAATACACTCACATAAACCTAGATTTCATACATTGATCAAAATGAAATCCTAATGATCTCAATTGATCAATGAAAAAGGAAACACCCGAAGAAGAGGTCATAATTTCACCACCTCTTTCAAAGTTCATTTCTTATTCCACTTAAACATTCTTTATTGTTTCCATACATAAATAAATAATATAGTACCATACACATATTTTGATGTTATTATAAATATTTTACAACCAAATTCATTATTCTATCTATCCTATGAATGAAAAGTCACCATACGTGCGGACAGACGACTTACCGTCTACAGGTCGGGGTGTGGTTTTTTATTCAAACACATCATTATTTGGATGTGTATAATAATGAGTATAAATGATATAAATAATAAATATAGATTTTTAATTATAAAATATACATTATATACCATCTAATTACATATGATTCACCTTCAATTGAATGATATTGTCCCTCGTGCATAAATATAGAATATTATTTCCACAAACGCGAGGAAATTAATTCCCCATCGTAACCATTCAAGAATAATTTTCATTTATTGGTTAAAAATATTTTTTAAGAACATAATATCATTATGGATATGAATCATATGCATACTATCCATAACAATCATTACTTATGTAACAAAACTTCTAAAGGAAAATGAATCAGTTAACATCCCAAACAATAATACTACAAAAATATTATTAACAATGAAATTTTAAGAAGATCATATATGATATCATATTTATGTATTTTGTTCTTGTATAATTTATCAACAATGATTTAACTATTTTATAGGAGGGTAAAATACCCTATATCAGGTAAAATTTGAAGGTAAGGTAAAATTCTACAATATCATCATTATCTAAGGTTGTTTATATGTGAGTATTTACTATGACCTCTTTATCATCTACATCTGTGTTTATTAAATATATATTTCCAAGCATTTTTACTATTTCCTAGACTATAGGTTAAATTCATTTATACCATTTTTTTAATTTTTATAAAAAATTTATATAGGAATCTTTGCGTCGTTTTCTAAATAAGGTATTTTACGACCTTTTTGAAAAAATTAAGGAAAGATTGTTTTTTAACTTATACAGAGGGTGCAACTATTTTCCACTATTATAACACCATAAAATCTTCCCTTTAAAGAAGACAATAATATTTTAAGAATAAATTTTTAATTTTATAAATATGTTACTTTTAAATGATTTCAAAATATAAAGTGATATTTCTCTCAAATAGTTTTGATTTCATCTATGTCAATATCCTTTATTTGATTTTAAACTATTATGAAGTTGATTTATTATGATATAATATTCCATGTAGTATTAATTATTTTCTAATAAGTTTGACTATGGATGTGTTATTTTTATTCTATTCACGGTTTATGGTTAATGTATTAACATTTCTTATGATATTTTTAATATGAATGTTTATGTTATGTTTCAATTTTTTCATATGAGGATTTCAATGGACTTACTATGTGACAGGTGGATCCCGCTATAGCTCCTCATTGCCTCGGTAGGTCTCATGAGACAGACTAGTGTCTTGGCATAAGGCAATGACATAAACTCTTTTCTAGTTTTGGGACGAGGCCTTGACTGTGTGGTTATGACATCTGGGATTATTCATTTCATCATTATAAAATTCTCTCTTGATATTGCATGTGATTATTCGACTAGTTCAATATCCATGTGAATAAGTAAAAGGCTTTATTTGATTTATATTTTCCATATTATTCTGAATTTTATGTTTAAAATGCTTATGTTTTAGTCTTGTACATTTCTATAAATGTTTATACTTATTTATGAATGTTTTCCGCTATATTGTAATCCTTACTAAGCATCTCAGCTCACCACTTTCTATGTTTTATTTTTTCCAGGATGTGAGAAAGTATATTATGACTGACCAGTAAGAATAGTCTACGGGATACGAATTTGTTAAATGGAGACAAAATTGTTTTTTTCATTTTATAATGTAATTTAAAACATATGAATGTATCTAGTAATTCCAAGGCTACTAAACTGATCGGTCATTCAGGACATTATCCATTGTGATCATGACAATGTTATGTAATAATGCACCGATTATAGGTAACTGGGGTCGTGGAGTTACAATACTGGACACGAACTCCAGGTTATGATAAAGGTCAAGACTAATATATATTTCAGATATCATCTCTTAAGGTATTTTACATTAGAAGTTAAAGATATAGTTAGTGAACTATATATATAAAAACATTGTACACCTAACTATAAACAATATAACTTAGTAGAAACAATATTTTTCATGGGAGAGTTAATACATTGTTAACAGTTAATTTTTGTCTCTAGTGAAAATGGGGGTTTTATTTTATTTTTTCCCTTTACCCAACACAAAAATGTAATTTTTTTAACTATGTAATTCATGGACCATGATATATGAATAATTTATATGTACCCTGAGAATAAAATAATTTTTTTATGTAATAGATATTGTAATGCAGATATATTACATGTTGTGAAAAAATTTATGGAAAAAAAATCTATAGTGAGAACCACATAAAAACATGAGATTATTATTAAACATATGACATATTTTCTAGATCACAAAATATGATGGTGCAAATATGATGTATGACTTTCACTTGTTGGGGGATCATAACAGTACATGAGAAATGGATTCTAGAAGCAGTTTAAATAACCAAAAATTGGTTCTCTTAATTTTCTCAAACCATTGTGGTGTACTGAGTCAAATATTAGTTAAAATATTTTTCTACTAATTGTTGTCTTGGATAACATTTATGAATATATAAATCTAGATATAATGAATGTGGAAATTTAAATTAATGTATATTTTTAATCTTTAGTGGTAGTTACAACTATTGTAGATATATTTTAATGGGGTTATCTAAATTATATACATTATAATATATTAAAGGCCCTTATAACCAACATGAAAATATTTCAGGAAGGTTTAGTCAAAAATACCATAAATTGGAGATGGTTAAGTAGTAGGTAGTGGTGGTTAAAATATTATAAATAAATTTAAACACTTTTTAATTTCATGGTGGTTTAATCCATTTTCATACACTAAAAAGTTTTAATAGGGAATAAGGGAGATCTATATACACTTCTATCATCAATTTAAATTACATATATATCTCTAACATATCAAATATTTAATTAAAATAGTTTAATAAAAAAATAAAGATTTAATAATTATCCATTGTTATGTTATTTAAGTTGAAATATTTATTATAATTTTAAGTGTGTAGTCTTAATAGGGTGTTTAGAGAGGGAAATAGTATTTGGTTGATGATATTGGAGCCATATAATGTTGTAAGTTAATCCTTATAGTGTAGAGATACAGAAGGTATAGTGAATTAGGAAAATTAGTTATTATGGTGTTATGAGAGTCATTTTCCTGAGTGGTGGTGTGTTTTGATCTTATTTGTATATGTATTGGTGTTAAGTAGTTAAAATAGAATATCTATATAATGAAACTGAGGAGAATACCATATTAAGGTGGGATAATATAATATGGTAACGATGACATTCATTTTTTTAAAGTCGGCAAGTTCTCATCAAATTTTATGGTTTTTAGCAAACAGGTATCCAAAAAAAATATAAAATAATTTAAAACATGATATATGGTATAAAAAAGAAAAATATTTTATAAATTATGTATAATGATTATATTACTTGATTTAATCTAAAAAAATAATATATAAGTTAAACGAGTACTATGAATACAATAAATTGACTCATCAATGAACATATTATTTTCATCCTCTATCATTAACATGATTTCATCATCTTCACCCTCCATTACAAGTCCAACTACTTCAATATCATCAAAGATAGATAGATCCATATTATATTGCTAATAGAGTTCATTGTCATAAAAATCAACAAATTTCTCACCCATATCATACATTTCAATTATCCTGAGCTACACTCTAACCCTCCGCCCTTCTTGACTATATTATGAACATTTTATAAAATTATAGCATGTGAATAAAAAATGCATGGATCATGATATATATGCTAACCTATATAGATCAATAGAGGTAAGTTAGCATAATTAAATTGTATTGAATAATTCATTATCCCCAAATAAATATTGACTCGCTTGAAATATAATAACACAAATGAAATTTCTCAATCATAATATAATTCAATAATGAAAATCAACATTCTTGAGTATACCAACCTTGTGAATTATATAAACATTATTCCATTTTTTTAAAAACAATCATTATTCAGAACTATATAACACTTGGATAAATTATTATTATAATAACAAAATATCCTAAACTTCATAAATGTTCTTCAATATAAATATTTCAAACCCTCAAGAAATATAGCACGATTACGAATAATAATGATCTATATGTATAAATATAAAATATTTTTAGATAACTAAGACAATTTTATTGAAATATTATGAATATAAAATTTATTGTGACCACAGAAGATGTGAACCACAATCAATAGGGTATGTTTTATATGGATTTTATTAAATATTTATCCATTAGTGTTCAACCTAAAATTCATATCTTTGTTTTCATATTCAATCATTTAACAAAAGGATATAAAATATCCCTATTGAGTAGCACATATCCATGTTCTTATACAGTCTCTATTTTTGTTAATGAAATTAATAATAATTTCTTAAAAAGATGACATAACAATTTATTTTTTGACATGTTGTAGGATTACAATTTATTTGTGTTTTCATAAATATGTATAAGTCATCTAAATCAGGTTTCAATATAATCCAAAAACCTTGAACAAAAGGTAACACTCCCTTCAAACTCCATAACCTTCAGCAATGGAGCCATATGGTTGATATTTATTTCTCATTAAATACCTCAAATGAACTAAATACATAATAAAAAAAGTATCATATCAAAATAATCAATATATGTAATGAGTATGAAAATTTTAATATTTTTATAATTAATATGTAAGATGATAATGCCACCCTATGATATACATCCATTGATAATAAATGACCCTTTTAACATTAAATTCCTTACAAAAATTCATAGTAAGATGAATTGTCATAGTGAAAAATGATAGAGGGAAAATAATATCCAAATTACAAATAATAATTAAAAATATTTCTTGAATTTATTTATGCTCAATTGGGTTTAATATTTTCACACAAATCTATTTAGAGAATCTGAAAAACTTAATTAAAACAACTATTATATTTTCAGCTAACAGTTTATACAATACCAAATGTATAAATTCCCCTATAAAATTATATATGTCTTCACATCTAAGACCAATTAATCTATAATGTCTTTGAGTAAATTCAAATTGTTATGATTCTCGAATATCAATGGGGAACATTCAAATTTTTTTGTATTTAATGGAAAATATACTTTTATTTAATTTTCAATGAAAAAACTACTTCAAATGAACATAAATTTTCATTTTGACATAGGCCATTCATTATATTAATTTCTTCTAAGTCTTTATGATAATTGTGATTATATTTTTATTTTACCAATTCATTCAATATTAAAATATTTAACATATATTCTTTTCAATGTTCTTAAAATCGAGATTATGATGTAACAATAGAAATTCCCAATAACATGTTTTGAAAATAAAAACCCTATGTTTCTTCCTATTTTTACCCACTAAATGTGATGAGAAGTGACTCATATCCAAGAAATTTTAAACTTACAAACTTTAATAAATTATTTATCCAATGTTAATAATTTTGAAATGAAATTTGATCCTGAGAACAATTTTTGTGGAGGCCTCAAATAATTTCATCCATTGATTCATGAATTATTAAACTGATATATATGAGATACATCTATGAATTTCTGATGACACATGAAACAAAAAAAATTGATATGGTATTATTCTAGGGTTTAATTCAAATTTCCAAACTAGATATGTCTGATCAGTGTTAGTGTTCAAACCGGACATTTTTATAATCCTAGGAAATTAGTAATCTTCAATAATAGAGTGAAAAATATTTTGAGAATTTTTGTTTTCAATGTATCATATTTATCTACATGATAGTCCCATAACTATTGAAATTGTTTTATAAGAGGTTTAAGGTATACATTTATGTCATTTATATGAATTTTTTTGAGAATGATTATGAAAATAATAAAAGAATTTTATTCATACACGTCCTCTTAAGAAGATAGTAAGAGATAAAAATAACTAACCATCTATTATAGGTTGTACATAATGTTTTGAATTGATTAAATCCTTAGTATAAAATACCAAACATACATTACCAGGATATACAGTTAAATTTGGATATGAATAATAAAATTATTTCCAAGATATAAAATCTTTTAGATGATGAGTAAACTTATCATTCTAATTTTACATGGAATGAGACTTTATTTTATTTACAGTTCCAAAAGACATAATCAATCCTTGAAATCATGGTTTTCTTTGAATTTAATGTTAAACCATTATAATAGTTTTATTTATATTATCATTTTAATTATACTAATTCAAACATTCATCATTATTAATATAATTACATTTAGATGTATGAATTTTTTACACTCTTATCTATCTGGATGTTCCCCCTGATAAAACAACCAGTCATTGGGGGCATGCATTTATCCTTGTTTAATTGAGAAATTTGTTGTTAATAACGTTCTTCAACTTTTAAAATAAATCAGGAATCATATATTCAACTAATTAATCATATTGGAACACCAATATAATTAAAATCGGTTTATTTTTAATTCCACATAATCATTTGATATGGTAAAAATTTAATAGAAGGGTAAATTGTTTATATTTTCTACATATTCCATACAAATATCCACATCAATCATCCAAAAATTCATAAAATTAATTTTTTTAATCAATCCACATATATATTGTATTATTATCTAAAAAATTAAAAATAAACACCATTAATATTATACAATCATTATCTTTTTATGCTTAGTGTCGAAGAATCATTAATCAAGTTTTGAATTTCACTATCTACTATTAGCCCAAAATTTTATTTATTCTGATGATGGAATCAAGTAAATATTTATATAATCATCAATTTCCTATGGAAAACATCTATCATTTCCTATAGGAAATTGTAACAATATAAAGTTCTAAAAAACATAATGTATTGTAAACTGTCATCTGAATTTACAATCAATATGTGGACATCTTATTCTTCTATATACAAATCAATTTTCAATTCCAAAATAAGAAAGCACATCCAATACCTTAATACAATTAGTTTTATTCTGGGTAAAGTAATCCAAATTTAATGCATGTGTACCTTACTAACAATTATATCTATAAAAAATATAACACACACTAATTAAATAAAATAATGTTTAAAATAAAACATATCAACGAATAATATATAGTAATTTATTAAATTTAATGAAGGGAATTTCATCAAATACAATATAATAAAAATCAATTAATTTTAAAATTTCATATTCTATGATATAAATATATCAAATAGCATGTAGAAAAATATATTTGAATAAATAAAATAATGACTAATTTATAATTTTTAAAAGATAAACTAAATAAATAAACCATAATTTAAAAATGCATCAAAAAAATTAAAAAGGAAAATAAAACAATTACCCTAATAATCAACTAAAAATTATCTATTTTTATATAATAAATAAATTTTATAATTAATTTAAATGGTATATGTATCCCAACATCATAAATCATGAAATACCCAATTCATTATAATTCAAAACTTTTATATCCCTATAAGTCAAATCCACAATTTTAAATACCTCTTTATATCCCATGGAGTTCATTGAAATCAAATAGTTATTAAGAAATGATGATAGTAGTTCATCCAGAAACATATCTTGTACCCAGAATAAATGTATATAGAATGGTAATAGGTTCATGTGTCATATGATATAAAAAGATATCCCACTTAGAATAAATAATTGTTATGGAAAATAATGGGATTATGGGATTGAGAAATATAACAAGGGTGTATAGAAAATGGAAAAGAGGATGGGAGGATCATGGGATTGAAGTATAAGGATAGGGGATGACATTGTTCAGATGTTTTTCCAAGGGATGGAAGACCATAGGGATTCATGTGATAGGAAAAAGGGAAGGAGAGGTGGTGTGAGTATAATAAATGAGTTTAAATAAAAAATGTTTTCAAATTTCTATTGATATAAAAATATTAGTTTAGGGTTTTAAATTAATCAATACTAGTATTTAATTACATGGTGATTGTAGTGAACTACAACTAATAAATTTGGATGAAATGGTAGGAGCCTAAGGTTTTTAATTAGTGGTTGTTTTTTGAAGCTTCTTCTAATAAACAACTACAAAGGGTGTTTTTTCTTGTAGTGTAATCATTGACTATTTTACTAATTAGATTCACAATTTTCAATCGTTAATATTAGAGATAATTAGGATAATCTATCTAAACCAAATATTGTGGGTGTTTCTGGATATTCCTATATATGAGCATGTGTATTTATCTCTTAATGTGAGATAATTTTTATTATATATGATTTATTATATACTTTGATCAATCATGAATACTGAAACATTTTATAAATTTGGGATGGTATTTTTCATTTACTGTGTTATTATTATTATGAAATTTATTGAATGATCAAGATGAGATTTATCATATCTTTATATAGTAATATGATATCCCTAGGACATTGACTTGGAAGTCAGTACCTTGAATAAATTCATGGACATCATCGGTGAAGGAAATTGAATCTTGTAAGGTCAAATAATGATAAATAAACAATGATAGGATAGTGAATAAAATCATACATCCATCATTATGAGATATTGTAGGAATAAGACATTATAATAGAACGTAAGAGTTAATAGTATGTTTTAATAGATATTAAAAAATATCTATCTCTTTTGGGGCCATGGTATTTTTAGAAACTCCTCTTAGTATATGAGAAACTCTAAATACTGTCTATATAAGGTACAAAAGTTTCAAAAACAAAGTGTATCGATATGTTAAAGTAATTCTGGGGAATTTGAGTTTAGGATGAAGTGGGTCTCATGTCTATCATTCAGTTAATGTCTAAGTTTGAATGATCATAAGTAAATTAATAAATAATTTCAATTATATGTTTTTCAATTTTATAATAATTATAATTGAATATATTTATCAAGGTATTCATAAGTTATTCGGTATTAAATTAGTGGATATAAGAATATATATTTATTAATTAATATTAATTATTCATGTTTTATTGTGTATATTTTAAAGGAACAAGTTAATTTAGTAGTACTTATTTCCTCACATGATATGTTAAAATATAACATGTGAATAGTGAAATACATTTTACTTTTAAGATAAGTTAATAACATAAAAAATGAAATTTTGGGATTGAATTAAAGATTATTCTTATAAAAAAATCTTAATCCACCTAATGAAAAATTAATCTCATTTACATAAATTTATTTAAGACCCATGAATTTTTATTTAGATAATTCCCATTAATTTGAGTCCTCCTAGGACTTCTCTCATACTTTAGAGAGAGAGAGAAATAAAAATGACATCAAGTTAATTCCTCCTCTTGGATAAAGTATGCATTCCTATGAATATTGTATATGTATCATAATAAATTACTTTTTAGTAAAATAACTAGTTTAAGGATAATAAAATATGATTTTATGGTGCATGTGTGGTTGAGTTATAGGGTTCATCATTTGGTTCCTTTAATCTAGAATAATTTGAAACTGAATAGAGTATATTGGGATTAGATAAATGAATACAGTATTCATAATTTTATTTTTATTATATACAAAATATTATTATGTGATCCATTGATGAATTTGATAATTATTCTTCCTGATATTATTTATAAAATATATCTTGTTCAAAAAAAATTAATACATTGATACTGAACCCTTCAATTTTCTCCAAAATTTAGTTTTATTATTAATTTTATACATACATATAAAAAGATATCTTCATATCATTATGTTTCTCTCATCTCATTATTATAAATTAGGAAATATTTTATAAATCATGTTTATATGTTATTACAAACATCAAGGAAATCTATATGTATTTTAGTGTTTGTATAACTGAATTTTAATCAATTAGAATTTTATCTGTGGTTGATTAAGATATGATGACTATTTACGGTCCATAGTTTGAGTAAAATACCCTATAAACATTCTATAAGTACGATACATTTTATTACATGCATATTGTTTTCTAATAAGACATCAAATAAATTTATTTTAGAGATTTGCGGTGTAGTTCACCCATACAAGATTTAGGTAGATGATTTTTTCAAAAGGAAAAATTTTTTCATCATAAATTCATTTTTATGAGATTTATCAGTGGTTAACATAGAGGTGAGACTATCTAATGGAGATGTATATAGTATAATTATTCATTGTATTACAATTATAGGGATAATATATGAGGTTATTTTGTGATACTTCTTGTTTAGTCATGAGGTATTTTTTGATAAGGGATTATGTTATTTTTTTAAAGGTACAGTGACGAATTCTAATATTCAAAACGATATAGAGTATATAGATAAGAACATGAATTATTATTACCATGTTTATTATGTATATTTTTAATGATCATTTGGTTGTAATAAATAATAGTTGAATGTGATTCGAATATATGATATTAATGTCTCTCTGATTTTACTAGGATTCAATCATGTGGCTGGACTAATTTTTTCATGGTCAGTTGCATGTATTCAAAACCATATACTTTTGATATGAAGGTATGGGTTCCTAATATACTATCAACAATTATGAATGATAGTATTGGGCGGTATCAGTATTCCAAACATGTAAGGACCTACTTTAAAATGGATTCTAATGTTGAGCAATAGTGTCTTTATTAATGCATTTTTTAGGTGAGATAAAACCATGGAAGACTAGAGAAAATATTTTTTATTTTTATTGAGGATTATGTTGAAAGAAATCTATTTTCAAAGATAATTATTAATTTATTATGTGATGACTTTGATGAAATGATGTGGGGTTAATTCACATTAGTTAATTTTATATGATTTTGAAACGAACATTTTGAATAGATTTGAAATTATTATAATATTACAGGAAGAGTAAATTGATAATATGATTAGAATGTGCTTATGATCTAGGATTTTTATTAGATAATAATGATGATAATTATCAGATAGATAAAAACATAAGTTTTATAGATTTATACCATGAGTTTTTTGATGTATTCACGTATATGAGACGGTTAAATATATTTCAACTATAATATGGAGAGATAATCCATCAATTGACCAGTTCATTACAATAATATAATGAAGCAGTGATGAAATAATTGAAATGACACCATGATTGTTTAATTAATCATATCCATATGGAATTGAGATATTCCAAAAAATATATTTACATTAATGTTGGTAATATGATGTGAAATATTTATTTATCTATAAATCTTCGATCAGTGGTTTTATAGTTATGGTATGTGGTATCTCGTGTTCCTTCAATAAACATTCCTGTCAATTCGGAACTACAATTTAGATTGACGGTTTCAAGTGATTTATTAATTAAATTGATTTGATATTGATCTACTTGGTGATCATAATAAATTTAAATTAGTGTATTTTCTAATCAAAGTGAATATTTTTTTTGTAACATTTTATAGGGTTTGACATAGAGAGATGTTCTTGTGTTCCAGATTTTGGGGTTATGAAAAGTAATAAAATTAAAAGTATTTTATTGTTATGTTGTGTTGTTATTTATTATAATATATTAAATGATTATATGTCAATATATTAAATGTTCTTATGTGAAATTCTCTGAATTTATTCATTAATTTGGGAATCATGATTTCCTTTTCTGCTGATAAATAGCGAAAATATGTGAAGATAGTCTTTCACTTTCAAATAGTGGAATTATGAAAATTATAAATAAGTAATTTGGATTGAATTCTTATAATTTTTGAACATGGCATGTATTGGGGTATTAATAACATGTTTCCTTGTCTATGAGACAACAAGTAGGCTATGAATTATTTTTGTATTGGTGATCCATCATTTTTAATTCTATAGATAAAATGGAACTATTATAGTAATACATGTGAGTCACACTATATCCTCAGTTTTACAATATTATTTTTTTTTCATTATTTATTTTTGAGTCTCTATTCTTTCTCTCTCCCATTAAGCCAAATTAAATTGAATGTTTATACTGTTTGGTGTGTAGTTTGTATTGCACAGTTTTCTGGACCACTATTACTTATATTGCATTAACCATGTGACATGACTACATGTTTTTGAAGATCCAATTACATGGTTAAGACATTATTAGTCTAACCAGGCACTATACTCTAGGTACTCCAGTAAGGTATACATGGTTTTGTCAATCATAAATCCATAACATGTGATATCCCGAAGTTTTAATTTTGGGGAATCTCTCTTTTACCCCCACATAAATTAAATCCTGGAACTCATACCTCATTCACTTATTATCATGATGAACCACACATGGATCCTTGATCATTCTACTTTCCCTACTTTAAACTCTTTACAATGGAAATTCCATGGGGTTTCTTCATGATTTGAGTCTGTATCTTCTAATTTTGACCTCTTTTCTCATTAATTTCCTCCTCATTCCCTATTTAGTCATGTTTCATTTCGTCCCATTATTATGTTATTATTTGGATCTGACATATTTAGGAGGTTTTTTTAATTGGTTACTTTTAGTACCATGGGCTTGTGAGGCTCTCTATGAAACATTTTCTAAGAAAAATTCATTAATGAATATGAGTTTATCTTGATGAAGGTAGTTTTTCTATATTACATAACTCTATAAAAATCCTTAATAATGATTTCATTGTTTTAAACCGAATTTTAAATTCCCAATAATAAGGAAAATATTTGTCTATGATATGTTTGAAAAGGGAAAAAACATTTCACTTGGTTTTAATGTAATTTAATGGGACTTCAAATTAAAATATGTGACTTAAATATTTTAATCAACTATCGCACAGATTATTTTTTTAAAATTCCCCAATGTATTTTATATTATCAATGGTTATATAGTTATTTACAATAATTTTTAAAATGAAATATTGTTTTTAAGGGTGTTATTGTACTTTAATTAATACGGGTTGAGATTTTATTGATATTTCATGTTAGTTGTGTGATTGGTTTTCAAATATTTTTTTATAACTTGGTTTCCCAAATTATATTAGAAGGCCCAACTGGAAGATTATTAAATAATTTTATATGTCACCATAAATCATTATTGTTTTTATGTTTTTGAAAATTGTTATGGATTATATATTTATATAAAAAAAGGGGATATTTTATTATTCATTATTATTCTAAATGAAATAGAGGGGTTGTTTTTTGAATGGTGTTCAGAGTTGATGGTTAGTTATTATTCATATTTATGTCATTTTTTAATGGTTTAAATTCTTACCTCTATTTTTATTTCCAAAGAAGCAATGGGATGTTAGGTGACTCCCCCAATTAACCATGCTACAGTAGTTCCAGATCCAGGTCTAGGTACTATCTCAGAGATAAACTATGCTCTAAATTTTTTATTTTATCCCTCAATTAGGATGGGTAAGTAAATGTTGGGTTTTATCGAAGGTTGTTGTTATCCAAAATCAGACATACTTATTATTTTTATTTTCATATCATATTTTATCACCTATGATCCTAGATTCCCATGAATATTTTTATTTTACTTTTGATTATACTATTTGTGTTTTTATTACTCTGATAATAATCAATTTTTTCTAAAATTCCATGGGTATTATTTTTAAATAAATTTAAATAATTTTAGTTCATCAAAAAATTATCCATTAAATTAAATTTAATATCAATGATTATATTAAAATATTCATACAAAAGTCTAAAATTTTATAAGTGATTGTTTAATTTAATAAAATGGAAGGGTATGTTTTATAAATTGGCATATACTTGATTTTTTTTTTATTATGAATGAATTCCAAAAACTGATTTTATAAATTCATTCTCAAACTAGATTTAAATGGTTTTACTTTTTAACTATTATTAATAGGGTGTGTGGAAGATACATATTGGGCCTCTATGATCACACATATTGACATTTTATGTTCTATTTCATCCCTTGATTTATAAAGGAGTCTTCATGGGTTGTGGTTGGATGGTTACACATAGAGTCACTTGGAATTATGTTTTTTGTTTTTTATTTAGTTTCCATTCTTTCATTCATGAAATCATACATGCCTATTTTCCTTCCTCTATCGTATGGGTGTTTTTTATGAAAGTTGTGTGATAGATGTTAAATAAATGGGGTTTCTTATTTCAAGGGAGTTCGGGGATATGGTGATTTTGTTTTGTGATATATTTTCTCATTATGCCCATTTATTGGATTCTTCATGAGCATCCAATGTATATTTGAATCATTCTTGAATTTTGAGTAAATTTTATGCTATTAATTTTTGTTATTTTATGGAGGAAATAATTCCTAATGAGTTTCTTTTTGATAACATAGTGCATATTTTCAATCTATGTGGATTGTGGACCGCCCATAGGCCATTCCATGGGAAATTTTGGGCATCTAAAAGATGAGAAATTCAGATTGGTTCATAAAAATATATTATTAGAGACTAGGTTGTTATATGGGACAAGGTTCTAGGAGAACCCTTTATTGTTAGGGTGTATCTGTTAGATTGTAGATATGACTATTGGAACACCATATGTAAGTAAATAATGAGTCTATCTAACCCTTATATATTTGATTCCTTGATTTTTGAAGGAAATTCATGTTTTTAGTATTGATTTTTATGTTTCTATCATTTACTTCTAATATGTGATTTTTTTGGTTATCTCTTGTTTTGGGGGATGATAAGGGTAGTGAAAGGTGGGTACATGGTGATATCCTAGGACTTGGAAATGCATATGGATCTTGAGTGCATGATTCATTATGATTCCTAGTAATAGTTTTGAATTTGGCACATGGTCCACTAATCATTGCTTCCATGTAGCACATAGATACTAGTCCACCATTCAATAACTTGTTGGACATATTTAATTTTTAGTTCATATGGCATCATGTCATTATCATGTTTTTTGTATATAACATCAATTTAATTTTCAAATGATAAATCTAAAAGTAAAGTTATTATTCTTCTATATAATAAATGAGTTTACCTAAATTGATTTAATAAAAAATCAGGTGTTTTGATTTATCAAAAAATTCTTTTGATAAGAAGGTGGTTCATTCGTAAATAATTTTGTGGGGAGACCCCTATTTTATTAATGGGTTTGTGTGTGTTTAAAGGTTTTAAGTAGTTTTTAAGTGGAAGGGTGGTTTTAATGAAATAATTTGGGTTTTGGACATAATCATTATGGGTTCCTTTTGGTGATATGAAATGATTTCCATATTTTAAATATTGTCATATTTTGAATGTAATGATTGGTGATTAATGGTAAATAAGGGTTGGGTTTCCGAAAAAAATGATATTCATTTTTATAACTACAGTTTCTAAATAAATGGGGATTGGATTCTAAGTGATGGAGTGTGGTTTTATAATTATTAACATGACATTTTAATAATGTTTCAATATTTTTTATTAAATTTTTTAATTGAATTTTAAATTATAAATGCATTTAAAAAAATTAATGTGGATAATCAGAACATATAAAATGTTATGGTACACTAATTTTGAATTTAAATTATAGTAAATGTTTAAATAAAGTATTTAGTAAAATAATATATAGGTTTTTAACTGGGAATGTGGGGGATTAATTTCTAGCGGTTATATGAAATTAATTTATTTTGGATTTATAATTGAAAAATGTAACTTGGGTAGGTTTTTTCGTATAAAATGGGTGAATTTATTTTATGGTGTGAATGTTTTTTGGAAACAAGTTTCAAATATTTGATATGAAATTGATTGGTTTTAAAAAGGGAATAGATTTTTTTTGGAAAATGTTTTTTGGAATTTGGTATGTGTATTTCTAGGAACATCTATTGATGTAATTTGACGTTTTTTTATTTTAGCTGATTAATATAGTTTATCTATGCCTATTTCATATGTTACTTTTAATTTCACACCCATAAGGTTTTATATTAATAGTGTGAGTATCATACCATAATAATTCATTCCTTTCATTTTATAGGTCTATTGTTTTCTTATTATGGTGATGGTTTTCTATTTTGTTATTTTTTTTGTCGATATTTGGATTTTTTGGATTTTATAAAGTGTTATTCGGTTCATTATTCTCCTTGGGTTTTTATATGAATTCTCTTGGTGGAATGTTGATCATTTTAGATATATATTGTAATTAGTGATCCAAGGTTCCTTTTTCACACAAGAATGTTAGACTTGTTATTTATCGCATTTGTGAGGGGTCTTGATTTGGAAGCATTAGGTTTGTTCTATAGTATTCGGGATGAGTGTTACCCCTATTTTCGGTTACATTAGTAATGGTTCCTTTGTTATTTACATGGTAACACTAGGTTTTGGAGTTATTGGAATTATTCCCCATGTTACATCCACATCAACATCAATTATAAGGCTATAATTGTTTATACTCATATGGGAATTTATGTATTGAGGTAATAATTGTCATGTATTTTATTATCCAAAATGGATTGGCTTGGTTTTCCATGGTTAAGGTGATATCTATCAGGATATCTTATTCATAGTGGAATATTTTAGGTCTAGTAGATATTGATTTCTATTATGGTACTTTTATTTTTCAATGGTGTTCTTGGTAATATTTCTCTTTTTCTAGGAATATTTCATCCCTTTTACTGGTTTTAATCATTCTCATTTCTGGGAATGAATAATTTTTTTACATAGTTAGTGTATAATTGATATTATAATATGGTGGGGATACCTACATTTATGATCCCTTTGTGGAGTTTTAACTATATTTTACCAAGCATGTGCCTTTCATATTATGATGAATCCATTGTATTGGGTGGGGGAATGATTTTTTATTCTTTACCAACAACTCCGATCAAAGGAAGGGTGTTGATCATTGTTTTATGATTGGGTGATGGGTTGTTTCATCTATATTTTTTTAGAGATTTTGTTTGGTCCATCATTCCCATTGATTTGGGGTATTCCTTATGTTTTGAGGTTGTCCTTTATCAAGTCAAAAAAATTTCAACGTTGGAGTGCCTTAATTTTGTTTTGAGTCATTGTTAAATTCTATTAAAGTCCTTTATGGTTACCTATGATGAGGGAATTAAAATTTTGGGGTGTCCTATTTCAACATTGAGGATATAGTCATCAATCATTATTTGTAATTTCATTTAACTTTCGTGATTCTTGAATCATGACCTCAGTATGGGGGTTTATCCCAATTTATTTTTTAATCAACCATTTTATTCGAGTCTCTCTAATTAAAAAATCATTATGGTGGGGAGAATATTTACACCTTGACCTTTTTTCCACTATTATATTATTTGTTTTAATTATTTAATTTTTTTATTTATTTTCTCCTCTGTATTACTTCCCTACCGCTTTAGGATTAATTACCTTGAATTTTGTTGTTGTTTGGGTTCACTGTGCATGTTTCATGTTTTGGTGTATAGTTAGTATTAATAATATACAAATAAAGTTATAGGTCTATGAGATTTAAATATTATAATGACATAGTCACTAAATGGTATGTTTAACCATGCATCTTTCCTATTATCCATGATCAAGGTCCTCCAGTGACACTTTCTATGTCAGAACATTGTTCTTCTAATAGTGTGATATAACCAGTTTTTTTTTCGAATTCTTATTTTTACCCTATTAAATTAAATCCTCACCCTCCCCCTATTCATGTGATATTCCTACTAGGGTATCCCCAAATGCACCACATCACTTTTGTTCATTTTCCAATCATTGGGATTCCATGGGAGTTATTTATGATTTAATTCTGGATCATTAGGGTATACTTTCATTTCTCATACATTTCATTATTCCTCTTCATTTCTACTAGTTTCCTCCTCATCTAATTTTTTTTTACATTTTTACTAAGCTCTAATAATAAGGGCTGTTTTTTAATATTTATTTTCTTACCTAGAACATTAGACTCTTTCATTGAAGACTTTTTAGAGGTATTTTTCAAGGAATATGATTTTATCTTGATTAAAGTATGAATTCTCCTTTGTATAACTATTTCAAATTATTAAACCTTGATTTTTCCTCTTTAACACATGTTTTAAATCCCTACTATGTTATACTATATAGTTCAATTAATATTTTAAAATTGGAAACCAATGTTTACATTGTTTCTAAAGAATAACATGGGAATTTATTTAAAACACCTGTTATAAATATCATTTTCCACTTTTGGGCACACCAAATGTTTGATAAATATCTACAAAGTATTTTATTAGGGGATTTCAATTTATAAAATATTTGTTTTGCTCTATATAATAATTTTCAATGGAAACTCTTATTTTCTATGGGTGTTATTGGACTATAAATAATGGGGTTTGGTGGTTTTGGATGTTGAGATTTCACGTTGCATGTGTGTATGATTTTCAAAGTGTGTACTAATAATTTGGTTTCTCATGAAATATTAAAAGGCCTAATTGGATCTTTTTTGAATGGTTTTAATGGTCGCCCTTGAAGCATTCCTTTTTTTTAAATGATAATGTTTATGAATTGATTTCCTTTAAGAGAGAAAAAAATATAAATTTAGGCTATAGTCATAAACCTATAACCATGGTTTTATAGATCTATGGCTATAAGCTGTTCATAGCCACAATTTAGTTATACTGCCAGGGCAAAAAAATTTCCTTCTATTTTTTTCCAAAACACGTAAGGCTCCCCCTCCATTCTTCCATAATCCATGAACCTTGGAACCCTCCGCATCTCTAGTTGAGACACCCTCATCTATGATACCCTCTATGTGAGACCATCCTTTCATGATCCATTACAACCTCTCCTCTCCCTGATACTCCTCCAATGACAGTACCCCTCACTGTCATCAAACATGGAAACCCCAACATGATATCCTGCCACCCATCACAGGTCACCTCACCTCCCCCCAATGATGGTGCTCCTAGGTGGCCTCCCCAACCCCTCCAACGTGCCTCCTACATGAACAAACCTATCCAATTGATCCTACTCCTCATTTTTATGGACAATTATGTGTCCATTAATTTTATATCGGTGTGTTAAGAAGTAAACTGTAATAGTTTCACATGTTTTAGTATGGTAAAGAGGTTTTTTAATTAGATACATTATTCTAATTATAATTAATATTTATGAAGTGAGGGAAAATTAATTTTCAGTGAATAAAAATCTTGTCTAGATTGGGAATATGAATAGTGCAGTTGTGGATAGTTGGAATCGATCAAATGTGATCGTATAAAATTTTAATGGTAAAATTTGGAATCAGGGGATCTTTCTGGATTATTCTCAACGATTTTAATTCTTATGGTTGGGATTTTTTAATGAACCACACAATTAATGGGTTGGTTATCTCAAATGAAATTTGAATTTTTCCCTGAAGGAGGGATATTTTTTAGATTTGGGATATGAATTAGAATTTCAAGAGTTAGTATATCTCATAGATGTGTTTTCACTTGAAACTAATTGTCATTTAAGAGATTGTGTGCAAAATCATAGTGTTTTTTTCTAACTGCAAAAAACTCTAGTAGTCATTGGGCATTCGATTGGGAGGTACTAGGTGCCTCTTAATGGGTTTGTAAAAACTTATAGCCTTTTTAATGTATCTGAAGTAGGGGTACCAATAACTTGGTGGGATGGAAATTTTAGTCGACCGTTTATAAGGTCCATCAGGTACACAAGAGATGTGGATTGGTTACCTAATAAGGATAGGTGTTCATTGTTAAGGATAACAGAATAGTTATTGTGGATTCCACCATTAAAAATGAATTCTGGGGTTCTTTTCATTTAATTTTCTAGAACAAGGGGATGCGATCTCCCTTCACCACTCCATTTTATTTTACATTATGAGAGTGTGGAGATCCAATATTGATTCATCATGAAACATAGAGGTAAATATTTCTATTCTACATTTTTTATTCTTTCTTATTAAAATCATTTAAAATTATGTATTTTTAATGTATGGTTTAGGTCAAATTTCATCATGACATGATGAAATTGGACAATTGTTATGGGGATTTATAGATTTGTGGAATAAGCTTGTTTTTTAAAATCATCCCCCAGAACATTGAAACTAATAAATTCCTAGATCATAGGATTAGACACTGTGACCTCAGACGGTCCTCCCCGTATGACAAAGGCCATCCATCAACAAATAGGGAGATGTTTCCATGATTTATTTATCTATTGAGGTGTGAAAAATATTTTGGAATATGGAAACATTGTTTTCTTTTTCTTACTATGTTAGATACTCCAATTATTTCTTATTTATTAAAGCTATCTGTTATGAAATCATTACATTGTCACCATTCCCTAATAGAATGTGGTGCAATCACATTAATCATCCTCATTCTCATCTTTAAGCAAGATTTCATGTGATATTATTATTTCTCATATTTTGATATCTTTTCCCAAAAAACCATACCAATTGATATTGTATATGTTTACTTGCCTGATTATTATTCATCATGGTTGATTCCCTGTATAAATATTCCTACAACAGTGATTCTTATAGATTATTTGTTAACACTATTCAAATATTTCATTGATTAATGTATGCAAAATCATGAACAAGATGCATCATTATCAGATTTTTTTGTTATTTTTAAAAATATAGATATTCCATAATCATCCCCAAGCTAATGGAGAGATCATGGAATCTAATGATCTATCCTATGGTGATAAAATCGATTATTTAACCACAAATTATTTTTTAGTGGTTCATCATTATATGATTCAAAATTCTCAATAGTGATAATGAAGTTAACATCATTGAAGCTAATTTCTAATGAAATGGGGCTAATTATATTCTCCCCACTAGGAAAACATTTAATCTTATATAATCCACTTTACATTTAGTTATCAAAAATAATTTTTTTTTCTAAAAATAATAAGTAATTTTATAATACTAAAACTAATCTTATAAACATGAAAGAGTGAATTGATGTTTATAAACATGTTCAATTTACATCATTCATAAATAAAACTAAAATAAATCATAGTAGAGGCATGGTTTTTTTATTAAATTTCTTCCCCTAAATTATATAAATCAAAATTAATTTTCATTATAAGCTAGAAGTCAAGTCTTAACAACTTATTTTATATAGAATATTATAAATGGTTGGATGTGATCCTTGTACCATATAATGATAATGGAATCCCACCTGTTTATTAATGTATCCCACTTATGATATAAGAATACTTTCTATTTTCATAAAAATGTCGTGTTCCATAGGTTAATGAATAATCCATTCATTAATAACCTTTAGAGATTCACCCAATAACATATGATGTCCCCCCTATATATACTTATTTTACATTTATTTTTATGAATTATAATAATTTCCCCATTTCATGAAATCTATACCTGAATGAACATATAGAACAATATCATCATTAAAGAAATATTATTTAATATTTTAACCATCTCTAAACCTTATCACTCCCTCCTTATTTTGTTCTATTTAGACCATCAGAATCTTACTATTCCTCTATATTCAAATCATCCTTCTTGTTTCTCTTCAATTTTATATTCATGAATCATCATACATAGGAATATTTCAATGTTTTCAATAATTAAATGTGTTCTCATTTGAATGAATTATGTTCATCAGTGTATTTTATTGTTAACATAATGGTATTATAAGAATCTCTATATAATCATTGAATGTTTTCATTATTTAGGTGTGTTCTCATTTTTATGAAATATGTTTATTAGGATTCTTCGCTCCTTCAAATTATTTAAGTGCATAAGTCAATGAATGTTCTAAATATCATGATGATGGTGGTGGTGGTTGTGGTAAGAGAGGTGGTGATAATGATTTTGGTATTTCTATAAGAGATTATGAGGGTTATGATGTTTATGGTGATGCTTATGTTGAGTTAAATTTTAGATGTAAATTTTATTCTGGGTTTTTACATTTAATTTTATCAAATAGGTCATATTATTATGATCATATTGATATTCAAATATTTATGTTGGGGAAAAATCCCTCAAGGTAACATTGAAGTATTTTTGGGTTGATTGTGTTTGTTGACAAAGCAGGTTTCCATGGAGAATTGTTGAGTTCCCGAGAAGTTTTTTACAATCCATGTTGACAAAGAGCGATGACAAAGGAAAGGACGATCTGGAGGTGGTACAAAAGAGCAGTACAAGGTGGCGCTGTTTCCCAGTGGATTTCCATGAAGATCATATTTTTATATGGAAAAGGCATGGGTTTCGCTAAGATGGGATGTATGGATTGGATTTAGTGAAGGCCAGAAAAATGGATGCGGTGATGCTTCACGATTACGTCATGCTTCGCGAACAGTAGAGGTTGAAGCGCATCGCGGCGGAGAAGGGCATCGCGAGGGAGCTTCGCGGCATAGGCGTGAAGGTATGTTGATGGTGATTTTTCGCGACTACATCAAGCTCGCGAACGGAAAATTGCCGTGGTGCTTCGCGTTTTGGATAGAATTCCGGCGGAAACTTTGGAGATTCGCAATTTGAGATAACGTGGAGTTGACTTCGCGCGAAAGGGACGAGGGTCGGTGGTATTGCCTATAAATAGGGGCCTACCCCCTCGAGAGAAGTAGAGAGAATTTTCAGATAAGATCATTAGATCTTGATTTTCGAAGGTGGTTCGCGGAGCCATTGTACTTCGCGAAAGAGGTGCTTCGCGGCGGCTATTGTAGCTCTGCGAAACTTCCGATCTCCGCATTTTCTTACTAGCTTCGCGAGGTTAGTTGCTTTGTGACGGCTTGAGCATCGCTAGAGTGCTTTGCGAGAGTGGTTCGTGATAGAGCTTCGTGAAAAGGCAGGAGCTTCGCGAAGGCTTGTTTGAGCTTCGCGAAATTGGGAGCTTTGCGAAATAAGGTGCTTTGCGAAGGTGATTCCAAAAGGAGGTGTCCATTGTTCAGAGGAAAAGAGGAATTAATCAGTGGATGAAAGCTGGACTTCAATAGAGCATCTATCAACAGTCGAAGATGCATTATTTCATGAAAATTAAGAGACCTATAGGTCTATAAACTGTGAGTGGATTCCTTTCTGGAGCAGTGAGCTTAGGAAGAAGAAGTAGGTGATCCTCTTCACCGGCAGTGAGCCAGAGAGAGAGAAACATGGAGTGACCCTTGGGAAAGCAGTGAGCTGACCCTAAACTTTGTATAGGCAGTGAGCCTAGGCATAGAAGTGATCTAGCCTGAACCATTGTATCCACATCTAGTGAAGTATAGTTGAATTTGGTATGACCGGAAACCTATCAGCGTATGCTCCTTGGATGAAGCCCTTAGCGGTGAACCAAGTAAAATTGCTGTGTCCATTGCTTGCTTTACCTTCTGTTTATATTGTGCAATAGGAAAAGAGAGAAGAGTGTTTTTCTTAACAGAGAAACAAGATCAGAACGAGCTTTAATTTTAAATTAGTCATACCCGGATTCACCCCCCCCCCCTCTTAGGGTATTCAGCCTTGTGGACCTGACAATTTTATTCTTTATATTGGAGATACTTTTAATCCTTATGATATATATTGTATTATGTTTGAGTTTATTTTTATTTGGAAGGTTGTGTTCTTTTTCTCATAGATAGTTGATGTGAGTACAACTGTAAGGTGAAACTATTATAGAATCATTTGGTGATTTGGTATAGCTAGGTCGAAATCAATTTACATGGTTATTAACTGTGTCTATAGGGTCTATTTTCCATGGTTTTTAATGTGTTATTAGGGACCAACAACCATGGTTTAACGATTGGTGTTTTTAAAAATTTGCATTGTTAAGGTCATGTATTTATCATATAATTTCCATGGGATTAACAGTGGTATTATACTCTAATTTAGAAGGTTAAACCTAAGACATAATTTTAAAACTTCCATATTTCAAACCATTTCTATCTATGGAATAATTTCATGGATTAAAAAACATATCTTGAAATCCCCTACTGAGATAACTTTAACATCCACAGTTACAGAAACCATGGATATAACCAATTTCTATTGATTTTTCACCTACTCCAATAGTTCCTAACAATAAATATAGGTAATTTTTCTAGTTATTATGTAAAAGGGATCATGCGATCATTTTTATGAGAATCCACCCCTATTTATTGAAAAATGTAACTCACTACCCTAAAATAATAGACTGTATAAATGATGTATCATTTTATTATGCAGGAAAAAACAATTGTTTTTAAAAATATGGGTTTTGAAAAATTATATGAAACCCTATAATTGATAAAGTGTGTAGGAAATTATATCCTTGATTAATAGTTCCATAAACAATTAACAAAATTTTTAAGGGACAACAGAAAAACAGTAACTGTGTCTAGTAGGAAAATCTTGACATATTTCATCAATAAGGTGAAAGGGCTTTGTAGGGTTCTGTTTGTGTTATAAGAGGATTGGTCACATGATCATATATTTTTCTTCAAAATATGTAAGAATATTAATTTTATTGGATACCCTGTTATAGGGGGTAAAATATTAAAGAGAGAACAGAATTGTTGTAAAAAAACAGGTATCACATAATAAGAATAAACTATCATGAAGGATAAATTATAAACTCAATAAATATTTTGTGAAACTGGAAACATATATGGACCCACATGGTATGAATTTTTGTATGTTCCAACCTTCCACTTCACTCATTATTATAATATATATATTCCAAAATTGTATATGAATGATATCAATGAAAGGAATTAAAATTCTTCCATGGTAAATCATAAAACTCCCCATAATTCAGAGAACGATTTGGAGGATCTTCAATAATCATTAAGTAATGAATACCAGAAATAATTTTAAACTATTAGGAATAATTCTAACTATTATTTCATCTAAAATATAATAAGATTCTTCCATTGTGTTAGTGAGTTAATTTTTAGATTTATTAGGATGTTTGAATGTGGAAAAAACACTGTGAAAACAAGTGTTAGTTCCTGAAGATAAAAATTCATCAAATAAGTAACACTAACCTATCATAGTTCATGATTTCCAATGTGTTATGTAGGTCCTTAGGGTGACCTCCTTGGTGTTTTTTAGGATGTGTGATTGTGACTAAAACACATTGAAATAATATGTACTGATTTGTGAGGATTGTAGTTGTTCTAATAGGTTGGCTCTAAAAGATATTAATTTATCATCAACTGTTCAATAAAATATTTAGTAGCATGGACATGATTGTTAAAACCTATATTTCTTTATCCTCATTAGCATGATTTCCAAAGATATATCATAAGATATTTTACCTTTTTCTAATTTTTTTTATTTGCTGCTCTTAAAATACAGTTCTGACGTTATTTTGGAGTATTTTATATGCATTTATGTTTTTTCATCCATTCTATGAAATTATGAAGTTGATGTACACGCTATTGATGAGGATGAAGATCTGAAGATCAAATAGTAAAGAAAAATAATAATTACCATGGGTGGTGGGGGCTGGCTGGGTGATGGGGGTGTGTAGGGGCAGGGTGGGGGTGCGGCATGGGGTGTGTAGGGGGAGGGGCATGGGACGGTGGTGATGGGGGTGTTCAGGGGATAGGGTGAGAGTGGGGGTGTCTAGGGGGCAGAGTGAGAGGTGGTGAATGTGGGGTGCAAGGGGGTGTGGCAAGTCGGTGTGCAGTAGGTAGGGTGGGTTGGGGTGGGGGTGTTCCAGGGGGTGTGCAATGAGGAGGGGGATGAGGGTGAAAAGTTTAGGGGAGGGGTGAAAGGGAAGGGGAAGGGAAGGGGGAAGGTGGTGTTGGGGGTGTGCATGGGGTAGGGTGAGGGGGTGTGTAGGGGTAAAGGTGAGGGGTGGGGGTGCAAGTGGGATGGGCAGCGATGAGGTGGTAGTGGGTGTAAGGGGGAGACGGAGGGTAAAAGGGGTTGGGGTAGGCAGGTGTGGAAGGGGCAGGGTGAGGTTGTGGGTGTGTAAGAGGGTGGGATGTGAGGAGGGGTAAGGGGGTGCAAAGGGTCGGGGAGGGGTGCAAGAGGTAGGGGAGGGTGTAGATGGGGTGCAAGGGGGGAGGGGTGGGGAAAGATGGGTGAATGGGGGGATATGAAGGGGTGTCTAGGGGAGAGGGAAGGGGAGGGGGTGCAAGGGGGTGTGTAATTAGGATGGTGAGGGAATGGGTGAATGTGGGGCAAGGGGTGTGAAGGAGCAAGGGTGGGGGTTCTGGTGCAGGGTGGGGGATGTGGGTGGGGGAGGGGGCTGGTACCTGGGGATTTGTGAAGTGTCACTAAGGTTGTATTTCATATTTGTGTTTGTTTAACCATGGGTTATTGTGTTTCTAGGTATTATAATGGATTTCACTTCAAGGAATATTTATTTATGATATACCAATTATTTCTAAACTTGTATTCTATTATTATATAGTCGTTATTTATAATTATGGTTTCTTAAATATCTACATGAATTATTATATAAAAGATACTTGTGATTTATATTTTTTCAAGATCCCCTTCTAACTGTGTTTTGGTTATATATTTTCACGAATATGAATTTTCTTATGCTTTTATCCCATCTTACAATATGCTTATGCATATGTCTAGAGCTATCAAAATTATACATTTGATATCTTCTAAATGTAGACTTGTTTCATTCTTCCACTGTAATGGGAATCATTCTTGATTTGGATTTAAACATACAAAATTGAATTAGAAAAGCATGTATCACTCCTTTGACTACATTGATAACAATTTCCACATATGGTCTTTGTGTTTTCAAAATGAATGTGCCTAGACTTCTTAGAACATCATCCTAAATGTAATAATCTTTGTTAAAGGAATGAATCTCTTCTGTTTATTCTTTTTTAATATGAAATGTATAAATTATTTTCAATATTTTTCCTGACTGACAGCAATCAATGTGGGTTTCTACAAGAGCATTAAGTTTCTACAAAAAAATGAAATAGGCTTGATTTCTCTGAACATCATCCTATATAAAAACAATTATTGAAAAAGGTATGATTCTGTCACGACCCGTTCTAGTAGGGCCCGAGCCACAAATCCACAAGCCCTCCTCCAATAGGCCAGGGGCTGGTGACTAGCACCGAGTAGGCATGCTACTAACATGGGATGCATTGCCTATAAACCTATACACATGCACACACATCTCCAAGCCCACGAAGCTGAAAAGTAAGAACTAATAAAAAGGAAAATATGTATGCATACACTAAAACACAACCATAGATTATGATAGGAAGGTAAACTACATTAAAGTAAAACCTTGGGCCAAAAGTACATGCCCACCAAAGAAAGTATGCAACAAGTCCAACCTGTAGAAAGAGGTACTGGGACTGCACCTTGTCACCGAAGGAATATGCCTCGGCCTGTCTGAACTCACTGAGCACCGTCCGGTCCTGGTCTGCCTAGAATCATGTCAAAGGCTCTCTTGTCTTCACAAGACATGACGTGTGCTGGCAAAGCCCATGCAGGGTAGAGTATAACGATACCCAGTAGGACACCCAGAAACCAAAAAGTTAAATAAAACAGAGGAAAATGCCACAATGAAAAGTACAGTCAGCTCTACACAGTATATTTCTACCAAACAAATAACAAGAATATCCAGATATACCCATACACTAACGACCATCGCGATATCGCCACTATGATCCAGCTCGAAGATTCCACTAAGCATACTATCGGGAGGACAAACTCCTAGATCTGAAGAGAGAGATACAAAGTAATCATTATAGGAGAACACACTCCACAAGTACCTTGGGAACAAGATGCTTAGATGAGGATCACAACCATGACATGGGGTGATTCCAACAAATTAGTCTGAGCTATTCCGCTAATAAGAGGATCGGCGTCTGGGTGAAGTTGGTCACGTCGATACTAAGAACTCTACCTCGGTTCCCAGGAATGAATAGAGGATCTGGCTCTAAGTCTCATAGAGGGGATTCCATAAACTCTATTCGGGAAGTTCTGTTGAAGGGATCATACTGCATGAATGATTTGATACCAGATCCTTCAGGGGATTACCAAGGGTACGAACCCTATGGAATTGTCCAAGTCATAGAAGGAAAATTGCTCAAGCCATGAAGAAAAAGTTACACGACATATAGTATGTTTACACTCCATGTTCCTTGACCCCGGGTACTGCCTGTGTAAACGGCCCGTGTCACTCGGCTTGCTGAAATCAACTACACGGCATGTAGAAGAAAACACACGCCATGTTCGAGCACCTCGGTTCGTTCCGTGTACGCTGGCCATGTGCCCGTACACGGTCTATGCCCGTGTCTGTGCCGCCTGCCCGTGTACCAGTACACGGGGTATCCCGTGTATCTGGACGGGTCTGGCTGGGGAGGGGTATACACGGCGTGTCCTTGGATGTGTACCCCTGCCCGTGTCCGTGTACTCCCAGAGTACACGCCGGTTAACCCTACTGATGAACACATGCCGTGTATCTAGAATACACGGCGTGTAGTCAGGAAATTTCACGAATCACTGTTCTTCCTCAACGCGCGTCGGCCGATTCTTCGGACCTTGATTCTGTCATCCGTTCTCAGTGAAACTCAAGATGTAGGGTCGCCTCGTCCTCGTGAAGCCGAATCTGTGGGTTACAACCCTTTAATCGGCTCCAAGATTCGATTCTGGCCATCCAATCAGAAATCATCCGAAGAACGATTTCTTCCAATCCGCTTCGATTCGTCCACCGAAACCTTCATCTAACCTCCTCAAGACTGTTACGGAGTTTATCCTTCAATTTGGGATCGTTGAGTCACAGAACAGATGTGCAACGATCCGTTTTTTGTCACCCCGTGAAGAATGCGAAGAACGCTCACGAAGAATGCGAAGAATTTGGGAGAGAACACATAGAAAAAACAAGAGGGAAGAACCTCGATCAATGTTCGTGTCGATCTTGGTTCGTCACCGGTAGAAGGTTGAACGAATCAAAACAAAATCATGAATCACATCCCCAAAAATCCCCTCAAAAATATCATCCCCCAAAAAAGATCGATCAGCGGGCTAATCTGTTCGTGGATTAGACCGCCTTTGTCGTGGAAATCAAAAACGGGGAAAGGAAAATAAAAAACAACTTCCTACCCAGATTCTCTGTATTTGTCGGCAATGATCTGCTTGTCGCGTCGTCGTCGCTGAAATCCTTCAAGAACGTCACCGCCGCCGCGTTGGGGTTTCCTCCAGAACTTCCAAGGCCGCCAAGGGTTTTCAGGGTTATAGGGTTGTAACCCTGGCCCCGGGCCTAAGCCTCTTTTTAAAGAGGATAAAGATAAAAGATTTTAAAAGGTCTTATTTCAAGAATAAAATATTTTAATTAAATATTTTATCACTGTGGCGTCCAAAAATTAGATTTCACCACCAACATGCGCCTGCCAAGGTTAGGCCCTGCCTAAGGTAAAAATCACTGTTATGACTGAAATGGTGCCCTCAGATTTCTAATCCGAGCACTCATTCATGAGTTATTCCACTTTTTCAGGAAAACTGCACGTGCGCATAATTTAATTATTAAATTAAAATAAAACACTTGTTCCGGGATCACCGGGCCTCGGAACTGCACACCGTCTCAGAGCCTGGTCTCGAAATAATTCCCAAATTATATTAAATATTACAAGGAAAAATCTGGGACACTACATCACACCATCCTTAGGGATTTTACATCCCCGAAAAGACAAAACAAGGGATACTCAAAAATATGGGGTTACGACATGCGAATTTGAGCCTCCCGCTCCCTCTTGATCTCCTGGAGATTCCCGTGCTGCCACCGGACACGCACTAGAGGAATAGCTCGTCCACGAAGGTTCTTCTCCTACCAATCCTCAATCTCCACTGGATACTCAGCAAAGGTTTCTCCATCGTCGTTGTCCATCTCACCCCAGTCGATGACGCGGGATGGATCATGCACGTACCTCTGTAGCTGCGACACATGGAAGACGTTGTGTAACCGGTCCATTTGAGGAGGTAGAGCCAAGAGATATGTCACCTCACCAACTCTAATCAAAACCTGAAAAGGGCCAATGAACCTCGGAGATAGCTTGCCACCTCGGCGAAATCTCCGCAATCCCTGTCGAGGTGAGACCCGAAGGAACACATGGTCTCCATCCTCGAACTCCAAAGGCCTCCGCTTCCAGTCGTTATAAGACTTTTTCCGACTCTGTGCAGTCTTCATCTGTTTCGGGATGACCTGCACCTTCTCTGTAGTAGCTATCACCATCTCTGGGCCCATGAGTGCTGACTCTCCCGGGTCAGTCCAGCAAAGTGGCGACCTGCAAGGTCGCCCATATAGAGCCTCGAATGGTGCCATACCAATAGTGGAATGATAATTGTTTTTGTAAGAAAATTCCACCAGTGGTAGGTGATCCTCCTAGCTACGACCGACATCAAGTATGCACACTCTTAGTATATCCTCCAGGACTTGGATGGTCCGCTCCTTCTGAACATCATTCTGGGGATGAAACGCTGTGCTCAAGCGTAACTGAGTCCCAAAAGCTTCCGGTAATCCCTTCCACAACCGGGATGTGAAACAAGCATCACGATCTGAGACGGTCGTGGATGGTACTCCATGAAGTCGAACTATATCCTGCACATAGAGGCGTCCTAAGCTCTCTACCTAACTCTGCTTTTGTATGGCTAGGAAGTGGGATGACTTGGTGAGTCGATCAATGATAACCTAGATGGCATCATGTCCCTTGGACGTGTGTGGTAAACCTATCACGAAGTCATGGATATCCCATCCACTTCCACTTTGGAACCTCATGGGGCTGAGTCAAACCTGCTGGAACCTGGTGCTCAGCCTTTACTTGCTGACATGTAAGGCACCGAGAAACAAACTCTTCCACACTCTTCTTCATCCCTGACCACCAAAACTGACATCGGAGGTCTTGGTACATCATTTCCACACCCAGATGTACCACCAAAGGGGATGTATGGAACTCCCTCAGAACCTCCTCCCGCAACATCACGGGTACTACCATGCATCCTCTGAAAAGGACAATGTGCTCCCCTCCTTCTGAATATCCATCAACAACATCACCTGTTGATATCCGAGCATGTAGAGTCTCACATCTAGTATCCTCACGATGTGCTTCCCTGACTCGCTGTAAGAGTGGAGGGGTAACAATCATCGACTGGAGGTAAGATCCCTCCTCTCCATATACGAAGGAAAACTGCAACGAGGCCAACTGCCTTGTCACCTCATCCAGAAACGGCGAACTGAATTTCCTACTGAGAGCATCTTCCATCATGTTCCCTTTCCCAGGCATATAAATGATCTCAATGTCGTAATCCTGGAGGAACTCAAACCATCACCTCTGCCTCAAATTCAGATCCTTCTGAGAAAAGATATATCTGAGACTCTTGTGATCAGAGTAGACGGTAAATCGCTCGCCCATCAGGTAGTGCAGCCACATCATTAATGCGAAGACTATCTCTGCCATCTCAAGATCATGGGTCGCGTAGTTCTGCTCATTTGGCCTCAACTGATGTGAGCCATAGGCAATCACCACTTGCCTCTGCATCCGGACACAACCAAGCCCGGTTCCTGATGCGTTGCAGAACACTACGTACTCAACACCCTCATCCGGTAATCTCAAGATTGGGGCACTCGTCAGACTCTGTCTCAGCTGCTGGAATGCCTGCTGGAATTTCTCGATCCACAAAAAAAGTTGTCCCTTTCAGGTCAAAGCTGTCATGGGTGCTGCAATCCTGGAGAAATCATGGATGAATCTCCGATAGTAGCCTGCCAACACAAGAAAAATCTGCACCTCCGTCACACTCCGGGGTGGCTCCCATGCTAGCACTGCCTCCACCTTTGTTGGGTCCACTGCTACACCATCTGCTAAGATAACGTGTCCTAGAAAGTGGACCTCCTGTAACCAAAACTAACACTTCGAGAGTTTCCCATACAACAGGTGCTCTCAGAGTGTGTCCAGAACCATCCTTAGTTGTCTTGCATGCTCTTCCTCAGACGCAGAGTATACAATGATATCGTCGATGAAGACCACCACAAATCATTCTATATAAGGCTTAATGATATATTTCATGAGTCCCATGAACACTACCGGGGCGTTCGTCACGCCGAAGGTCATCACCATGTACTCATAGTGAACGTAGGGACATCTAAAAGTTGTCTTCGGTATATCCTCTCCTTGTACTCGCAACTGGTGATAGCCTGATCATAGATCAACCTTAGAGAACCATTGTTCCCCTCTCAACTGGTCGAAGAGGTTGTCGATCCTTGGCAGAGGATACTGGTTCTTCACGGTCACCTGATTTAGGCGGTGGTAATCAACACACACCCTCATGCTCCCACCTGCCATCTTGGAAAAATGTACTGTGGCCGCCCAGGGTGAAATGATGGGTCTCACAAATCCCTTCTTCTGCAAGTTGTCCAGCTACATACTCACCTCACGAAGCTCTGTAGGAGACATCTGAAAAGTCGATGCTGATATCGGGGTCATCCCAGGTTGCAACTCAATGAAGAAATATATCTCCCATCGGGGCGGTGACCCGGGGACATCCTCTGGAAAGACATCCGCATACTCATCAACCACTACTGGAAACTGGAAACATGTAACATCTTCCCTGATAAGGGCTATGCTTGCTAGCTGATGTGAAATCGGTTGTGCCCTCCTATGTACGAGTCCATCCTGCGCTTCCTGGGTCTCTCTTTCACTGACAAAAGAGAACCTCGTTCCATCACTGCGGACACACCGAACCCTTTTCCTAAAACAATCAATCTGGGCATGAACTGTGGATAACCAATCCATACCATGAATGACATCGTAAGTCCTCGATGCTACCACCAAGAGGTTCCAACCAAAACTCTCGCCTCCAAGGGTCAGGTCACACTGCCTGTAAATATGTGTGATCTCTGAATCTTCCCCATTCGGTGTTTCCAAGTGTAAGGGTCGAGTCAATGGCTCAACAGGATTCTCAAGGTATAGAACAAGATAATCATCCATAAAGGAATGACTAGAACCTATGTCTATCAACATGGCAGCCAAGATAGAAAGTACATAGATAGTACCTCTAATCATTCCGGGAGTACTTGGGTCATAAGGCTCTACCGCCTGCAGCTGTCCCTGTCTCTGTCCACCAGCTCCCTGTAACCGGGCTGGACCTCCTAGGAGTGGTGGTGGTAAAGGGTCGAAACGCCGACCACCTGCAGATACTCTCCTAGCTCCTCTGCCATGTCCACCACCTCACGGATCTTCCTGCTCCACACGTTGCCTCTACCTCGGTGGTCCATCCACTGCTCCCGTGTCAGGAGTACAGCGGGTCGGACAATCCCGGGCGAGATGCCCCATGCCGTCACATGAGTAACATCGACTCTCTCAGGGCTGGCTGGAAGCGCCCTGTGAACCATGCATGGATGATCTCCTATCCTGGGATCTCCTCTGGAAATGTCTCCCATGTCTGGGTCCCTGACGTCGACTCCCTGCCACCGAGGTCTCTGCTCTAGCTTGCCCACTACTGACAACTGCCGGCTGTCCCTACTCCGCCAGGAAGCTCTCGACCACCAAAGCCTGCTCGATCACTCCAGCATAAGTAGGAATTCTCATAGGGATGATGCTAGCTTGGATGTCTCTACGCAAGCCACACTCAAAAGTCCGATCTCTGAAGTACTGATCTTTGACCATTTATATCGAGTACCACGAGAGGTCGGTAAACCTCGATGAATAGTCAGCCACTGACATGGTTCCCTGCTGGAGATGAAGAAGCTCCTGTATATGTACTTCTCTGAGGGTAACCGGTGAAAACTCCTCTCTGAAGCGATGATCAAACTCCGACCATGCAAGAGTTGACTCGTTGTGAGTCTGGATGACCAAACTCCACCATCGCACTACCGAGCCCTGTAGAAGGCTCACTGCCAGGATCACCATCTGGTCTGCTTGTGTCCTGACCAAACGGAAGACTCTAGTCACTACCTCATGCCAATCCTCTGCTGCCTGAGGGTCAGGCTCACCTCGAAACCTAAGGGGTCTCTGTCTCTGAAACTCGTGGAGTGCGCTCAGCCTGCGCTCCTCCTCCACTGGTATAGCAGGCACTAAACGCTGCTCCACAAGGGGCGGAACAACTGGCACGCCACCTTTTGGTAGAACTGGGGTATCTGGTCCCTATATCAAAGATTCATCACTAAGGGGGTCATCCTCATGATTGATCTACTGGATCCTAGTGGGTGCGTGTCGCGGAGGCATCCTGTTCCAGAAACAATATGTATCACAGTTAGTGAGTATATCTGGAGAGCTGACTCAAGAAGGACATGGAAAACACAACCCATTCCTATATGATGCATGTACCATTATTTTTCCCCATGCAACTAGTGTTTTCATGTTCCAAGTCTAAAAGCAAGTTATCAGAGTCCTGGTGTATGGATACGTCGGCCACCACACCAACGCTGGGGTTCCTGGCCTAAGAGCCGAACTCGAAACACTTAACATTGATGACCTGAACCAACTCACAGAATCCGAGTCCTAAGGTAGAACCGACCATGCCTCTAATACCACCTTGTCAGAACCCGTTACAGTGGGGCCTGAGCCGCAACTGCCCAAGCCCGCCTCTAATAGGCCAAGGGCTGGTGACTAGAACCGAGTAGGCACACTACTAACATGGGAGGCATTGCCTATAAACCTGTACACACGCACACATATCTCCAAGCCCACGAAGCTGAAAAGTAAGAACTACTAAAAAGGAAAAGATGCATGCATACACTAAAACCCAACCATAGAGTACGACAGGACGTTAAAGTACAGTAAAGTAAAACCCTGGGCCAAAATTACAATCCCAATAAAAAAATTCTGCAACAAGTCCAACCTGTAGGAAAAGGTACTGGGACGACAACTTGTCGCTGAAGGAACACGCCTCGGCCTGTCTGAACTCACTGAGCACCGTCTATTCCTGGTCCGCCTAGAATCCTGTCAAAGGCTCACTCGTTTGCAGAAGACATGGCACGTGCGGGCAAAGCCCGTGCAGGGGTGAGTATAACGATACCCAGTAGGACACCCCGAAACCACAAAGGAAAATACAATAGAAGAAAATGACACAAATAAAAGTACATTCAGCTCTAAAGAGTATATGTCTACCAAAAATATAACAAGAATATCATGATATACCCATAAACTAACGACCATCACTATACCGCCACTAGGATCCAACACGAAGATTCTACTAGGCATGCCATGAGGAGGACAAACTCCAAGATCTGAAGAGAGAGATACAAAGTAATCGTTCCGCGAGGACACACTCCACAAGTACCATGGGAACAAGATGCTCAGATGAGGATCACAACCAATACATGGGGTGATTCTGAAAAATCAGTCTGAGCTATTCCACTAAGCAGTGGATCGGCACCCGGGTGAAGTTGGTCACGTCGATACCAAGAACTCTACCTAGGGTCCCAGGAATGAATAGAGGATCCGACTCTAAGTATCATAGAGGGGATTCCAACAAATCTATTTGGGAAGTTCTGCTGAAGGGATCATACTTCATGAATGAGTTGATACCAGAACCTTCAGGCGATTACCAAAGGTATGAACCCTAAGGACTAGTCCAAGTCATAGAAGGAATGTGGCTTGAGCCATGAAGAAAAAGATACATGGCGTGTAGTATGGTTACACGCCATGTTCCTTGACCTTGGGTACTGCCCGTGTAAATGGCCCGTGTCACTCGGCTTGTCGAAAGAAACTACACGACGTGTAGAAGAAAACACGTGCCGTGTTCAAGCACCTGGGCTTGTTCCGTGTACGCTGGCCATGTGCCCGTACACGGTCTCTGCCTGTGTCTGTGCCTCCTGCCCTTGTACCAGTACACGGGGTATCCCATATATCTGGCTCAGTCTGGCTGAGGAGGGGTATACACGACATTCCCTTGGCCATGTAACCCTACCCGTGTCTGTTTACTCCTAGATTACACGCTGATTAACCCTACTGATGAACACACGCCGTGTATCAGGACTACACAGCGTGTAGTCGGGAAATTTCCAGAATTGATGTTCTTCCTCCACGCGCGTTAGTTGATTCTCCGGACCTCGATTCTGTCATCCGTTCTCCACAAAACATCATATGTAGGGTCGCCTCCTCCTCGTGAAGCCGAATCCGTGGGTTCCAGCCCATCAATCGGCTCCAAGATCCAATTCCCTCCATCCGATCAGAAATCGTCCGAAGAACGATTTCTTCCGATCCGCTTCGATTCGTCCGCCGAAACCATCGTCGAACCTCCGCAAGACTACTGCAGAGTTGATCCTTCAATTTGGGATTGTTGCGTCGTAGAATGGATTCCCAACGATCCATTTTTCATCCCCCCACGAAGAACACTAAGAATGATCACGAAGAATGCAAAGAATTTTGGGGAGAACACACAGAAAAAACGAGAGGGACGAACCTCGATCGATGTTCGTGTCGATCTTGGTTCGTCACCATTAGAAGGTTGAATGAAACCAAACAAAATCAAGAATCACATACCCAAAAATCCCCGCGAAAATACCATCCCGCAAAAATGATCTTTCCGAAGGATAATCTATTCGTGGATTAGTCCGCCATTGTCGTGGAAATAAAAAAATGGGGAAAGGAAAATAAAAAACGTCCTACCTGGATTCGCTGTGTTTGCCAGCAATGATCTGGTTGTTGCGTTGTCATCGCTGAAATCCGTCAAGAATGTTGTGGCTGTTGCATTGGGGTTTCCTCCAAAACTTCCAAGGCTGCCCAGGGTTTTCAGGGTTTTGGTGTTGTAACCCTGGCCCCTGGCCTAAGCCTCTTTTGAAAGAGGATAATGATATAAGATTTTAAAAGTTCTTATTGCGAGAATAAAGTATTTTTATTAAATATTTTATCACTGTGGTGTCCAAAAACCAGATTTCACCACCAACCTGCGCTGACCGATGTTAGGCCCTGCCTAAGGTAAAATCATTGTTCTGAACGCAACGATTCCCTCAGATTTCTGATCCAAGCACTCATTCGGGAGTTATTCCACTTTTTTAGGAAAACTGCACGCACGCATAATTTAATTATTAAATTAAATTCAAACATTTGTTTCGGGTTCACCGGGACTTGGAACTACATGCCGTCTCAGAGCCTGGTCTCGAAATAATTCCCAAATAATATTAAATATTACAAGGAAAAATTTGGGACACTACAGATTCCCCGTACTTCTTATATAGTATAAAAAGTATGAATTATTCATGCAGAAATTATTTTTCTATCACTCTGTGATATTAAGAATCTATAATAATTTTTTTGGTTCTTCTCAACTACATAATCTACTTCTGAGAAATTTATTAGAATGTTCAATGGGAGTGTATAGGGTGGGGTCAGTCTAGAAAAGAGGAGTTGTCATGGGAGAATTTACAGGGAGGGGGTGTGTAGGGTGGGGGAGGTCTGTCCAAGTATTGGGTGGGGGTTGTAGGGAGGGGGTGTAAAGGGTATCTCGGGATGACGAGAATTCACAATTTTTGATTTTCCCCCATATTTATATATTTTATGTAAAATGGTAAGACCCTTAATTTTTATTGTTATCATATTACCTTTTCGTATTATTTTTGGAATGAAATTCTTTCAAAATTATTATTGATCATTATGGACAAGGAGGGGGTGTCCAGTGGGGTTGATGGGGCGGTTTTTAGAGGGAGGTGTTTCCAAGATGGGAGGGTGTTTCTAGGGGGAGGGGGTGTACATAGGGTTTATCTTGTGAGAGGGGACTATCCAGGAGGGGGATGTCTAGGGGTGGGGGTTGTCTAGGAGGGGGGATGTCTTGGAGGGGGGTTATCTAGGAGGGAGGGGTGTCCAAGAGGGAGGTAGGGGATCCATCATGGGGGATGGGTGGTTGTCTAGGGGGTGTCCAATATAGGGGGTGTCCGGGGGGTTTCCAGGGGGTGGCTATCAAGGAGGGGGGGGGGTTATCCCTGGGGTGTCTAGGATTAGAAATATAGGTTTGAAAACTCTATTATTTTTCAATATAAAGGGAATTATAGGATTGAAAACTCTATTATTGAAACTAACTAGAATAGGATGATGATCTGAGTTATTTCTAGGATGGGTGATGCTAGAAATTGTATCCCATTTTTTAAGGGATTAGTTGTTTGTGAATTCTCTATCATGTTTTTTATATATTTTTATTATGATGCCTTCTATAAAGATAAATAATATTCATTTGGACCTCCATTTGGGGCTATGCCAGCCATTCTTTTTACCTCCATAATTATTATTACATGTTGATTTCGTTAGCGGTTTGTTAGAATTATCCAAACAATTTGGTGAGTCTCTATCCTGTTTAGGCATGTGAATGTAAGGAGAAACTTTATTAATATTAATACCATAATTTTCAACTATTTGATTTTTGGTTAATCTCCACTATCATTATGAATGATGATATCTCCTTCAATGATATTAATGTCCTCTTCAATTTCGAAATATGTATTTTTAACTATGTTATTTTCTGAATATTGTTTTCATTATGTTCCTGGTCAGAAGATGAAAGCCTCTAATTATCTTTGTGAAGGATTTTAATCGTTATGTAAGAAAAATAAATAATTTCCATATGTTCCTCATTCCCCTTGATATATGGAACAATAGATGGTATCATGACTATAGATATTTCATCATATTTCATCTACACATTCATTCTACTCATATGTGATCCTATAGAGATGTCAATGCTATCCATGTTTTTCATTATTTCTTGCAAACTTATATTTTTAATTTCAACATATTCACAATTATTAGCCGGATTAGAAATCTAACAATGCATGAAGATCTTTTTTTTCATAGAGCTGGAAGTGTTGAACTTGGTGGATTTCTCTTTTATTCTTTCATTTTACGATCCAATAGAATCACTACCCATAACTCTAAAGTTACTAGAGACATCATTTTTGAAATTATTTTTAGATAATGATTTAAATTATTCTGGAATGCCTTCATAGTACATCATCAGGGTTCATTACTTTGTTTATTTTAGTTTTCCATCACCTTGGTTATGTCTCCACTTGTAATAGACTCTTGATTTCTATTCATCTTGGAATATGCATTGTGTTCAATAGTTATTCTCATGTTATACAGACCTATGAATTTTTCCACTAGGATAAACACCCTACTAGTGTTTGAATCATCTGAGAGTTCATGTTGATCCTTCTCGATCAAACCTATGAAATTTTTAAATTTCATTATCAATTTCCTAATCCTCTATTGTACTATCATCCTCTTCAACAAGGCCAGCCCAGGATTTAAAAGAATCATCATAGTAATTCTAGGTTCCTTGATTTCTAACCCAATCACAATTACTCTTTCATAGGGGTTTAGGATTCTCTATAGAATCTTTACCATTTCACTTCCTTTTAACTCTATTACACTTTATTTAATTGGGTGGGGAAACAATTTACTACCATACATTTTTCAATAGAGTGTCCAATTATCATAACCAAGTCACATAAGGGAGTTGAGGTGGGGGGGTTCTAGGAGGGGGCTTCTCCAGGTGGGAGGGGGTTTCTACGAGAGGGGGTTTCCAAGAGGGAGGGGGTCATGGAAAGGAGGGGTGGTGTCCATGAGGGAGGGTATCCGGGTGGTTTGTAGGTGGGAGGGGTTTCATGGTGGGAGTGGGTGTGGGTTTCTGTAGGGTGGGTGCAAGGGATCTACCGGGGGTTTCTAGGGTGTCTGTAGGGGGAGGTGGGTTCTAGCAGGGTGTGTAGGGTGGAGAGGAAGGTGATCTATCTTGGGAGGGAGTGGGGTCTGTCCAAGCTACATGGGGGTCTGTCTAGGGAGGACTGGGGTCTGTCCTCGGGGGTCTCTCCATGTTTCAAGGGGGTCTGTCTGGGGGGTATGTACATGGTGCAAGGGGTGTCTATCTAGGAAGGTGGTTTGTCTAGGGGGAACGGGGTTTTTCCAGGTGGGGGTGTATCCAGGGTGTAAGGGGGTATGTCCAGGAGGGGGTATGTCCAGGGTACAAGGGGTTCTATCTAGGAGGGGATCTATCCAGGGTGCAAGTGGGTTTGTCCATGGTCCAAGGAGGCTCTATCTAGGATGAGGGGACTATGTGTGGTCAGGGGAATAGTCAGGGGTGGTGGAGGTGGAAGGTATAGGGTAGGGGGACTGGGGGAATTAGAGGGAAGGGAACTATGGGGAATGCATGGGTTGGGGAACCGAGTAGAATGAGCAGGCATATAGGAATACTGTTTTTTTATTAACATTTAATATATAGCCACAGTTTCTAACCATGGCTATAGATAATGTTTCAATTTTTCCTGGAAATTGAAGATATAGCGATGGTTTGAACTGTGGCTATGGGCATATATCCATTGTTCAAACCGTGGGTAAATCCTTATATGTAGTGGTCAAACCATGTCTATGTGCCCTGTATGGCTTAAACAGTTGCCATAATTTCAAACTGTGGATTTAGGGATTTAGCCACGGTTTGAACCGTGGCTATATGGTTATAGACACAGTATGAAATTGTGGCTATATTCCTTACCCTATAGTCATTCCAATACTAGCCACAATTCATTAAACTGTTGCTACAACCTGTGGCCAAAGTTTTATGGCTTATACCCATAGTTTCAAACAATGTCTATAGCCTAAATTCCTAGTAGTGTGGAAGTTTATTTTTCATTATTATTCTAAATAAAATATAAGGGGTTGTTTCTATGAAGGGTTTTCATAGGTTCTGGTGAATTGTTTTCTTTTTTATGATCTTTTTTTAACATGCACACCACTATTTTAATTTCTTGTGAATACATTGGTTGTTAGGAATGAACTCTAGGTAGATATGTTGTCCTAGGGCCCAATGATGATCTAACTATTATCCCTTAGATAGACTATATTCTTCTTGTGAAATTGTTCTACTCTATTAGGTTGTGTAAGACAATATCGAGTGTTAGGATAGGTGGTAGTTATTTTAATCTGGTCATATTTTTGGATTTATAGTCGTGCCCTAGTTTTTTCCCAAAGATCATAGGTTCCCATGATAATTGTGACTGTCCTTTTTATACCAGTGTGTGTATTTTTCATAAGAACCAAGAATTCCATATTTAATAAAATACAATAAGACATTTTATAAAACATATTGTTAATTTCATTATTTTAATTTATATCAAGTTTCATTAATGTGAATTTAAAAATTATTGATTCATTTAAAATATGTTTAGTCCAAGAAAATAATTTCAAAGTGATTGTTTCATTTAATTAAAATGATGTGGATGTTTTAAAAAAAATTTCAGACTTCATATTAATATTTCATGTTCTGACCTGTCAATATATATTTTAAATACATATTTTTAAAATATAATGAAATGGTTTTCCTTTTAAATGATTTTGTATGGGGATTGGGGAGGATATCTATAGATACTTTATGTTCGTGCATATTATAATTTTAGGTTATTATTCATCTATTGATTTCTCATGGATCGTGCTTATTTTTAGGTTTTATGGTGACTCATAGAGTCACACAGAGGTATGTGGGTTATTTTATTTTATTTAGTTTCTTTTATTGTGTCATCCATTCTGGTTTTCCTTTCATTCCAATATAGATAGTGTTTATGCATGTGTTGTTATAGATGTTGAATAATTTTGTTTTTTTCTTGCAAGGGTGAAAAATGTGGGAGTGAGTTTTTATTCAATGCTCATTATCTCTTTATACATGTTTATTTTTTTGGCATGGAATTCCAATGTATGTATGCAACATGGTAGAATTTTTGATAAAATTTACACTGTAATATTAACTTATTTTATAGGAAAAATCATTCACACTAATTTTTTTTATGATTCCTTAGTGCTTTTCACCAGCCCATTGGTCATAATACACCATCTATGCCTTTTTATAAGATTATTGGTGTGTTCAGTGGATGGAAACTCGGGTAGGTTTATGGTAATGTGCCTCAAAACCTTTTTATGTTTATGAATATTTTTTTATATAAGTAAATTTTAATTATACTAATTTTAATAATCTTTTAATGTGAAACTTCATGTAATTTTATAAATTAGTATTCATATATGAGCATTTTTTTGAGATTGAATAATGATATTGATGTTTTTAAATGGGATGATTAAAAGCCACTTGAATATTGTGAATATATTACTCTTTCATATTTTTTCCCTTTATCTTTTTCTTAATAAGGCATTATTTTTCATATATATGTGTGAATCGTTATATTTCATGGAATTTTGTCTGAATGGTGGTTAATTAATTGTGTGTGTTTGTTTTGGAAATAATTTATATGTGAGTATAGATGTGGTTGAGTCATGTAATAATCATGTGTACCTCTATATACCTATTTAGGATTACCTGATTTTATAATTCCAATAAACCATGGAAATTGGTTTTGAATGGGTTTGAATGATTGTGATACACAATTATGATTTGTAACATAGTTTGATATTTTTTCTTGAGATTGTGGAAAGTTTTATACAAAATTTAAGAATCTATTTTTCCTAGTTACTAATTTTGATATATTTTTTAATAAAAAAATAAAATTTATTTTCATTCTGAAGTGAATATATCGGTAAAGAATATTTGTCTTTAAATATCATACTTTGTGTGTATTATTTTATTTTTTAGGATAAAAATATTTAAAGGTGGTGTCGCTGTAATAATGCAATAATTCATTTAGGATGAAAAACCATATAGTTAAGGATTGACTATAGTTATTTTTAACTTATTATATTTAATGATGTATTTATTTATTAAATTTTTCTTTCACTACCACAAAATGGGTATACACAATTCCCCCCATTAACCATGCTAAAAAAGAACTGATAAAAGGGTAATTTTAACTGCGCTTAAAAAACGCTATTAATAGTACCCCCTTTTCAGTATTTCTTTAGTGCAGACTAAATTTATTCTTAGGGATTACATTCGTATTGATATTATAAATTTGAAATATTATCATTTATTCCAAACTATTGTTATTTATAATCCAATATATAATAATATATATATATATATTATATATTGACACATACACTTTTAATTTTTGAAATAAATAATTAAATGTATTTACATATAAAATATATTTCCCATTATATATGGAAAATCAAAATAAAAACTAATAACCATTTTATAAAAAAAATATTTATATCTATATACCTATATAATTCATGTTTGTGTCTAGTTGTGTGTGTCTGTATTAACAAACTGAGATATATTATCTATATATTCTAACAAATGTATATACATATTAATATATAATATATGTAAATATATATAAATATGTATAATTATACTTTCAGATACACATATAAAATATGTTTGTGTGTGTTTTTTATATATGTATGTATGTATTTATTTATTTATAAACACACAAAAAAACATTTTTTACAAATGTATTTAATACCATTTATAAAAATATATATTAATATACGAATAATATATGAATAAAAAATATATAACTAAATATATATAAATAAGTTGATATAAATATATATTAATATGTGAATAAATTTATAAATATATAAATATATCTATATATATATATTAATATATATTAATATATGAATAAATATATAAATATATATATATAATAATATAACTATATATATTGATCTAATTTTTTTATAAGAACATCTGTTTTATTTATTTCAGATGGTATCACTGAACATGTGTTTTATGTTCATTTAAATAAATATATCCGTTGATTATTTTTAATAAAATCATTAAAAAATTTATTTTATATTTTTAAATGATTAATATATATGATGATTATTTTTTATGAAATACATAAGATATATTATGAGACATATATCAATTTTTTAAATTAGTGTCAAAACATATATCCTATGAGATAACTGTATGTCTTTAAATTCAGTCTTTCTCCTACCTAATATATTTGAAGACCTTTGACATGAAATGAATGTGAAAACTATATTAAATAGTGATGAATGAATCGAAATCAGATTAAATCAATCCAATTTATATATTGAGGTTATTCTTAATGTGTGTTTATTTAATCTCACACTCCTCCATGAGATTTTATGTCCATACAAGTAAATCCAAATGAAAAGGATTATATTTTTAGAATCATTATTTCAAGATATTTCACTAGACATATTATTTTTAATTTTTTTAATCGTGTTTGGAAGAGAATCAAGAGATAGGTTCTATCATTAATTTTTAAAAATATTTTTTACAAATAAAATAGGGAAAAATATAATTAAAAATAATATATCATTATTTATATTAAAAAAATGAGTCCAACAAGAGTATGAATGGAAAAATCTCATGTAAAATTTTTAATGTTATTGACATGAGAAATTTTTATGAATTTTAATGTCTGTGGGAATTTCATGGCCCATAATAATTGATTTTGGTAATAAATGTTATATTTTTTGAATCCTTGTATCAAGAAAAATCAATCAAATTATTTTGAGAAAAACTCAATGATCCAATTGTATTGGTTTTTGACAAACCGAAATTCATAAATATAAAAACCCAACACCCCTTTAAATAAAAAAATAAAAAAAACCACCTGCTAAAAGTGTATCTCTAAGATTTTAAGCCCATACAAATAAATTCAAATGAAATAGATTATATTTATAGAATCATTATTTCAAGAGATTTCAATAGACATGATATTTTTCATTTTTTGAATTAATGTTTGGAAGAGAATTTAGCGTGCGATATTATAATTATTTTTATTAACATTTTACACACATCAAACTGTGAAGAATAGAATTTAAAATAATATATAATTATTTATATTAATCATTTTTGAGTCAAAAATTATATTACTTATAGAAGTAATTTGATTAGATTTAAAATACAGAAATAATAAGTTTTAAAGGGAATATAATCCTCTAACAAAACACTAGTATGTCATTTTCATTTAAAATAATAATGGAACACTATAACTCACTAATGTTATATTACATTTAGAATTCTTAAAATCATTTATATGATTTTTCTAATCATTCAATAAATACTACTATAGAATTTTATAATAATTTAAGGTAATTATAAAATTTAGGAAAATTATAAATAAATTTATTTCAAAAAAAAAATAATTTAATTAATCTCAAAATAAACAATTATCTTCATTAATTGATTTATTTTGTCTGTATGTGTACATATTAGAGATATTTAAAATTGAGACAGTGACATTTGGTAACATCCATTACATTAAATATTATATTAGTCCTGTTATTGGAAAAATTTCCATTAAACAAATTAAGTTAAGAGATAATTTGATAATTGTGGAATATCCATCATCTAATAATTAATATTATGAAAATCTATTGCCTTATCACATATTTTTAACATTGATTATCTTGATTTACCCTTAAACATGGTGATAAATTTTACCTTGATTATGATTGATATTGACCGAAAATAGAAGGGAAATATTTTAAAATTTTGAATAGATAGATTCAAAAAATATGGAGTCAAGTTTATAAGTTTAATTTTTTATATGTGGATGAAATTAATTTAAAATAATCCAGAAACATGCAAAGAAAACTACCATTTAGACAAAAACATTTTTAAGAATAACAATATTTTTTCTTATCTCATTCCTAGAAAAATATTAAATAAATATTAAAAAAAAAGTATTTAATATATAAAAAATATATTACATTAAAATAATTCACCAATAGTGTATATTTTAATTTATTAAGAAAAAATTCCATACACATATAAATATAATTTTTCTGAATAATGACTTTTACTTATATAATTTTTTTAAATTCATTCATAAAATTGATTCAAATGAAGGTAATTTGATTATTTAAAACAAAGAACTAATTTTACATTTGAACTATTTTATAAAAAAATATAACTCTATACATGATTGAATGAAAATATATTTTTCATTAAAAATCGTTACTTTTTTACTATTCATTGAAAAATAATAATTCTCATAATATTCTAAAAAAACTCATCCGTAAATAATTTATATATACTGAATTAAAATGTTATATCCTTTTAATTAAATATTATATCTAAAATCTTTAGAAATTAATTTTAATATTTTCTCAAAATGATAAATAAAAACTTTAAAAAACGTTTTTTTTAATGAATAAAATTACTTAGTTAAAATTTAGTGAATATTTACCAAATATTTGTCAATAAATTTATTTTTATTATGAAATTTATATATATTTCAACTATTATTTAATATTTTAAAAAATTATAATATTTCATGATTTATATAGTCTTGGTGTTTCATATAATATACACTATTTAACATATTATTCATTATAAAAATTGGTCTGTGAAAATTTTCATATTTGGAAGAAAACATAAAAACCTTAGTATCTTCTTGAGACAATATAGATTTTATTTGAAGAGTATTCATCGTTATTTTTTGTACTGGAGTTATCCAATCACCAATGATATTTTATTCCATAACATCATCCCTACTTCATTTCATTCTTACAGATATTTATCATACATTATCAACAAAATAATTTTTTCAATCCGTTTACAATAATTTATCCCCATGTGCTCCCCCTAGTAATATCACTTAATCATCTATTTAGTATTGCATTACTATAAATTTTTAACATTATTTTCTCTTAAAACTCCCCATTTGATTGAAATTTCCACTCATTTTCACACAAATTGATCTTGAATTTTAATGAAATTTCATGAATTTTATTCGAAATTGTATTCCATGATTTTATATGAATTCCGAAGGAAAATTCCATCATCCCCATGAGTTTAAATATTTAATTTCTTAAACTTGTTGAGAATAAACAATTTACCCCCCAAAATTAAAAATTATTCCAATGTGGGATTTTTCCCATACCATATTTCGCATTGTCTGTTCTCTTCATTTGGAGTTAACTATCCCCTTTTGTATATATAAAATAAATTAAGAACTATTGTTTTAATTTTTCTTTTAATCTTCATTTATTATCATTCATTTCTTGGGATGTTCCTCTACCTAATTATTAGTTAATTAAATACCATTTTCAATCTAAAACTTCTTAATTTTTATCCCTAGTATCTTCTCTACTAATATCATGTCATATAACATACACTGAAACACTCTATATTTGAATGATATGTTCATAAACCATGTCATCCTCCCATAATCATCAATAAATAGAGCTGGATAACTTTATTCATCCACAGAATTTGGGTGATATTGTCCCCCACACATCCACCTTAACTAAATCATGACATGTCATTGAAATTTGTTCTTAATCTTGTATGCATTTTAAATTATTTTCCATTTTTCAAACTAATCATAGTGTTATTGTCATCTTGAGAATGTTTTAGGATATTATGATATCCTTCATTATACACCACATCTTATAAGGACTTTTGGATTATTTTTCCATAAAATTTTATTTCCATATGCTTTTATATTATTCCTTGCACATAAAGTGCCTATATTATTCCCCACTAATGAGTTAGACATTATATGGATTAGGTTTTTTAAGCACTGTGGAGTCGATCCCTTCAGAAGACTTTTTTTCAATGACATGATAATGAAAATGATAGGTATTAGATATTTAATGTGATTCCTAAAAAAATTATATCCATGAAAGAAATTTATATATAACATAAACACTCATAATTTTACTCTTGATCCCTCACCTATTAAGTGATGAGGTGATAATGGTTGAGGGAATCTCAATGATTTTTTAGTTTATTATCATATTAAGTGAGTGGAAATTGTAAAAGAATAGTACAAGAATAAAAAGATATTGAAAAATAAAATTACATACTGTAATTAATTATTGGAACAATAAATGTGAACTCCTAGGATGAAAAATATTATAACAGGGTCCAAGGATCTAATATAATTCAATATAATGCCTAATTATTCTAAAAATTTGGCTTAAATATCTTATTTATAAACTTCATCATCATAATGTCATTATTTTTATCATTTTGGAAAGAATTTATATAAATTAGATATAAATCCTTATCTATTCCACATGGGTTACCTCATTGTGGTTCAAGGGATGGTGTTGGTGTGCCATGGATTTATATTTCTCCTTCAAAATCCATATCTCTCAAGGTTCATGTAATAAAAGTAAAAGTACTTCAAATGAAACATTATCTTCTCTTATATTTATCAATGTCATTATATCCTAGTGTGGGAAATAATATTTTTTAATTACTAAGGAATTATATATCAATATTACTTCGTAAATTTATAGAATAATGTTCATATGTTATAAAATGATCTTCTACAACTCATCAAAGGGGTATTGAAATTTAAATTCAATATGATGTGGATACATCTATAATATCAATACACGATTTCTCTATTAGATCCCATGAGACTCATCCACATTAAAGATTTACATTATTGGTATCATCATTCATAATAATTATTTATCTTACCATATTATATGGTTCTATGATAGTGTCTAATGATACCACAAATCGCACTCTTCTACTCATCCTATAATTTAATCCCCTCAACATAGACTTCATCATTGATTATTAAACTATTTCATGTCCTAGAGATCATTTTACTACTTCAATGACTGGCTACAACCATGGTTTGAATCCATTCATAAGATGATTTCATGTAATTTTTGTTATTATTTTACTTTATACCTAAAATTTATTATATAATATCATAAAATCCTAACATCACATTTTATTCTTTGGTAATCATATATATCACCTTTTTGTAATGTTGTGGAGTGAGGTCCCTAATTTTGGTGGAAATATTCAAAATTACATCCATCTACACCATGACACCAATTTGTGGAATTATTTCCATCTAGGTTTACCAATTTTACTTTGGTCAAACTAACTACATAATAAAAATTTGGAGAAATCTCCCAGAAGTTTCTCTAATAACATCAAGCGTGGATCCAAAAGATTCCTTAAGCTATATACTTCCATTAATAAATAAAATAACAAAAATTTCCTAGAATTATGTCTCATAATAAATGAAAACCATGATAAAAAATATTCATCAATAATAGTTATCAAATTTCCCCAAAATTTAACATTTTTTATCCTTAAGAAAAATATATTTTCAAAGATTCCAAATAAGGTTGATCCTTTAAATAAATAAAAATAGTAGAGGACATGTGTAAAAACAAAATATTAGCTGAAAATTTTGAAATTCTAATATACTCATACTCACTAAGTATTCATACATCCTTATAAATATTATACTTCAATTATTATTCTCATCCATGATTATTTTTCAAATATTCCATAGAAAAACATACCCATACATTGATATACATATTAATAAAATTTCACATTCAAAACTCTAGAATAATGTAAAACTAGAGTTATGATAATTGTCAAATTCATGTCTTCATATTTATAGTCTTGTATAATTTCTCAAATCACTATATAGAAATCTAACCAGAGAAATAAAGTCGAAATCCTAAAAATGTTATAATGTCTTTCAGGCTAGAGGTGGGTAGTTCATGATGTAATCATTAAAAATTAAGGCTTTAAAAATGTTGATAAATTATTTAAGTATAAATAATGATTATTTAATTAATATCAATGAAAAGGGGACTTACTTATCATATTCAAAGTCATCATATACTATCAATATCAACTTCTATTAATGATTCCAATCATTAAAATTCAACAATTATGACACAAATGTTCATCATATTTTTCTTTCATTTTCCTTTTTTACAAACAAAATTGAACCATGATAAAGTATCAAAGCACTCAAACTACCTTTTTCTAATTTCCTCTTGGAACTAATTATAATAGTTTTAATAATTCCATAGATCATGTATAATATATCATTAAAATGTACATGATATAATATATTATTTAGATTTATTTTCCAAATAAATATAGGAATCAAGTAATGAAATTAAAAAATTTATTGGAATCAACATCCAAATCACTAATTACAGTTCTACCACATTATCTTACATGGTATTCTCACATGGTCATTCCATTCATCACCAATCTCCCTTTTTAAACTCAAAAGAAAAAATCATGCATTTTTACTAAATAATGTCATGCATGAAGCATACATTAGCCTATAATTTAGATTACTTATCTAGATGTTTCAGGGTAATTATAAGATTAAAATAGGGTCTGATATAGGTTGGGTCTAAAGGTAAAAATGGTTAAAAATATCCTCACTCATATTAGTGTGGTTTGAAAAAACCACATTTTTTTAAAAATGATCAAAGAGAATGTTTAAATGGAAATGTTTTTCTGGAATTATCTTATGAAATAGCTTATTATAAATAATATAAAAATTATTTTAAAACAGCCCTCATGAATTGAATTTCAAAATAGTAAAAAACCACTCCAAACATGAACCTTATGTAATAATCGAATAATAAAAAAAATTATAACTTATATATTAGTGGCCAAAATAATTCTGTAATTATATTGGATATCATATTAAGAATTAACAAGGAATTTTTTTCAATATTTTTAAAATAAAATTTTTTCTTTTATTTACATATGTGTTCATAATTTTCATAATTTAGAAGATGTCTCCAAAAATGTGTATGTGTCCATTTATTTCAAGAAACAATTCATGTTATTCCAAGAATCCATCCAGCATAAATAATTTCAAATACAACCTCCACTATTTAAGATTTTTGTGGGATAGATGAAAATAAATATTCTATTAAATACATCATAGTAAATTATCAAATGTCAAGAAAGAATTAAGGAGCTCTATGATTTATGAATGATTTTTTTCCTTCATAACTGGATGGAATTTACAATATGAAAATCCTATGCATTGGTGGATTGTAGGGGATTTTATTTCCTAAAATGAAAACATTGAACTATGTAACATGATATTATGAAAATGTTATATTTATTATGGTTAAGAATAAGTTGATGGAAAGAAAATAAATATTATATTTTTTTTCATTCAACATGTTATATAATGGATCGATAATGAACCAGAAAGGAAATTAAATATTGTAAATTCTATATAATATGAGAAATTAAAAGAAAAATATAAGTCATTAAAAAAATTTGGAAGGGGGAGAAATCCTATGTCTCCGTGTTCCATCCCCTATATCCCCATTAGGATCCCCCTCCACTAAGTTTGTAGTCCAGGAAATCAAGAAAGTTTTAACGGACTGCACCTATCAGCATTGAATCGCCTAATATTTATCCAAAAAAATTTCCTGGACAACTAATGTTTTATATGGGAAGGTAGAGTACTATAAATCAATGTTGTGTTAGAAACTACTTCTATTTCACCCTATAAATTTGGAATGACAATCAATGTTGGTCCTGAAGACTACTAAGATAAATGATCAATTAGGGATATAGCTAAATTAGATGCATGTGAGTTTGATAATGGAACTTTTGTAGTAATTTGGGTATATGGTTCCCCAATAGGTAGGGTAGCTGCAGACCTATGACCCTTGGAATGTTCAGTGTTTACAAGAGGATTAACTATAATATAGATATCTATATTGGTGGTTTTATTTTTTATCACTATGAAGGGATATTATAGTGACTATTCTAGTAGTGGGATTCAAGGGATGATCATTCTATTGATTTTCCATCTTCTTAATCCTTAGGGAGGTCATGTGGTGATAAACTAGTTCAATAAAGGGAACATCCATTATAGCGTAATTTGTCAGACCCTTTCCATTATTTTGGAACTCCAACTCAAACTATCATCATACATTAGTATCCATAAGATAACTAGTATCCCATGTGTCAGAAGGTGAAGAAGGGTATATTAGGGTTGGTATTAATGCTCAATTTGGGGTGGTATAATACAAACTAAATATGGTTATGGTTGAGTGGGATAAAAGTATTGAGTTAGGATGAACCTAAAATGTTCCCACTATGGTGGATAAAGTAGAAACTTTTGGTGTTGAGTTATGTCATGTGGTAGAATTGGAGGTGGATCAAATTATACCTCTATCATATCAAATAAATATTGTTTGATCTCAATAATATACTGAATATAATTGGAAAATAATAATTCCACTCTCTATGAGGAAAGGGTGGGGGTTGTCCCTATGAATGTGAAACTTCTATTCATCCTCTTAGTGTTGGGTTAGATTCAGAAGTCAAATAATCACGTGATTGTCCCTCAATAGAATCATAATCCAACATTAAATAAGTATAATATTCATCTCATTAATTACCTTTCCCACTATTATTAATGGGACCATTTTTTCAAATAATGGGAGTTCAGACAACATAATCAACCCCAATGAGAATAGGTTAAATGATTTGTCAAAACTCCCAAGTGATTTTAATTTTATGTAGTTAAATTCCAACACATTAAGAATGCCCTTGGTCTTGTTCAAAATTCACCATTAATATAATAAAAATTATTTAGTCATGTTGATTCATAACTACAATATATAAAATCTAGAAAGAATAATAACATATAATCTGATCACGAATCCTTATGATGAACCCTTATCAACCCATTACTGAGAGATTTCACAATGTATAATCCTTAAGAGATAACGTCAAAACTAGTTTCCCTTTTTTTTATGTTTTTTCCTTCCCAATGTGTAAATGGTTGTTTGGATATACTACTTACGGATTTTGTTCTTACAGTGCACCAGTATAAAATCATTATAATCTACTCTCTCAATAAAATAAAAATTTGGACACATTATCCTTCTCCATACTCTACAAACCAAAGGATCCAATTATGTTGAACTATTTTTAACTTAATATACTACATTTTGAAATCTAATACTGACAGCAACTCTAATATTCACACTATAGAAGCCTCCTCCAAAACCTGAGTAATATGATATAAATTCATAGTTTTGAATGAATATATAATCTGATCGAATGTATCATCATATTCCATAATATGCATGTCAAAATTCATTTTTTATGAATTCCTATCATTTAGAGTCTACATATACTCTTCCAATTTTAGGGTTCAGTGAACCATATAAAATAGTTATGCTGATTTTGGGATAAACCCCGCATATAGATTATTGATAGGTTGTTTGGTTGGTTTGGATTAGGTTAGGTAATAGAGATTTGAATTTTTTAGGTGAACGGATTTGTAAGGGAATGATGGTTGTGTGGTAGATTATCCAGTTTATATTTTATGGGTATCATAGGTAAATTATTTTTTATTATTGTCGATGGGTATTTAACTTTTTATTTCTTGTTAACAGTGTTAGTTTGATCCATTTTGAAGGGATTGGGAAATGGATGGGCAATGGATCAAGATAGAATCATATGGGGGTTTTATTGTGTTGTTTTCATGTATTGGAAAAAAAATTATGTTTAGAATGATATGGTGAATTTTTATAGTGTGGGTTGGGAAATAGTGTAGTGATTGAGTTGAAATAGGTATGATGAGGTTCAAGATGGAGAAGATATAAAAGTGTAACTTTACAGCTTGAAGGTGACCATAACCAGATCGAACAACTAAGAAAATCAATTTAGGGAGAACCTAGAGATGAGAATATGGATAATAATTATAGAATTTATGTTTTAATATTTAGAATTAAATGTATTTGAATACATTGTGGATGACCAAGTCATTACATCCTGTCGTTTTTTTTTTCTAAAAAAATGGTGTTTTTCAAACTCATCCCTCTAGAGTTGCAATTCCTTGGGGGAATTCACTATAGATAAAACATGTCTTTTTATCCCTATGTGATTTCTTTTAGGTCGAAATCATGACCTAATTCCTACCATATAAAAATTAATTTTACCTTTTTTCAATCTTCAAGCATAATAGAATAATAAATTACTTCCCATTGCAACCTAATTTTTTAATCCATATTATGATATTTTGTGGTTTGGTTACAGTGCACACCCACCCTATTCGAGTATGATCTTTTCTATCCAATAAGTTTACATTATTATAGTTTACTCAGAAATTGTGTGTCATAAGTCTAGAATTATGACTTTATGGTGTGGTGTTTTATGAAATGATATATCTATTTTTGCATTAAAAATGATTCCTTTTATCCGTTGGTTATTACTCCTCTAAAATATTATGTTATCTCAAATAGATCATTAGTTGGGGAGTAGTGGAGAGTTCCCTATTGCCACTAAACTAATTTATCCTAATAATTTCTAACCAATTAAAAGTATAATTATAACCCTAAAAAGAAAAAAACATACCTATGTGTCTCCACAACTTGCGCATTAATTAAAGTCAATATCTAGATGTAACATTGTATTTTCAGTAAAATTTGAGAGATTGAATAAATAAATTATGAATGTTTTATATGTATATATTCATTTTTTATTAATGAACGTGAATGAAGTTTCATGCCATATTTAGATCTAAATTTTATCCTTGTGAAAATGAATTTATTCCATGACGGTTCATAAAAAAAGACACTATAGTTTTCTTATAAACAATCTAATATAATATTTAGCCAACATTATTACATCTCCTGGTATGAATATTCTATGGTTGATTCATAAATCACACCAGTTATTGATTTTATATTTATAGAGATTTAAATTCTTATATTCATCTATTTCAATATATTATATTTATCCAAATGTAGTAGTATCTTTCTATCTTGGTGTGAGTCCATATCAACTTTCTTTATAGCTTTATATTATCGATACTCTCGATCCAACAGTAAATGGCCTAGTTTCTCATCGATAAGCCCAAATGGGGTTATGATATTCATAATTTTAAAATATATCATCTTTTACTATAATTTATTATCATTGTTCTATCTATAATCATTCCATATTTGAGTTCTAGATTTCTCCAAAATATTTATAATCACTCAGTTGGATAATTCTACATTCCCATAGGTTTGTGGGTGGTGAGGTGAGATGGTATTATATCAAACACTTTAATTTTCTAGCGCAAAATAAAAATATAATTGTTTAAATGTGTTCTTCAATGAATAATGAGTAACATAGACATACCAACAAGATAAAAATATGTTATTTTATAACAATTTATTCAGTAAATTGGATAGATTTTCCATGTGGCCTCATATTATACCCATTTAGAGATGAAAATAACATACACAAGTATGTTTTTTTTCTCATGGATCATGTGAGGGGGCCCATAAAATCAATTCTCCATAAATCAACCACCTCAAATTTTAGAATTGGGTTTTTTGGAATATCAATTCTTTTCCAAATATTATCCATTTATTTTCATCAATCATAGCCTCATATGAAATACCTTTGATCTTTGAGGATGTCCCAAAAAATAATCCAAATTATATTATCATGACATTATTCTATAATCTCAATTGTGTCCTATATTTGGTGATGAATAGAACAATTCTCGAATGATCTTATGATTGTATTTGGGAACACATCACTAAATTAAGCATTCGCTACATTGCATGAATAATAAGTGATAATCACAAAAAAATGTTTTGGATTATCTAAAAAGATTATTCATTACTAATATAAAAAACATTGATTTATGGTCTCATTTTTTAATAAATCTATAATATTGAAACCCCATGGTAGAGATTGTAAATTATTATAGAAAAGCTTCTTATACAAGAAGTCATCATCAATTTCTCTCTCATTATCATATTATAAATTATTTAGTGTAATCTCAAAAAATTGTCAACCACTATAATATCTAATCCCTTTTTTCTATGTTAAACCTATAAAACTGTTGAAGTAAGAAGATACACCAAATTAGGCATGGATTAGAATCCTTTTTTAAAAAATAACTCAAGAGTTGTGTTCAATGTATACAGTCACCTCAAAGATGACTAAATATGGTTTGAAATTATCTAAAGAAAAAACCATTCTTATATGTTTTTCTCAGTGATAGTTCAATTTATTATGTACATATTATGGGGATGGCTATCATAATTGATAGGTTGAAAAATATGATCTACCCATAGTATTAGAGTATTTCATATAATGAAATCACTTGGATCTCACATTATTATGAAAAGTTTTTACCAATTTAGAAATATGTTCATTTTTGTGGCAAAACTGTTCTTTTTCATAGAAATAAATTATTCCTTTCATGATGATCCAAATATAAAAAAAACATACATTGACAAAATATTGGTGTGTGGCCTAGATATCGTGAAAAAATAATTTATAAAGTGGTGGAAAAATACATCATGTCCAAAAAATATTTAAATCACCTTCACTATATTATGATCATGGAGGTCTTTTATAAGTATTTTCATTACAAGATCTACTATTATAATTTTTTTGAAATTCCATTCAATAAAATGACACAGCCTTGAACTATGAAGAAGAACTTTTCCCAATTGAGAACTAAGAATTTTTCATCAAATCTATTAAGTACCAAATCATGTTTATATAGGAATAATTCAATGGATATCTGATATACTAAGAAATTATCCACGAAAATCTCAAGAAATTATTTCACCGTGTTCTGGAAAATAAGTGGAAGAAGCTTTGAAAAGTCAATTGTTCATTAAACGTTCCAAAATACATGGGATGATAGGATAATGTTTTATGTGGGAAAGTAAGCACTGTCTTCTCTTTTTTATTTAGACAAAAAAGTATTTCGTTGTTACGAGAATGTCAAATAAATGGAAAAAAGAACTAATATTGAGATAACCTATTAAGAATTGATCCATGGTTAATAATTCAAGGTTTTCCTTTATGTAGTATATTTCTAGTATTTGATAGATTATGCATACCTAATATCATGTTAATATCATTATAGGTATCGTCTCATTATCATCAGCCACTATCTTAGTCTGCCTCGAGTATTTGGAATTACATGTAATGGGGTCACCCATTTACATTTTTATATTGAAATGATGATCCCCACATCAAGTATTTTAAGAACCATTTTCTTTGAAAAATCATTTATAGTTTGTCTTCGTCACACCTGTAGTAACAATCATTGTTTTCTCACATCATCTAACAGTTATATTTTGTGAAAATAGAATGATTAATTCCATTGATAATGGAAAGAAATTATGTGCTTTATCCCATATTATTTTCAGCGAGGTATTTATGATTTTTATCTATTTTCTTGTTTTTAACCCTTCCTCTTGAAGAAATTAATTTGTGCGAAAGACAATATTAACTCATTTTGTGATGTAAAAACACAAAGTATGTTAATTTATAATTTCCGTAAAACATATAACAATTTTTATTCCTATTAATTTCTTAATAATCATTATAAAATAGTCCTTTTCACCCTAGAATAAGTACCATAGTGTTTGTGTCAATCGATTAAGATAAATCATTGGTATTTTGATTTTTGAAGAAATTAATTCTGGATAAGAATCAATATAAGTTTGTTTTATCCATTGCATGACTTCATCTTTTTCCTCACCCTCTTGTTATAAATTATTCTCCTTAGTTTCCACCATATCATCAGTTAGTTCCACTATATTACCTCTTTTACTATTTATTGACTCATAATGGATGGGTGTTCATTAGTTGAATTTTTTTTAGAAATCCAATTATTTAAATTCATGATTAATAGTTTTAATAAGATCAAATATGAGTTATTCAACACTTACAATAAAAATTATTCATCATGATTGACATTTATAAATGTTATTTTAGTATCAATGAATGGTCTTCCAAGGATTATAGGAATATCTCATTCTTATTATATGATGAGGAAAAAAAATCAACGGGGAATCTAAATTTATCCACCATTACAAGACATATTCAAAAATCCTAAGGGGTACTTCATCGATATACTAATATGTCAGAGTCAAAATAATACCAAGTTTGGATTATCAAACCACACATTTATAAATACACATATTCGAATAATATTTTCACCTCATTCCTAAGTTAAAATGTTTTTTATAGAATGTGTATGAACTAATGGTGAACAAGATGGAAAATATTCCAAGATCTCTAATCTTGGAGCTATAATCTTTTTAAATTATATTGAACACTCTTTTCATAGATAAATAATACCAAAAACATGTATAATTATCGTTTTTTAGTAATTCCTCTAAAACATTATCATAATCCAACATTTAATAAATAGAGTAACTAAAATAGATGTGTATATAAAGTTGTATGAAACCACATAAAACATCTGGTATTACCTTTTATAAAATAATTTCCTTATTCTCGATAAGAAATAAATAGGGGGTATGTATGGATCTGTCTTTTTGTTTTATTCTTCTTATTACAAGCCTCTTTTCTAGATATTTCCCATATTATAATTATCATTTTTATATTATCTTGTATCCTAATTATATTAATAATTCTTCTATTTCACTATTAATTTATATTAATCCATTTACACAAAATTTTCTTTCTATTTTTTTTATTTTCATCCACCTATCACCTAAAAAAGTGTCATAGCCTTCACCTTCTCTAATGGGGTTCCTCCATGTTACTCGATAAGGTACTATGTTGTCACTATAATAATGTTTTATATATTTTTCCCACATGGTTATAGAGTTGTAGGTAGGGTATTATTTATTCACTATAGAGTTATACTGTCTTACAATATACTGATAATACTTTTGGATGACGATATTTGACATTCCTTTAAGTGATTATTTTATGGGATATGATGGTGGATTTGGATAATATTTATGTGGAGGATGGTTGGTTTATGATTTATGGGGTGGTAATTGATAGAATACTGATAGGTGTTATGATTCTTGTGAATATATGTGTATATCAATATTTTATTTTAAAATTAAGACACATTTCTATTATCTATAAATTGGATTTAGTTATGGATTGTGTTGAATTCACATCCATTGGTTGTAGTTATTTTTGAATTGTTTTGGGATTGGTTATAACTAACACTCTTTCAATTGAAAGGATTATTATCCATTGAACCCTACTAAATCCTTGGTATATGTGGGGTCGTCCTTACATCACACGATATTATAAAATGTTTTTGAGTGTTAGTGGTTGTGAATACTGTGACGTTTTCAATGACACTATAAATTATATGTTATTTAATTTATTTATCAAGGAATATTATTAGTTATCTGAAATGGTGATCATATTAAATTAAAATATTTCTCTCCTTGGTGGATTGTATCCACATTTTTGTAATTTAGTATTTTGATTAATGTTGCTGAGAATTTATTTTTTCAACTTCAATTTCATTCATAATTAATCATTTACGGAATAGTTCATTGATCCTGACTCAAGTCATAGGATGTATAAATTAAATAACTGATTCATTCATAGGAAAACATCGACTCAATTATTTAAAAACATCTTCATGAAATAATTCATTTTATCCCATGTTTCATATATTGATTATCAATCAACTTGTGAAATGACTGGTATTTCATTCTAAACATCTATATCGTCTATAGTGGAATGTATCTGTCTAATACACATTTTTATAGGTTATACTTTGTTATAATGTAACCATAGAGGTAACTCTATAAAGAATCTATTTCTCAAACCTATAGTTAGAAGTAGAAAACCCCCAATCATATAAAATTTTATGTCACTCAGTGATTATTGAATATTTCACAAAGTTCTCTATGTATAGTCTAATAACTATGTAGTTCATTAGTTTTAATTCCACTAAATCATCCAATATTGTTTTATTGGTATTAGGCTTAGTTTAATCTTAAAAATATTCACCTAATTCAAATGATGAACAAAACTAAAGGAAAAACCCTCAATAGATGATAAATCATAGTCCATTGTGTCTCTAGCCTGGGGATTTTGTGCGGATCCATAATTATGGATCTAATTGGAGAATTTTCTATGATGTACATTGGGTGTATTTCAGAGCATGTTCTCTGGGATGGTAAATCATATGTATGGACATAGGAAACTCCTGTTATTAGGGTTGTAATTAATCATTTCTCATGAATCAAGGCTCCTTTATCATGTTGTTGGCATCCTAGTTATGCATTAAGTTTCATTAAATGAAAAAACAAAAAAAATCCATGAACATAAAGATAATTGAAATAAAAAAAGTATTAATAATTTTAGAAGATAATTGGTTAATAAAAAAATCATTATTATACTCCTATGTTCACCATTGATCACCACCAATAGTGCCAAAAAAATGGATATCCCACAAGAATTATCAGTTCTAGTGGGTAATCGTGATTAAAAAATATGTGTTCCAGATTTTTATTATTCTACTAAGTCACATAATAGTGATGGTCTATGTTTGGTCCCATGAGTGATACATATATACCACAAGATAAATCCATAGAACTTTTTGTTAAGTAGAAATATGTGAATCTAGATGCGTCAAAAAAATTGAAACAAACGTCTAATGGTTTTTAAATAATCATACAAATCACAGGATTAATTTCAAAGTCTATTTTTGAAAGAAACACCAACATATTTCAATCATTAATTGGGTTTCATAAACCAGTTCCATTATTTAATAAGTTTAATAGTTTCTTATGGTAAAATTGTATTGATTTTAATTGAGATAATATAAATTTGTTGGTCAAATAGTAAGATCAGAATTATTTCATTAAGTTAAATCATTAAATTAAATGATAAATAAAATATATTGTTAATTGATTAATTTTATCAACTAATTTTTATTTCTGTTCTAAATATTCCCTTTTTAAAAATACTAAACAATAAATAAGATTATAATTAGTGACTCAAATTAAATCTAAATTGAAATGAATATTCATGAATAAAATTGATTGATAATTTAAACACCCATACTTCTAATCTTAATCCATTTCCTCTTAATTGAATTTCCACACATGGTTGAGGTTAGATATAATATATTTTACTTGAATATATTTTAAAGGGAGTGAAAAATAGTAAATTAATGCTGATGAATATTGAAATATAATCATTTATTCCCTTTATTAATAATCATCCTTATGTATTGCACTCTGTGTAATAGATGTGATTTGGATAGGGGGTGTTGTTTCAAGCTATAAAGCAGTAAAAGAAGGATTTATTATTTATTGTAAATCAAGTAACAAAATTTATTTTGGAAATATTATCAAACAATTTTTTATTTGTTTCAAAATAAAACATGTTTCGAGTTGCAAATTTTTTCTTTTAAAGTTTATATTTATTTATGGGAACTAATTATATTTCATGAATTTATTCCTTTTCAAGATTCTACATAAGAATGCGATTTGTTTTAGAAAAATTGATGTGCAAGTGAAATTTTCATTTTTATGTGAAAATAATATTTTCTCAAATGATTCAAGAGGGTTCATAATTTTAGATTATACGTCAATTTGTTTTTGTGCTTTACTAATCTTTCTTTTGTATCTATTTAAAAAAATTAATTATATATTTATAATTGAAAGATGAAATTTGGTTAAATATTAATAACTATTTCTACATTTAGTATTTTCATTCTCATAATTGATTTTACTCCCTCAAAATAGTATATTGGATTATCAATAGTCTTTTTATAATGATAATGGGTTCATTTTGAGTTTATAAAACATTTCATCCAAGATTATTCATGAGATTTATTTTATTGAAATTGTTTTTTTTAAGAACCTTATGTGGTCTCTAATATATATACATGGCATGTTATTCAGTTGTAAAAATTATTTTTTTAATAATATTATTAAAAATTTATGTATATATATATACATATTTGAATTTTAAAAATCATGTTTGCCCACATCTTCCTCATTGTAAAATTATTTTCTTGATTAGGCAACATTATGTGGAAGCGAATTTATCTACATTTTCAAAATTTATGTTTAATTTAAAATTATTTTATTTTCATATAGGAATATGTTTGTGTATATATATAAATAAATATATAATTTTAGAAAAAACATTTTTTTAAACCAGTATACATATGTCTCTATATATGTATTATTTTACAGTGAAACAGAATTTTAATCTAAGATCAATAAATACATTTATATATAAATGTATTTATATATGTATCAATTTATGTAAAAGTATTTATTTCCTATATATATGTTAATAAATGAATGTATATTATATATATATACATCTTTATTCTTACCTATACATATGTGTGTGGATATTCAATCATGTTTTATTCTAATATATTTGTAAACAAATGTATATATATATGTATATTTTATTGTTAAACTATTATGTACTTATATATATAAATGATAGTATATTTACAAATTTCATTTCATACAAAACTACCTTTATCATTGAATATGTATAACCAAGTAAGTTACCTTTTTAGGAAATGGCTATCGATGCTCATGGTTTTTAAGAAACTTCAAGGCCTTTATGATGTAAAATAAAAGTTGTAATGTTTTTAATTTGAAATAATTGAACTTGGATAATAGGTCAATGAAATCATTGAATGGGGAGCGAACCCAATATCTTTTGGGCCTTTTATTGAATCATGTGTCGGGCGTGCTCTGAATTATATTGTTCTCCAATTCATTGGGTAATGTTGAAATCTCTCGAGATGTCATGTATGGTGTTCAAGATGGGTATCCCAAGAACACTATGGGATTAGTGAGTGAACATAATACATTATGAGATTGTTTCCATCTTGTTTTTTATTTTTTGGAGTGAACCGTGACTTCATGTTATGATCCATAGTTCTTTTGAGAACTATTTAGGAATGTTTATGAGTTATCAAGAAATATATTTATTATTTTCATAAATGAATGAAATGTATTTTTGCAAAGGCTACATTTTTTGAACCCTATATAAAAATAAATATTATTATATTCCTATAAATTCATGATTTTATTAATTTAGAATTCTCAAGATGAATGACATGTTTTACTTTATATGTTGAAGTGAAAAAAACATGATATGTTTTCACATGTTTTGAAATCCTTTACTAAGATTTTTTTCCAACCTTGTGATTTTCAAAACTACATTTCACAATGAATAAGGACATGTATAAGTGAAGTGACTGGAAAAGGCTTCATTATGGTGTTTAAACAATATTATTCACAATAATAGTTTTTTTTCTTTTTTATGTTTTAATTAGAATTATTCAATGTATCAAAACTGTCTGAAACTCTCATCCTTTGTGGTCTCGTATTGTTAAATAATAATTGGATTATAAAAAAATTGAATAGGTCTTGGGTTATCATAGTTGGTATCAGAGATGAGGTTTATAAAATTATATAGGTGAAGATATAAAGAACCTCATTTAAAATTTAGTGTGCTTCTATATATTTTATAGGATTTTACATTAAGGAAAAATATAGCGCTCTAAGTTTTCTTAATTCTTAATGTTGAAATTCACAATTTCTATTGGTAGAGTACTGGAATTTCGAGGATGAAATTATTTTAATGGGGAATAATGTAACATCATCAATATTAATAAGTTATTTGTTTTAAATAAATCAAATTAAAATATGGTCATATGTTATGATTAAATATGTTAAATTAAATAATAAGACTTGAAAATATTTGTATTATTTTTAAAAAATATTAATTATAAAAATTCCATTATGATAATTGATATTTTATTAAATTATTTTATCAGTTTTACTCTAATTTATAATAATTTATGATGTGTTAAATAAATTAGTATAATATTTGACTTTCAATTATAAACAAATAATATTTTATAATTTAAAAAGAATATTTTAACATAATATTTTTAATTGGTTATTTTTGTAAAAACATGTGTTTTGTATGAAAAAATCAAAAGATTGTTTTAAATGAAAGATTATTATAAAATTATTATCAATAACCATATTTAATTACATGTTAAATTGATAACAAAAATTTGTTTTAATAAAACATTTTTAAACTAAAGTGTTTTTCAACAATCAATATTGGTTAACATATAATTTTATAAAAAATTTCATTTTATTTTTTTCATGAAATAATATGTCGTTTTAATAAATAAATTATAATAATTAAAATTTAAAAAAACAAATGATGGTACTTTAATTCAATAATTAATTTTCTAAATAAATTATAGTAGTATGTTTTTTAACAAATCTAAATTTATGTGATTTTTATGAATTATTAGTATAAATATATTTATATAAAACTATGAATAAAATTTAATATGATAAATATAAAATAATTATTAAAATTAATAAAAAATATCATGAAAATAATTAAAATAAAATATTAATAATAAAGGGATAAAAAAATTTAAAAATGTGTGGAATTATTTGTCAAAAAAATTATAAAAATAGAGATATAACATGATAAGAGGTGTGGGGGAGGTGTCAATTGAGAAAAGAAATTGGGTAAGTGGAAAAGGGGTTTGGTCGTTGAGTGTATCTAAAAGAGAGTGATTGATCCAACCACAATGGATGTCGAGCAACCGAGTGGGGTTTTGACCTAGGGAGGCCAATTTACTTTGAGGAGTCCGAGCAATATTGGAACCACGATGGGGGATCCTGAGGGTTGATAGTTGTCATAAGGGATTCGACCATGAGTTAGGGTTTCATTTCCATGTGAGATCTAATTGGATGATGTTTCAATATACATCAACCTATCCCTGGTAGGTTTTTAGTTCATTTTCTAGATGTCGAATATTTATGTAGATTATTTTTCTTGAATCCTTTCGTAATAGGATGATATGTGTGTCCCGTCTTCCACATTCATATTCTAATATGCCATGTTGATCATTTTTTTCACTTTTTTGATCTCTTTGATGAGTATGCGAGATTTAACAAATCATTAATATTAATTTCATTTTTTATCTGGTCATTAACTCTGATTTTTATTTTTGGTTTTAATCCACATTTCAATCACCCTTAGATTACCTTTTTCAATCTTTTGGGATTTTTGGTATTGAAAAAATGTATATAGACATATAAAATACTATTGTCTTTTTGGTTGATGTTTATTTTTCACCTCCACACATCTTATATAGGAATCCACTATAATATAACTATAGAAATGTATATTTTATGGATATAAATTATGTACGAACTTGATATATAAGAACCTAGGACCTTTTTTGAGAATTATCCCTAAGTATTGCACCCAATGTAAGAGAAGCGAGTTAGATAGGGGAGTTCATGAAAGCTATAAAGTAGTAGAATATGGTTTTTCTATTTTATGTAAATAAAGTTAGGGAAATTATTTTTACAATATATTTAAACATTTGTTTTTTTTAATATCAAAATCAAACATGTTTCAAGTTTAAATTTTTTTATTTTCATGTTTATATTAATGTAATTGAACTACTTATTTATCATGCATTCATTTCTTTTCATGATTTTTCATAATATGATGATTTGATTCAAAACTATTAATGTGTAGTAGAATATTTCTTTTTATTATGAAAATAATATATGCTCAAATGATTGAAGTGGTTTCTCCATATCATATTTTAAGTCAATTTCTTTTCATGGTCTACTAATATTTATTTTCTATCTATCTAAATAATTTGGAATTAATTTTTTAGTATTGTAAGGGGAAATTTGGTTAAATATTTTAAATTATTTTTGAATTGAATATTTTTATATGAAAAAATTGCTTTAGTCAATCGGTATTGCCTAATTGTATTTGAATTTTTTTATAATGTTAAGGGCCGTCATTTTGAGTTTGTAAAACATTTCTACCAAAACAATTCATGATATTTACTTTATCGAAATTATAATTTTTAAATATTAATTTGTCTCCTATGTATATACATGGGATGTTATTCGACTATCAAAAAAATTAATAATAATTTTACAAATTTATGTATATATATTCCTCATTGCATGTTAATTATCATGTCTACACATGGTTTTCTCTTCATAAAATTATCTTCATGATTTATACACTTTAAGTGCAAGTGAAGTTATCGAATATTTAAAAATTTAAGCCTAATTTAAAATTTATTTATTTTTAAACAATTATATGTGTATATATATATTCATAAATAGATTATTTGTTATAAGACATTTTTTTAAAACAAGATTATATGTGTATCTACATACATATTATTTTTGAGTGAAACATAATTTTAATCTAACATAAATATATATAATTTTATTTATATATGATTCAATTTTTGTAATAATATTTATATCTTATATTTACATAAATAAATGCATTGATAAATATTTTTTTATTATTCATACCTATACCTATGTGTGTGGGTATGGAATCATGTTTTAGTAAAATATATATATATATATATATATAAATGTTTATATATATATGTTTCTTTTTATGTGAAACTGTTATATACATATATATATATATATATTAATGAATAGTTTCACATTTCATTTCATGCAAAGCTACATTTATCCTGAAACATGTATAATCAAGAAATTTACTTTTTCATGAAATGGATATCAAAGATCTTGATCTTTAAAGAATCATTATGGTCCTTAGGATATAACATACATGTTATTATGTTTTCAATTATAAATAATCATACTTTGATATTATTTAAATGAAGGCATAGAATGGGGAGAGAACCCAAAACCTTATTTTAATTGTATCTAATCATGTGATGGGTACACCAAGAATTATATATCACTCTAATACATTGAGTAATGTTTAAATCTGATGTAATGTCATGTATGGTGTGTGAGAGGTGTATACCAACCACACTATGGGATTAGGGAGTGAACCTAATCCATCATGTGACTATTTAAATTATGTTATGTTAGATCAAGAGTGAATTGTGACTTCATGTTATGATCTAAGGCTTCTTTGAGAAATATTTACGAATGTTTATGAGTTATCAAGAAAAATGTTTATCATTCCATAAACAAATAACATGGATTTGTCAAAAGCCTACATATATTGAATCCTATTTAGAAAGAAATATTATTATTTCAGAAAGAAAGGATGATTTTATAAATTTGAAATTTTCAAGTTTTATCTCATGTTTTACATTTTCTGATGAAGTAAAAAAAATTGATTGGTTTCTACATGTTTTCAAAGCCCTTACTATGGTTTTTGTCTCTCACCTTTTTTTAAACCCCTTCTCATACGGGACAATGACTCATAGATGTGAGTGAGTGGTTGAGTCCCCATTATTGTGTTTTTCACAACTCTTTCTAGTTTACTAGCATCGCGACTCCCCAATCCCACCTCCAATAGGCTAAGGGCTGGTGACTAGCACTGAGTAGGCATATCACTAACCTGAGAGGAAATTCTTAAGCACATGTACACATGAACACATCCCCAAGCCAAAAAATGCTGAAATGTAAAAATCCACTAAGGAACAAAAAACATCCATACAACTCAACCCAACCAACCAAGTACAATAGAAGTAGAGTGTGGAAAGTAAAACAGGGCCAGAATACAAGCCCACCAAAAACAAGAGTCTACAAACTACAAATTCCAACATATATGTAGAAAATGGTACTAGGACTACTCCACGTAGTCATATGAACACCATGGTATCTAGGGAAATCATAATGCTCGGTCTGGTCCTAGTCCACCCCAGACTCCATTAAAAGGTCTCTCATCTCTACAAGACACGACAAATGCGGGTAATGCCCGTGCATGGATGAGTACAGCAATACCCAGTAGAGGAGCCTGAAAACCAAAAAGAAACACACAAAGGAGAAGGAATAATCGTCTCAACTGAGTATATCTATACCAAAAATATAACAAGATAAACACATCCATATATACTCAAAATCCAAACCCTTAGTTTAGAGACAAGTCACAATACTACATACCCCCGCAAGGGATTCGGTTCAAATATTCCATGAAGCACTTGTTTGGGATAACACATGGCACGAGTCTGATAGAACTGATGTTTTCCATCTAAGAAGTACTAATCATTGGGAAAATCCATGAGATATATATACACTCATTCTAGGATAATACACTCCTGAGTAGGGATAGATCATGATACACAGATGAGGATCACAACCAGGGCCTTGGCAGATATCACGACTTATCTAGATTCTCCTACTAAGTAGAGTTGAATATCCTCTAGGAGTAGTCAAATCGATACATGACTCTACATAGGGTCATGAATGGATAGAGGATCTCACTCTGGGCCTCTCATAGGGATACCTTACTATCTCTCAGAATGTCCTGCTAAAGAGATCATACTTCTGTGGATGGAAATGATACCTAACATTCAGGGGAATGAAAAAGGGGGGTACTAACCCAAAAAAAAACTTGTCAATGATATGGCGTAAAAGAGGCTCAAGTATTGTTCTAGGTTATACATAGCATGTACAAGGGTCACACGTTGTGTCTCTCGACTCAATGTACTACCCGTATAAAATGGCCCGCGTTAGAAGAGCATGCCATTTAGAAAACAAAATACGCGGCGTTTCATATGGACCACATGGCGTGTTTGAGTAACTGGGGTTCCCCAGTGTACGTGGTCATGTGAATATACATGGTTTCAACCCATGTGTGTCATCCCATGTAACCGGTAAACGGGTTATCCCATGCAGCTGGCTTGGTCTGGTCGTGTGGTGGAGTACACAACTGATTACCAACCCCATGTCTGCATATCCTCTAAGACTCACACTGAGACCGTATAAGGACCCACACACTGTTTTATTGCTTCCCATCACCTATAATTGAAAACATAGATGGGTGGGGCCCACACATTGTTTCTCCCCAGAGGAACGTCATGTTCTTCATAGTCTGTCACATGCAAAACCTAGCCTCCGCTGTCGGAACCATAGGACGCATTCTTCAAGATACACTCCGTGTGTTCTGGAAAAATTCTAGTAAAATGAAATTACTCCACCACACCGCAATGTTTCTATGATCTTTTATCTGATGAATGTTTTTCCAGAAAACATGAATGTTAAGGTATCCTCGATATCTATAATGTTTCTCCATTGTTTTGGAACTCTGATTGGCCCTGAAAACGTCTATCGATCCACCCATGTGATGAACGTTTGAAAAATAGTCTCTCCCGATCTGAGCCAATTCTTTGTCCTCCAATGTCTTCTCACCACCTCTAGGTCATCGTAATGTCAGATCTCAAATTTGGGATCTTTGCATCTTGAAATGAATGTGCAACGATCTGTTGTTCATTACCTTGCGAAGAATGTGATGAATGTGGGGTTAAAAAGGGACAATGAAATCAATAAACAAAAGAGGAACACACCTCTTCCATCATTCATCATAGTGTTTATTTTCTCCCATTTGAATATTATATGGGATTAATCAAATGATAATCCAAAAATTATCACAAAATTAATTCTTGAATGAAAACCCCAAAAATAAACAGAAAATAACACCCTTCTGCAAAAACATGTGATCTGCAGATCAACCTTTTCATGGGATGATATGTGTTCATTGTTTAATCTATGAATAGGGAATAAATAAATCAAAAAAACAACCCCTACCATGATTTAGTTAAAGAACTATCAATGTTTCATGTTAATTTCCATGGGTCATCATATTCGAGATGCGTCGATCGATTATGTCGTCATCGTCTGTAAACAGGTTATCCTCCAAAACTCCAATGGAAATCGTCAATTGAAAGGATTATGCAGCTGACCATGAAAACATTACATATGTAGGTGTTTAAAGGGGAAAAATTATTTTTTTTCATAAAAAGGGAACATATGCAATAAGTTAATTTCAAATTTATTTTATATTATTTAAAAAATTACAAAAAACTAACTTTTTCAACTGACCAGTGTCGGTCGATGTTAAACCCTGACTAAGGTAAAGACCATGCTTTAAACACAATGGTTAGCTCAAATTTCTGATATGGTCACTCACATAAATTTTATTTTAATTTTTCATGAAAATCGTTTGTTCTAGCTATTTAAAAGTTCAATTTATATCAAACATTTATTTCAGGAACTCCGAGCCTCGAAATCGCATGGTGTCAAAAAGAATGATCTTGAAATAATTCCATATAATATTTAAAAATAATACCTATAAAATATTATTCATAACATTCTCCCCACCTTAGGGTTTCGTGTCCTCAAAAAAGAAAAACAAAAGGATACTCACACAGATGTGGGTACTGTGCACGAATCTGATCCTCCTACTCCCACATGCTCTCCTTATGATTCTCGTGCTGCCACCTGAGGCGCACAATGGGAATAGATCGCCCACAAAGAATAATTTCCTACTAATCCTCGATCACTACTAGGTACTAAGTAATGGTCTCTTCAATCCTCTATTTCTATCTCGCCCCATTTGATGACATGCAATGGGTCATGCACGTACCTCCTCAGCTACAACACGTGGAAGACATCATGTATCCGGTTCAACTGTGGAAGTAGAGCTGGGAGGTATGCTACCTCACCAACTCTGTGAAGTATCTGAAAATATCTGATGAACCTCAAATATATCTTGTCATCCCGAACAAATCTTTGTAATCCTCATCGAGGTGAGAACTGAAAGAAGGCTTGGCCTCCCTCTTTAAACTCTAAAGGTCTCCAAATTGTGTCATCATAAGACTTATGCAGGTTCTGGGTGGTCTTCATTTTCTCTTGGATGATCTTCTCCTTCGCGGTGGTAGGTCGCATCAACTCCAAACCCATGAGTGTTGACTCTGTAGGTTTGGTCCAGCAAACTGCTGACCGACATGGTCTCCCAAATAAATCCTTGAATGGTGCCATTCCAATGGGGAGTGATATTTGTTGTTTTACATAAACTCCACTAGTGGTAGGTGGTCCTCACAACTACGTCCAAAGTCTATGATATGTTCTCACAACATATCTTCCAGAAACTGAATGGTTCTCTCAGTTTGATCCTCTTTCTGGAGATTGAACGTTGTTCTCAAGCGTAGCTGAGTCCCGAAATCCTCCTGTAATCCCTTCCACAATCAGGATGTGAAGAGGGAATCTTGATCATAGACTATTTTCAAAGGGAATCCATGAAACCAAACTATCTCCTACATGTAGTGACGTCCTAGGATCTCTATGGAAGTCTTCTCCCTGATAGCTAAGAAGTGGGTAGAATTGGTGAGCCGGTCGAAGATTACCCAGATGGAATTGTTCCCCTTAGATGTTCATGGTAAGAATATCACAATGTCCATTGATATTCCATCCCACTTCCACTTTGGAAATTACATGGGTGAGCTAACCCTGCTAGAATGTGATGATCATCCTTCACCTGCTGGCACGTAAGGCGTCGAGAAACGAACTCAGCTACTTCCTTCTTCATTCCTTACCACTAGAACTATCATTGTAGATCCTAGAACATCTTCCTCATGCTAGGGTGTACCACTAAGGTGGATGTATGAAATTACATAAGGACCTCCTCCTGCAATGAAACCTGTACAGCAGTGTGTCCCGTAAAAAAACTATTTGCTCCCCACCTTGAGGATATCCATTAGGAGCATGTTCTCTGCATTAACTTAGCATGTAAAGTCTCACAGTCAACATCTCCTAGATGTGCCGCCCTAACTCGCTGTTAGAGTGGAGGGGTGACAACCATTGACTGAAGGTAGGTTGCCCCATCCCTATCTGTGAAGGATAGTTGTAACAAGGACAACTGCTCTATTTCCACATTTAGCAGCTGAAAACATGATCTCCTGCTGAGAGAATCAACCACAACGTTCCCCTTCCCAAGAGTATAGATGATATCAAAGTAATAATACAGGAGGAACTCTATCCATCACCATTTCCTCGGGTTCATATCGTTTAGTGAGAAGATTTATTTGAGGCTCTTGTGGTTATAGTAGATGATAAACCTCTCGCCCATAAGGTAGTGTCTCCACAACTTTAACACAAAGACTATTGTTGCCAACTCAATATCATAGGTCATATATTTCTTCTCATGTGGTCTGAGTAGTCACAAACTGTAATCAATCACTATCTATCTCTACATCAGGACACAGCCAAGCCTGGACCTTGATTCATCATAGAAAATTGTATACTTGACACCCTCTTCCGTCAATCATGAGATTGGGTCTCTTGTAAATCTCCGTCTCAACTGATCAAAAGATTACTGGAACTTCTCTATCCACATGCATGGTTATAGAAAATGGTTAGAAAAACCGTTCATCCCAACCTAGGAAACCATCGTTGTGGATTTTGATTACCCTATCATTTATAAAAAATTTCGACCCCTGGTATTAACCTCAAATCGACCTGGTATGAACTTAAACCAATTACTATAAATTTTAAAACTCTTGAGAGGGTTACAAGGATCCTTTAATCTCATTATTATTGAATCAAAGAACCTATTGAAGGATCATCTCTCATTCATTATGTGATTTTTTTCCCATTTGTATTCGACTATATTTTGTCTCTCTTTCTCGATCAGGAGGAATGATTTATACTCTGCTGTAAATGGTTTAGATTTACCTTTTCTTGGATCTTAATCTATTGGATCTTGATCATAGTTTTTGGTCTTAGATCTTCCATGATAATGTGATCTTGAATGTTGATCTTCAATTTGTCAATATCTTGTTTAGTGTACGTCCATAAAAAAATCATGAGATATATGTTTTAATATCAATTCACATAGTCTTGAATGATAATTTTATGTATGTAATTTTTAAATTTTGAATACTGCATATGGAAAGTAAAGGAAAAATAATCATGAGGGATCTCTGCTCTCGGCTCCTGGTGACTCGCCAATGACCTAGGCAGCCAGGTTCGGTGCCTCCGCCCCTCCCCCATCGTCGGTGGAGGGGGTGATCCTCCCCTCCAATGGTGAAGCAGTATTCCTCTTCATCAAATTCCTTTTCCACTTCTTTTCTGCCTTTCTATGAATTCTCCATTTCCCCAAATGTCACGGACCTCCGTGATAGCTACCCTCTACTAAATCATTCGACAACATAATTTGCTGATGCTTTTAATCTTCTCTCCTAGAAATTGGTGTCTCATTTAATTTCAGGACATCTAGTGGTCGATGTCTTCGATATATTATTTTTCATAAATGGGGGGTTTTTGGAATGTGCTTCTGTCATACACCTGGAAAAATGGAACATCCTGATTTGATTCTCCACCATGGAAGATCTGATCACCTCATGGTCTGGGGCTCCTCGATACTACAATGGCTATCACATTCATCAACAGAAATGGTCCATCGATATTCGTATGAAGCTGGAATCCCAAAAAATAGATTTTTGGGTACACTTTCCTAAGCTCCCCCTCCCCATTCGGAACCCTTCTATCATCTGAATGCTCAAGAACATGGTAGGTCATTTTCTCAATTTGGATTTGAGAACCATTTCAGTATGACACATGATCTCTCCAAACAAGTCATGACACGACCCAACCCCGGGCTTGAGCCATAACTACCCCAAGCCCGCCTCCACATGTCATGACCCGTCCTTAGGGCCCATGTCGTGACTACCCCATACCCACCTTCTATATGTCAGGGGCTAGCGACCTGAACCAAATGAATAAATTCCTAAAAAGGAAGTCATTTCCTTTTATAAAGTAAACAAAACACAACAGAGCATGCATGTGAAGTAAGCACTAAGTAAAAATGGGTATCAGGTAAGTGTTGAAAAGTAAATGGTCCAGTATACAAACCCAACTGAAAGTACAATACAACATAAAGGAAAGCACAATAGTAGTAGGTAAAGCTACAACACCGAGTCGTCCGCCGGAAATCCCACCTGAATGGTGGGTACAGATAGTCTCCTCAGCTCCTCAGGTCCGGCCGCCCACTCCGTGTACGTCCCCCCCAAGTGGTCCACCTCCGGACACCATCCATCTCCACAAGCCTCTACCTCGATCAGTGTTGTCCGTCGTATTTATCCAACACAATGTATTGCAGGCATAGCTCGTGCAGGGGTGAGTATACGATACTCTGTAGGGACCCCGAGACCCCCGAAGGTCGTTCAGAATATACGAATGATAAAACACAAAGGAAAGATACAATCACGAAGTATCAAACAACTCTACTTAGGTATATGCCCATACATATACCTAAGTCATTAGTTACAAAATGGATCCAACTCTCAAGCCCAAGCACAACCCAGTCCACACCGGAAAACACAACCCAGTCCACACAGGAAAGCAAGTCAATCACATTGATGATAATGATTGACAATCAAGACTCAGCTCACATAGGTATACACTTCATAAGGAGATAGAGATGATCAGATTTATCCACTGATTCATCTAATCTGTCGGACCCACATAGGATACAAGACCAGCTATGTTATTGGACCCACAATGGATAAAAGACTAGTTACTCTGCCGGACCCACACATGATACAAGTACTGAGATCAATACTGTCGGACCCACATAAGATACAAGAATAGTAGTCATCAACATCAAACCCACAGAGGATTCCAGTATGGTCGTCGTCGCTACTGAACCCATGGAGGATCCAAGTACAGTCGTCCTCTCTACCGAACCCACGGAGGATCCAAGTGCAATCACCAGCGTCGCAGTCGCAGTCAGCTCTAGGGTTCCCGAACACAGCAAGCTCGATTCTGGGAGGGTCCTCTCCTCGAGAAAGAGATATTCGATACATCAACTATAATGATGTCCAGAGTTGATGTATCCCAATGTTCCTTCTTGTCAAAAGAAACCCAAACCGACAGACAGTGTGTCAATCAGATGATCGGTCGGTGAGTTATTAGCTTTTCCGCTCTAGGGGCCCGGTTGGTTTTTAAGGTAAAACAAACCCGAACATACTCCAACTGCGTCCAAACCTCAAGTGGAGTAATCCAAAAGGACTGTCTCAACAAAATGATTCCAACGCAATTGAAGGCACATCCATTGGATGTCCGGTCCTTAGGATATAAGTGTTCCCGCTCTGAGGGACTGGTCGGTTTTGAGTTCGAACCAACCCGACTATACACAATCTTTGAAAAAACCTCTGGTTTAATATACCAAAACACCCATCTTGATCTATGGATTCCTACGCAACTGATGGTGCATTGATCAGAGAACCGTAGCTCATGTTATGGACAAAAGACTGAAAATGGTCTGAAGTGGGGGGTCTGGTCCGGGCCCGACCCGGCCCAACCCCCCTAGGTCGGCCCGAACCGGGTCAACCCAACCCGGGTTTGGGTCCATCCAGGTGGGGTGCGGCCCGACCCGGCTCGGCGTGGTGTGGCCCGGTTCGCGCAACCTGCCCCGGCCTGGCTGGGGGGTGCGCTGGCCCGACCAGCGGGCTGAGAATGGGGGATGTGGTCCCCCCCCCCTTTGTGTTCTGCGGATGTGGCGATTGAAGTCGTGTCTCCCCTATATCTCACGCAGCTGTGGGATCCCAAGCCTCATCGTCGTGGCTTCAGCCATGGCAGGTTCCTGGTGGCGGTGCGCCAGGGTGCTTTCACCTCCGGGTGGTCGGCCGGTGACGGCCACCGGTGCCGCCACGCCGGTGACCCGCGCCACCAGATACTTCCGTGAGCCACTGGAGTCATTGTGGTGGTCTGATTATGCTCATGTCTATGCCAGCAGTCACCTCGCGACCCGTACATCACTATGAAGGCCACCAATCTCCAATTCGGTAATGTTTCGTCATCTCCAAGGATTCCTCACCCCAAGAACAAAAAAATTGGTGGGTTCAAACGTTTTCTTTAGTCCGCACCCACCGCGTTTGTGGTTCTAAACATCACCAAGAATAATGCACACCATGACAAAGGTATAAAAATCACATGAAGAAAATTATACAGAATCCCCTACCTCAACAGTTGATGTCGGACGTCGGCGTCATGGGGAAGAGGATCGTAGGCGTCGTCGAAGCGCGCTGAGGAAGAAGCAGTGTCTCCTCTCGTGTCACGGAGAAGAGAAAGGGTGGCGCGTTGTCGATCTCCGAGGAACCGGCATTATTCATCATTCAACATCGGAGGCCGGAGTTCTTTTTCATTCTTCGTGGGAGGTCAGTGTTCTTCCTTACACAATGAATCTCTCCTGTTTAATAAAAAATAATAGGTTCCTTCCATTATTTAATTATACCCGTAAGGTAACTCTCCCATAATTAATGCACTATATTAAATAAAATGAGTTGAAAATTAATTAAATAATGGAGAGAGATGGTCCCCCGTTATTAAACGTGTTGGAAGATAAATAAAAATGGGAAAATAGTAAGGTTCCTCATTAAATTATGGGTTGATATAATTTAATGGATTGAGGTGACATTTAATGGAGGTTTGTCAAATAATGAGGGTATGTTAATGAGATAAGAGGGAATTAAACGGTGGGGATCGTGCATGCACCCACCTCTCTAATATCCACACTTGGGTAGTTAAGTGGATGTGGGCCCCGCTCTTAACTACCCATGGGAGGGGCAAACCACCATAAGAAATAAAAATTGTTCTGAAAATTTTTATTTACTTCTTAAATAAACCCCCAAAAATTATCTTCTCCTCCTTTACGAAAGCAACTACGGCAAGTGTCCCCTTGAGAAAATATCGGCGCTGCAAGTTCATCAGTGCCCTCATATTTTAATTCCAAGCACCGATCAAAAATTTAGAAAAACCTGCTCGTTCATCCACTGAACGTACCTGAGCTAATCTTCAAAAAGTGATTTCGGGCACACCGGGCCTCGGAATCCTGTGCCATCAGAAGCCAGAAACTCGTAAAATTTAAAAAAAAATTAAAAAAAATCTTTGAAATTTCTGGGTCTTTATATTACTTCCACCTCAGGGCTTCACGTCCCCGTAAAGCTACAACATAAACTAGGGGAACAAATGAGGGTATTGACCACGCATCTGAGTCTCTCGCTCCCATGTGCTCTCCTGGAGGTTCCAGTGCTGCCAACGAATGAGAACAAGAGGTACCGACCGTCCACGCAGGACAAACTCTTGTCGATCCTCGATCACCACTAGGACCTCTGCAAATGTCACCCCGTCATCGATGTCTAGCTCCCCATGGTCGATGATATGTGTCGGGTTGTGCACGTATCTCCTTAGCTGAGATACGTGGAAGACATCATGCACCCAGTTTAACTAAGGTGGAAGGCCCTGGTGGTAGGTATAGCATCCCGCCTTTTTATCACATAAACATTCATTACATTATAAAAAACTGAGGATCTTTAAGGTTTAGTGTATTAGAAACCTGGAACTCAAAACATGAAAACATTAAACATTCTTCTTAAACACTTGAAATACTTATCTTTAGGTTCATCCTAGGTTCGTTACTGCATCTCATAATCTGGGGACATACATCAAAATAAAGGGTGACCAGAAGGTCCAGTAAGGAAAACAAGGGAAACATTTTACATGTGAACTTGAGATACATCAACAATGTCTTGAAAAAGAACTTTAAGGCATGAGAAATAACTCATGAGGCATATAATAATAAAAATAACGTATTTCATGACTTGAATATGTGCCACAACATTTAATATTGACAATAATTTCCATTTCACCAAGGTCCATCCCCAAGGTGTCATTTAAAATTACCAATGTTATTCACTAAGGCGTCGTTAAAAAATGGTCATCTCTAGAGATTAAGTCTTTTCCCAATGCATTGGATTGATATCAGGGCGCACCCTTAAAATGCCTTTATTATAATGTGAGACACATATATCTTCATCAATAATTTCATAAAAACCCCATATAGCATAAAAGGAATGGGTTTCGTTTCATAATCACAACGTTTTCAAACTGCTTTAAAGACATGATCTTTATGTCACTTTAAACCCACAGAAAGGGAAAACGGGTCTCATGTATGTAAATCCCAAACATTAAAATAGAAAATTTTGGTATATATGTGAATAACCATTTAGAAGAATGATCATTGAGTATTCACTTAATAAAAATGAATTTGAATATAAGAGAGAGACATTTTGAGACGGAAATTCTGCAGTATGATGGCTATGTTTCAGGGTTTTAGAAAACATTGATAAGAGAGGGGACATGTGTAACCCCCTCATAAATGATCCATAAAATTGTAGAGGGACATAATATAATGGTTATAAGAACATGGTAATGAAATTTAAATGATATACCATATGAAATGAAAAACATAGAAGGAGGAAAAAAATAATATTTCTCTTATTAAAATTCATCATCCTAACAGCGTCACTTAAACTTCAACAAAAATGAATTGACAAGATGAAATAAGTTCTCTAATCATATGAACATAAAATATCAGTATTATAGATATTGATATCATACCCCAAATTAATAAAAAGAACTCAATATACTTGACATGAATGTAGAACTTTGAAAAAATGAGAAAGGTGGAAGAATCTATTAAAAATTCGGCAATCTAACGACGCCACTTAAATTTCAAGAAAAATGAATTGACGAGATAAAAATAGGGTCTCTAATAATATTAACATAAAATATCAGTATGATAGTTATAGATATCATACCCCATCATAATAAAAAGGATCTTGAAATACTTGACATGAATGTAAAACGTTGAAAAATGAGAAAGGTGGAAGAATCCCTTAAAAATTCGGCAGCCTAACTGCGCCCCTTAAACATTCTTAAAACGAATTGATGAGAGAAAGAGGGGGTATCTCATCATATGAACATAAAAATAGATTTAAAGGGAATATAAAAGAACATCCTCCAACATACGATCATGGATCATAAATGAAATGACATAAAAGAGATTACTTGAAAGAAAGAGAGAGGCATGATCCCTTACTTTAAACGTAACTCTTAAAACAAAAAGGTTGGGACCTTGAGAGCTTGGGGCACCTTGGGAGGAATTCTTCGGATGTAATGAGACTAGAGAATCGTTGGGGGAGAGTTGGTAGTCTAATGGATGAGAGGAAGGCTTGGTATTTATAGGGAAAGTGAGGGGACAAGGCATTAATGGCCAAGGGACACCTCACATGTTGTTTTCTCAAACCCATGGGCTCTCCCATGGTATTTCCCATGGAGTTAGGTCAAATGGGGCCCCCCATACATTTATTCATCAAAATTGGTCTGAAAACCCTTAAAATATCTCATGACATCATCCTGACATAGTTATGATTTCATTAAACATTCCGGAACACTAAAACTGTATTTTTACTATTCACTGAAAATTCAACTTTCTCAGAAAAATCCCAAAATTTCACCTTAAAAAAATATCAATGCTGTGATTTCAATAATGAACTGAATTTTATAAAAATTATTTTCTAAATATTTTTAATTTATTTTGTAAATAAATACACTATTCCCCAAAAATTCATTTTTTTTCAGAAAGATCCCCAAAAATTACTTGAAGATAATATCGATGCTCTGAGTTCAAAAAAGAAATACATTTTATAAAAATAATTTTCTAAATATTTTTAATTTAATTTTAAATCAAAAAACAATATTCATCCAAAAGAACTAATACTTGACTAATAATTTATGAAACAGTTATTTAACCATTTTATTGAATCACATTACTTAATCAAGGTGCCTATATTATATTAAAACTTTCTTTAAGTGAGATTATTAATCCATTTGTTCACATTACTAATCCTAAGCATAAAATCACTATTCATAATTTACTATTCATCAAAAATTAATTTGATCTTATTAAACTCTAAATTTCATACTGAACATAATTGTAGAAGATCATTTTTTTGAAATCATTAGACATTTTTAATTATTTATGGTTTACATAAACATTTTTAAAATATCATTTTTCTAAAATTCAGAAAAAATATGCATACTATATTTATCCAGACATTTGAAAATTTATAAACTTCCTCATAAGAAGAAATTAAAATTTTTATTTAAAACAAAGGATTCCACAAGGCAGTTACGGTCTCCTTACATAGCCTTTTATCACACCAGCATAGGACCTAAGTGTAAGGTGTGCTAAGGTGATAGAATCTGAGGGAGGCTCGGCCAACATCGCACGAGTAGTAATTTCTATTAGATTTAACGTCTCACGAGGGTGATTCCATTCTAGCTTCACACGATGAAGTTCCGCTTCGGTTTGGTCTAGAGCAAAGCCCAGTGGGGCTACCTCCTTCCCATTTTCTGTTAGATGGGCTTCGATCGGTCCAAGACTACTGGGTGAGGCCATAGAATCTTCTTTCTATATTAATTAACCAAGATCACTTTTATTTAGAGACAAAAAACGAAATGTTTAGTTTCCAGCGGTCATATTGACCAATGGTCATATAACAGTCAAAACCTACCAGTCTCATTTTAATTATACTCATGTTATCCAATGAACCAGTTTTGTTGAGTATAAAAATAAAATAATAGAAAAAATTAGGAAACAAGATGTATTCAAAATTTCGAGTCGTTACAATCTTCCCCCCTTAAAAAATTATGTCCTCACAATTTGTAAAATTGGGTTTTGATATTTCATTGAAAGTCTCACACCGGAAAAGGAGTCAGTAAAACTATTACTTTAAAAGAAAGAAAGCGATGTACAAAGGTCACCCGAGTTAACCCATACTAGGATTCCATGTAGGAAAATATGGATATTGAATAAAAAACAAAGGGTCAAGTTCGTAGGGAGAGTGATAGAAAACATGATTAGGAGAAATTTAACCACATGAAAATCACAAACTTATGATGTATGTAAATGGTCTTTGATTACCTAGTAGGAAATGTAAACCAACAATATTTTTGTTTTATGTTCCTTTTCACAATATTGAGTAATTAATTTACTACCTAGAACAAAAACATAAGGAAATATACCTACCTTCATGTAGAGTTTAATCCTTTAATAAGTTTCTACTGAAACTAATATTTTCTCCAAATGATGAGAATTCAAAACTACTTGGTCTCCTTAAAGCACAAGAATCATCTTCTTGAGAGTCACGTAATACACAAATGATTAACTATCAATTTATTATATATTTAAAAATTATCCCAAAAATAGAAAGGGTAAGATAAAACAACTCTTTAAAAAGAAAGAAGCCCATAGGAAGGGAAACTACGTTTAAATCTTAAAAGTTCCAAGCTATTACCCAAAGTTCATCACAGACCATTCCTTAAATAATTGTTCTTAAAATAACTCAAAATAAACCAAACTAAGATTGAAACCTATATACAAGAAGGATTTGATAACATAGTCATCAAAAATAAACATCATCATTCATCTCCAGAAAACATCAACCACTCCTAACATCTTATATCAAAAGTAGCTAAGCTAAACATATTTTACCCAAGATAGGTTAATAATTTCCATATGTAACCTAAATTACTATATGTCCACCTTAAATTCATTGATTCTTCAAAATATAATTCAACCGTTACTCCTGAAATAAAATACTGTAGTAATCTATTTTCCTTGATCAAATATGGTTCCCAAAATAGTGAACATCGTCCAAAATAATAATCATATTTTAATCTCATAATCATCGCTGTCATATTAATACAAAAATCTTCACATTTCCTATCACATTGGTTGTTGAGAAATGTTCTTCAATTTTCCTCCATTAACTAAGAAAAGAATGTACAATTAGGGGCTTAAATACTTATCCAATAATCATGTAAAGGAACTTAAAGCATAGAAGGATAACTTGTTGAAGAAAAGTATACCCTAACTTGTGATCCCCTAGGTTCTGATCTAGATTATACAAGGTCTTATATTATTTTTTGAATCATTATTTTATTTTATCTTTGTACCATTAATAATGGTTTATACTATGCTTATGAATTTACCAAATCATATCCCTCGAGAGTATCGTAACCAATAGTGCAGAAAGGCCCATTGTCGTGTAGCAGTTCCCCTTTGAGTCTAGCTCAAAGAGGTGTTTTCGGGTTTTACCCCTATGTACATCTGTGCCAGAGCCACCTCTACCTGCTTGTATCCAGACAGGGATGTATTTTCTCGGCAACCCCTTACTCAATACTCACCAAAATATCAGGAATATTTCCTATATTAAAATTTTTCTTTAGGATTCTTGCTAATGTTTTCATATCCTAATTTCCCCAAATAAATAAACAATCATTTGATACCAACTATTGAATCCCGCATTTTTATCACATAAACTTTCATTAAATTATACAAAACTGAGGATCTTTATGGTTTACTGTTTTGGAAACCAGGAACTCACAACATGAAAACATAAAACATTTTTCTTAAACGCTTGAAAGGATTCTCATTATGTTCATCCTAGGTTCGTTACTACATCTCCTAACCTGGGGACATGAATCAAAAGAAAGGGTGAGCAGAATGCCCATTTAGGGAATCAAGTGAAACATTTAACATGTGAACTTGAGATACATCAACAATGTCATGGAAAAGAACATTAAGGCACGAGAAAAAATCATGAGGAAAATCATAATAAAAATAACGTATTTAATAACTTGAATATGTGGCTACAAAATTTAATATTGACAATCATTTACTTTTCCCCATGTTCCATCCCCAAGGTGTCATTAAAAATTACCATGGTTATTCACCAAGGCATCATTAAAAAATCGTCATCTCTAGAGATTAAGTCTTTACCCAATGCGTTGGAGCGCTATCAGGGCGCACCCTTAACATGTCTTTATTATCATATGAGCCACATATATCATCATTAATAATTTCTTAAACAACCCATTTAGCATAAAAGGAGTGGATTTCATTTCACAATCATAACATTTTAAAAACTACATTAAAGACATGATCTTTTTGTCACTTTAAACCCACAGAAATGGAATGCGGGTCTCATGTATGTAAATCCCATACATTAAAATAGAAAATTTTGGTATATATGTGAATAACTCTATAGAATAAAGAGCTCTGAGTATTCACTTAATAAAAATAAATTTGAGTATAAGAGAGAGACATTTTGAGACGGAAATTCTGCTGTATAACGGCTTTGTTTCGGGGTTTTAGAAAACATTGAAAAGAGTGGGGACATGGGTCACCCACTCATAAATGATACATAAAACACTAGAGGGGAATAATATAAATGGTATAAGAATATGTTAATGAAATTTAAATGATATACCATATGAAATGGAAAACATAGAGGGAGGAAAATATAATATTTCTCTTATGAAAATTCGACAGCCTAACGGCGTCAATTAAACTTCATAAAAAATAAATAGTCCAGATCAAATAGGGTCTCTCAACATATGAACATAAAATATCAGTATAATAGATATATATATAATACCCAAAAATAATAAAAAGTAACATTAAATACATGAAATGAAAGTAAAACATTGAAAAATGAGAAAGGTGAAAGAATCTCTTAAAAATTCGGCAGCCTAACAGCGCCACTTAAATTTCATCAAAAATGAATTGATGAGATAAAAATAGTTTCTCTCATCATATTAACATCATAGATCAGAATCATAGATATAGATATCATACCCCAACATTAAAAAGGAACTTGAAACAGTTGACATGAATGTAGAACATTGAAAATTGAGAAAGGTGAAAGAATCCCTTAAAAATTCGGCAGCCTAACGACGCCACTTAATCATTCTTAAAAAGAAATGATTAGAGAAATAAGGGGTAAATCATAATGTGAACATGAAAAGGGCATTAAGATTAATATAAAAGAACATCCTCTAACATATGATCATGGAGCATTAAATAAATGACATAAAAGAGATTACTTGAAAGAAAGAGAGTGGTAGGAACTCTTTACTTAAACGTAACTCTTAATCCTCAATGGATGGGACCTTGAGAGATTGGGGGCACCTTGGAGGACTCCTTGGGAGGTATTGAGACAAAAGCTTCGTTGGGGGAGAGTTGGGAGTCTAATAGATGAGAGGATGGCTTGGTATTTATAGGGAAAGTGAGGGGACAAGGCACTAATGGCCAAGGGACACCTCACAAGTGTTTTTCTCAAAACCATGTGCTCTCCCATGGTATTTCCCATGGAGTTAAGTCAAATGGGCCCCCATACAATAATTAATCACCTTTGGTCGGACAACCCTTAAAATATCTCATGACATCATCATGACATAGTTATGATGTCAATAAACATACCGAAACCCTAAAACTGCATTTTTACTATTCACTGAAAATTCAACATTCTTAGAAAAATCCCAAAATTTCACCTTAACCAAATAGAAATGCTCTGATTTCAAAAATTAACTCCATTTTATAATAATAATTTTCTAAATATTTTTAATTTAATTTTTAAAAAAATACACTATTCACCAAAAATTCATTTTTTTCAGAGAAATCCCCAAAAATTACCTTAACATAATATCTATGCTCCGAGTTCAAAAATGAAATCCATTTTATAAAAAAAAATTCTAAATATTTTTAATTTATTTTTTAATTAAAAATCACTATTCACCCAAAAAAACTAATACTTGACTAATAATTTATGAAACTGTTATTTAACTATTTTATTTAATCACTTTACTTAATCAAGGTGCCTAGATTATATTAATACATTCTTTAAGTGAGATTACTAATCCATTTGGTCACATTACTAATTCTAAGCATAAAATCACTATTCATAATTTTCTATTCATCATAAATTATGTTGATCTTAGTTGACTTGAAATTTTGTACTGAACATAATTGTAGAAGACCATTTTTTGAAAATCATTACACTTTTTTAATTATTTAAGGTTTACATAATCATTTTTAAAATATACTTTTATAAAATTCATCAAAAATATGCATACTATATTTATCCAGACATTTGAAAATTCATAAACATTCTCATAAGAAAAATCAAATTTTTTATTTAAAATAAAGGATTACACAAGGAAGTTACAGTCTCCTTACATAGCCCCTTATCACAACAGCATAGGACCTAAGTGTAAGGTTTGCTAAGGTGATAGAATCTGAGGGAGTCTCAGCCAACATCGCACGTGTAGTAATTTCTATCAGTTTGAACTTCTCATGAAGGTGATTCCGTTCTAACTTCACACGATGAAGTTCAGCTTGGGTTTGGTCCAGAGAAAAGCCTAGTGGGGCTACCTCCATCCCATGTTCTGTTATATGGGCTTCGATCGGTCCATGACTACTGGGTGAAGCCATCGAATATTCTTTCTATATTAATTAACCGATATCACATGTATTTAGAGACAAAAAACAAAACGTTTAGTTTACAGTGGTCATATTGACCAATGGTCATATAAAAGCCAAAACCCAACGGTCTCATTTTAATTATACCAATGTTATCTAATGAAATAGTTTTGTTGAGTATAAAAATAAAATAACCCTCAAAATTAGGAAACAATATTTATACAAAATTTTGGGTCGTTATAGTAGGCCACCTCGCCTATCCTGCTGAGGACCTAAAATGGTTTGATGTAGCACGGAGATAACTTGCCGCCTCGGCCAAATCTCCCTAATCCGCGTCGAGGTGAGACTCGTAAGAAAACGTGGTCCCCATCCTCGAACTCCAGTGGTCTCCGCCTCATATCAGCATAGGAATTCTCTCTACTCTATGTAGTACTCATCCTCTCCTCGATGATTTTCACCTTCTCCGACGTAGCCCAAACCATCTCTAGTCCTACGAGTGATGAATCCCTAGGGTCAGTCCAGCATAGAGGTGACCTGCAAGGTTTGTCGTACAGTGCCTCGTATGGTGCAATCCCGATGGTGGAGTGGTAGCTGTTGTTGTACGCAAACTCCACCAAGTGTAGGTGATCCTCCCAGCTGTGACCAAAGTCAAGGACACATGCATGGAGCATATCCTCGAGTGTCTGAATGGTCCTCTATATCTGGCCATCCGTCTATGGGTGAAAGGCAGTGCTCAGGCGTAGCTGTGTCCCGAAATCCTCCTATAACCCCTTCCAAATCTTGGAAGTAAAGTGAGCATATTGATTGGAAATGATAGACGAAGGAACACCATGAAGTCGTACGATCCCCTGAATGTAGAGGCATCCCAAGCTCTCTAATGAGCACTGCACTCTGATTAGTAGGAAGTGGGCCGACTTGGTTAGCCGGTCTATGATCACCCAGATGGTGTTGTGTCCTCTTGAAGTACATGGAATCCCCATCACGAAATCCATGGATATCTCGTCCCACTTCCACTCTGGCACCTCTAAGTTTTGTACCAAGCATGCTGGCACCTGGTGCTTTTCCTTCACTAGTTGACAAGTGAGGAATTAATAAATGAACTCTTCTACAGCCTTCATCATACCCAGCCACCAGTACTATCGTCTGAGGTCCTGGTACATCTTTACTACCCCAGGATGTACCACTATAGGGGAAGTGTAGAACTTCCTAGTCACCTCCTCCTGTAGTGAAATTGTACCATGGTATGTCCCTTGAAGAGGATACGTGCTCCCCACCTTCAGAAAATCTATCGGGTGCTAGCCCTGAGGATATATCAGCATGTTGCGCCTCACAGTCAACATCCCCACGATGTGCCTCTCTGAACCGCTGAAGAAGTGGAGGAGTCACTGTGATGGACTGCAGATAGGCTTCCCCATCTCTATCCATGAAGGATATATGCAAAGAGGATAACTGCTCTGTTGCCTCACCATGTTGTTGAATGCCCGTTCTCCTACTGAGAGCATCAGCCACAATGTTCCCATTCCCAATATTATAGACAATCTCAAAGTAATAATCATGGAGTAACTCGATCCATCACCGCTATCTCAGGTTTATTTGCTTCTGCAAGAAAATATACTTGAGACTCTAGTGGTTAGAGTAGACTATAAAGCACTCTCCCATCAGATAGTCCTGCCACATCTTCACGTTGAAGACCATTATTGCTAACTCCAGGTCATGGGTGGCATAGTTATGCTCGTAATGCCTCAAATTTCATGAACTGTAAGCGATCACTGCTCGCTCCTCCATCAGGACACACCCGAGTCTAGTCCCTGATGAGTCGTAGTATACTACATACCCTATGCCCTCCTCCAGTAGCCTCAAGAAGGGCGCACTGGTCAATCTATTCCTCAATTCCTGGAAGCTCTGCTGACATCTGTCTGTCCACACGAAGGGTTTCCCCTTATTTGTCAATTCTGTAAGTTGTGCTGCAACTCTAGCGATGTCTGGCACAAATATGTGATTGTACCCAGCCGGACCTAGGAAACTCCGCACCTCCGTCACGCTCCTGGGTGTATCCCATGAATGTACCACCTCGACCTTCACGGGATCCACTACAACTCCCACCTCTGAGATGACGTGTCCTATGAAGTGGAACTCTCGAAGCTATAACATGAAATTCGAGAGCTTACCAAAATGCTGGTGCTCTCAGAGTGTATCCAGTACAACCCGTAAGTGGTAGGTGTGATCCTCCTCGGTCATTGTGGAAATCAGAATGACGTCAATGAAGACTACGACACAACAATCGAGGTAGAGCTGGAAGATGCTGTTCATGAGACTCATGAACACTTCTGGAGTGTTGTTCACACCGAAGTGTATGAAAAAGAAATCATGGTGGCCATACAGACACCTGAAGTTCGTCTTGTGAAATTCCTCATGCCGAACTCGGAGCTGATGATAGCCTGACATGAGGTCTATCTTCAAGAACAAATTTCCTCCCTTGAGATGATCAAAGAGGTTGTCAATCCTCGGTAGTGGATAATTGTTTCTCATGGTCACATGGTTCAAGCGACGGTAATAAACACACAGTAGAAAGCCACCATCCGTCTTCATGGCGAATAGGACTGGAGAAGCCCAAGGTGAAACACAGGGTTGGATGAAACATTTCATTTGTAAGTCCTCCAGTTGTACCCACAACTCACGAAGCTCGGTGGGAGCCATCCGATATGCTGGAGTGGATATCAATGATGTCTCGGGGTATATGTCTATAGAGAAATCTACCTCCATGTGAAGAGGTAGTCCTGAAACATCGTCAGGAAAAACGATCGCATACTGATTCATGACTACAGGAAAACTCAGACTCCACATGTCAACTGCTCTGAGGATGAGACTCGCCAAATGATGTGTGATCGGCTTCCCTCTCATATGTGTGAGTCCATCCTGTGCTTTGGTGGTTCCCTTCTCACTGGTGAAGGTGAAACTGGTCCCATCCGTGCGGACACACCACACCTTGGGCCTAATACAGTCGATCTGAGCATGGACTATAGATAACCAGTCCATACCCAAGATGATGACGTAAGTCCATGACGCTGCTACAAGAAGATCCCAGCCGAAGATCTCACCCCCTAGAGTAATCTCACACTGGCGGCACTAGTGCGTAATCATAAAGTCTACTCCCGTAGGAGTCTATAGCCGCAAGGATCGAGCCAATGGCTCTGTCGGAATCTCTGAGCTTTGAAAAAAGGATGCCTCAATAAAATAATGACTCTCAAATGTGTCTATAAGAACTGCATCAGGGGTGGAGTAGACACATATAGTACCTAGAATCATCACAGGTGTGTCGTGGTCGTAAGCCTATACTGCATGGAGGTGAGCCTGCCTCTGCCCGCCAGCTCCCTATGGTTGGGGTGGACCTCCTGGGGGTGGTGGTGGTAGACCCTCAAAGCGTCGTCCACCACCCGCTACAAGTCCAGCTCCTTGTTCATGTCCGCATACTCCCTGCGAACAGCCACTGTCAAACCTCTACCTCTATGTGGGAGGTCACTCCTCTCTCTGCTGCTCCTATGCATGGAGGGTCGGGCAGTCACAAGCCATGTGGCCCTGCCCGCTGCATTCATAACAATTTCTTCTCCTCGTATGGCTGGCCCTGCGCCGTGTTCCCCGCATAGCTAAACTCGTGTCCTAAGGTCGCCCACTAGTCGGTCTGGTCCACTTGGACCCATGCGTTATCTGTGGACTACCGGCCACAGAAGACTCAACTCTGTGCTGCCCTGTGGTGGGTCTCCCTGTTGATGGCTGCTCGGTGAGAAAGCTCTCCACTAATAGGGCTCGCTCTAGCACCCCTTCCAGCGTTGGGATGCTGAGTGGAATCATCCAAGCTCTAATCTTATACCTCAGTCCCTGATCAAAGGTCTGGGCCCAAGATAATGGGTCATATACCAAATCAGTGGAGAAGCGTTAGAGGTCGGTATGTCTCGCAGAGTACTGGCCTACTGACATGCTGCCCTGCTGCAGCTGTAGTAACTCCTGGATGTGCATGGCATAGAGGGTGGCTGGAACGAACTCCGAGCGGAAGAGGCTCTCAAAATCCATCCATGGTATAGATGTCGGGTCTTGCACCTGGAGCATCAGGCTCCACTATCTACCTACTGCTGTGTGCAGGAGACTTGCCGCAAGGATCACAATGAGGTCTGCTGGTGTCCCTACAAATCTAAAAACACTGATGACAGCCTCCAACCAATCCTCGGCTGCCTGAGGATCTATCTCTCTGTGGAACTTGGGAGACCTCTATCTCTGAAACCCATGAAACACGGTCAAGCGATGTGAACTCTTCACCGCTGGGGTGGGAAGCATCAGTGGCTCAGTGTGTAGAGGTACAGTTGCTGCCTCCATTGTAATGGGGCCCTACACTGAGTCATCACAGCTCGGTGGGCTACCATCCCGCACGTAACTAGGAACCCTAGCTGGCTACCGTTGTGGGGAAATCCTGAAGAGAAACGGGTGTGCCACGGTAAATACCTTATACCTGGTGAGCTGACACAAAGTAATCACAATGAGAACTTATGAAAGGATACACACAAGCAATCAGTGGTTTTGTGCACTGAGTTGGAAATCATAGGTTAGGGTCCTGGTGTATGGATACGTCGGCCGTCGCACCAACACTGGACTCCCTGGATTGAAAACCACACTCAATACTCTTATCACTTTTTCTTCATATAGAAGAAATTATCAGAGTCTTAAGTTCTTCGGTAGAACTGACTCTTTTGATACCAATTTGTTATGAACCGTCCTTGGGGCCCGTTCCGTGACTACCCCAAGCCCGCCTTCTATAGGCCAGGGGCTAGTGACTAGAACCAAAGGCATAAATTCCGAAAAAGGGAAGGCATTTTCTTTTATAAAGTAAAAAAATACAATAGAGCACCCAAGTGAAGTAAGCACTAAGTAAAACTGGGTACAACGTAAGTGATGAAAATTAAATGGGATGGTATTCAAACCCAACTGAATGTACAGTACAAAATAAAAGAAAGCACAACTGCAGTAGGTAATGCAGCAACACCGAGGTGTCCTCCAGAAATCCCACCTGATGGGTGAGAACAGATAGTCTCCTCAGCTCCTCGGGTCTGGCCACCCGCTTCGTGTACGTCCCGCCAAGTGGTCCACCTCTGGGTACCGTCTAGCTCCACAAGCCTCCACCTCGATCAGTACAGTCTGTCGTATGCATTTAACACAATGTAGTGCAGGCATAGCTCGTGCAGGGGTTAGTATATGATACTCAGTAGGGACCCCGAGACCCCCGAAGGTCTCTCAGAATCCATGAAGGATAATCTACAAAGGAAATATACAGTAACGAAGTATCAAATGACTCTACATAGGTATATTCCCATACATATACCTAAGTCATCAGTTACAAAATGGCTCCAACTCTCAATCCCAAGCGTAAACCAATCCACACAAGAAAACACAACTCAGTCCACACAGGAATGCAAGTCAATCAAATCGATGATAATGATTGAGAATTAAGAGTCAGCTCAAATAGGTATACACATCATAAGGTGATAAAGATGATCAGATGTAGGCACTGATTCATCTAAGTTGTCATACCCACATAGGATACAAGACCAGCTAAGATGTCGAGCCCACAATGAATACAAAACCAGCTACTCTGCCGGACCCACGCATAATACAAGTACAGTGGTCAATACTACCGGACCCACATAGGATACAAGATCAGTAGTCATTGTCGTCGAACCCACGGAGGATTCCAGTAAGGTCATCATCAGGGCTAAAACCATGGAGGATCCATGTACAGTCGTCCTCACTGCAAACCCACTGAGGATCCAAGTGGAGTCGTCATCGTCGCAGTCACAGCCAGCTCTAGGGTTCCCGCACACAACATGCTCGATTTCGTGAGGGTCCTCTCCTTGAGTAAGAGAGATTTGATGCATAAACTATCATGAAGAGTATATTTTATGTATATCAAAGTTCCAGCTTGTCAAAATAAACCCAACGCGACAGACGGTACGTCAATCGGACGCACAGTCTGAGAGTTATTGGTTTTTCTGCTCTAGGGGCCTGGTTGGTTTTTAATCTAAAACCAACCTGACCATAATACAACTGCATCAAAAACTCAAGTGTATTGAGCCCAAAGTACCATCTCAACAAAAGGATTCTAATGCAATTGACGGCACGTCAATCGGATGTTCGGTCCTTAAGATATAAGTGTTCCCGCTCCGAGGGCCCGGTTGGTTTTGAGTACGAACCAACCCGACCATACAGACACTTTGCCAAAACCTCGAGTGAAATATACGTAAATGACCGTCTTGATCCAAGGATTCCTACTAAACAAACATTGCATCGATCGGAGGTCCGTAGCTCATGTTATGGGAAAAAGACCGAAAGTGGTCCAAAGTGGGGGGTATGGGCCCGGCCCGACCCAACCCAACCACTCCTGGGTTGGTGCGAACCGGGGCGACCCCCCCACCAGGTCCGGCTCTAGCCCAGCTGGGCGTGGCCCGGCCCGGTCCACGTGATCCACCCTGACCCGGCCGGGGGGTGCACTAGTTTGGCCAGCGGTCTGAGAAGGGGGGACATGGTCCCCCCCTTTGTGTTTCGCAGACGCGGCGACTGACGCCGCGTCTCCCATGGATCCCGCGTGGCCGTAGGATCCCACTCCTCGCCGTCGTGGCTTCAGCAATGGAGGGCTCCAGCCAGCGGCGTGCCTAGGTGCCACCGCGCCAGCGACCCGCGCCTCTGGAGACTTCCACTGGCCACCAGAGTCATTCCGGTGGTCTGATTTTGCTCTCATCTGCGCCTGCAGTTTCCTCAGGACCCGTACATCACTAAGAAGGCCTCCAATCGCCAATTCAGTCATGTATCATCATCACCAAGGATTCCACGCATCAATAACAAAACATCGGTGGGTTCGAACTTGTTCGTTAGTCCGCACCCACCATGTTAGTGGTTCTAAACATCACCTTCAATAATACATGCCATGCCAAGGGTATAAAAGTCACATGAATAAAATTATAAAAAATTCCCAACCTCTACAGTTGATGTTGGACGTCGGCGTCATGAGAAAGAGGATCGTAGGCATCATCGGAGTGCACCGAGGAGGAAGAGGCGTCTTCTCTCTTGTCACAAAGATGATAAAGGGTGGCGCATCGTCGATCTCCGAGGAATCAACATTCTTTGTCGGAGGCCGGCATTCTTCGTTGTTCATTGTCGAAGGTTGGTTTTCTTCCTCTCGGAATGGAGTTATCCTCCTTAATAAAAAATAATAGGATCCTCCTATTATTTAATTATACCTGTAAGGTAACTCTCCCATAATTAAATAACCAAATTAAATAAAATGCGTTGACAATTAATTAAAGAAGGGAGATATGGTCTCCCATTATTAAATGCATTGGAAGATAAATGAAAAGGGGAAAAGAGGATGGTTCCTCATTAAATTATGGCTTGACATAATTTAATGGATTGAGCTGACATTTAATAGTGGTTTTCCAAATAATGAGGGGATGTTAATGAGATCAGAAGGAATTAAATGGTGGGGATCGTGCAGGCCCCCACCTCTCTAACATCCACACATGGGTAGTTAAGTGGTTGTGGGCCCCACTCTTTACTACCCATGGGAGGGAAAACCAATCATAAGAAATTAAAATTGTTACGACAATTTTTATTTACTTCTTAAATAAACCCCCAAAATTATCTTCTCCTCCTTTACGAATGCAACTATGCCAAGTGTCCCCTTAAGCAAATACTGGAACTGCGAGTTCATCGGTGCCCTCATATTTTAATTTTGAGCACTGGTTCAAAAGCTAGAAAACCCATCTCATTTGTTCACAGAACGTACCTGAGCTAAACTTAGAAAATTGATTCCGAGCAACTGGGCCTTGGAATCAAGCTCCATAAGAATCCACAGACTTGCAAAATTCCAAAGTATTTTAAAAAAATATTCCTTGAAATTTTCGGGTCTTTACACCATAGGCCAGGGGCTGGCGACCAGCATCGAAGGAAAAAGAACTTGAGGAGGCCTTTTCCTAAAAACCTGTACCCATACATATATCCCACTCAATGCAGAAGTACATAGTAAAAGGAAAAGTAACGTACTGACTGCTATAAACAACCACAAAAGTGCATCGCCCTCTAATTGGTACAAGGTAAAAGAGGAAGGTAAATTGAAAAGAAAAAGGGCAAAACACGCGCCCAACCAGAAAAGTACCACGACCCAAGAAACAGGTAAACAATAGTACAAAAGCTAGGAGGGTCCCTCACCTGTAACCCGACTATGACCATTATACATGGTCCGAGCTCCCAAAATCCTAAGCTCCTCTGACATCACGATCGACCTGTCCATCATCTGCAAGGGAACACCATGGGTGGGAATATCCCAAGTCGGGGTGAGTTTAAAAATACTCTGTAGGATGCCCCGAAAGCTCGAGGGAGAAAAAAAAGTAGTATTGAAGAGGTGAGAAGTAGATCGAATAAGGGAATTTAAAAGAGTACAACAGAGAGTGGATCAAATAGTACAGCTCAACCTAAGAAGAGGAAGGAAGTAGACTCGTCTAAATGCAAGGATCTAGAAGCGGTGAGTATTTGAACTTCTCATAAAGTCCTAGCTACCTATAGTTGGAGATTAGACTCGTCCAACCATGATGTCACAACCCGACCCAACGGGGCTCGAGCCGCGACTCCCCAAGTCTGCCTCCAATAGGCCAGGGGCTGGCGACCAGCGTCGAGTAGGCTATCAAACACATGGGAGGCATTAGCCTAAGGTTCCTGTACACACGCACACACAAACACCTCCATGAAACAGTGCAGAGATATAGAAACTGAAAAGTAAATGCATGCATACACTATCCCACAACTAGAGAGCAACAGCAAAAGTACAAGGGTAAAACAGGGCCCACCAAAAGAAAACTACAAAGCGCGCCCAACCTACTCTGAAGAAGGGGAACACTTCCACAAACACCGGCCGAAAAGCTACCTCGGTGCAGCTTCGGTAAACACCCCAGTCAACTCGCTCACTAAGCTCCGCCTGCTCCGGGTCCTCCTGGGACTCCGTCGAAAGGCCTGTAGACTGCACAAGACACAAACATGTGCGGGGAAAGCCCATGCAGGAGTGAGTATAAACATACTCAGTAGGCACCCCAAAAACCAAAACCCAAGGGAGCAACTGAAAGGCAACAGTCCGCTCAACATAGCCAGAGGGAACCCAAACGAGAGATAAACTCCATCTCATGACCATCCTCGGCTAAACACAACTTGTCAGCTCAGCTCAGCTCAGGTGTATTCCCATACATACACCATGAACACTGTTATACCAGAGTACACCATGAACACTGTTATACCAGATGACACTCATCTGAGAGATACACACCATCGGGTCCCAAACAAACATCTTAGACTCTCACCCAAGAGCCCATGCTCGTCGGATAACATCACTGAGGGAACATCGCTGAAACACCATAACCATCAAACTCCTCGAATAGGGGATCGCCGCTAGGGTCCGCTAGGGGATACCAAGACCCACTCCGGTATGTGTAGCTCACAGATAGGGGATCACTCCCAGGGTCCGCTGGGGGATACCACGACCAGATCTGGCATACGTAGTTCTCACAGATAGGGGATCACACCCAAGATCCGTTGGGGGATACCACAACCTGATCTGTCGCTCGACAGAATCTCCACACTCAGATAGAGGATCATCATCCATATAAAGATGGTCACGACAATACTGGAACCCTATCTGGTATAACTCGTGATGTAGGGGATCAGAACGATGATGCCGCAACCCTACCGAACCCACGCGCAGAGTAGGGGATCACATAACCACCAATACTAAAACCCTACCGACACCAAGCGCTGAGTAGGGGATCGTATAACCAATGATACCGCAACCCTAATATAATCATCATGCTGAGTAGGGGATCGTAAACCCGACGATGCCACAACCCTACTATGCATGACCCACCACGTCTGGGATCATATTCCCGATAATGCCAGAAACCCTACGGGGTTAACCGGCTAGATAGGGGATCGCCACCCACGAATAAGTGGTCACAACGATACCAAGAACCCGATGAAGGGTAAAGATGCTAGAGGATCCACTACGGGCCCACCGGAGGAATACCACAACTCTAACAGTTTAAACATCCCATCGAGAGGATCACAAACCCATACGAAGGTTGTTATACCCCACGAACCCTCGTAGGAACAAACCAAGGGAGAACCCTCAACCACTGCTCTTCCAAACGTCGCTAACGCGAGAGACCCGCCATAACGCCAAACTACGCACCTCCTAGGCCAAAACATAGGCCACCATCGCGTTCCACGCGGAGAAACACGCAGGATAGGCTCTTTACTCGCCCGAAACGGAGCACCGGTGAAAAAGGCACTATTCAACATAGATAGCTCGTGCGGGGCCCACACAACGATCGCGAAAACCATCGAGCGGATCACACCACGGCGATCCCCTCGGAAAAACAAGCTGAATCGACTACTCGCTCGTCCAAAACGAACACCCAGTGAAAAAGGTACTATTCACCGAAGCCCAGCTCGGGTGGGGACCACGCCTGGATTCTAAAACTCATCGAACGGAACACACCATTGCTTTCCTCTCAGAAAAACACACAGGATCGACTATTCATCCGCCAAAATTGGACTCCTTGTGCAAAACCTGCGTTTCTCCGCAAACGCCAAAACCTGGCCTCGTGGGGCCCGCACCCCGTTCTCAGTCCCAACACCCGGAAACCATCTCAAAAAGTCTGTCGTAGTATCAGGGTCTCAATGCCACTGACGGCACGTCAATAGGACGCTCCAAGTAGAAGTTACAACGGCCCGGAGTCGTAAAATAATAAAATAATATTATTTTATACAACATTTCTAGCTCCCGGGCCATGATTGCGAACCTTTAAACTCTCAAACCCATACCGGAGGGTTCGCCTCTTCGTTAGGCTGACGTCGCCACAAACAGCGCTCGAATACGGCTCCCGGTTTTCAAGATACGGGGGTTTAAAGACCCCCGTATATTAAAAGAGGTCGACCTGCCCTAGCCGACAGCCCTCCGCCGCGCGCCGCCGCACTAGGCGGCCGGCCGCCGCCGCGTACCGCCGGGGGCACCCCGGTGGTCCGTTTTGCGATCCGGAGTCGTCTACATGACCCTCGGGACCCAATATACAATGCTACGACTTCAATTTGCAGAAAAACACAGAAAAAACGGGATCAGGGGTTAAAACTCAAATCAGCCTACCTCGTGGGCGAAACATCGACATTCTGCCTCAGATCCGCGCTCTAGAGCTTCCGCTGCGCGCTCCTGGAAGGTCCGCCGCCGAATTCCGAGCTCATGGGCGCCTCGTTTGCTTGATTCGACGGAGTGGCGGCAAAAAACGGCGAAGAACGTCGAGAGAAACGATAGGGGGGGGGGGAGGTGATATTTATATCAGCCGCCCGCCGGCGCAAAACCCGCCTCGGACCCGACGCCTGATGCGAACAAATGTAAGGTCACCCCTTGGGTAAACGTGTCGTTCTAAATGCAACGGCGGAATCAGATTTTTTATCCGATACTCCGTTCAGATGTTATTTGACCCGACGCCCGCACACTAACTTTGCGACTTATTTACGAACACGCCCCTGGAGGCGTTTCTCACCGCAGGCCCGCGCCCACAATGTTTACACCCCGCCTAGGGTAAAAGGCACATTCTGGTCGCAACCGTGCCCTCAAATTCCCATTCTGAGCTACCATTTAGGAGATATCACTCCCCCTCCACGTGCATAGTATAAAAATACTTAATATTCTTATAAAATTAATTTTGAGTACACCGGGCCTCGGAATCGCACACCGTCTTCGCACCTAGCTCTGGAATTATTCCTAGAAATATTCCAAAGTCTGACAGGACCAAAAACCCTAGTCGCTACATCCTCCCCCCTATGAAATTTTCATCCCCGAAAAGCACTAAGCACAAGGAAAGCGACTGTACCCTCAACTGGGTCTCACACACCAGCGAGATCACCAACAAACACCCACACAGTGTCTTACCAATGCACTGAACAAAACTCGAGCAAGCAACAAAAAGTAGGGTACCACTAAACAGTGTCTATCAAACTACTGCAGTAAGTAGAAAAGACACAAGGCGTACCTCTATCAATCTGCGGTGCCACTGGGTCGACTGCCTCCAGGGCATGAAGCTGTCCTCGCCCTTGGCCACCAGCTCCCTGAGCTTGGCGTGGACCACCTGGGGGTGGGGGTGGTGGCAACTGATACTGCCTACCACCGCCTCCTACAGCACCAGCTCCGCCGCCACGTCCGCCGCCCTGCGGACCTCCTTGCACGAGACGCTGCCTCTGCCAAGGTGGTCCATCGACCGGCTCCCTCTCAGCAGCACGTCAGGTCAGACAATCTCTGACAAGATGTCCCCGACCATCGCAAGCATAACACCGCCTCTCCTGCGGCTGACCAAAACTGGCCTGCGAGCCCTGTGAGCCCTAAGGCTCAGATCCCCCCATCCTGGGGTCGCCTCCTGAAACGTCGGCCATGTCCAGACCCCTGAGTCTGTCGTCAGCTACCAGATGTCGATCCAACCGACGAAGTCTCAGCTCTCGAGTGCCCAGCACTAACAGGGGGAATCTGCTCAGCCAGAAAACACTCCACCACCAACGCTCGCTCCAGCACTCCAGCATAGGTGGGCAGGTACAAGGAAACCACACCTGCCCAGATGTCCCTGCGTAAGCCCTACTCGAAGGTCCGAGCCCTAATGAACGGGTCTCGAACCATATCCAGGGAGTAGCACGACAGGGCTATAAACCTCGCTGAGTACTCCGACACAATCATGCTCTCATGTCGAAGCTGTAGAAGCTCCTGGATCCACACTGACCTCAGCTTCACCGGATAGAACTCTTCCCTAAAGAGCCTCTCAAACTCCGCCCATGGGAGCGTCTCCTCGTTATGGGACTGCGTCACCAAATTCCACCATCGCCCGACAGAACCATGCAGAAGGCTCACTGCTAGGACCACCTTCTGATATGGAGGTGTCCTCACTAGGCGAAAACCTCGGGTGACTACCTCAAGCCAGTCATCAGCACAATCCTAATGCGGAACCCTTGCTGGCTGTAGTCATGGAGGCATCTTGAAATACATTCAAGACACACCACAATCAAGAGTATATCTGGAGAGCTGACTCAAGAAGGACAAGGAAAACCCAAAAACCCAGTCCTTTATGATGCATGTACCGTTTTGTCCATGCGACCAGTGTACAAAAGTCCTGAGTCGAAAGGCAGGTTATCAGAGTCCTGGTGTATGGATACGTTGGCCACCGCACCTACACTGGAGTCCCTGGCCTGAAAACCAAACTCGAAACATCCTAACACTGCCGCTATGCAACCAAAACCAAACTCCCGCTAGACAAGCTACACTATGAGATTCCCATGGTGGAACCTCCTCTGATACCACTCTGTCACGACCCGACCCAATGGGGCTCGAGCCGCGACTCCCCAAGCCCGCCTCCAATAGGCCAGGGGCTAGAGACCAGCGCCGAGTAGGCTATCACACACATGGGAGGCATTAGCTTAAGGTACCTGTACCCATGCACACACAAACACCTCTATGCAACAGTGCAGTGATATAGAAACTGAAAAGTAAATGCATGCATACACTATCCCACAAGTAGAGTGCAACAACAAAAGTACAAGGGAAAAACAGGGCCCACCAAAAGAAAACTACAAAGCGTGTCCAACCTGCTCTGAAGAAAGGGAACACTGCCACAAACACCCACTGGAAAGCTCCCTCGGCGCAGCTTCGGTAAACACCCCAGTCAACTCGCTCACTAACCTCCGCCTACTCCGGGTCCTCCTGGGACTCCGTCGAAAGGCCTGTAAACTGCACAAGACACAACCATGTGCGGGCAAAGCCCATGCAGGGGTGTGTATAAACATACTCAGTAGGCACCCCAAAAACCAAAACCCAAGGGAGCAACTGAAAGGCAACAGTCCTCTCAACCCAGCAAGAGGGAACCCAGACGAGAGAGAAACTCCATCTCATGACCATCCTCGGCTAAACACAACTAGTCATCTCATCTCAGCTCAGGTGTATGCCCATACATACACCTTGAACTATCCAGATATACTAAGATCACGCCACAAATCCCCAAGAGGTACCGACCTCGTCACCAGAAACTGTCCTCAACCAGGAGAGTACACCACGAACACTGTCATACCAGATGACAGTCATCCGAGTGATACACTCCATCGGGTCCCAAACAAACATCTAAGACGCTCACCCGAGAGACCACGCTCGTCGGATAACATCACTAAGAAAACATCCCTGAAACACCCTAACCACCAAACTCCTTGGATAGGGGATCACCGCTAAGGTCCGCTAGGGGATACCAAGACCCACTCCAGTATACGTAGCTCACAGATAGGGGATCACTCCCATGGTCCGCTGGGGGATACCACGACCCGATATGGCATACATAGTTCTCACAGATAGGGGATCACACCCACGATCCGTTGGGGTATACCACAACCCGATCTGGCGCTCGACAGAAACACCACACTCAGATAGAGGATCATTGTCCATATAAAGATGTTCATGACGATACCGGAACCCTATCTGGTATAACTCGCGATGTAGGGGATCGAATCAATGATGCCGCAACCCTACCAAAACCACGCGCTGAGTAGGTGATCACATAACCAACGATACCGCAACCCTACCGACACCAAGCACGGAGTAGGGGATCATATAACCAACGATATCGCAACCCTACTATAAACATCATGCTGAGTAGGGGATCGTAAACCCGACGATGCCACAACCCTACTGTGCACTACCCACCGCGTAGGGGATCATATTCCTGATGATTCCAGAAACCCTATGGGTTTAACCTTCTAGATAGGGGATCTCCTCCCATGAATAAGCGGTCACAGCGATACCAAGAACCCGATCTAGGGTAAAGATGCTAGTGGATCCACTCCGGGCCCACCGGAGGGATACCACAACTCTAACAGTTTAAACATCCCATCGAGAGGATCAAAAACCCATACGAAGGTTGTGACACCACACAAACCCTCATAGGAACGAACCAAGGGAGATCCCTCAACCACTGCTGGTCCAAACGTCGCTAACCCGAGCGACCTGCCACACCGCCACACTACGCATCTCATAAGCCAAAACCTAGGCCACCATCACATTCCACGCGGAAAAACACGTAGGATAGGCTATTTATTCGCTCGAAACAGAGCACCGGTGAAAAAGGCACTATTCACCATAGTTAGGTCGTGCGTGGCCCAGACAACGATCGCGAAAACCATTGAGCAGATCACACCATGGCGATCTCGTCGGAAAAACAAGCGGAATCGACTACTCGCTCATCCAAAACAGACACCCGGTGAAAAAGGTATTATTCACCGAAGCCCAACTCGAGTGGGGCCCACGCCTGGATTCCGAAACTCATTGAACGGAATAAACCATTGCGTTTCTCTCGGAAAAATACACATGATCGACAATTCATCTGCCAAAATCAGACTCCTGGTGCAAAAGTTGCGTTTCTCCGCAAACGCCAAAACCCGGCCTCGTGGGGCCCGCACCCCGTTCTCAGTCCCATCACCCGAAACCATCTCAAAAAGTCCGTTGTACCATCACGGTCTCAACTCCACTAACGGCACATCTATCGGACGCTCCGGGTAGAAGTTACTACGGCCCGAAGTCGTAAAATAAAAATATAATATTATTTTATACGACATTTCTAGCTCCTGGGCCACGATCCCGAACCTTTAAACCCTTGAACCCACAAAAAAGAGTTTTCCTCATCGTCAGTGTCACGTCGCCACAAACGGAGCGCGAATCTGGCTCTCGGTTTGCAGGATACGGGGGTTTAAAGACCCCCGTATATTAAAAGAGGCCGGACCGGCCGCCGGCGTCGGCCCGCCCTGGCCGGCGCATCTTCCGCGGACCGCTAGGGGCACCCCGATGGTCCATTTTGAGATCCGGAGGCGTCTACACGACCCTCCGGACCCGATCTACACTGATACAGCTTCAATTTGCAGAAAAACGCAGCAATAATGGGATCAGGGGTTAAAACTCAAATCTGCCTACCTCGCGGGCGAAACGCCGACGTTCTGCCTCAGATCTGCGCTCCAGAGCTTCTGCTGCGTGCTCTTGGAACGTCCTCCGTCAAATTCTGAGCTCGTGGGACCTTGTTTTCTAGATTCGGCGGAGTGGCGGAGAAGAACGGCAAAGAACGTCGAGAGGAACGATAATGGGGGGGGGGGGCGCTGAAATTTATATCAGCCGCCCGCCGGCGCCAAAAGCTCCTCGGGCCCGACGCCTGATCCGAACAAAAGTAAGGTCACCCCAAGGGTAAACACGTCATTCTGAACGCAACATCGGACTCATATTTTCCATCCGAGACTCCATTCAGAAGTTATTTGAGCCGACACCTGCACACTAACTTCGCCTCTTATTTACGAAAAAGCCCCTAGTGGCGTTTCTCACCGCAGGCCCGAGCCCGCATATTTTACACCTCGCGTAGGGTAAACGAAACATTCCGGTCGCAACTGTGCCCTCAGATTCCCGTTCTGAGGTACCGTTTAGGAGATATCACACCCCCGCGACGTGCATTGTATAAAAATACTTAATATTCTTATAAAATTAATTCCAGGCACACCGGGCCTCGGAATCGCACGCCATCTTCGCACCTAGCTCTGGAATTATTCCTAGAAATATTCTAAAGTCTGACATGACCAAAAACCCGAGCCACTACATACGAGAAGCTAGACATGGAAAGCATGTGGCATACCCCATGTGTTTTCACATTTCCTAGAAGGAGAGTATCCCAAAACCCAAGGAATGGGTATTGGAATAAGGTATATACATATCCATATGCCAAAACAAGAAGCCTGAAGACGATCATAAGGGGATATCCATCCCGTAGCTCAGCCCAAGAAAGTGAGTATCCAACAGTACCAAAAGTAAACACCATCGTTTCCCAGCAAACTGCATGCCTTCACCGAACTGCAAGTCAAGGGTCTCGAATCACCGTACCATGAAACTATCCACTTTGGGCGGAACTGACTCACATGCACAGTTATAGGTCGCATCACAAGGATGCGTCTTGGTGGGGAAATCACCCCTCATACTTGAGAGTTCTGGGGAAAGTCAAACCACACCTCCTCATTGTCACATAGTTGAGAGGTCTTCTCAAGTAAAAGCTATCACATCACTGACCTGTAAAACCAAGGGTCCTACTCCATTAGTCACAGAGAAAAGCAACAGACTAGCCCAGTCGAAAAGACTGAGTCTCATAAAATTCATCTGGTAACCCACTGCCTAGCCCCACTAGAGGGTAAACCTTAATAGGTCATTGCATTACCCACGCACAATCTCTGCTGGAGGGTAAACCCTAAGAGGACATCAGGTAACCCACTATCCAGTCTCTACTAGAGGGTAAACCCTAAGAGGTCATCGGGAAACCCACTGCCCAGTCTGTACTGGATGGTAAACCCTAAGATGTCATCAGGTAACCCACATCCCAGTCTCTACTAGAGGGTAAACCCTATGAGGTAGTTGGGTAACCCACTGCCCAGTCTCTGCTGGAGGGTAAACCCTAAGAGGTATTCAGGTAACCCACTGCCCAGTCTCTGTTGGATGGTAAACCCTAATAAGTTGTCGGGTAATCCACTCCACAGTCTCTGATGGAGGGTAATCCCAATGAAGTCAATGAGAAACCCACTATCCAGCCCCACTAGAGGGTAAAACCGAAGAAGTAGATGAGCAACCCACTGCCCAGCCCCGCTGGAGGGTAAACCCATAACTGCTATGGCCATCCCTACTGGATGGTACATCACTGGCCAACAGAACACAGAGTGGGTATCGCGCAACCAACCAACTCCAGAACAATTGACCTAGTAGAGGTTCAGTTCCCGTGTAGTGTGGGTCACGTCGATACCTGGAACTCTACCCAAGGAAATGCGTCACAGAAGTTCACGGATGGAAGATATGATCTCGACACTCAACTAGTTATTATGTTCCCAGGGCTCACTAGGGCTCTTCACCCTACTGGAAACAACCTCCCGGGTAGAGGATCAACACCCGTGTAATGTGTTGGTCACACTAAATCCAAAAAGACCCTATCAGGGAATATGAAGGGATGGGATACGGAAATCCCACATGACTAAATAAAAAAGGGGAACAAAAATACTCCGCCAATCGCAACGTCGAGAATAGAACCAGGGGAAACCACTCCACCCTGCTGGTCTAAACCATCATTCCCATAAGGAACCACTACTTCACAAGAGGTCCAAGGTACGTAATGTAGAATAAGGCATGTACATGGGGTCCACACAACGTGTTGCCCTAACCCATCTCCAAACATAGAACAAAATTTCTCAAGTACAAACTATAACATGTACCTCCATGTGTTACCATATACTCCCAAAGTATACCACATTTTCATCCCAAAGTCTATCGAGCACACGATATCCAACGTCAATGAAAAAAGAGTGAAAATATATGTACCCGACATTCTTCCACCACGAACAGCCACTCCTCTTCGAACATTTAATTCACTCTTAGAGGAATGAACACGATCACACGTCAAGGGATCCCTACTAACACCGCAGGAAGAACCTCTACTAGTACACCTTTCATGCTTCCACAAATGAGATCTCGAATGAAGCTGTGAACATCCAAACTTATCATACCATTTCAATCCTCATGAAAAAACACGCGAGATCAACAATTTACTCACCTCAAACAGATATCCGACAGAAATGTTTCCAACACTAATTTATGCCTGAACGATGTCCTGTGGTCCTGAGCCTTGGTCTCGAAATAGTCGGGTGCATCGCACCGTTGCGATATCCTCTGAAAGACACATCAAATTGACTGCTTACTTGCGCGGAATAGATACCCAGAGAAAAAGACGCATTATGTCATACCACATGCGAGCAGTTCTACGTGGGATCCACAACATGTTCTTGAAGCTCTGCCAATGAATCCAACCGTTGTGATCCTCTCGAAAAAGTACACATGATTGACTAATCACTTGTCCAAAACGGACACCCGATGAAGGGGCTAGAAATTCACCATCAATTCCCAAACCGACCCTCGTGGGGCCTGCACCACCATGCTGAATTAATGAAGGCAGATTGCACCGTTGCAATGCCCTTGGAAAAAAACTCAGATTTGACTTCTCGCATGCCCCGGACAGATGTCCGATGAAAAATTTGTGAAACGCTACTCGCAGCTCAAAGGAAGGGTCATGGGGCCCACACATCATCTCTGGTTTCAATGCCCGAAAACCCCTTGGAAATCATTGTCTCGACGCCAAGGTTGCAACGCCACTGACAGCGCTAAAATCAAACATCGGTTGTGCCCGTGCCATTTTAAACAAGAACCCCCAAAAAACGCTAATCTGTCAAACATGTGAGTCGTTCTACCGAGGCCCCCATCTTAGGTATTAAAATCCCCAACACCATCTCAAAAAGTTCTTCTCGAGTTGTGGATCAGAAAACTGCAGACGGCACACAATGGACACTCGTAGTGATGACTACTAGTGTTCAACGTCGCGGGGATGAATCCCCTTGGGATGGACCGGCTTGGGCCGGCCGGCGTGGGCCGGCCCGGCTCGTAGCGCCAGCCCGCAGCTCTGCCACGCGGCCCAGCGATAGACACACAATCCAAAATAGCACCGAACGGACCTCGTGGCTGGTCGTTGTTTCATTCAAGGACCCGCTGAGCGCGGGTCCCGGCCTACCGCATGGATTCGCGGCTGCGACCTCGGTACACCCGAGCGCCGACGACCCCGCTGATGCCCGCTCCCCCATGGGCGCCCCCTGTTACCTCGCACGACCGATGACACCACACCTGGACGAAGACCATTTCTGCCTGGGAGCCACCACTTGGGAGACCTGCGCCGCTGCCGTCCGCTCACCGGACCGGCCAGGACCGCCAGAAACTCCCCAAAAACCTTCGGAACTTCACTGGAACACTGTATTCACCTCAAGACTTGGAAATTCATTCCGAAACAAATGTCAGAAAGCTATGAACAAGTACTACGTTACTATGGTATTCGATGGACAAAAAACAATGATTTGATTCTATAATTTAGATTCCAAGGGGAGGTTTGAAATTAAAACACGAAACGAATAACTCATACCTCTTTGGGAGTAGCCCAAAGCTTCGTGAGGGATCCGCCAGATTTGAAACCCCCTTTGAAAAAGAGGGGATCTTAGGGCTTGAGATTGAGAGCTACTTGGTTAGGAGCTCCTTCCGCCAGAGGAAGAACAAGGGGTAAGGGGAGGTGGTTAAGTGTTTTAATAATGAAAATTAATTAACATTTAATTAATTTTCAATACCCACCAGAAGACCTGCGTCCGAACATCCCAACGGGGTCAAGGTTAAGCCTCCCCTAAGGTAAACACCACCTCCTGATCACAACGACGATCTCATAATTTTAATCCAATTCCCCGTTAAAAAGTCATAAAACATAACGCCTGAGGCTGCTAAATTACGAAAACGCCCCTGGGTCCATTTTCCACAGAAGGGTTGCGCCCGTGAAAATTACTATCCTCCTAGGGTAAATGACACATTAAAGACTCAAAAGTGCCCTTAGTTTTCCTGTATGAGCTAATCATTAGGAGTTATACCCTTTATTTTGTGTTCCCATTGTGAACGTCCTGAAAATTTAATTCCAGCAACACCGGGGCTCAGAATTGCACATCGTCTGAAGGCACTCCTATGGAATAACATCATGAATTATCCAATGTCTTTTATAGAAAAAAACAGGGTTATTATTTCATTCCCTCATTTAAGATTTTCATCCCCGAAATGCAAAACCAGGGATCAACTAGGGTACAATGCTCGCACCTGGCTCATCCGTACCAAGAAGAACTCTCGCACAGTTCTGCGCCACCGCAAATGGACAAAAGGATTGGATCGGTTCCCGAGAGATCCGCCTCGTCGATGACATTCATAGGAGCACTCACACTTCTTCTCATGTAAGTCACATGGGATACTCTATTCACCCAAACCAGCCTTTGGGTTTAGGGTAAGGCGGTGGGGACCTCGCCATCCCTTTGTATGGTCTCAAATTCCCTAAAAGTCCTCGAGGGTATCTCACCTCCCTGGTCGTACCTCTACATCGCACGCGGCGACTGGAATCACCGTTTAGACCTGGGACAATGCCCAGTGATTCCCTCCTTCAGAATATCAATATGGAGAAACACCAAATGATATCTGGACACGCATGGTTTCACAGTCGATGTCCCACAACCAAGACCCTCTTACACACTCTTAAAGCAATTGAGTCGATACCTTCCGCTAAATAAAAGGTTCTACATCTTCTATTATATTGAAAAACGGTTACACCAACGCCTCGCGTCACCCTGGTAACACCACAAACAAGGAGCAAGTAGAAAATAATTTCACATTCAGAGTCTAACAATTCTACTGTAAAAAGTAAAAGATCTGTAGAGAATACCTTTTTCCACCTCATGCTCTATAGGATCGTAGAAATCCAGAGCTCGCGGCTATCCGTGGTCCCAACTGCCAGCTCCCGGATCCTAACGTGGACCTCCTAGTGGTGTTGGAAAGTCCACGTAAAGTCTCCCCCACTACCAGCTCTTGCTCCTCTACTGGCACCACCTCTCTTGGTACCACTCTGATCACTGTTCCTCCTCTGTCATGGTGGTGCACCTGTAACCTGCCCGATATTCTCAGTTTTCCTAGTCAGGTAGTCTCATGCCAGGTGTCCTTTCCCATTGCAAGCATAGCACTGGCACTCTCTTGGCTACCCCACTGCCCTCCGATGCCACATTGGTGTATGACCATGTCTATGAAACCAGTAGTGGGAATGCCTCCGGTGTTGAGGTTCTGTCATCCGGTTCCTGCTAGCTGGGGAAGACATCTCGACTCTATCGTGCCTACTACCACCATCAATTGTAAAATGTGACAGGAAGCTCTCTTTTACAAGCACTTTCTCTAGCACCTCCGCATATGTGGGAATGAACAAAGGCACTATGATAGAAGGAATATCTCTGTGGAGACCCTACTCGAACTTCCTCTCTTGGAAGCTGCCATCATTGACCAAGTCCAGGAAAAAATGTGCACGGTCCGCGAACCTAGTCGCATACTCAGTCACCGTCATCCCTCCCTACTGAACCTACGGGAACTCCTGGATCCGAACGGAGCGTAAGCAGAAGGGTAAAACTCCTCATGAATCATCAGCTGAAATTCTCCCCAAGAAATTGACGACTCATCGATTAACTGAGTCATCAGACTCCACAAACCCCCAACTAATTTGTGGAAAAGGCTTCTAACCAAAGCCACCATAAGATCTGTCGGTGGTTGCACAAGCCTTAAGAGGAAACCAGTACCTTCAGCCAAACCTCAAATTCCCAAGGGTTTGGCTCACCACTGAACCTTAGCAGTATTTTTCACTATAACTCACGAAGCGCGCTCAACCTGCTCTCTAGCTCAGTCAGCTCTGCTGAATTTTTCTGTTGCTCACCAGGTGGGGGTGCTGCTACAGGCCCACCTAGAGAAATGGACTCGCATGGTTGGACCTATATTGAGGACTTGTCGCTCATAGGGTCGTCATCATGATCAAAGCTGGTATCTTGGCTTTCTGTCTTCACAGAGACATCTTGAATATTATCAAGAAGTGTTGCGATGAGGTGAGCATATATGTGTATAACAATGTAAACAATGGGAAGCTGACTCCAGAAGGATAGTCAAAGACTCAATCCTATGTGATACACAAACCAAATTTCCCTATAATGAGGGTCTCAGCATGAGGAGTCGACAAGCAGGTTATCAGGGTCCTAGTGAATGGATACGTCGGCCGTCAAACCATCACTAGACTCCTTGTCCTGAGAGCCTCTCTCGAGACATGTTGACATTGTTTCCCTAATATCCCAACCAATTTTTTTAGGGATGTCTGAACAACATCCCAATGAACGAACCACCTCTAATACCACTTTGTCACAACCCGACCCTACATAGGATCGAGCCGCAACTACCCCAATCCCGCCATCATAGGCCAGGGGATGGCGACCAGCTCCGAAGGCAAAAAAACATGGGGAGGGCTTTTCCTAAGTACCTGTACACACACATGCAACCCACTCAATGTAGAAGTGTAGAGTAAAAGTAAATGCAAAGTACTAACTTCTATAAACAACCACAAAATTGCATTGACCTCTAAACAGTAAAAAGTAAAAGTTTACGTTAAACTGAAAAGAAAAAGGAAAAGACACGCGTCCAACCAGAAAAGTGCCACAACCCAGCAATAAGTAAACAATAGTACAACAGCTAGGAGTGTCCCTCACCTGGAACCCGACTACGACCACCGTACACGGTCCAAGCTCCCAACTACTATGCTTCTCTGATGTCAAGATCGACCTATCCATCATCATCACGGGAACACCATGTTTGGGAAAATCCCATGAAGGGTTGAGTATAAAAATACTCAGTAGGATGCCCCAAAGGCACGAGGGAGAAACAAAAGTGGTACTGAATATTTGAGATGTAGATCGAATATGGGAAAGTAAAGGAGTAAAACTGAGAGTGCAGTAATGATTAGAGCTCACCCCAACAAGAGGAAGGAAGTAGACTCGTCGAAACACAAGGGGGAAGAAGCAGGGAAAAGATGAACTTCTCGTCGAATCTTTGCTACCGATAACAGGAGTATAGACTTGTCCAACCACGAGAATCTAGACACAGAAAGTGTGTGGCATACCCTACACTTCTTCACCTCTCCTAGAAGGAGTGTAACCCAAAACCCAAGGAGTAGGTACGGGAAAAAGGTATATACAAATCCATTTGTTCAAACAAGAAACCCGAACAAGATTGTAAGGGGATCTCCATCCCGTAGCTCAGCCCAAGATAGGGAGTAGAAAACAGTACCAGAAGTAAACACCATCATTGCCCAACGTCCCACATGCCTTCCTCTTACTGCAAGTCAAGGGGATCGAATCACCGTACCTTGACCCCATCCTCTTTAGGCGGCACTGACTTTCCCACAATGTTTTAGGTCGTGTCACTAGGACATGTCTTGGTGGGGAAAGTGCCCCTCATACTTGAGAGTTCATGGGAAAGTCATACAACACCTCCTCACTTTCACACAGTCGAGAGTTCATCTCAAAGTCAAAGATGTCACATCGCTAACCCATACAACCAAGGATCCCACTTCGGTAGTCACGATGAAAAGCCACATACTTGCCTAGTCAAAGGGACTGTGTTTGAGAGAAGTCATTAGGTAACCCACTGCCCAGCCCCGCTAGAGGGTAAACCCAAAGAGGTCATCGGGTAACCCACTGCCCAGTCTCTGGTGAAGGGTATACCCTAAGAGGTAGTCGAGTAATCCACTGCCCAGTATCTTCTGGAGGGTAAACCCTAAGAGGTCCTCGGGTCACCCACTTCCCAATCTCTGCTGGAGGGTAATCCCTAACTAGTCATCAGGTAACCCACTACATAGTCTCCGCTGGATGGTAAACCCTAAAAGATCATCGGGTAACCCACTACCCAGTCTCTGTTGAAGGGTACACCCTAATAGGTAGTCGGGTAACCCACAACCCAGTCTTTGCTGGAGGGTAAACTCTAAGAAGTCTTTGGGTAACCCACTGCCCAATCTCTGCTATAGGGTAAACACTATGAAGTCAATGAGCCACCAACTACCCAGCCCCTATAGAGGGTAGAACCGAAAAATTCGATAAGCAACCCACTGACCATCCCACTCAAGGGTAAAACCGGAACTTCTCTGGCCATCCATACTGGATGGGACAACACTGGCCAATAGAACACAGAGTGGGTATCACACAACCACCCCACTCCAGAATAATTAACCTAATATAGGTTTAGTGCCAGTGTAGTTTGTGTCACACCAATACCTGGAACACTATCCGAGGAAAGACTTCATGGATGTTCGCGGAAGGATGATATGATCAAGATACTCTACAAGGGAGTCTCCACCCAGGACTCACTGGGGCTCCGCACCCTATTGGAAACAACGTCTTTGGTAGAGGATCGGTGCCTGCGTATTGTGTTGGTCACACCGAATCAATAAAGACCCTACCAGGGAACATGAAGGGATGTGATATTGGAATCCCACATGGCTAAAGGAAAAAAGGGGAAGCCAAATAACTCTTCCAATCACACCATCATGAACATAAGCAGGTGAAACCACTCCACCCTTCTGGTCTAAACCATTGTTAACAGAAGGACCCTCTGCATCTCGAGAGGTCAAATGTAGGTAAAGTAGAACATGACACGAACATGGGTCCTACACGACGTGTGGCCCTAACCCATCTCCAAAACAAGAAAAAATGTTCCCAGGTACAAACTATAACATGTACCTCCATGAGTTCAAGTATACTCCCAGAGTATACCACATTTCAATCCCAAAGGATATCGTGCAGACGATGTCCAACGTCAATGAAAAAAGGGAGAAAACGATAGTTCCCAAATTGCTTCCACCATGACCCTAGAACGTACAACCACACCTCTTCAAAAAATTACTTCACTCTCACAAGAGTGAACACGATCACACGCCAAGGGATCCCTGCAAACACCGCAGGAAGAACCTCCACCAATACACACTTCATGCTTCCACAAATGAGATATCGAATGATACTCTGCACATCCAAACAAGTCAAATATTTGTAATCATTGTAGAAAAAACATGAGAGATCAAATATTTACTTAACTCAAATGGATATCCAACTGAATAGTTGACAAAACCGCTTTAAGCCTGAAGAGTGTCATGTTGTCTCGATCCTCGGTCCTGAAACAGTCGGGCGCATCACAACATTGCTATATCCTCTAAAAGACACATCAAATTGTCTGCTTACTTGCGCAGAACATATATCTGGAGAAAAATATTCTTTTATTCATACCACACACGAGTGGTGCTACATGGGACCCGTAATATGGTCCCAGAGCGCTACCAACGGATCACACTATTGTGATCCTCTCGAAAAAGTACACAAGATAGACTAATCACTGGTCTGAAACAGACAACTGATGAAGGAGATAGAAATTCACCGTCAATGCCCAAACTAACACTCGTGGGGCCCACACTACTGTGATGAATTAAAGATTGAGGATTGCAGAATTGCAATGCCCTCGAAAAAACACTCAAATTCGACTGCTCGCACGCCCCGAACGGACATCCGTTAAAAAAGTTGTGAAATGCTGCTCATAGCTCAAAGGACCGGATGTGGGTCCCATGCCTCAACACTGGTTTCAATGCTCGAAAACCCCTCGGAAATTTTCGCCTCGACGCCAGGGTCTCAATGCAGCTAACAGTTCTTAAATCGGACATCAGATGTGCCAGCGCCATCCAAAACAAGAACCCCCAGAAAAATGCCAATCCACTAAACAGGAGTGTCGTGCCACTGAGTCCCCCATCTCGGGAAGTTAAATCACCAAAACCATCTCAAAAAGTTCTTCTTGAGACGCGAATCCCACTTCCACATATGGAACAAAAAATAGACACCTATAGTGATGATTATGGGTGTCCGACATTGAGGGGACGAATCCCCTTGGACTGGACTGGTCGAGGTCGGCCGATCCGCCGGGCCTGGGCTGGCCCGCGGCTCAGCCACGCTAGCACCGCCCATCCCTCGTGATTGTACATTGTTTCCTGCGAAGACCCTAATAACACAGGTCTCAGTCTACTGTGCGGAGTCACTGCCACAACCCCGGTCCACCCGAGCGCCGACGACCCCGCTGACGCCTGCTCCCCCGCTTGCAACCCATGCTGCCTCACTCAACTGATGCCACTCGCCCAGCTGAGGCTGCCTCACCTGGACAAAGACTTTCGTCACCTGAGATACCCCTTTTTGCCACCGCTGAAGATCCCTCCGCTTCTTGGGAGACCTGCGATGCCGTCGTTCGCTCGCCGGACTGGCCAGGTTCGTCTGAAACTCCCCAAAAAACCCCCAGAACATTGCTGGAACACTGTGGTCACCTCGGGACTTGGAAATTCAATCCAAAAAAAGCATCAGAAAGCAAAGAACAAGTACTATGTTACTATGTGATTCTATCAACTAACATATGGTGATTTGACACTATAATTTAGTTTAAAAGGGGAGGTTCGAAATTAAAACAAGAAACTAAGAACTCCTACCTCTTTGGGCGTAGCCCGAAGATTCGCGAGGGATCCGCCGGATTTGCAATCGCTTTGAAGGAAGTAGGGATCTTGGGGATTGATATTGAGAGATCCTTGGATGGTATATCCTACCTCCAGAGTAAGAACAAGGGGAGGAGGGGAGGAGGTAATGTGTTTAAATAACAAAAATTAATTAACAATTAATTAATTTTTAATACCCATGAGAAGACATGCGTCCGAACCTCCCAGTGGTGTCAAGGATAAGCCTCCCCTAAGGTAAACACCACCCCCTAGAACAATCGTGGTCTCAGAATTTGAATCTGAGGCCCCAATAAAAAGTTATAAAACTTAACGCCCGAGGATACTAAATTACAAAAATGCCCCTGGGGCCATTTTCTATAGAAGGGTCGTTCCCACAAAAATTACACCCCTCCTAGGGTAAACTGAAATTTTCTAACTCAACGGTGCCCTCAGTTTTCCTGTATGATCTACCGTTTATAAGTTATTCCCTTTATTTTTCCTGGCCAATGTGAACGCACTGAATGTTTAATTTCGGCCACACTGGGGCTCAGAATCGTATGACATCTAAAGGTACTACTCTGTAATAACATCATGAATTTCGAAAGTCTTTTATTGAAAAAAACTGGGGTCTTATAACACATATATGTAGAAGTTAATGTGATAATACCCCGATTGAATGGATTTGGATTTAGGTAGGAGAATAATTTCATTGGAAGCAACAGGTTTTGTTTATGGCTTAGAAGCACTTTTGTTCATTGTGTGGCCACCTCGGGCACCTGTCCCTTTCCTACTAGTGTAAAGGGAGGAATTTCCAAGGGGTTCATGGTTCCAATGACCCTACCCCATTATAGAATGTTATTGTTGATGGTTATGGAGCTGATGATGGTGGTCCACAGTTAGGGGATGGCCTCATTGACTCTCCTTCTATTGGGCACCAATGTGATGATGCTTCTGATCATCGGAAGTCATATCTATTTTCACAAGATAACCCAAGATTCATTGATATTCTATATCAGATGAAATGAGATCTGGGTGTCGCATGGTCATCTAAGGTTGTTGTTGTGTTGTTGTGTGATAGTGGGGTTCGTGTGGGACTTGACCAATAATGGGTTTGGAGGGACGAAAAAGAGGTAAACATGGATGCTTCTCAGGAAATGAATATGGCTCCACTAAATACAACCATTGATAATTCAGTGAATGAGGTTGTATTTTTTGGATGAGTAGACTGGTGTGGATTCCATTTTACCTGTTCATGGAAACATCTCAACACATTTACAATTCATGGGTCATGGATTTTCCCTAACGGGACCTCCAAACAAATTATAGTAGGTCCCATAATCATTAATTTCTTTTGTTGAGAAGGTTAATTCAAGAGGACTATTTTTGAATTCTCTAAACTTCTCGGTAGTGTTGGGAGAAGAGGATGGTCATTCTAGTGGGGATCCTAAAGGGGTGGAGGTCACCCATAGAGAGGATCCCTTGGTGGAAGGGGGTTTTACTTAAGAGGACAAGGATGATGCTTTGGATCCCACTGAGTCCAAGAAACCGGCCATTGCAGAGGAATATCTTAGATCCTCTTCATGGAAGGGAAAGAACAATATTGTGGATTCTAACGGCTTCATTATGAAAAATGGGAGGGTGCGGCCTAGGAAGGATTACTCCAACCTACCTTGTCCTCTTGCCATTTTATCTTCCAGAAAGGTTAAGCTGATTCAAAAGACTGCTACAAATATAATCATCCTTCACTCGAGAATGTGAAATGGTGACAAACTCAAGGTGGATGACACCACCATCGACCCCATGCCCACATGATACAAGGCTACTGGTCTATTCATCCCCTTGAGTGTTAAGGTAATGGTGGATTCAGGATTGCAGTGTCTAACAGGCCCCAAGGAAGAAATAGTTGAGGAATGGAAATTATGTATTCGAAGAAGATAGGTAAGGTCCCGCTCGAGGAGAAATGGAATGTTATCATCCATTCCAAGGAAGATATGTTCATGAAATTGATGCCATTAGAAACCTCATATGAGGATCAGGTTAATATGTATGAGAGAGATCCTAATGTGGAAACTACCAGGATGAAGAAATAGTGGATTGACAAACAAAATCGTATTTTGGAAAGAGGGTTTCAATTAGGGCTGTTAAGCATAGAAGAGTTAATACATATGTGGGAAAATTTAGCAATTTTTTTCAATGTCCTCATCAAAGACGATCTGTAGTTATAGGTAAATGGACTTATATAGAAACTAATTCGGAATAATGCATCTAATAGTCTTAAACTTTATTTCATTGGTTCGTCAATCTCCTTCATTATTTGATGATATGGTTTTTTGTACGGACTTGGGTTCTCACATTCCATCAAAAGTGTTTGAAATAAAAATAAGTAATTTTTAGGTTCAATTTCAACATTTGGTAATTGAATTTTGACATTGAATTAATTAATTCATTCATTCTTTCATTCATTCATTAATGGGTTTATGGATTTTGTAGAATAATCTGATTATTGAATTACGTAATGTTGTTATTTGGGAATTAGTGTTTATAAAATTGATTGTTAATTGGAATTAATAGGTTTGTTGGCTCATCCATGAGTGGTTAAAGGAAATTATGAATAAATATTGATCAATGTTTTATTAGTAACTTTTTCATATTATTCCATGTGATTTAAATAATGAACAATGATTTTTGGGATAAATTGAAATCGTGCAGCATGATGATAATGTTTGAAATAATGGTTAATGATGATTAACCATGATAAATGTGAAATTTATGAGATATATGATATATGGTTATATATGTGATAACGAGTGTGGGATACATACTATTGATCCTAATACACATATGTGATAACAATCATGTGACAAGGACTAATGCTTCAAACACCCATATGTGATAAACATTAGCTGTGAGATAGGGACTGATGCTCTAAATATCCACAGGGTGCAAGACATGATGTTCTAGGCCCAACACATTGGCATTGGACTGGAGTTCTCATTAGACTTGTATGAAAATTGGAATGAAATGATTAGTTAAATATCATGATATAATGAATTGTGATTCCCTCTGTTATATGGTTCAGACTGCATCAAATGATGAATTAGGTATTGATTGTTTGGGTGTCATCTTGAACATGGGTAATTATGTGGTTAATTATAGAATAATGAAATTTGTTATTTTTTTATTTTATTTAGAATAATTTATTCTTTATAAAACTACATATATTGAAAAAGACTGGATAATGTTTAGACACTGTTGGTGGTGTCTTACTGATTTGTATTCACACCCTACTTAGACTGCCTAATCAGTACCCAAATTGAATTCATTTTATAGTAATGGATGTAGTAAATAGAACAATATTAAATTGATGAGTTGGGATAGAACATGGATGAGGAAACCATACATGATTTTGGGACTCACATTAGAGTTTTCAGTGTCTATTATTTTCTTTTCATATTGACACATGACACATAATGAAATGAAATATCTACTATTTTAGTTACTGTATGTTATCCATGTTTTGGGATTATCATTTGATGTTGGTCATTATTGATAATGGAATTATTATAATTATATTATTATTACAATTTGGATTTTATTTATTTATTAATGTATTTTAATATGATAGATAGGGTATAGTCTCCTGATAGATTATATTAGAACCTCTCTACTAGTTAGAAGCCTATGGAATATGTGGAGGCATCCCTGAGGACATGTAACCAACCAGCTCGGGGAACTGTTATGTGGTACCTAGGGTTGAGAAATACATTGTTAATCAAAAACAACTTCAATATTTTCTAGAAATTATTTATAATATTTTCTTTCAAAAAAACAATAATTTTTTTGATGATAAAATTTCTTTAAAGAATAAAATGATATTTTTAAAAATTGAGCGATTATTTACTAATAATTTATCAATAAATTTATATTTTTCATGAACATTATAAATATTTCATAAATTAGTTAATCCAATTAATAACCTCCAATTTATTAGATATGTTATAGTTTTCATATTAAAATAAAAATATTTTATTGTTTATTAAGGTTCAGTGTTGTGTATCACATATAATATAAAACGTAGTGTTTATTTAAAATCATAGTGTATTTCATTCTCTCCGAATTGATAAATTAAAAAATTTAAACTTTAACTTTTTTCCACATATTTAAAAAATTGCACTCTTCCAAAATTATCTTTCTGGGTAAATCAATTATTATACCTAAGTGTTACATATACCTCATCCTAATGAAACATCTCCGAAATATCAATAATCACCATGATAAATAAATATATACTCTTTCAATATATTTAAATTCAATAAAAAATCATGAATGAGATTTATATATTAACATAATAAGTGATACATAACATTACCAAAACTATATTTGAATATTTTAAAATATCAATGAATCATATTTTATCCATCAAGATTATTTATATTCCACAATATATTAAAGCATAATTAACATCAAATATTATACTAACCACAAAGGTTTCTTAAAACCTAAATATTTTTTTTCCTTAATTCCCAAAAAAAGATCCAAATCAATACAAAATCACATCACTTAAATCATAAAAAATGATTTCTTGAGGCCTTTTAACTTCTAATTAGCTATAAACATACACACCCATGACAGTATCCATAACATCTATGTTAACATCAAATGCAAACATATGTTCTTCAATAAAATGACACAGTCATTATCCCTTAAATAAGTTCACTGACTATTTAATATATTCCATAAATCCAAAAATTAAATATCATCAAATATGACATTAATCAGTATGTCATCAACTAACCATTTTCAAATTCACCAATACTATCATACCAATTTCAATAATCTCTTTATTCTAAATAAACATATGTTTTCAAAATATATTGTGGAATGGTCCTTAGATGTTCCATTATCCTTGAATCCAAAACATCATTTATATAAAACTTCGATAACATAATTCATGAATCATAATGCAAAAATACATTAAACCTTTCACTTTATAGGTCATTCCCTGGTATATTAGTTATCACAAGGATTAGGAAATCGGATTGGATAATACTATTATTCCCTACGCATAATACATTGAACTATAATTGTTAATTTTTGATGATATTCATTTACCACCATTGATCATTTAATTTTTCCTCAGAAATCACATTCTCTATGCCCTTCATTTACACATAAAAATAAACTTTTTGTTACTTTTATACATTCATTTGTGTGCTTTTTCCAAAATTCTCTACATAAATGAAATATAATATTATTTGTTTAATAATCCCCACCACTAGAGATATTTGTGAACTATATCCTTCACTTTATTGGTGAGTCTATGATTTGGTTAAGGTTAAATATATTAATAATATATCATTACAACTGATTAGTAATAATCCCAAGGTTTTTCATTATAGCTCTAATTTCATTTGGTTAATCCTGAGAATAATCATTCCATTCTCAGTCCGTGTTAACAGAAGACCTCCTAGTTCCATAAATTGTCTAAGACCCGAAATCATATTATGAGAAATAATAGTCATAGTTAGGAACCATGAAAAAACATTTGTAGGATTTTAAAAAAATTAAAACTCCTTTTCAATATTTGACACCCTAAATCTAACCCAGGTTATCTATAATAATTTCCAAATTTTATTGATGTTATCATATAATTAGAATCATACATATGGGTTTATGTAATGTTTTCTCATCATAGTTTACAAAGAATAACTAAATATTTCTCTCATAACAACTACATTTACCCATAAATTTAATACATAGTTATCACATCTTAATAGGTTAATATACATTACAGAACATAATGATCCATGCCATAATTGTATAGGTCTAGTGCCTCTAGACATTTGGACACAAAAACATGTTTTTAATAAATGATGTAAATCATCTCCCACTATATTCTTCATAACTACAATTCATCTTAGAAACATCATACATAAAATTTCCTTCTTAACATGGTGAATGGGAAACAAAATAAATGGGGAGCACAAATGATTAGCAATGGAAAACAATGTATTTTTCAATGATAACTTGATATCAATATGAGAATAATGTAATGGTAACTTGATCATAACATTATAATATCATACCCTAAACATCATATGTCATAATAGTATGACATGGAATAAATTTTGGAATTTCACAAGACATGAATCAGAAAATAATAAATGAATAATAACCAAGATAGAATGACATATGCAAAAGACATAGTTTTTGGGAATACACATAATCATGGAAAATAAATTTCTTATTAGTGAAGAATCATTTCTAATATTATAATAGTAGAATGGATTTTCTCGCCAAACTATTATAGAAGTCATGGTTCCATCCCAAGACTGTCATAGTTGACAAAGTCCCGTAATAAATTGGATTCATCCCTCATTATAGTCATGCTTATCTCATGGGATATCAATCATTACCAAATGCATTGGAGGGAGATAAAGGTATAAACCATTACATATTGAAAATAATACATATGTTCTCCATAATATCATAAAACATTCATCATATCATAACCCAATTAAAGGAATGGGGTCCACAATCATTACATAATTTAATCATAGAATTGCCCATGGAAAAGGAAAAGGACTCATAAACATGTTTTCATCATAAATATAAACCTTATAGATAACTAATAAGGTTGGTATCATTGGATCATTTCCCCCATAAAGTATAAGTGAAATCAATGGTTATTATCATCGATGATTATAGAAACCCAAATTTTTTGTACATTAATATTAAATCATTTTTAAAATAAAAAACATAACAATATTACACATAGAGGATCAAAAGGTTTACTGTCTTGGGAAAACTAGGACCATACATAACAATTACAACATCAAACATAAACAATCATTTAATTCCTTCTTCTCTGGATTCTTATCGGCACATGAAATATCTTTTAGTACACATAGTCACTTGAGGATATACATCAAAAGGGGGTGAGATAAAAGCCTAGTAAGAGGATATATAATAACAATATATAGTGGGGTGATCATAATCTTTACATAGGAAAAATATCATGAACACGAGAGGAAGCATTTTTAAGAGACTTGAAATGTGGCAATGCACAAAATAGAAACATCATGTCTTAGTGGTAAACTACCACACATTATTTTCAAAAAATCAAGAATCATGCCCACATAATTTCACATTTACACATGAGAATCATCAATTTTCAAAATTTATTGGTGTTCTGTATAATTCCAGGTGCACCTGTCACATTCAAACATACATATTGCACTATATAATTCTAGGTGCACCCATCACATCATAACATTATTATTTATCATGCATGCCACAATGATCATGTATCAAAAATAAAAATAACTAACCCATTAAAAGTAATGGTTATCATCTCATAATACCACATTCATAAACATTGGGTTCGCAAAAGAAAGAGGGAATAACATACATGTTACAAGAACCGTCAACCTTGAATGAGAAGTAAAAGGTGTGTTCTTAAAAGAAGAGATCTTTTGGAAAAAATTAGTTTGACATAAATGACAGTGAAAAACATTTATATCCCATAATAGGAAATTAAATGATGAAATATTGATTTTTAAGGAGTAACCATATCAAAAAAAGTAGTGAAAGAGGCAGAACCTGAAGGATGAAAGTTGGTTTGAGAATTTCCCCTTACCTTGTATTTGAACACTTCCTTTTCTTTAATGTCCTGTATAATGAAATTATAATAATTAATTAGAAATCAAGAACCTTGTGTACATTAATATGGTTTTTTATGGTTTTATTAAGTGATTTTATGTGCCTTTGGTTGAGTTATAGAGTTTAAAAACATTGTTCAGTAATGGTTGTTTTTACGATTTTTCTTGACCAGTTCACATGTATTCTTAAATTGAAGTTCGGGTAGAACATGGGTAAACATCCAGATCTGATATTACATGTTATTAATGATATTACATGAGCCTCAATGATATTATAATCAATTATATTAGATCCATGTGTAATAATAATTAGATAAGAATTATGTGATGATAGTTCGGGTAAATTTGGGCGGTTTTTCGATCACAATGAACTTGTTTTATTTTATCACTTATTAATATGTACATATGCTAGATCCAGAACATTAAATAGGATATAATATATATATATATATATATATAAAATTTTGTATCAACCTTAAAATGGTTTCATGACCAGATATGAAGGTAGAAATTTAAGAAGAAAACCTGTCGTTCTTGAAGGTGAAAAATTAACACCTCACGAACAACGTTCTCTTTATTAAAATAAAAGGAAGAGGGAAAGGGGGTTGGATAATATCCCATAATATTCATAACATTACGTTAAATGTATAATACTAGAGTTACACTACCATTTGGATTAATATAGGTGGGGAGAGATTAAAAAAATGAACTTGAAATCGAAATGAAATTAAAGGAGAAGAGGGAGAGAAATTACCTCTTAAATCCTCCTCTTGAGATCGTCCTTAAGGAAGCTAGGATTGCTCTATAGGTAATACCAGAAGCTCCTAGAAATGGGAGAGGGTCTAGGGAGGATTCCTGGGTAGAGTTTAGAGAAGGCTTTATGCTTTATAGGTGTGAGTAAATGAGGGTGTGAATGGTGGTTTTTATAGTGGAGGGGAGGTGGTTTTCTTAATATAAAATTAATTAGTTTATTATTTCGTCACAAGAAAAGGAATTGTGAGTCTTCCATGACCGAGAATAGTAAATAACGCATGTGAGTTTGGGATTAGTGTGCTTAAATCACTTGTGATGTTAGTAATAGTGTGTTTAAATTATAATGTATTTATACGGTAAATTAATGTATTTTACTATTCAGAAAATAATCATGTATTTCAGAAAAATACCAAACATTCACCCTGACCAATTTTAAACGTGTAGAATTTAAATATGAATTCTATTTTTAGAAAAAAAAAATTAAAAAAATTATTAATTTAATTTTTAATTAAAATCATAATTTACTTGAAAAATACAGTTTTTAAAATCAAAACTGATTTTATAATGTTTTCAAAAATTACATGAGGGCTTATAAAACTATCATAAACATATAAGACATAGATATGTTAATTTATGAACAGATTTTAAGAATATATTTTCTTTTTAAACTAATCAATTAATATAATTAATTATTTATGACTTACAAAACATACCAATACTTTTACTATAGTCAAATTGTCACCTATAAGATGCCTAAATTTTATTTAATTATTAAAGGTTAAGGTTACTATTATTTTAGGCAATTTACTATTCATAATAGTTATATAACTATTCATAAGGGCAGGTTTCTATTCATAAGGGTATGTTACTATTCGCCAAAAATTACTTTTGTTTTATTAGACACCAAAATTCATCTTGAACACAACCGTGTGTGTCAGATTTTTGATATTCAAAACAATGAAGTGTAAAACCTAAGTTAAAGGTCACTAGCACTTAGTATTTCATTATTTTGTGTTTTTTATGTGATTTTATGACAGATTTATAAGAAGGGAATTTCCATTGAAAATCTTTGTGTCGTTACATTCTTCCCCCCTTAACAAATTTCACCCTCGAGATTTTGTTTTACATAAATAGGTGAGGGTACTTCTCCTTCATCGCCTCTTCCAGTTCCCATGTTTCTTCCCCAAACATATGGTTCCTCCCCAACACATTGAAAAGACGGGTTGTCTTATTGCATAGAACCTTATCTCTCTGATCCAGAATCTTTAGCGGCTGCTCCTCATATGAGAGATCATCTTCTAGGTGTATTGCCTCTATGTTTCGTACATGTGAGGGATCTGGTATGTACTTCATCAGTTGTGATACATGAATCACATCATGAATTTGAGCCATATTCGATTGAAGTGCGGGGCTATAGGCCACAACTTCTATGTAGTAAAGGATTTCAAAGGTGCCAATGTATCTTGGGCTTGTCTTCCCTTTATTTCCAAATCGCATGATTGTCTTCCGTTGTGATATTCAAAGGAAGACTTTATCCACATTGTTGAACTCCATGTCCATTTGACGGTTTTCAGCATAAATCTTTTGCCGACTTTGAGCATCATTAATGTGTTTCTGGATGAATTCAACCTTCTCTATCATCTCTTGAAAAATATCGAGACCAAGTAGCTTTCTCTCTCTAACTTTATCCCAACAGGTTGGAGTTCTACATCACTTACCATTTAGAGCATCATATGAAGTCATCCAAATTTTCGAGTGGAGGCTATTGTTGTATGAGAACTCAACCAATGGGAGATTCTAATCCCATCCACATTTGAATTCATGATAGCATGCTCCTAGCATATTTTCAAATGTATGAATAGTAATTTCAGATTGGCCATCATTTGGGGGTGATAGGCCGTGCTGAAATTTTATTCAGTACTCAAAGCATGTTGAAGACACCTCAAAAATTTAGATGTGAACCATGGATAATGATCAGAGACAATCAAGAGTGGAACGCCATGCAGTCTCACCACATCTTTCACATATATCTTTTCAATTTGTTCAAGCAAGTGGTCATCCTGAATAGTGATAAAATGGGAAGTCTTGGTGAGTCGATCAACCACAACCCATATCACATTATTTCCCTTCAATGTCTTCAGGAGACCCGTGAAAAATTCCATAGCAACATTCTCCCATTTCCACATGGGTATAGGCAATGGTTGCATCATCGCTTTGGGATTTTGTCGCTCTGCATTAGCTTGTTGACATATCAAGCACCTTGATATATATTCTAAAATTTCCTTCTTCATGTTATCCCACTAGATGTGTTCTCGGAGATCATGTTACATCATTTTACTCCCTTGATGGATAGAGAATGTTGAGCTATGTGCATTTTACAATAGGTCCTTCTGTATCTAGAGTGATGAAGGCATACAAAGCCACATTCCAAACCCAATCACACCATCATCATCGATATGGAACTCATGTAGCTTCCCTTCTTTTACTGCATTCACCCTTTTTTGTATCTCAACATCATCCCTTTGTTCTTCCTTAATAATCTCCTTGATGGATGTTTGCACAATCATTTGGGTAAGGTAGAATGTATCCCTTACCCTTATTATTTAAAAATCCAGCATTTGCATATCCAATAAGATGGGGTCTTTCTTAATTTTTAACATGGATAGAGTAGTAGGTTCTTTTCTACATAGAGCATCAGCTACCTTGTTCGCCTTTCAAGGATGATAGTGAATAGAGAAATTGTAATCCTTGATTATCTCTAAGAATCCCCATTGATGAATGTTGAAATCATTTTGTGTGAATATATACATTAAGATCTTGTGGTCAGTGTATATGTCACACTTCTCACTGTAAAGGTAGTGCCGTAAGATTTTCAAGGCGAAAATCACAACTACCAGCTCTATATCATGTGTCCTGTAGTTCATCTACTGGATCTTCAACTGTCATGAGGCGTAGGCTATCACATTATCATTTTTCATGAGTACACAACCCAATCCTTTCTTTGATGTATCACCATATATCACAAAACATTCTCCACTTTTCGGTAGTGTGATTACAGGTGAAATGATCATCCTTCTCTTTAGCTCATTGAATCATCCCTCACATTCTTCAGTCCAAACATACTTTACCCCTTTCAATGTTAACATAGTTAGAGGGCTTGACAACCGTGAGAAGTTTCTCACAAAACATCGGTTGTACGTTGCTAATCAAAGAAAAATTTGGATTTTTTGTATCACCGGAGGCCCTGGTCCATTCCTCAATTGCTTTTTTTTTTTAAGGTTCCATGAAAATTCTCTAACTTATAATCACATGTCCCAAGAACATGACTTTCTTCATCCAAAATTCACACTTGTAGTACTTGGAGTACAACTTCTCCATTATTAATGTCACCACCACATGTATTATATGTTCTTCATGTTCCTCCCTGCTCTTGGAGAAGATGATAATATCATCGATAAACACTTATATAAATTTGTCGAGGTAATTTGAAAAGACTCTATTCATAAAATCCATAAAGATTGCAGGGGAATTAGTAAGTCGAAATGGCATCACCAAAAACTCATAGTGCCCATACCATGTATGGAAGGCAGTATTCTGAATATATTCCTTCTTCACCTTTACCCGATGATATCTAGAATGAAGATCCACTTTGGAGAAGTATTAAGATCTTATTAATAGATCTAACTAGTCCGAAATCCTTGGAAGATGATACTTGTTATTTATGGTTATATTTTTGAGTACCCGATAATCAATACATAGTCGCTTTGTTCCATCCTTATTCTTCACAAAGAGCACTGGTGCACCCCAAGGTGATGCACTAGGGTGTATGAACCCTTTTTCTAGATACTCTTGCAGCTGCTTCTTTAACTCCTTAAATTCTATAGGAGACATCCACTTGGGACACTTTGATATAGGAGTAGCTCTAGGTATAAGTTCAATTGAGAACTGTACCGCATGATCTAGGGGAATTCCGGGTAACTCTTTGGGAAATAAATAATTGTATTCCCTCAAGATGGGCATTTCAGCAAGATTGGAACCATCCTTTGACTCAACCATTTGGGTGAGGTATTTTCTGCATAGGGAATAAACACCCACACCATTGAAGGATTTTTCAAAGGAGGTTCGTGATCTTCCTTTGACTTGTAGAGGAGCTTGCGAAGGTTCAGAATATGAAAAGATATTTCCTTTTCCTAACAGTTGATATGTGCTCTATATAATGAGAACCAATCCATTCCCATTATATCATCGAATTCAACCAAGGAAAGTATTATGAGATTCATAGGAAGAATCATTCCACATATACCTACATGAGAAGAGTCAAACAGTTGGGTTGAAATGATTTCACCACGTGGTGTTTTTAATGATATCTCTACTTTATGGTTTTGGGGATTCGATTATATTTTTCTAGAATACATGCAAGATAACAGAATGCATAGAACTAGAATGAAATAATACTTTTTCCATTCCTGAGTGAATTGGAAGTGTACCTTGTCTGACATAATTATCATGCTCCACTTCCACTATAGTGATGGCATAATCCTTCCATTTTTCCTTTGTTATTGGTGGCTGCTGATGCTGAATACCCTCGAGAACTCGAGGTTTGGTGCACTGGCTTTCATAGTTCCCTAGCTCCCTACAGTTTTAGCATTGAACCATGGGTGGTTATCTCTTTTCTTCTACCACATTCTCCTTCCATTCTGTGTCTTTTTGACACTCTTGAGCATGTTTTCATTCTTTCCCACACATGAAGCACTTCATATTCCTTTTGAGGCAGTTCCCATGGCGCAACTTCCCACATTTTTGGCATGTGGGTCGTTGAGTTTTCTTCCAACCCTTATCATTATATCCACCGACTTGAAACTCCATCTTTCGTTTCTTATCAGCATATCCAAGGGACCATTCTCCAAAATACATCTTCATTTTGAGAGCTCATCAAACAACTTCTTCATAACACCCAAAGTATTGAATTTGAAGAGCCTTTTGAAGGGGTAGTTTTAATCCACTAAAGAATATGTCAATTTTTCTATCATTGTTGATAAAAAAACCTAAAGCATACCTTAAAATCACTGTGAAATTCGATTTATAGGTTGTGATACACACTCCATATATTTTTTTGAGATCTATAAATTCTCTCTCCATCATTGTGCGAAGAGTTCTTGGGAAATACTTATTAACAAACATTATCTTAATGTCTTCTCATTCAATCTCATCAATTTCTTCCCTTAGCTTGGTGTTCTTAATCAAAGACCAAAACTGATTAGCTTCTCTATCTAGATGAAAAATGGGTACAGTCACCTTCTCCATCTCAGATCAGTGACGAACAAAAATGATCTTCTCCCTGGAGTTGACCCACTGTTCCGCAGTAAGTGGATCAGAAGATCCACTAATCGTCGGTGGACTTTTCCGCATAAAACATTCGATATCCAGTTTCTCCCTCTTTGGTGAAAGAGGATGTCCCCTATTATTATGGTTATTGTTCATAACCTGAGATAATTTGGTAAGCATCACCATGATGTTATGAACTCCACATCCCAATTCATTGGGCTTGTATTCGGGAAATTGTGGCATTGGCCCTTGCACGTGTTATTGGCATGGTTTCTCCTGGTTCGAACTATTTTCTAAAATAGAAAAGGTCTGAACAAAACATAAGTAAACAACTCATGAATAACCTATTAAGTTAAACAATTTATTCTAAAAGAATAACATATGTGGTCCCTATGTAAATATTCTAGTGTTCATGTATTTTATTTGTCTCGTGTTATATGTTATCTCTTGGGTTCACTAATCCTAATTCCCAAATTAACTAAACCTCCCACTGATACCAACTATGGCGACCTATCCTATTCTTACCTTAAAGTTACATCATATTTAAGATAAAAAAAATAATAGTATTATAGATAGAGGATCCAAAGGTTTAGTGTCTTGGAAAAACTAGGACCATACATAAAAATTACAACATCAAACATAAACAATAATTTAATTCTATCTTTTGAAGCTTCTTATCGGAACTTGACATATCCTTAGTACACATAGTCGCCTGAGGATATACATAAAAATGAAGTGAGATAAAATCCTAGTAAGAGGATAGATAAGAACAATATTTCATGGGGTGACAATAGTCATAACATATTCAAAAGATCATGAATGTGAGAGGAAGCATTTTAAAGTGACTTGAAATTTGGCAATGCATAAAAATGAAACATCAGGTCTTAGTGGTTCACTACCAAACATACATGTGAAAAAAGATAGAATCATTTCCATATAATTTCACATTTAATCATGAGATTCATTTCTTTACCCAATGCATTGTAGCACTACATAATTCTAGGTGCACCCTTCACATTTGAATATTCATATTGTGCTATATAATTCCGGGCGCACCCGCCACATCATAACATTATCAATTATCATGCATGCCACAATGAACATATAACAAAAATGAACATAACTAACCCATGCATAGTAATGGCTTTCATCTCCTAAGAACACATTCATAAACATTGGGTTCCCAAAAGAAAGAGGTAAAAACATACAAGTTATAAGAACCATCAACCATGAATGTGAAGTAATAGGTGTGTTCTTAAAAGAAGATTTCTTTTCGAAAACAATTAGTTTGACATATAAACCAGTTACAAACATGTATATCCCATAAAAAGGATGAAAATGATTAAAAAATTATTTTTAATGAGTAACCATATCCGAAAATGAGTGAAAGAGGGAGAACCCGAAGGATGAAAGTAGGGTTTGAGAATTTCTCCTTACCTTGCATCTGAATTCTTTATTCTCATTTATGTGTTGTATATTGACTTTATATTCACTAATTAGAAATATATATCCTTGTGTACATTAATATAGTTCATTATGGTTTTATTATGTGATTTTATGTGCCTTTGTAAGAGTTATAAAGTATAAAAGCATTGTTCGGGAATGTTTGTTTTTAGGATTTTTCTTCAGTAGTTCACATGTATTCTTAAATTGAAGTTCAGGTAGAACATGGGTAAACATCCAAAACTGATATTAAATTTTATTAATTATATTACTAGAGTTTTTATGATCTTATAATTAATTATATTAGATCCATGTGGATGAATGAATATATTAGAATTAAGTGATGATTGTTTGGGTTAATTTGGGAGGTTGATTGATCACAATGAACTTGTTTTATTTTATCACTTAGTAATTTGTACATAAGTTAGCTCCAAAAATATAAATAGGATATTATATATATCTAACATTTTCTGGTTCAAGAATAAAAATGGATTCATGACCATATCTGATGGAAGAAAAGGGTGAAGAAAACATGTTGTTCTTGAAGGTGATAAATTAACACCTCACGAACAACATTATATTTAATAAAATAAAAGGAAGAGGGAAAGGGGGTTGGATGTTATTATAACAACCCAAGATTTTATGAGAATTATCCTTTTTAATTTCATTGATGTCTTGTGTTGTACGCTAAACTATAATTATCTTATGCTATACAGAACACCGTATTAGCTTACTGTATACACAACACTATTCTTGGCTCGTGTTACACACAATTTCAAGTTCGTTTTATAGAAATTATTCTATGAAAAATTAAGTATAGATTTTGTTTAATGTATAATTGAAACAAGTTTTTATTATTTTATAAGAAACACCAAAGGGATCTTGCACTACACACATCCCTGACTTGGTATGCATTACACGCAATCACGACCTTTCTCGATAGCATGTGTAGTACGAAATACCGAGTTTCACTAAACAATGATATTTTATTATGATATTATGAACTAGCTATTATGAATAGTATTAACTAAATTTTTAATTTTATGACATTATTATTCATCTTACACATTTTCTAAAACATGGTATGTGAACAAAATAATTTTTTTGGGTAAAATAATTATTTTTAATAAAATGCATTTTTGCAGCCTTTTGATGGAGCGCCCACTTTAAATATAGATTATTTAAGGATTATAAGTTAAATTTTACAAAATAAAATTATTCTTTGCAATCATGATATAAAAATTTACTTTGGATAAAATTTTCAAATTATTCTGATAACTTTCATATTTTAATGAATTGTAAAAACACGCTATATTTTAATTAAAAACATCGTATTTCATTAGGATAATTTATATGGTTAAATTATAATATTGAATGTTTTTAAAGTATAAATAGAATATATTTTTACCATTTAATATAATTTATGTAATTAACATTAATTTTACATTGAATTCATAAGTAAAAACATTTCAATCTTTGGCAATGTTTTAACTTTTAAAACCCATTTTCATAACAACAGGATTAATTTTAAATTAATTTCTACAACTTCACTATTTTGAAATTAAAAAAAAATGGATTCCATATTTGAATTATGTGTTTCTAAATTATGTTAATAGGTTACTTTTATTTTTTGGATATTATGAATAGTAACTACGGTAATTTTTATTTACTGTAGTTAAAGGTAAATCGGGTAATTAAGGGTAAAAATAAGATTATAAAATTACCCTAAAACATTCCAAAATTCTATTGGATGACTAAAATACGACCCATATCATCTAAGGGTCATAATAGTTTAATTTTATGGACTTCTTACCATGAAAATAATTTAATTATTATTAAAACCAAAGAAAGTGATAACATGTCACTCTCTTAAATCATATAAGTATAATAATTTTAATTTATTCATATACATCATGAAACATCAAATATAAATAATCTCCAAAAATATAATAAAATGATATAAATCAAGAGAATTTATTTAGAATTTTTAGGTATTAAATAATTGTCATTAATGGTGACACAATAATGATGCAGAAATTGTTTATTTAGTGAAAAATCAATAATATCGTTTTTATTAAACTAATAGTGACCATAAAATAAAGAAAATAACCTGAAATAAACATATTTGTCATGTAAATGTAAACCATAATCATCAAAGGGTCTAATATTAGACCATTTTGATCCTTATAAAAGCAATTATGACAAATATATTATTTTATTTTAAATGATGTCAAAGTTGTCACCTTCATAATTTAATAAAGACAATATTTTAAAAGTGGGTTTTTTAGAAGCTAAATTCGACTAAAAGTATTATTATGAAATCTATTATATTTATATTCATTATAGTAGTTTATTTTTTATTTTTAAACAATAAATAAGTATATTAAATAATTATACAAAAATGTCGTATTAATTATTTTATTAAGAGAAATATGAAATAAATGATTTTAAAAGTGTTACAATAAATATTATATGAACTAATTAATGTAGAAAAATAATTTTATAGATTAATATGACGTGTTATTAATCTATTAAATAGATTCTTTCGAAAATATATTCTTTGTGGATTTTATTTAAATTAATATAAATAAATTGTGTCAAAATTGACACTATTGATATTGTATATTATTAAATTGTTTAAAAATCATCACTATATTGAAAAATAACAAATTTATATTTATATTTTCTAACATGTCATAGGATAATAAATTATTTATAATTAACAACAAATAATCAAGTATTTATAACCATATAAAATTTATAACATTATTACCACAAATAAAATTAAATAGATTAAATAAGGATAAATCAAAATTATTAGGTTTAAAATAAAATAAAAACATGTATAAATTTAATTGGTTGAAGATATTACAACCCTATATTATCTAATATAATAATTTGAGTCACTTTTGATATTTTTATGTGGGGTTTGGGTTTATTATAAATTAATATTTTAGAGGTTTCCAAAGGTGCCCCTCTCCTCCTTTATAAAAGGGAACCTCCTCCCTCTCCTCTTCTCAACACATTGAGCCATAAAGATCTACCAAAACTTGCACATTTCTCTTCTCCACTTCCATATCAATACTCTAGAGGTTTTGGTATTCTCAATAGACCAACTCTATTCCCTTAAGAGGAAGCTTAAAAGAGGTGTGTCGAAGAAGAGGTAATCTCTTCAACCGATTTTCCCAAGTTTCTTTCTTCTTAAACGTCTTCTTATTTAGTTGTTTCATTAAAAATTAATAACATCAGAATCTCTAATATACTAATAGGTTATTATAAATATGAAAAAACCACATTTCATCTCCTATCCATCCTACGGAAAACGAAATCACCACGCGTGAGAACGTACGGAATACCGTCTCCACGCCGTGGTGTAATCTGTTTTCCCCCACCAACTTACATGGATGGGTATAATGGTGTAAAGAATAACTATATTTGGATATTATAACATAATACTGATTATGAGATATAATATCATACACTCCAATTCCATTTAATAATTAGGGGAATGTTATCATCACTCGTGTGTACGTACGGATTACCGTCTCCACGACGCGATGAGATTCAATCTCCATGTTAACCATTAAAGAATCATTATAAAGTATACATAATGAAAAATAATTCAATCTATAAAATAATAATTATAATGGATTTATTTATATGTTATTTACTTACTTTTATTCAAGTCAATAAGGAATGGAACACAGTGTTCATGCGTACGTACGGCCTACCGTCTCCATGAACGGTGTGTTTCATTTAATTTAACTATCTAATATATATATATATATATACTGAATATATATTATTTATAAATCATGTTTTACATTCTGTATATTATTAAATCATGATATAAGTAATAATAATATCAAGAACAACAGGTCCAAACACATACGATAAATGAAATGAATTTTCCAAAAATGTTTCTTTAACATGGAATTTACAAATGAACGGGTAACATAATGTCATAAGTGAACCATATATGATACAATATCAATGAATATGATTCTATAATAATCCAATGTAATTATTTAAATCATTATATGGTAGGCTCGGATACATATTAAGCATATCAGACATAAGGTAAGGGATAACTTTTCCAATCTTGTTTTTATCCGAGATTGCTTACACATAAGTATTTACTGGGGTTATATTTTTCATCCATGTCCATAAAAATGTTTTTCATAAGGTGTCTAATATTATTATATGAATTATTAAAGTCATGTTTACCCCTCTTTGAATTTTACATTGTGTTATGGAATGAAATTTTCATTTGATTACCATTAGAGGAACTTTTTGACTTTTCTGGAAAAAGTACAAGGAGAATGTTTTTTTATCTTATACAACATGAATGGATTTTTATGATTTCATATAAAATTATTTCCATGAAGCTTACATTAAATGTTTTCATGTTTATTTTTATTTATATTATTTTATTTTAAAATTAAATGACATGTTAATAAAGGAAAAGTGTTTTTGAAGTTGATGGATATTTTCTTCAAGAATGGAGTTCAAGTGTTTTTTCAACCGTATTTTCCATCTTTGATAATATAGGGTTCTGTTTCTATCCCTATTTTTACATTGATTAGATTATTTTATGATGGAATTATTTTCATGAATTCCTTTTTTCTTATATGGATTATGTTATGTTGTAATGATGTTTAAGAATCCCATCTTTATTACATGGGTTATGCTATGATTTTTGATTTTTGATTTTGTGGCACACATAAGAATGGTTTCATTATAAGATGGGTAAGTCCTATATCACCCTCCAATGCATTGGGTAATGATTTATATCTCATGAGATAAACATTGATGAAACGGTATGTTAATCTGGTTCAGTGATACAAGACTGGAACGAAGAGTGAACTTGATTCAGAAAGGGACGTTATCCACTATGATGGTCTCGGCAGCAATGCCTTGGATACTATGGAAATAATATCATGGCGTAATGGTTTCCATAATTACATGTTTTATTCCCATGCTATTTTATCATGATTAATGTTCCTTTACGATCTATTCCTTATGTAATTCCACGATTTATTTCATAACTCATGATTTTGATGTTTAAACTTTATGATCATGTTTTGAAGTTAAAATGTACATAGTTTGCTTTATTTTCTCCATGCTTACCCTGACTGAGCTTTTTAGCTCACCCTTTATATGTTTTCTATTCTCTTGGATATAAATAAATGTTTTAGTGAAGAAAAAAATTGGATGATCTTTATGAGAGATGTTGAAGATCTTTTAACCAATATTAGAAGATAATGTTCCACGTTTCTAGAGACATTAAACTATTACAGTCCTTTGGTTTATGTTTTTTGTTATGTATTAAGTATTCTGCAAAAGTAATGTAATATCTTTGTACGTCATGCTTTGGGTCTCTACAGTTGGTATCAGAGGAATGCTTTAGTCAACCTTTGGAAACAAGGATGCGAGAACATTAGTGAGATCCCTATAGATATTTCTAAGGTATGTCAAGGGATGTCCCTAAGGGTTAGTATATGTATAGGTTACAGTCTTATAATTACATTAACAATCATATAATTAAACCTAAGATGTTATATATTGATGGTACTTTGACATTATTATGTTGTTTTCAATGATCGATTTTTCCTCTCACACTATTCTTTTTTGGGTTTTAGATTATGGCTGAAACCCAAAGGAACTGTGTTGATCAATGTAATGGAAAATGCAATGATTTTCCTCTTGAACAAACCAATGTTATGGTAGATGGAGTGAAAAATCATTTTATTATACTTACACAAGCTATGAATCATTATGGACATCCAAATGAGAATAGAAGGGAACAATTTTCAATTGAGTCCTTCATGAGGCAACATCCACCATATTTCAATGGGTCTTCTAATACACTTGTTGCTGAATAATGGATCAGTACTTTTGACAAGATATTTTCCAATCTTCACTGTTCCAAACATGAATAAGTCATTCTGGTTGTTTACCGTTTAAAAGGTGAAGTAGACCAGTGGTGGACTCTAATTAAGAATAAAAGGCCCCAAGATGAAATTGAATCGATGGAATGGGACGAGTTCCAGAACATATTTTTCAGTAAGTACTTCCCTCATATTCTTCAAAAAAAGATGGAAAAGGTGTTCTTTGAGCTTAAGAAAAAGGATGATGAATATGTTGGTATATTGAAAGAAAATTTTACATGGCTTTCAAGTTATGCATCTGTCTTTATCAGCCAACCTGAATGTTAATTTTATCGATTCATCAGTGGATTAAAACCATGTCTTAGAAATGCATTAACTATAAGAGAGTTCAGTAGCTATGAAGAAATTTTGTGTTGTGCTATCAAGGTAGAACTGGAAGTTGGTGTTACATATCCATCTCATGGTTTTGACAAAAAACGTAATATGGAGTTCAAGGAGAAATATCAGAACAATGGTGAAAATAATATGAATGTTTCTTTATGCTCAAAGTGTGGAATGACACATGGTTTAGATTTCCTAAAAGGTACTAGAAAATGTTTTAAGTGTGGAAAAGAAGGTCGTCGAGCAGTTGAGTGTCGAAGTAATGGGAAAAAGGTAGCTAATAATGTGAATAGAGAAAACACTACAGAGAACGCTCCACCAACACTTCAATGCTTCAAGTGCAAGGAAATGGGTCATTATACAAATCAATGCCCTAATCCAAGGGTTAATGATGATCAACGTGAGAAACCTCTTAAGTACAAGGATAAAGGGAAGTCACATGCGATCTCTATGTTGATGTTAAGTATGACAATGATGTTGTGGACTGATTAAGTGTTTATGTAATGGGATTTCAAAATAGTATCATTGAATCTCATTTATGTTATCGTGAAATTTTGGAAAATCAATATTTTGGTTTTTAATAATTATATAGTACCGGTAACCATGAAAAGTGATTGTAATATTTTTGTAAAGATGATGATATGCTCATAATGAAGGATAAGGAGAAAATAATATGTTTGATAGTATTAATGAGCTCATGACCGATATAAAGACAATGTGATTTCATGGTTTGAGTATAAAGAATTTTTGGGATTTTGGTCTGTGGAAAGAGTTAACTTTTGATAACATTGATGTTTTCACTGAGGTTCTATAGTAATTTATGTTTCAAGAGAATACATGATTAAGGTATTCACATGTTTGGAATGTGACCAACACCAAGATATATATTATGATATATGGTGGACAAATGAAGGAATTCACATGCTCGGTAGTTGAAATTTCTAGTAATCGGACAGAAGTATTTTCGATAATCTTAACGGTTGGAATGGACATCATATAGTATTTCTTACCGCTATAACTATTTTTTTATTTCAAAAATGGTATGATAGTATTTTTTTTGAATAAGGACAACCTGCAGGTTGGGACAAAACCTGTCACGTTGGACAAGGTTGCAAGAATCAAACCCACAACTAAAGATTGATATGCCTTCACCAGCACCCACTATGCTACAGGTAGTACCTAGTTAGTAGAAACTAGTTTTATTTTATTAAGTGGTATGATAGATGACGTATAAGCCTATTTTAGGAAACATATACGATTAATCTCACCATAGATGGACTCATGTATATAACTTTTTATAACCATATGTTTGATACAGATGTAATGACCAATCATTCTATCACATGATCTGCTAACACTTCACAGAAGACAAATTCAACTTCATTTCATTAAGAGATGAAGTCGAAATTATTCAATGCACAAATAACAATGAGATTGTACCAAAATAATTTAATTATTTCTTCTATTTAAATATTTTCAACTTTAGTGAAATGATATTTACAACCAAAAAAATGTTGTCCCAGTCCTCTGATATCTATTGAATCATATGGTACCTTAGATCATCAAAAATTTATGGCGTTGTGATTGTTGGCTTTTTCATAGCCATGTTCTCTACCACTCACCATCAGAACATGATGATTATATTTCTCTTCCATATGCATATTTTCACATATGTTCTCCTTTGTGGAAACCTAGTGATGTGTTAATTTGGGTAACAGTTATGTTTCATAATTCACTTTCTTTAAATTAATTTTTACTGTTCCTTTTTAAGATATGGGTTTCTATGAAAGAAACTATCACGTAGTAAACTATTTATAACACCGATGAATTTTAGGGGTGAAATTTACTTTACGGGGGTAGAATGTAAGAAACTGAGATTTTATGAGAATTACTCTTTTTAATTTCATTGATGTATTGTGTTGAATGATACACATGATTTTTCTAGAACTATACACAACACCGTAATAGCTTGTAGTATACACAACACTATTCTTGGCTCGTGTTACACACAATTTTATGTTCGTTTTGTAGAAATTATTCCACGCAACATTAAGTATTGATTTTGTTTAAGGTATAAATGAAATAAGTTTTTATTATTTTATATGTAACACTAAAGGGAGATTGAACTACACACATCCCTGACTTGGCTTGCATTACACGCAATAGCGACCATCCTCGATAGCGTGTCTAGTACGCAATATCGGGTTTCACTAAACAATGATATATTTATATAATATTATGAACTAGATGTTTTGAATATTATTAAATAAATTTATAATTTTATAACATTATTATTCATCTTAATCATTTTCTAAAACATGGTATGTGAACAAAATAAAATTTTCACGTAAAATAATTATTTTTCAAAAAATACAGTTTTGCCGCCTTTTGATGGCGCACCCACATTAAATCTGTTTTTTGACAGGATTATAAGTTCAATTTGACAAAATAAAATTCTTCAATGGAATAAGGATATAAATAGTTACTTTGGATAAATTTTTCATATTATTCTGATAACATTCATATTTAAATGAATATTAAAAACAAGTTATATTTTAATTAAAAAAAACTTTTTTCAATGAAAATATTTATATGGTTAAATATAATATTTAATGGTTTTATTGTATAAATAGAATATATTTTTACCATATAATATAATTTATGTCATTACCAATAATTTTATATTGAATTTATAAGTAAAAACATTTCAATATTTGGCAATGTTTTAACTTTTAAAACCCTTTTTCTTAACAACAAGATTAATTTTAAATTAATTACTGAAAATTATGTGTTTTGAATATTTAAAAATGGATTAAATATTTTAATTAAGTGGGTCCAAATTATGTTAATAGTTTACATTTATTTTTTTCATATTATTAATAGTAACTAGGATAATTTTTATTTACTACAGTTAAAGGTAAATCGGGTAATCATGGGTAAAATTAAGATTATAAATTTACCATAACACATGCCAAAATTATATTGGATTACTAAAAGTCTACCCATATCACCTAAGGGTCAGAATAGATTAATTTTATCTACTTTTGACCATGAACATAATTTAATTATTAATAAAACCAAAGAAAGTGACAACATGACACTCTCTTAAATCTTATAAGTATAATAATTTTAATTTAGTGATAAACTTCATGAAACCTCGAATATAAATAGTATCCAGAATGATAATAAAATTATCTACATAATTTTAATTTATTTATAATTTTTAGGGATTAAATAATTGTCATTAATGGTGACACAATAGTGATGCAGAAATTGTTTATTTAGTGAAAAATCCCTAATATAGTTTTTATTAAACTAATAGTGACCGTAAAAGTAACAAAAAAACCTGAACAAAACTTATTGGTAATTTAAATGTACAACATAAGCATTAAATGGTCGAATATGTGATCATTTTTAGCCTTATAAAAGCGATTATGACACATATATTATTTTATTCTAAATGATGTCAAATTTGTCACCTTAATAATTTAATAAATATAAAATTTTAAAAGTGGGTGTTTTAGAAGATAAATTCGACTAAAAGTACTCTTACAAAATCTATTATGTTTATATTCATTATAGTATTTTATTTTTTATTTTTATAAAACAAATAATTATATTAAATATTTATACAAAAATGTTGTATTAATTATTTTATTAAGAGAAATATAAAATAAATGATTTTAAAATTATTAAAATAAATATTATATGAACTAATTAATGTACTAACCTAATTATATAGATGAATATTAAATTTTATTAATCTATTAAGTAGTTTTTTAAATATATTCTCTATTTATTTTATTTAAAATCAAATAAAAGAATTGTGTAAAAATTTACACTATTAATATTTTATATTATTAATTAATTTAAAAATCAAAAATATAATTAAAAATTAAAAATTAAAATTTATATGATCTAAAATTTCATAGGATATCAAATTATGTATAATTAAAAACACATAATCAAGTATTTATAACCATATAGAATTTATAAAATTATTACCACAAATAAAATTATATAGATTAAATAAGGTTAAATCAAATTATTAAATTTTAAAATAAAATCAAAAAATGTATAAATTTAATTGGATGATGATATTACAACCCTATCTTATCTAATATCCGAATTTGAGTAACTTTGGAAGTTTTTATGTGGGGTTTGGTTTTATTATAAATTAATATTTTAGAGTTTTCCAAAGGTGCCCCTCTCTTCCTTTATAAAAGGGCACCTCCACCCTCTCCACTTCACAACACTTTGAGCCTTATAGCTCAGCCAAACTATGCCCATTTAGATTCTCCACTTCCCTAGAAACATTCTTGAGGTTCTTGTCTTCTCAATAAACCATATGTAGTCCCTTAAGAATAATCTTAAAAGAGGTGCATTGAAGAAGAGGTAATCTCTTCTAAAGATTTTTTCAATTTTATTTCTTCTTTAACTTCATCTTATTTAGTTGTTTAATTATAAAGTAATAACATAAGTATCAATAATAAAATTATATATTATTATAAATATGAAACAACCCCATTTCACCTTCTATCCATCCTAGAGTAAACGAAATCACCGCGCGTGTGTACGTAAGGAATATCGTCTCCACGCCGTGGTGTAATCTGTTTTTCCACCACCACCTTACATGGATGGGTATAATGGTGTAAATAATAACTATATATGGATATTGTAAAGTCATAGATATTATGAGATATTATATAATATTTTCCAATTCAATTCAATAATTATGGGAACGATATCATCATTTATGCGTACGTACAGATTAACATCTCCACGACGCAATGAGATTCAATATCCATGTTAACCATTAATGAGTGATTATAAAGTATATATAATGAATAATAATTGTATATATAACATAATTATTATTATTTATTTATGTATATTTATTTACATACTTCCATTCAAGTGAATAAGGAAATGAAAACAACGTTCATGTGTAAGTACGGCCTACCATCTCCATGAACGGTGTGTTTCATTTCATTTATTTATCTATTATATATATATATACTGAATATATATGATATATGAATAATTTTTTACATTCTGGATGATAGTAAATCATTATATAAGTAATAATAATATCATGAATAACAAGTCAATACATGTACGATAAATGAAATTATTTTACTAAAAATGCTTCTTTAACATGCAATTTAAAAAAGAACTGGTAATATAAAGTCATAAGTGAACCATATATGATATCATAAAAATAAATATGATTATGTAATAATTAAATGTCATTATTTATATCATTATATAGGAGGTTTGGATATATGCAAAGCATATCAGACATAAGGTAATGGATAACTCTTTCAATCTCGTTTTTATCCGAGATTGCTTACACGTTAGTATTTACTGGGGTTATATTTTTCATCCATGTCCATAAAAATGTATTTCATAATGTGGTTAATATTATTACATGTAATTTATAGACATTGTTACCCCTCTTGGACTTTTGCATTGTGTTATGGAAGGAATCATTCTTTCTTTTACCATAAAAAGAACTTTTTGACTTTTCCAGCAAAAGTACGGGGAGAATTCTTTTTTAACTTATATGGCATTAATGGATATTTATGATTTCATAGATCATTATTTAAATGAAGATTACTTTACAAATTTTCATGTTTATTTTTAATTAACTTCATTTAGATTAAAATTAAATGACATGTTAAGAAAAAAAAGTGTTTTTGAAATAGAAATGATAATCTCCTCCAGAATGGAGTTCAAGTGTTTTATCAAAATTATTTTCCATCTAAGATAATATAGGGTTCTGTTTCTATAACTATTTTTACATTGATTGGATTTTTTTACTATGGATTTATTTTTATGAATTCCTTTTATATTATGTGGATTATGTTATGATGACATGATGTTTAAGAATCCCATTTTAATTACATATGTTATGCTATGATTTATGATTTATGATTTTGTGGCACACATAATAATGGATTCATTATGAGATGGGTGTGACCTATATCTCCCTCCAATGCATTGGGTAAAGATATATATCTCATGAGATAGAGATGAATGTAATGGTAAGTTAATCCTATTCAGTGATACAGGACTGGAATGAGAAGTGAACTCAATTTAGAAAGGGAATTTGTCCACTAAGATGGTCTTGGAAGCAATGCCTTGGATACTATGGAAATCATATCATGTGCTTAATGGTTGCCAAAATTACATGTTTTATTCCCATTATATTTTATCATGATTAATGTACCTTTATGTTATATTCCTTACATACTTCCATGATTTATATCAGAACATAATATTTTGATGTTTAAACTTTATGTTCATGTTTTGAAGTTAAAATGTATATGGTTTGTTTTATTTTCTCCAATATTACCCTTACTGAGCATTTGAGCTCACCCTTTATACGTTTTCTTTTCCCCAGGATATAAAGAAATGTTTTAGATAAGGAAAAAAAGGAAGATCATTATGGGAGATAGTGAAGATATTTCACCAAGATTAGAAGATTATGTTCCATGTATCCAAAGACACTAAACTATTATGGTATTTTGGTGTCTATTTTTGTTATGTATTAAGTATTCCGAAAAAGTAATGTAATGTCTATGTACGTCAAGATTTGGGTCTCTAAAGTTATTATATTCTACTATGATCATAAAATTACAATAAATGTGTAATACTGGAGTTACAATCCCATTTGGATGAATATAGGTGGGGAGAGATCAGGAAATGAACTTGAAATCAAAATAAATTTAATGGATAATAGGGAGAGAAATTACCTCTTAAATCCCCCTCTTGAGATACTCATTAAGGAAGCTAGGATTGGTCTTTTGGTGAGACCAATATTTCTTGGACGTGGGAGAGGGGATAGGGAGGATTATTGGCCATTTTTTAGATAAGGATTGAAACATGATAGGTGTGTGTAAATGAGGGTGTGAAGGGTGGTTTTTATAGTGGAGGGGAGAGAGGTTTTCTTAACATAAAATTCATTAGTTTATTATTTCCCCACAAGACAAGGAATAGTGAGTCTTCCGTGACCAATAATAGTAAATAAGGCAGGTGAGTTTGGGATTAGGGTGCTTACATCACTTGTGATGACAGGTATAGTGTGTTTATATTATAATGTATTTATACGGTAAATTAATGTATTTTACTATCCACAAAAAATTCATTTATTTCAAAAAAATACCAAAAAATCACCCAAACCATTTTTCGAAATGTAGAATCTAAAAATGAAGTCCATTTTTAAAAAAAATTATTTCTAAATATGATTATTTAAATTTTTAACTAAAATGTTAATTTTCTTGTAAAAAATAGTTTAAAAAATTAATCCTGATTTTATAATGCTTTCAAAAATTACATGCAGCCTTATAAAATTATCTTAAATCAATAAGACATAGATTTGTTAATTTATGAAAACTTTTTAAGAATATATTTTCTATTTAAACAAATCAATTAATTATAATTAATTATTTATGACTTACAAAAATACCAATACTTTTAGTATAGTCAAATTGTCACATACAAGTTTCCTAAACATTATTTAATTATTAAAGTGGAAGGTTACTATTACATTAGGAAATTCACTAATCATAAGGGTCATATTACTATTCATAAGGGTATGTTACTATATATAAGGGTTTTTTACTATTCATCAATTTTTTTTGTTTTATTAGACTCCAAAAATCATCTTGAACATAACCATGTGTGTCAGATTTTCAAAATTCAAAACACAAAAGTGTCAAACTTATGTTTAAAGGTAACATAGCACTTATTAGTTCATTATGTTGTGTTTTGATGTGATTTTATGACATATTAATAATAAGGTAATTTCCATTGAAAAACATTGGGTTGATACAATGATTATAAATACCATTTAAATATCCTTAATATTTTATTACGGAAAATATCATTTCCATTTTAAAATTACATATTAAAAATATAAAATATTTAAAAATACTATGGAAAAATTGTATTTTAAAATATCATTGGAAACTTATAAAAAACATAAAATAATTGTGTAGTCATGATGGTGTGATATTTCATTTCAATCGTATAAATTAAAAAACATTCTTTTAAAATATATAAAAAGTCAAAAAAAGTTACCTCATTTGAAAAATTAAAACACTATAAATTTTTATATAATTTTAAAAAATTTAAAAAATGTATAAAAATAACATTAAACAATAAAATGATAATATTTAAAATATTATTTAAAATATTTAAATGAAAGAAAAAGTTTTTTTGGTCGAAGAGATAAACAATGTCTATTTTATTTAAAAGCATTCTTTTAGTAGATTGAGTACTTAAAGAGAGGAAAATGTAATTAAAAATTTTTCTCCATAAATAATCCTAGGAAAAAAATTTCCACATATTATATAAAGTTATATAATACAATTTCAGCAACATAACTTAATCATAGACGATCAAGAAAAATAATGATATTATAACATAAAATCCTTACTGCTTTATTAACAATTGAATAGTAAGACCCATGAAATAAAAAAACATAAGATTATATTTATACCCCCATCAATTTCATAATAATAATCATGTAATAAATTCATATGTACTATATATATCACATAAAAGAAACAATTAGTGAATATGGAATTTGTCCCCCAGAAATAAAAATTAGATGAAAATCTTTTACCCTAGGTATGCCTTCCTTTTTTGGAATTGCAACCTTCTGTATAATAAATATATATTTAATATAAATATAATATATCCCCATAATCATATATATAATCCCATATATTATTTACTTATTACATTTTATCACCCATTTGTTCAATTTTTTTATTAAAATCATTGTTCTGTGTGATATTTGCTTCATTTTTCATGTAGCTTTAGGTATGGTTGTTCGGGTCCATTTAATTTGATTATGGTTGTATAAAATATATCTTATTAAATATAATATAAATATCATATATATTCATTTAATAATTATTTATATTCATCCATAAAATTATATTCATAAAAATAAATTACACCGTTCGTGGAGACGGTGGGTTGTATGTATGTATGAATGATGTTTTCAATTATTGACCGATGAAATAAGAGATAGGTAAATAATAATTAAATTTCCAGATTAATTATTATATAATATATTTTTTTATATAAAATAATTTCATCCTTATTACCATCCATGTAAAATCGAAATTTAAATTGAATCACATTGCCTCGTGGAAGTGTCAGCCCACACGTACTCACAAGCGATGTTATTATTTTCCAACTGTTTTGAAGGTATGAAGGTATATATGATATTATAAATAATAATTTTTAAATTTTTTTGAATTATAATATATAATCATTAATCCCATTATAATACCCATCCATAAAACTTGGATATGTGAAATGAGTTGTATCGCTTCGTGGAGACGGTAAGTCCTACGTACGCAAGAGCAAAACATTCACTTCCCATTTCAGGGATAGATGGTGAATAAATGTGGTTTAATAATTTTAATAAAATTTAATTATATTGAGGATACATTATTTATTATTTTATTATAATCTAAAATAATTTTTTTGATAAAAAATAATTAAAAAAAGTGATCGGTTTAGGAAATTAACACTTTTTTGAAATAACTCCTTTAAATATCCCCTGAAAGACACAAGGGACTATCATTTATGAATACAATCACATATATAATGTGTATAATTAATTTTATAAGTTATTTTTCAAGGTTATTGTCGAGATATAAGGCAAAAAAATTCTGAATAAGTGGTGGGAGGAGGTCCCTTTATAATTGAGGTAAGGGGGAGCTTTTGGAATTTATTAAAAGATTAAAATAACAAAAAGTACTTATCTATACCAAATGACACAAAAATCCCATGTATTATAATTTAATATATTATTATTTTTAAATAGAAATTTCTAATAACATTTTTACCAGTTTAACTGGGGGTTTAAGCCGTATTATTTGGTATAACCCATAATTAACTCATTTTGACATTAATCTTGGTATCATATGTTTCACATAAAAGGGATTACAATAATACATTTGAGGTGATAATTGGATAATAAATGGCCAAGAAATTATATTTTAGACAATATATTATCTTATTTTCCATATTTAAATATTTCATAAAAAATATTATGAAATATTATTTTGTTAAAATATCATTAATGTCAATTATGAAACTATTCATTTTATTAGATTTAAAATCCATAAATAAATTTTTTAAATATAATATTATATTTTAAGATAACATTATATGTCATATTCATCTAAAATAGTCATGTTTCACTATAACTCACAAAAATTATATAACATTTAGAATCCCTAAAAACTATTATTTTATTTTTATAATCACTGAATAAATACTACGATATCATTATATAAGAAATTAAGGTAATTTTATAATTTATGAAAATTATAAATAAATTAATTATATGAAAATAATTTAATTAATCACAAAATGAACAAGTATCTTTATTCACTAATTTATTTTTTCCTTATATGTACATATAAGATATTTTTAAAACATTAAGAGTGATATTTTGTAACTTCCATTGAATTAAATATTTTATATGTCATATTCATGAAAAAGTGTCCATTAGAAAATTAAATTTAGATGATATGTTTATAATTGTATTATATCCTTCATCCAATAATCATTACTATCTAAAAATATAGCCTTGTCACTTAGTTTTAAACTAAATTAATGTGATTTACCCTATATCGTGATGATTATTTTTACCATGATTATGATTGATTTTGACTAAAAATGAATGGGAAATATTAAAATATTTTGAATAGATAGATTAAAAATATGGAATCATTCTTATAAAATTAATTTTATATATGTAGATGAAATTAATTTTAAAATAATAAAAAGCCGTGTGAAGAAACCCTCTTTTGAGACAAATACATTTTTAAGCATAATACTATGATTCTTCTTATTTCATGACTAAAAAAATATTAGATAAATATTAAAAAAATTATTTAATATATAATATAAATATAATTCACTAAAATAATTCACTAATAGTGAGTAGTTTAATTTATTAAGAAAAAAATACATTACATGCATGAAAATAGTTTTTCAGAAAAATGACATTTACTTATAATTTTTTTTAAAAATAATTTTTAAAATTGATTCCAGTGAAAGTAATTAGATTATTTAAAACATAAGAGAACTAATTTAAATTTTTAACTATTTAAAAATGACATAACTATGTAGATGATTGAAATGAAAATATAGATTTCAAAAAAATTCAATAATTTTTAATGTTCATTGAAAAATCACACATTTCAGAAAATTCTCAAAAAATTAATCCTTAGAGAATTTTTACATGATGAATTAAAAAATTATATCCTTTTAATAAAATATAATTTCTAAATTTTATAGAAATTATTTTTAATATTTTCTAAAAAAGATAAATAAAAAATGTTTTTAAGAAAGTGTTTCTTTGATGAATAAAAATACTATATGAATAAAATAGTCACTATTTTCTAAATATTTATTAATAAATTTATATTTATTATGAAATTTATATATATTTCATAGATTTTTAATATTTTTGGAAATTTATAATTTAAGGGTTAGGTTATCATGATCATATTTAAATAATAATATTTCATAATTTATTTAGGCTTGGTGTTTCATATCGTGTACACTATTGAACATAGTGTTCATCAAAAATATTAGGGTGTGACAAATTTCATATTTTGAAGACTATTTAAAACCTATAATATCTACTTGACACAAGATATATTTTGGTTAAAGATTCATAATCTTTCTTTTTTTATAGGAGTTATCCAATCAACAATGATATTTTATTCATTGACTCTATCTTTACTTCTTTCCTTTCTTGAAGATATTGATCCTACATTAGCTACCACACAATTTTTATCTTCCTATGAGTAGAATCTATCCCCGTGTGCCCCCACCTAGGCAGATCACTAAAGCATCTCTTCAGTATTGCATTCCTCTAAACAAATTTCCACTATTTTTCAATGACAACTCCTCAGTTTATAGAGATTTCTGCTCATTTTCTAAAAAAAATTGATCATGAATTTTAAGGACCATTCGTGAATTTAATTAAATTTTGTATTCCATGATTTTAGATTAATACACAACGAAAATTTTGTATCCCCATTAGTTTCAATCATTCAGTTATTCTCCTTGTTGAGAATAAAAAATTAACCCCCACCCCAAATTCGAATGTATTCAAATGTGGGATTCTTCTCATACCATATTTAATAGGGTGTGTTCTCTCCATTTGGAATAAACAATCCCATTTAGTAGATATAGAATAAATTAATCATTATTTCATTTTATTTTTTTAAAATCAGGGTGCATTATCATTTATTTCTTGGGATGTGCCTCCACCTGATTTCTAGTTAATTAAATACCATTTTCAATCAATAACATATGGATTTTAATCCCCAGTATCTTCTATACTAATATCATATATTATTTAATAAACCTAAACACTTTATATTTTAAGGATATGTTCATAAACCATATCATCATCCAATAATCATCAATAAATAGAGTGTAATAACTTTATTCATCCATGGACTTGGGTGAAATTGGCCCCCACAAATCCACCTCAACTAACTCAAGCCATCTCATTGACTTTTTTCCATGATAATGTATGTATTTAAAATTATTTTCCACTTTTAAAAATAATCATATTATTATTGTCATCATGAGAATGTTTTAGGATATTATGAGCTCCTTCATTATCAACCACATCTTACAAGGACTTTTGGATTACCTGGCCAAGAATTTCTTTGCAAATACTTTTATATTGTTTCTTGGATATAAAGAGACTATATTATTCCTCACTAATGAGTTATACAGTGGATGGCTTAATTTTCTCAACCACTATGGATTACATCCCTTCACAAGGCTTTTTTTTAAAAGATATACTAATGAAAATAAATGTATTATAGATTTAATGGGATTACTAAATTAAATTTTATAAAATAATGAAATTTAATGATAACATAAACACTGATATGTTTACTCTTGATCTATCACCTCTAAAGTGATGAGGAGCTAATGGTTGAGGGAAGCTCAATCATGTTTTATTTTACTATCTTATGATGTGAGTTAAAATTATAATGGAATATTAAAATAATTAAAAGATATTGAAAAATTACATAACATACTTTATAATTATCAAAATAATAAATGTGAACTTCTGGTAAGAAAAATAATTTAATTGGGTCCATGGATGAATTAAAATTCAATGTAAATTCTAATAATTCCAAAATTTTGGCTGGAATATCCTATTTATAGACTTCATCTTTATCATGACATATTTTTTTCATTATGGAATGAAGTTATATACCTTATATATAAACCCTTGTCCATTCCCCATAGGTTACATCATTGTCATTCAGGCGATGGTGTTGGTGGGCCATAGATGCATCTTTATCCATCAAAACCAAAATCTCTCAAGGTTCCTGAAATTACTTACTAATTAGTTCAAATATAACATTATCTTCCCTTATATTTTCCAATATAATTATATCATGATGTTGAAAATATTATATTTTAATTTTAAAGGTATTCTCTATCAATATTACTTCATTATGTCAAAGAATAATGGTCATATGTTATAAAATGATCTTATACAGCTCCAAAATGTGGTATAGATATTTAAATTCAATGTTACGTGGATACATGTGTAATATCATACATGATTTCTCTATTATATCCCATTATACTCATCTCACATTAAAACATTACATTACTGGTATCCTCTTTCATAATAATGAGTTCTATTACCATGTTATATGGTTCTCCCATAGTGTCGAATGATACCACAACTCATTCTCCTCTACTCATCCTATAATTTTATCCCCTCAACCCATATATAATCCTACAGAATTAAACTATTTCATGTCCTAGAGATCATTTTACTACTTTAATGGCTGGCTACAACCTTGGTGTGAATGCAATCATAGGAGGATTTGATGGAATTTATGTTCTGCTTTTACTTTTTACCTAAAACTTATTATAGAATAGAAGAAAAGCCTAACATCATAACTACTTATTTAGTAATCATATGTATCCACTTTTGTGTCATGTTTAGGAGTGTGGTCCCTTATTTTGGTGAAATATCTTCAAAATCACACTCATACACACCGTGAAAACATTTTGTTTAATTATTTACTTCTAGGTATACCATTTGTACTTTGGTCCAACTAACTGCATCATGAAAAAATATTTTTTGGATTAATATATCTGAATTTACTATAAAAACATCAAGGGATGATATAAAATCTTCCTTAAGATATATCCTTCCAAAAATCAATAAAAATACAAAAACATTGTATCATTATGTCCCATAATCAATGTAAATACTGATAAAAACATAGTAATAAATAATAGTTATCAAATTCCACAAGAAGATTCTTTTTTTATCCTTAGGAAAAATATATTTACAAGGATTCCAAATAAGTTCAATCATTTTACTAGAGAAAAGCAGTATAGAAAATGTCCCTAAAACAAAATATAAACTTCATATTTTCAAATTCTAATATACTCATCATCCTTAAGTAATCAAACATCTTTATTTAGATTATACTAGAATTCATATTCTCATAATAATTATTTTTCAACCATTACTTAGTCAATTATATACATACATTGATGTACATATTTAGAAAATTTCACATTCAACACTCAAGAGCAATGTAAACCTAGAGTTATGCTCATTGTAAATTCCATGTCTTTTATATATAGTCTTCTATAATATCTCAAATAACATTATATAAATGTAACTAGATAAATCAAGAGGAAAACCTAAAAATTATCTAATGTCTTTGAGGCTAGAGATGGGTAGTTCATTATGTAATCATTAAAAATTAAGGCTTTAAAAATGCTGAAAATTATATAAGTACAAATACATATTATTTATTTAATATCAATGAAAGTGGGACCAAATTATCCACTATAAAGTAACCATCTCCCATAAATCTATATTTATTTTGAATTTTTCCATAATGAAAATTAAACAATAATGACACAACTTTTAATCATATTTTTTTCCTTTTTCATAGCTACCAAGGAAATTTCAACAGGGTCAAGTATCACACCCATCAAACTACCTTTGTTTGATCGCCTCTAGGAAATAATTCTATTTTTTTAAATAATAATATTATAGATCATGCATGACTGATAATTAAAATGTAAATGATATGATATTTTATGTCCATTTGTTCTTTAAAATTATATAATAATCAAGTAATAATAATATAAGATATCGTGGAATCAAACTCAAAATCACTAATTACAACTTTACCACATTTTATTACATGATATTCTCACATCATAGTTCCATGCATCACTAATCCCCCTTCTTAAACTCAAAATTAAAAAAATTAATGTATTCGTACTAAATAATGTCTTTTATGAAGGATAAATTAGCCTATATTTTGGATTACATGTCTTAAAACATCATGTACATTACAAGAATAAAAAAGTGTAAGATATAGGTTAGGTCTAAATATAAAAAGGGTTAAACAAAATATCCTCAATTATTTTAGTGTGGTTTGAAAATTAACACATATTTTTGAAAAAGACAAAAGATAAAGTTTAAATATAAATTTTTGTCTTCACATATCTTATTAAATAGGTCATTAAAAATTATATAACAAAATAGTTTAAAACACCTATCAATATTGGTAGTTGAAAATATTAAAAATTCACTCAAAAAATGAACATTATGTAATAATAAAATAAAGAACAATTTTATAATTATTAAATTAGATGACAAAATAATTATGTAATTATATTGGATATCATATTAAGAATTAAAAATTTATTTATTTTCAATAACTACCAATTAAAAAAAGAATCTTTTATTTACATGTGTTTTTATAATTTTCATAACATAATAATCCCTCTACCACACATAATATCAAATACCATCCCCACTATTTAAAATCATTTTTATATATATGAAAGTGAATATTATTTTAATCATGTCATAGTAAATAATAAAATGTCATGAAATAATTAAGCACAAGTGCCTAGCCCAGTTGGTGAGGATTCCACAAGTGCATCCAAGACACCCATGTTCAAAATCGGGTGGAGACATCTCTCTGGGGTACTACATGAGTTCTGTAGAAATACTGTAGCGGGTACTTTTTGGTACTATAGTAGCCAGAACTATTCCTCCAGTTGGTCTTTCGGACCGCCTAATGGATTTTGGGCCACCTTATATTGTGCTTAATAGACCAGGAGGCCTATATGAAGAGAATACTCTAAATGATGATTCAGAATAGGTGTATCCACCAGTGCAAAATCTAACGGATGTAGATGAATTATAGGGTATTCCATTTCCATCAGGACCATATTGTGCGTGCACAGGAAACCTAGCCAAACATCCATGCAAAGATAGAGTGATGATATCAGGGTGCAGATGTTGGGGAGGAGCAGTTCCATGTAGTTATAGTCTAGATATTTCCCCTAATAAATATGGGTCATTTAACCTTTAAACCTACTTTCCTAGTAAGGGTTACACCTCATACCTTTAAAGGGGGATTATAAAAAATCAATAAAAATATGGCCTCTAGGACATTCGGGAAAGAAATAATTAAGGAACTCCATGATTTATGTAAGATTATTTTCCATGATAAGTGGATGGAATTTACTATATCAAAATCCTATGCATTGATGGATTGTGGTGGATTTGATTTCCTAAAATGAAAACATTGAACTATAAAACATTATACTGTGAAAAGGATATATTTATTTTCATTAAAAAGAAATTGATCCAAAAAAATAATATTTTATTTGTCTTTATTCAACATGCTCTATAAAGGATAGATAATTAACACAAAAGGAATGTAAATATAATAAATTATAAAAAATATAAGAATGTTAAAAAATAGAATGAATTAAAAAATTATGGAAGGGGAAGGAAATCCTATGACTCCTTAGTTATATCCCCCATCTCCTCATTGGGATCCACATCCACTAAGGTTTTATTCAATGAAATCAATAAATCCCTAAAGGACTACTCCTACCAGAATTTAATAACCTAATACTTCTCCAAAAGAATTTCCTTGACAGAAAATGTTTTATAAGGGAATGTATAGTAGTATAAATCTAGGTTGTGTTAGAAATTACAATTATCTCACCCTATAAATGAGGAATTAAAGTCAATGATGGTGTTAAAAACTACGAAGATGAATAATAAATCAAGGATACTACTAAATTAGATGTCTAAGAGTTTGATAATTTTACTTATGTAGTAATTTTGGTATATGGTTCCCCACTTGGTAGGGTTGTCGAAGATCCATGACCCTAGTAAAGTTCAATCTTTACTAGAGGATTAACTTGAATATAGATATTTGTATTTGTTGTTTTAATTTTCATATCACTACGAAGGGATATTATAGTGACTATGCTTGTTGTGGGAGTTAGTGGATGATCGTTCTATTGAGTTAGTATCCCCCCGATCCTAGGGAAGGTCATTTGGTAATCAACTAGGACTATGAATGGAACCTCCATTGTAGGGTAATTTATCAGAACCTTGCATTATTTTGGTAATCCAACTCAAACTATCATCATTCATCAGTATCCATAAGATAAATTGTATCCCATGTATCAAAAGATAGAGAGGGGTGGGCTGGGGCTGGTATAAATGCTCAATTTTGGGATTTCTAATGAAAACTAAATATGTTGCTGGATGAGTGGGAAAAAATATTGAGTTTTGATAAACATAACATGTTCACTCTATGGTGGATACCGACGACAAAATGGGTGTTGTATTAAGTCATGTTATATAAAGGGTGGTGTATTAAATTCAACCTTCATCTTATCATATAAATGTGGCTTTATCCAAATCATATATTTAATGAAATTGGAAAATACTAAACCCACTCCATGTGAGGAAAGGGTTGGGGGTTTTTCATAATCACGTGAAACTTATATTCATCCTCTCAGTGTTGGGTTTGATTGGGAAGTGATAGAAGCCTATGATTGTCCCTCAATGGAGTCATAATCCACCATTAAATAAGTATAATTTTCATCCCATTAAGTCCCTTTCCCTCTATCATTAATGTGGAAAGTTTTTCTAACAATGGGTGGTCAGACAACATAATCTACCCCAATGAGGATAGGTGTAATGATTACTCAAAAAATCCAATGTTCTTTTCCTATAATGTAGTAAAATTCCAACACATAATAATACCCTTAGTCTTGTTCAAAATTCACCTTTAATATAATGAAAATGATTTAGTCATGATGATTATTAACTACCATATATAAATGCTTGAAATAAGAATAACATATAATCCAATCACAAAGCCTTATGATGATCCCATAGAAAACCATTCACGAGAGATTTCCCTATGTATAATCCTTAAAATATAACTTTTCAACTTATTTACCTTTGTTTTTTAGGTTTTTTTCTTCTCAATGTGGAAATGGCTGTTTTCATATACTACATATGGATTGTGTTTTTGCAACACTCGAGTATAAAATCATTATAATCTACTCCCTCTATAAAGTCATAGTTTTTGACAAATAATCCTCTTCCAAACTCTATAAACCCAATAATCCAATTATTATGTATAATATTAACTTGATATACTCTAGTTTCATATACAATACTAATATTAACTCTATGATTCACTCTATATAAGCCTCCACCAATACATGAGTATTATGATATAAATTCATAGATTTGAATGAATATATAACTGGATCAACTATATCAACATGTTTCATAATATACATGTCAAAATTCATTTTTTATGAATTCATTACACTTAAAGTCTCCCCAAACCCTTCCATTGTTTGGGTTTAGTGAACTATATAAAATAGATAAGGTTATTTTGGAATAAATCTCCACTCATAGATGAGTGAAGCATTTTTTGGTTGGTTTGGAGTATGTTAGGTTTCAGAGAAGTCAATTGGTTATATGAAAGGATTAGTAAGGGGTAAGGTGGTTGTGTGGGTAGTTTTTCAATTTTATATTTTCAGGGTCTCATAAGTATATTATTTTTTATTTTTGTTAATGGATATTTGAATTTTTATTTGTTTTTAACAATCTTAGTTTGACCCATTATTAGAGGGATAGGGATATGAATGGGTAATGCCTCCATATGGATTCATAGGGTGTTTTAAATGTGTTGTTTTCATGGTTTGGATAAGTTTTTATGTTTAGATGTGTATGGTGAATTTTCATATTGTGGGCTGGGAAACTGTGGAGTCAGTAGTTTTAAATATGTATGAGGAGTCGTGAAATTCAATAATGAGAGGATCTATAAGTGTAACTTTACTTCTTGAAGGTGACAAGAACCAAATAAAAAATCTAACAAAATCAATTTACGAAGTACTGAAATATGGGAATAGGGATACTAATATCCCAATTTAGGTTTTTGTGTTTAGAATTAATCTATTTGAATACATTATGGCATGACCCATTTCATTACATCAGGACTTCATTAGTTTTTAAACGATGGTATTTTTTAAACTCAGTCCTCTAGATTTGCCACTCCATAGGGGAAGCCACCATATAACAACCATGTCACTTTATCTATATTTGATTTATTTCAAGCCAAAATCATGACATGAACCCTACCCAATAAAAATAATGTTTCCATTTTTTATATCTTGAAGCATTATAAAATGAGAAATTACATCCCATCGCAACATGATTTGTCACTCCATATTATGATATTTTGGGCTTGGGTTATAGTGTATACTCACCCAATTAGAGTAAGGATCATTTCTATCCAACAAAATTACATTATCATATTGTGCTCAATTATTGTTTGTCATAGGTGTAGAATAATGACATTAGGGAGTAGTGTTTTGTGACATAATATATCTGGCTTCACCTTAAAAATGATTTATTTTAATCATTGGTTATTACTCCATTAAAATTTTATGTTGTCTCAATTATATCATTAGTAGGGGAGTAAGGGAGAGTTACCTAACATCTGTAATCTAATTTTTCCTAATAATTTCTGACAAATTTAATTTAGATTTATAATCCTAAAAAAGAAAACATAACTAGGTTTCCCCACACTTAGGGCATTAAATATATTCATTATCTAGATGTAACTTTGTATTTTCAGCAAAATTTGAGACAAATAAAAAATTAATTATGGAAATTATCCATGTATATATTCATCCCTTTTTATTTAACTTGAATGAAGGTTAATTACCTATTTATATCTATCTAGCTCCCGTGAAAAGGCATTCATACCATGATGGGTCATAACCAAAGTGACTATAGTTTTCTTGGAAAAAATCTGAAAAAATATTTTAGCAATAGTATTGTATCTCTTGGTATGAATATTCAATGGTTTATTCATCATTCATGCCACTTATTGGTTTTTTATTTATATAAAATTTCATTCATATATGCATCTCTTTCAATCTATATTAATTTATCCAAGTATAGATGTATCTTTCTATCTTTGTGTGAGTTCACAACCACTTTCTTCATAACTCTATATTATCGCTACTCGATATCCACTAGTAAATGGTTGAGTTTCTCATTAATAAGAATAAATGGGGGTATACTAGTCATCATTTTAAAATATATCATTTATTACTATAAATTATTATCATATTTTTTTTTGATAATCATTCCATATTGAACTCGTAGTTTTCTCAGAAATATTTATAATCACTAATTTGGATAATTCTACCTTATCATATGTTCGAGGGTTGTGGGGGGATATGTTATTGTATCAATCTCTAAAATTTTATAGTGCACACAATAAATATATAATATTTTTTTATTTTTTCCACAAGAAATTATGAGTAACCTATATATATATTATCAAGATAAAATAAGTTCATTCTTAACAATTTGATCATTAAATTGGATATATTTTCAATGTGGCCGCATATTCAATCCATTTAGTGATGTAAATCACATAAAAAATTATGTATGTGTTTCTCACGGATCTTGGGATGCGTCCCATAAAATCAATTTTCTATACATCAAACACCTCCAATTTTAGGATTCGGTTTTTTAGAATCAAAATTTTTTTCCCATTGTTATCAATTTATTGGCATCAATTGTAGAATAATATGAACTCCCTTGAATATTTGTGGATGTCAAAAAAAATTATCCCCATTGTATTATCATGTCCATTATTGAAACGCCCAGACCCCAGTTACCCAGAGTCGGTGCATTATTACATAACATTGGCATGATCACAAAAGATAATGTCTCAAAATATTGATAATTTTAGTAGCCTTGGAATCACTAGATACATTCATAAAGTTAACATTACATCATTAAATTAAAACTACAAAAACATAGTCTCCATAGTCCACACTAATATCTCCTCATACTATCCCTACAGGTCATTCATAAAATACTTTTTCACATCCTAGGAAAAATAAAACATAGAAAGGGGTGAGCTTAGATTCCCAGTAAGGATAACAATATAGTGGAAACTTTCATAAATAAACATAACCATTTAAGGCAATATTTTACTAAAACAAAAGCATTTTAAATACGAACATCAGAATAATATGGCAAAGATAACATTAAATAATTTCATTTACTTATTCACATGGATATTCTACTCATAAAATAATCACATTCAATATCAATAACCACTTTCATAATGATGGAATGCATAATGTTTGACTATCATAACTACATAGTCAAGGCCTCGTGCCAAGAATACAAATAAGATTTTTCAAGTCCTTGGGCCAAGACACTAGTTTGTCTCATGAGACCTACCGATGCATCGAGGAGCTATAGAGGTCTCCACCCGTCACTTACTAATTCCAATGCATTCCTCATATGAAAATTTTTAAACATAATATAACCATTTATATTGAAACTAGCATATGAAATGTCAATACATTATCCACAAACCATAAATAGTATAAAAATAACACATCCATAGTCAAAAATAAATCATTCAATACAACATAGAAGATTGTATTGTAACAGATTAACCTCAATCAGGAATAATGAAGTTTATTGATATAGATTAAAATAATCATCAAAACTATTTGAGATAAATATCCCATTTTTCTTGAAAACATTTAAAAGTCACATAATTTGTCAAGACACCATTTAAAAATATATTTTTGAATAAAAGACTCCCATAACACTTTGAAACATTTAAAATTAATTATTATTTGAAAACATTAATTTCCATAAAAATAAATACTTAAAACCATTTTTAAAACATGGACATTAATGAGAAATATTTAGAATAATAAATCATTAACACATTTTAAAATGATATTTTAGTTAGAGTTCCTAAACAAAAGAGAGACACTTGAATACAAATAATTGAGGAAATAAAAACATTATAATATCATGATAATATAGGGCTTCATGATATACTATGTCAAATTACATTATATATTCCATATAAAAGTGATTTGGTGTATAACAACAAAAGAGTCTCAATAGAATGTATATTGAGATGTAATCTCTCATAAAGGCCGTATCCTTTGGTTAAGGATAAATAAATGACATAATTATGTGTGGAATATATAAATACATGCAATATTATTCTCTATTCAGTGTAAAACAATCATATTACAATCACACATATTCTCGTAAAAACAACACCAATGAATTCGATGTTTAACTCAACAAATGAAGATTGAGTAAAAAGTACTCTTATCAAGTTCATACCGATGACTTGAGAATTTATAAATCTAGTGATTATTTGTATAAAAAGTATATCCACAGAAAGGGTAGTGGAAATTAAGACATAATCAAATGAATAGTGATTCCACACATAATCTTGGATTCAAATAATCAATGAAGTATGCGTAAAACCGAATGAGTGGAAATTGATATTTTAAATTCCATTATAGATTTGGTAACTTAAGAAACATACACCCATGAAATAAGGATGATAAAATTATGATGTAAATATAAATTAATTAATGTATATTACACAACGAATTCAAACATGGTCAGTACACACACAACATGCAATAAATAAGTGGTGAACAGTGGAAATCTCACAAAATTAAAAGTGAGATAAGAAAAACCATACTTTGTACTTTTTCCTTGGTAGAGGGTAGGTTGGCCTCCATTATAATTGTTAAATAATAATTATTTAATTATACAAGAATAATATATATTAATATGATATAATATATGATCTTTTAACATTGATTTGTCAATAATATCTTAGTATTATCGTCGTTTCGGGTGTTAACTTACTCATTTTCTTTTATATGTTTTGTTACATAAGTCGTGTTTGTTATGGATAGGTTGTATATTATTCATATACAGAATGATATAAAGTCCTGAAACATTATTTTTAATCATAAAATTAGAATTATACTTGTATGGATACGATGGGGAATGAATATCATCACGTTCATGGAGATGGTAGTCCGTACGTATGCACGAGCGATAATATATATATTTTTATATTAAAATCATGTATAATTGGATGTTATATCATATATAAAGAATCATTATCATGTTATTCTTATACATTAAATTAATTAAACATCTTTATTATACCTATCCATATAATAATGTATTGAATAACAATTACACCACGATGTGGAGACGGTAGGCCGTACGTACACACGTATAGTGACATGTCATTAAAAGGAAGGATAGAATACTGAATATGGTTGTTCAATATTTATAATAACATCAATGTATATTAAATATACTAAAATTACTATTTTATAATGGAAATTAAAAATAATGAAGACGTTGAAGAAGAAAGGAACTTGAAAGATGATGGAAAATACATTACCTCTTCTTCGAGCTCTTGCTTTTGATTATATCAAAAGGGCTCTTTAAGTTGGAATTATGATCAAACTAATGCCTCTATGTTGATTTGAGGGATTTTTAGAGAATATTTGTGTAGTGGATGGCCGATCCAAAAGGCTTTGAAGGTGTAAATTAGAGAGAAGGGTGAGTACCATTTTATAAGAGGGGTGAGGGGAACCTTTGGAAAAGCTAGAAATATTAATTTATAATAAATTCAAATTCAGTTTCTAAGGGCTCCAAAGCGAATTATTTAAATTTTAAGGTGGGTATGGGTATCATTACTTTCAACCAATATATTTTAGACATGTTTGGGTCACTATATTAACCTTATCATTTATATTTAACTCTTAGTTAAATAGTTTGACATTTACCAAGCGTCTTTGTATTTTTATATTATATAGTTAATAAACATACTGTATACCTTCAAGAGTCTCCCAAGAGGAAAATTAATGATAAACATATCATTATATAAGTCCTCTTTTAGAACCTTATATTTTTAGTAATAGAATATGAATTAATAATATAATATTTTTTTCAAAAACTCTTTTATGTCAATTTTGACAGTATTGGGTATTTTGTTTTCGATTATTTCATAACAGCTTTATTACTTAAATGTTTTTTATAACCAATCCTAATATGGAATATTAACCTTTAAAAGTATTTTAATTCATAAAAATCTTAAAATTGCATTTATTTTGATTTTTATAATATCAATTATTTTAATATTTCATTAATTCGGTAATTACTACATCACCATTGTGTCATAAATAAATTAAATTACTTAATTTCTAAAAATTATAAATAAAATACCAATAAGTAGGAAATATTTTTTTCTTTATAATGAATATTTATAATCTAATTCATATTTTTTATCACCCAATATTAACAATTTTTTATTTATTAAACTTTGTTTTTATCTCTTTTAACTCTTCTTTGAATTAACTAATAATAAATGTCATAATCTAATACCAGTAGATCTAAATGAAAATATTTTATTCCTAAGATTGGTTTTGGTCTAGATAAACTTGTCAAATATAATTAGGACATGTTTTAGGGTAACATTAATATCATTTTTACCCTTAATTACCCTATTTATATTTAACCGTGGTAAATAAAAGTAAAAAGTTACTATTCACCAAAAATTATTTTCATCTCATTGAACCACATTATACTCCAAGATATTAAATCAATCTATTGTATTTTTGAAATTCCACCCACGTAAGTGGTAATATTAGGTTTTATTTGAATTTCGAAATTCCCCTAGGAGGTGGGTAAAAGGCGGTGAAAAGTTTAACAAAATATTTATATATCTAAAATTATTCTAAACTAACCCCAATGAATTACATTGAACTTATATAGGTATTATGTATCTATTTTGAACTTAATTAAATTTAAATAAAATATATAAATATTTATATAAAATTCGGTTCTAAGCTATAACTCAGTGTTTTTTCACTATTCCTCAAAAAATGAAGGTTTTCCGAAAAATACCAAAAATCACCCTATGCTACTTTTGATATTTTGAATCCAAAAATAAAGTCTATTTTAAAATATAAAATTTATAAAATTTTAAAAAGTGGTTATTACTATTCATAATGGCTAGTTTGATTAGTTGTGGTGTGTTTTGGAACAAGAAGTTGCGTACAACACACGCTACTGTATTATTCGAAGAGAAGCGTACCATTGATGTTTGGGTTGTTACATTCTCCCCTCATTCAAGTAATTTTATCCTAGAAATTTTATAAATTTGTCATGGGAATATAATGGGAATTCCCACATTGGAAAAATAGTCAATAAAACTATCAACTTAAAAGAAAGAAAGAGAAGTACAAAGGTCACCCAAGATAACTCATACATGGATTCCATGTAGGAAAACAGGGATATGGAAGATAAACAATGTGACATGTTCTGATAGAGAGGGATAGAAAACATGATGAGGTGATAGTTAACAAAAAGAAAGCCACAAACATGTGATGGGACAAACGGTCCTTATTTTCTCAGTAGGATAATTATACGGACAACATTTTTTTTAAGTTACATTTCATAAAGATGAGTAATTAATTTACTAGAATGACTTAGAAAATAAAGAGATATACTAACTTTTTAAGTAGAGTTTCATTCTATAATAAATTTCCACCAACTCATTATTTTTAAATTATGATTATTCAAGAAGACTTGGTCATACTGGAAGATCTAGAATAAACTTCTATAGAATCACATGATCCATGAAGGATAAACTATATATTTACCTTGTCTTTAGAGATTTACCAAAACCAAAATGGTTTGTACAAGATCTGATGATCCCCTAAAAGGTTATTCATTTAGAGAAAGAAACAGTAATCTTAATTTCTAAAATTAATCCAACAATACCACAAAGTTAAATTAATTACATTCAATAAAAAATTGTCCTTAAAATCCTTCAATTTATTCCAAACTTATATTGAAACCAAAAACTTATAAGAATTTGGTTATGTAGTCTTCCATGTTAAATTGTATCTCCAAATGACATCAAGTACTCTCAAAGTCACATACATAAAATTAATTAACCTAATCACATATTCTCTATTATAGGTTATTCATTTCCCTAAATAATCCAAATAACTATAAATCCACAATAAAAATGTTTATAAAAATCCAACATTACTCCTCAAATGAAATCCCATAGTATTCTAGTTTCCTTGGGCATATAGTGTTCCCAACAAAGAAAACATCTTCCAAAATAACATTTATCACTTAATCACCAAACCATTTTTCTATACTAAGGGTATTCATTTGATAAGACATAAGAACCAAAATAAACTTATTATTGATCAATAAAATCATTTAACTAAAGATAATTAGTCACACTAACTAGGGACTTCATATAATCTGGTGGTAGGCGATAAATCCCAATCACACTTTGGTTGTTGGTTCGATTCCCACATATTTGTCCAACGTGACGGGTTATCAAATGATCCGCGTGCTGTCCCTTTTCAGTAACTATATTTTATAACATTACCAAAATGAGAGAAATTCCTCAAAATAACCATAACATAATTTTAACCAGGAATTTTATCTCATACCTTGCATTTTCATCCCAAAATATAATGACATGTAATTTCCTCAAACCCAATAATCATATAAAACCAAATGGCTATTTATAACTATATACACAAGCTAAAAGAAAATTCTTCCTCAAATATCATTCTCACATAGAAAACTACAGGGTTACAAATACAAGAGAAAATTATACCAAAGTAATTCCATCAACAAGGATCACTAATACTTTTAAAAATTTCTACAACCATTTATTTCCACATAGATTCTTCTTTGACCGTGAAAATATCCTATAGAATAGGGTATTCACTCAGGTAATGTCCAGGTACCCTACATTTACGGCAAATGACTGTAAATGTATTTTTGGGATCATGTCTATTTTCTTCCATATTACTATTCATTTTCCCTAGGCAATTATTCACATTATGTCATTCTTTCCCGCACGTAAAGCATTTATTAGTTCCGTTGAGACACATTCCTGGGTTTCTCCTTCCACATTTCCTACAAGATAGAAATTCAGGATTCTTTTCCCTATGGTCTCTACTACTGGAGCACTTATAATTCATCCCCTTTCTCTTATTTATTGAGTCTGGGAGTTGGTTAATATATATTTTGTTGATCAAATTTTCGGAAAACTGATTTGGCACGATCATGATATGTTTTACTTCTATCAACATTCCATTTTTTATCATTTCCACAACCGTTCCCATCTTGTACATCATTATCATTGATACTATGACATCCTTGGACTCCAGCCACTGACTAGAACCAAGAATCATTGTGTGCGTAACAATAATCATAAAATCATTTAGAGAATATCATGAAACCATATTCTCAATTTGAAACATCATAGGATTAAACAAGGTCATTAATTCTCAACTTATATTAAAATAATTAAAATTGGTTTGTAAAGAAAATGTAATAATCATATGCATATCCCCCATGAGTGTCGTAACCAAGTGTGTAGCAAGGCCTGTTGTCGTGCACCAGTTCCTGTTCGATTCTAGCTCAAAGCGGTGTTTTTGGGTTATACCCCTAGGAACATATGTGCCAGAGCCACCTTTACCTGCTCATATCCAGACAGGGATGCATTGCTTGGAAAACTCAGAAAATATATACAATACCAAAAATTCTATGAAGTTCTTCTATACTAATCCCAAATTATATCCTAGGGCTATGTGCTCTAATAGAATTTTATCTAAATCTAGTTTCCAAGGGTTGTACTATACTTCCTATGATACCAATTGTAATGCCCCGACCCCAATTACCCAGAGTCGGTGCAATATTACATAACATTTTCATGATCACAAAAGATCAAGCCTCAAAAGACCGATTAGTTTTGTAGCATGGGAATCACTAGATACATTTATAAAGTTTACATTACATCATAACATGAAAACTACAACGACATAGTCTCTATAGTCCACACTCATATACCCTCATACTATCCATACATGTCATTCATAAAATACTTATTCACATCCTGGGAAAAATAAAACATAGAAAGGGGTTAGCTCAGGTTCCTAGTAAGGATAACAATAAGGCGGAAACATTCATAAATAATCATAAACATTTAAGGCAATGTATAACTAAAACAAAAGCCTTTTAAACTTAAACATCTGCATAATATGGAAAAGTTAAAGTGAAATAATTCCATTAACTTATTAACATGGATATTCCACTCGTCAAATAATCACTTGCATTATCAATAACCACTTTCATAATGATGGAATTCATAATGCCAGACTATCATAACCACATCGTCAAGGCCCCATGCCAGGACTAAAAATAATATTTTTTCAATGCCTTCTACCAAGAAACTAGTTTGTCTTATGAGACCTACCGATTCATTGAGGAGCTATAGGAGGCTCCACCGGTCACATACTAAGTCCAATGAATTCCTTATATGATAGTTTTGAAATATAACATAAACATTTGTATTGAAACTAGAATACGAAATGTCAATATGTTATCCACAAATGATGAAAGGTATTAAAATAACACATCCAAAATCATTCATAACTAATTCAATACAATATGGAAGATTTTTTTGTAACAGATTAACCTCAATCAAGAATAATGAAGGATATTAACAGAGATGAAAATAATTATCAAAACTATTTGAGATAAATATCCCATTTTTCTTGAAAACATTTAAAAGTCACAGTATTAGTCAAGAAGCCACTTTAAAATAGATTTTTGAATCAAAGTGTCCCATACAACTTTGATACTTTTAAAAGGAATGTTAATTTCAAAAATTTAATTTCTATATAAATAAATCATAAAACCAATTTTTAAAACATGGACATTAATGTGAAAGATTTAGAATAATAAATCTTTAAAACATTTTAAATTGATATTTTAGTTAGCGTTCCTAACCAAAATAGAGACACTTGAATAAAAATTATTGAGGTAATAAAACATTATAATATCATGATAATAAATGGATTTATGATATAATATGTCAAAGTACATTGTATACACCATATAAAAGTGATTTGGTGTATAACAACAAAGGAGTCTCAATGGGATGTAAATTGAGATGAAATCTCTCATAAAGGTTGTATCCTTAGGTTAAGGATAATTCAACGACATAATTATGTGTGACCAATATAAATACACTCAATATGATTGGATATTATGTGTAGAATATTCAAAGTACATTTAAACATATTCTTGTAAAAACAACACCAAAGAATTGGATGTTTAACTCAACAAATGGAGATTGAGTAAAAATTACTCTTATCAAGTTTGTATCGATGAATTGAGAATTTATAAATTGAGTGATTATTTGTATCAAAATTATATCCACATAATGCAGAGTTGAAATTACAACATAATAAATTGAATAGTGATTCCACACATAATCTTGGAGTAAAATAATCAAAGAAGTATGTGTAAAGCTGGATGAGTGGAAATTAGAATTTCAATTTCCCATATTGATTTGGTAACATACGAAACATACAACCATTAAAGAAGGATCATAAAATGATGATGTAAATATTAATGAATTAAAGTATATTACAAAATGAATACAAACATGGGATGTACACACACCACATGCAATAAATAAGTGGTGAACAATAGAAATATCACAGAATTAAAAGTTAGATAAGTAACCCATTACTTTGTACTTTTTCCTGGGTAGAGGGTAGGATATCCTCCTGTATAATGGATAAATAATATTTATTTAATTATAAACGAATCATATTCATTAATATGATATCATATATGATCTTTTAACATTTCTTTGTTAATAATATCTTAGTATTATCGTCATTTTGTGTGTTAACTTACTCATTTTATTTTATATGTTTTGTTACATAAGTCATGTTTGTTATGGATAGGTTGTATATTATTCATATACAGAATGATATCAAGTCCTTAAACATTATTTTTAATCATAAAATGAGAATTATACTTGTATAGATATGATGGGGAATGAATCTCATCGTGTTCATGGAGACTGTAGTCCGTACGTACGCCCAAGTGATAATATCATTATTTTGATATTAAAATCATATATAACTGGATGATATATCATATATACAGAATAATTATCATGTTATAGTTATTATTTAAATGAATTACACATCATTATTAAACTCATCCAAATAATAATGTATTGAAAAACTATTACACCATGCCGTGGAGACGGTATGCCGTACGTAAGCACGTACGGTGACATGTCATTCAAAGGATGGACAGAATACTGAATATGGTTGTACCATATTTATAATAAAATCACAGTATATAAGAGATACAATATTTATTATTTTATATTAGAAATAACAAATAAATAATAAGTTGAAGATGAAAGGAACTTGAAAGAGAGTGGGGAAAACATTACCTCGTATTCGGGTTCTTCCTTTTCATTTGATCAAAAGGGCTCCTTAAGTTTTATTTCATGTAATACTAAGGCCTATAGTTTGATGTGAGGGTTATTAAGGGAATATATGGGCAGGGGTTGTCTAATACAAAAGGCTATGATGGTGTTATTTAGTGAGAAGGGGGAGTACCATTTTATAACAGGGGTGAGGGGCACCTTTGGAAAAGCTAGAAATATTATTTTATAATAAATTAATATAAGGTTTATAATGGATCCAAAGTGTATTATTTAAATGTTAAGGTGGGTATGGTTCTAAAAAATTTCAGACATTATATTTTAGACAGGTTTGGTACACTATATTTACCTCATCATTTATATTTATCTCTTAGTTAAATAGTTGGACATTTACCAAGTATCTTTGTATTTTTTATATTATATAGTTAATAAACATAATATATACCTACAAGAGGCCCCAAAGTGGTCCATTAATGATAAACATATCATTATATAAGTCCTTTTACCGATCCTTATATTTTTAGGAATATAATATCAATTAATAATACAATACTTGTTTTTAAAACTCTTTTATGTCAATTTTTACAGTATTGGGTATTTTGTTTTTGAAAATTTCATAACATAATTATTACTTAAAAAACAATTTAAATAACCAATCCTAATATGTCATAGTAACCTATAAAATTAGTGGAATTCATTAAAATTCTCAAATTACATTTATTTTAATATTTATAATATCAATTATTTTAATATTTCATTAATTAGGTAATTACCGCATCACCATTGTGTCATAAATAAATTAAGTTATTTAATATCTAAAAATTATAAATAAAATACCATTATGTAGGAAATATTTTTTTCTTTATAATGAATGTTTATAATCTAATTTATATTAGTTATAACCCTTTATTAAAAAAATTTCTTTATTAAACATTGATTTTATCTCTTTTAACTCTTATTTGAATTAAATAATAATAAATGTCCGAATCTAATCCAAGTGGACCTAAATTATAATATTTTATTCCTAAGGTTTTTTTTGTCGAGATAAACTTGTCCAATAGAATTAGTACATGTTTTTGGGTAATATAAATATCATTTTTACACTTAATTACCCTATTTACTTTTTATCGTCGTAAATAAAAGAAAAAAGTTAATATTCCCCAAAAATTATCTTCATCGCATTGAAGCACATTTTAATCCTTGATATTAACCGTGTCTCTCAGATTTTCGAAATTCCACTCACAGAAGCAGTAAAATTATGTTTTATGTGAATTTCTAAATTCTTCTTGGAGGTGGGTAAAAGATGGAGAAAAGTTCAATAAAATTTTTATATATCTAAAATTATTCTAAAGTAACTCCATTGAATTACATTGAACATATGTAGGTATTATGTGTCTATTTTGACCTTAATTAAATTTAAATAAAATAAATAATTATTTAAATAAAAATTTGGTTTTATACTGTAACTCAGTGTTTTTCACTGTTCATAAAAAAATTAAAGTTTTCATAAAAATATAAAAAATTCACCCTAAGCTAATTTCAATATTCCTAATCCAAAAATAAAGTCAATTTTGATAGATAAAATTTATAAAATTTCAAAAAGTTGGTATTACTATTGTGGTGTGTGTTGGAACTTAAAGTTGCGTACAACACACGCTACTATATTATTCAAAGAGAAGCGCACCGTGGAAGCTTGGGGTGTTACAATTATTGTACCACGTAAATTGTGTCCTCCATTTGGTGATGAATAGATAAATTCTAAAATGATATTCACCTTGGATTTGGGTACACGTCACCAAATTAATCATTCACTACATTGCATGAATAATAAGTGATTATCACAATAAAATGATTTTAATTATTTAAAAAGATTATTCATTACTAATATAAAAAAAAGTTTTATGGTATCGTTTTCTGAATAATTTACATTCTTGAAAAGCCATGGAAGAGACTGTAAATCAATACAAAAAGGCTTTTCATCCATGAACTCTACCTCAATTCATATCTGCTTCTCCTCTTCTATATTATTTCAGAGCAATATAAAAAAATGGTCAGACACTACAATATCTAATCAATTTATTCTATGTTAATCTTATAAAACAATTTTAGTAAGAATATACACCAATTCAAGCATTGATTAGAACCCTTTTTTTAAAAAATATCTCAAAAGGCTTGATCAATGTATACCATCACCTCAAATATTAATAATTATGGTTTTAAATTATCCAATGAAAAAACCATTGTCATAATATTTTCTCTCAGTAATAATTTAATTTATTTGTGACTTATTATGGTAATGTATATAATAATCTATCTGTTCAAAAATATGATCTACCCACCTTCATATAGTATCTACTATAATGAAATCACTTGTATCTCACTTTATGATGAAATTTTTCTACCAAATAAAAAATATCACGATTGGTGTAGAAAATAAATTCTTTTTCAAACCAATAAATTCTTCCTTACAAGATGATTCAAATATAAACAAAACATACTTTGAAAAAATATGGGTTAGTGGCCTATATATCTTGAAAAATTCATTTATAATGTGTTGAAAAAATCCATCATGTATACTGAATATTAAAATCCCCTTCATTGTATTATGATTATTGATATATTTTATTAATTTTTTCTTTACTAGATCAACCTTGATTCCTTGTTTAGATATTCTATTCACTAGAATGACACTGCCTTGATCTATGAAGTGGAACATTTCTCAATTATGAACTAATAATTTTTCTTCAAATAATAAAATTACCAAAATAATTTTTTTATATGAATAATTCAATGGATATCCCATATAATTTGAAACCATCCATGAAAATCTGAATAAATACTTCCTCCATGTTCTGAAAAATAAGTGACATGCATCTTTGAAAAGTAACTAGTTTATTAAACATGCCAAAATACATGAGATGATTGGGGAATATTTGATATGGGTAAGTAAACATTTTATTTTATTTGTTATTTAGATAAAACAGTATTTTGTTGTAACATGAATGTCAATCTAAAAGGAAAAAAGAACTCATATTTAGTTAACCTATTAAGAAATGATCCATGATTAATAATGGAAAGTTATCATTTATTATAGATTTTTCAATATTTAATAGTATATGCATACACAATATCCTGTAACTATCATTGTAGGTATTGTCTCATTATCATCAGTAACTATCAATGGCTTCCACCAATATTTGGAACTACTTGTAACGGGGTCACCCATTTCTTTTTTTATTTTGAAATTATTATCCCCACATCTATTAGTATAAGAATATTTTTATTGGGAAAATATTTTATAGTTTGTGTTAGTCTCACCTATTTAACAATATTAGATATCTCACATAATCTAACATTGATATTTGTGTGAAAATGGGATGATTATTTCCATTGTTAATGGAAATAAACTATGTTATTTATCCCATATTTTTCTCAATGATGTATTTCTCATTTGTAGTTATTTTATTGGTTTTATACTGTAACTCACCGACCCCAGTTACCCAGAGTCAGTGCATTATTATATAACATTGGAATGTTCACAAAAGATCTAGTCTCAAAAGACAGATTAGTTTAGTAGCATTGGAATCACTAGATACATTCATAAAGTTAAAATTATATAATAAAATTAAAACTACAACAACATAGTCTCCATAGTCCACACTTATATCCCCTCATACTATCCTTGAAGGTTATTCATAAAATACTTCATCACATCCTAGGAAAAATAAAACATAGAAAGAGGTGAGCTTAGATTCCCAGTAAGGATAACAATTTAGAGGAAACATTCATAAATAAAAAAAACATTTAAGGCAATGCATAACTAAAACAAAAGCCTTTTAAACTTGAAATTTTTCATAATATGGCCAATATAAAATTAAATAATTCCATTTAATTATTCACATGGATATTATACTTGTAGAATAATCACATGCAATATCAATAACCACTTTCATAATAATGGAATGCATAATTCCAGAAAATCATAACCACATAGTCAAGGCCTCGTGCCAAGACTTAAAATAAGATTTTCTCAAGGCCTTGTGCCAAGACACTAGTTTGTCTCATGTGACCTACCGATGCATCAAGGAGCTGTAGCGGGATCCACCCATCACTTACTAAGTTCAATAAATTCCTCATATAAAAATTTTGAAACATAACATAAACATTCATATTGAAACTAGCATACGAACTCTCAATAATTTATCCACAAACCATGAATGGAATAAAAATAACACATCCACAGTCAAACATAACTCATTAAATACAATATGGAAGATTGTATTGTAACAGATTAACGTCAATCAAGAATAATGAAGGATATTGATATAGATGAAAATAATCATCAAAACTAATTGAGAGAAATATCTCCTTTTTCTTGAAAACATTTAAAAGTCACACTATTTTTCAAGAAGACATTGAAAAATTTATTTTTGAATAAAAGTGTCCCATAACACTTTGAATCTTTTAAAAGGATTTTTTATTTTAATAATTTAATTTCCATATAAAAAAATCCTTAAAAACATTTTCAAAACAAAGACATTAATGAGAAAGATTTAGAATAATAAATCTTTAAAACATTTGAAAATGATATTTTAGTTAGAGTTCCTAACCAAAAGAGAGACACTTGAATACAAATAATGGAGGTAATAAAATTTTAATAATATCATGAGAATAAAGGGATTCATGATATACTATGTCAAAGTACATTATATACACCATAAAAAAGAGATTTGGTGTATAACAACAAAGGAGTCTCCATGGAATGTAAATTGAGATGAAATATATCATAAAGGCTGTATCCTTAGGTTAAGGATAAATCAATGAAATATTTATGTGTGAATATTAAAAATACACTCAATATGATTTCATATTCAGTGTAAAATAGTCAAAGAACATTCACACATATTCTTGTAAAAACAACACCAATGAAATGGATGTTTGACTCAACAAATGGAGATTGAGTACAAAGAACTCTTATCAAGTTCATAACAATGAAATGAGAATTTATCAATGGAGTGATTATTTGTATCAAAAGTATATCCACAGAATGTGGAGTGTAAATTATGACATAATCAAATGAATAGTGATTCCACAGATAATCTTGGAGTAAAATAATCAATGATGTATGCGTAAAGCCGAATGAGTGGAAATTGAAATTTCAAATTCCCATATTGATTTTGTATCATAAAAAACATACAACCATTAAAGAAGGATAATAAAATGATGATTTAAATATATATAAATTAATGTATATTAAACGATGAATACAATCATGGGCAATACACACACCACATGCAATAACTAAGTGGTGAACAATGGAAATCTCAAAGAATTAAAAGTGAGATAAGAAACCCCATACATTGTACTTTTTCCATGGTTGAGGGTAGATTAGCCTAATGTATAATGGTGAAATAATTTTAATTGAATTATAAAAGAATCATATACAATAATATGATATCATATATGATCTTTTAACTTCGATTTGTTAATAATATCTTAGTATTATAGTCGTTTCGGGTATTAACTTACTCGTTTTATTTTATATGATTTGTTACATAAGTCATCTTTCTTAGGGATATTTTGTATCTTATTAATATAAAGAATGATATAAAGTCCGAAAACATTATTTTTAATCATAAAATGTGAATTATACTTTCATGGATATGATGGGGAATGAATCTCATCGCGTTCGTGGAGACTGTAGTTCGTACGTAGGCACGAGCGATAATATTATTATTTTGAGATTAAAATCATATATACTTGGATGTTATATCATTTATACAGAATCATTATCATTTTATAATTATTATTTACATGAATTACACATCATTATTATACTCATTCATATAATAATGTATTCAATAACAATTACACCACGACGTGGAGACGGTGAGCCGTACGTACGCACGTATGGTCACATGTCATTGAAAGGATGGATAGAATAATGAATATGGTTGTAACATATTTATAATAACATAAAAGTATATAAAAGATACTCGAGTTATTATTTTAGAATGGATTAACAAAAAAATAAGATGTGGAAGAAGAAAGAAACTTGAAAGAGGGTGGTGAAAACATTACCTCTTCTTCGGGTTCTTTCTTTTGATTTGATCAAATGGGCTCATTAAGTAGGATCTATGAACAAAATAAGGACTATAGTTTGACGTGAGGGAAGTTGATAGAATATTTGGGCAGGTCTTGGCCGAGAAAAGGGCTTTGATGGTGTTAATTAGTGATAATGGGGAGTACCCTTTTATAAGATGGGTGAGGGGAACCTTTGTAAAAACTAGAAATATTATTTTATGATAAATTTATATTTTGTTATTAATGGCTCCATAGTGAATTATTTAAATTTTAAGGTGGTTATGGGTCTCAATCCTTTCAACCAATATATTTTAGACTGGTTTGGGTCACTATATTAACCATATCATTTATATTTAAGTCTTAGTTAAATAGTTTGAAATTTACCATGTATCTCTATATTTTTATATTATATAGTTAATAAACATGCTATATACCTCCAAGATACCCCCAATTAGTCCATTAATGATACATATATAATTTTATAAGTCATTTGGACGAACCATAGATTTTTAGTAATAGAATATCAATTAATAATATAATATTAGTTTTAAAAACTCTTTTATGTCAATTTTGACCCTATTAGGTATTTAGTATTTGACAATTTCATAAAAGCATTATTACTTCAAAAAACATTTATATAACCAATCCTGATATGTCTTATTAACCATTAAAATTAGTGTAATTCATAAAAAGTATCAAACTACATCTATTTTTCTATTGATAATATCAATTATTTTAATATTTCATTAATTAGGTAATTACTGAATCACCATAGTGTCATAAATAAATTAAATTATTTAATATCTAAAAATTATAAATAAAATATGATTATGCAGGATATCATTTTATCTTTTTAATGAATATTTATAATCTAATTTATCTTATGTATAACCCTATATTAAAAATGTTTTAGTTATTAAACATAGATTTTATCTCTTTTAACTCTTCTTTAAATTAAATAATAATAAATGTCCGAATATAATCAAAGTGGCCCTAAATGATAAAATTTTATTCCTAAGGTTTTTTTTGATCGAGATACACTTGTCCAATAGAATTAGGACACGTGGTAGGGTAATATTAATATCATTTTTACCCTTAATTACACTATTTACTTTTAACTGTTGTAAATATAAGTAAAAAATTAATATTGAAAAAAAATTATTTTCATCTCTTTGAACCACATATTACTCCTTGATATTAACCGTGTCTCTCAGATTTTTGAAATTCCACTCACAGAAGCGGTAAAATTAGGTTTTATGTGAATTTCTAAATTCTCCTAGGAGTTGGGTAAAAGACAGTGAAACGTTCAATAAAATTTATATATATATATAAAATTATTCTAAACTAACTTCAATGAATTACTGTGAACATATATAGGTATTATGTATCAATTTTAACCTTAATTAAATTTAAATAAAATAAATATTTATTTTAATAAAAATTTGGTTTTAAACTAAAAATCAGTGTTTTTTCACTATTCATCTAAAATTTAATGTTTTCAGAAAAATACCAAAAATTTGTCCTAAGCTAATTTCGAAATTCCAGATCAAAAAAAAGTCCATTGTGAAAGATAAAATATATAAAATTTCAAATAGTGGGTATTACTATTCATAACGGCTAGTTTGATTGGTTGTGACGTGTGTTGGAACTCGAAGTTGCTTACAACACATGCTACTGTATTATTCAAAGAGAATCATACCATTGAATCATGGGGTGTTACATTCTCCCCTCCTTCAAATAATGTCTCCTAGAAATTTTTAAAATTGTGATTGGGAATATATTTTAAATTCCCACATCTGAAAAAGATTCAATAAAACTATAACCTTAAAAGAAAGAAAGAGAAGTACAAAGGTCACCAAAGATAACTCATACTAGGATTCCATGTAGGAAAACATGGATATAGAAGATAAACAATGTGTCATGTTCTGATGGAGAGGGATAGAAAACATGGTCAGGAAAATGTTAATTACATGAAAGCCAAAAAAATGTGATGGAAAAAACAGTCATTAGTTTCCCAATAGGGAAAGTATACGAACAACATTTTTTTAACTTACATTACATAAAAATGAGGAATCCATTTACTATGTTGACTAAAAAAATAAAGAGATATACTTACTTTTTAAGTAGTGTTTCATTCATCAATACATTTCCTCCACTAACTCAATTTTTTTAAACGATGAGTATTCAAGAAGACATGGTCACACTAGAAGAGGTAGAATAAAATTCTATAGAATGACATGATCCAAAAAGGATAAACTATATATTTACCTTGTATTTAGAGATTAAAAAAACCAAAACGGTTAGTACCATATCTGATGATCCCCCAAAAGTATATTCCAATAGAGAAAGAAACATTAATCTTAATTTATAAAATTAAACCAACAATACCCCAATGTCATATAAATACCATTCAATAAACAATTGTCCTTAAAATCCTTCAATATAATCCAAACTAATATTAAAACCCAAAACTTTGAAGAATTTGGTTATGTAGTCTTCCACGTTAAATTGTATCTCCAAATGACATCAACTACTCTTAATGTCACATACATAAAAGTAATTATCATAATCATTTATTTTCTATTATAGGTTAATCATTTCCATAAATAATCCAAATCACTATAAATCCACAGTAAAAACGAATATAAAAATCCACCATTACTCTTCAAATGAAATCTTATAGTATTCTAGTTTCCCTGGGCATATAGTGTACCCAATAAAACAATCATCTTCCAAAATAACATTTACCACCTAATCACTAAATCATTTTCTTATACTAAGGGTATTCATTTGATAAGACATAAGAACCAAAATCAACTTATTATTGATCAATAAAATAATTTAACTAAAAATAATTAGTCACACTAACCAGGGACTTTACGTAGTCCTGTGGTAGGTGATAAATCCCAATCGCACTTTGGTTGTGGGTTTGATTCCCACAGATTTGTTAGACACGACGGGTTGTCACATAGTCTGCATATTGTCCTTTTTAAAAAACTATATTTTATAACATTACCAAAATGAGATAAATTCCTCAAATAACCATAACATAATTTTAACCAGATATGTTATCTCATACCTTTCATTTTCATCCCAAAATATAATAACTTGTAATTTCCTTAAACCCAATGATCATATAAAACCAAATGGTTATTTATAACTATATCAACAAGAAAAAAGATAATTCAACGTCAAATATCATTATCAAATGCAAAACTACGGGGTTACAAATACAATAGAAAATTATTCCAAAGTAATCCCATTAACAAGAATCACTCATACTTTTAAACATTTCTCCAACCATTTATTTCCACATAACTTATTCTTTGACCAATAAAATATCCTATAGAATAGGTCATTCACTTGGGTAATGGCTAGGTCACCTAAATTTATGGAAAATTACTGTAAATGGATTTTTGGGACCATTTTTATTTTCATCAATAGTACTCTTCATTTTTCCTCGGATGTTTTTCACTTTATGTCCTTATTTCCTGCATTTTAAGCATTTCTTTGTTCCGTTGAGACACTTTCCTGGGTGTCTCCTTCCACTTTTACTGCAAGATGGAAATTTAGGATTATTTTCTTCATGGTCTCCACTACTGGATCTCTTATCATTCATCCCCTTTATCTTCTTTATTGTGTCTTGGGGATGGTTAATATATATTTTGTTGATCAAATTTTTGGAAACCTAATTTGGGATAAATACGATATCTTTTACACCTATCAAAATTCCATTTTTTTGTTCATTTCCACCATCGTTCCCACCTTTTACATCATTCTCATTGTTCCTATGACTTCCTTGGACTCCAGCCATTGACTAAAACCAGAAAGCATTGTGCGAGTAACAGTATTCATAAAATAATTTAGAGAATATCATGACACCATATTCTTAATTTGAAACACCTTAGGGTTAACCAAGGACATTTATTATCATCTTATAAAAAAAAATTCAAATTGGTTTGTAAAGAAAATGTAAATTATCCTAAGCATATCCCATGGGTGTGTCATAACCAATAGTGCAGCAAGGCCCTTTTTCGTGCATCAGTTCCCATTCGAGTCTAGCTCAAAGCAGTGTTTTCGGGTTTTACACCTAGGTACATCTGTGCTAGTTCCACCTCTACCTACTCGTATCCAGACAGGGATGTATTGCTTTGAAAACTCAAAAAATCTATACAATACCAAAATTCTAGGAATTTCTTCTATACTAATCTTCAATTTCTATCTTTGGGTTATGTGCTCTAATCAGAGTTTATCTAAATCTAGTTTCCAAGGTTTGTACTAATCATTCATTGATACCAATTGTAATTCCCCAACCCCAATTAACTAGAGTTGGTTCATTATTACATATAATTGGCATGATGAAAAAATATCAAGTCTCCAATGACCGATTAGTTTTGTTGCATTTAAATCACTAGATACATTCATAAAGTTTACATTACATCATAAAATGAAAACAACGACAACATAGTCTCCAGAGTCCACACTCATATCCCCTTATACTATCCTTGTAGGTCATTCATAATATACTTCTCCACATCCTAGGAAAAATAAAACATACAAAGGGGTGAGCTGAGATGCCCAGTAAGGATAACAATATAGCAGAAACATTCATAAATAAAACTTAAATATTTAACGCAATGTATAACTAAAACAAAAGCCTTTTAAATGTGAACTTCAGCATAATATGTCACATAAAAAATTAAATAATTCCATTTACATATTCACATGGATATTCTACAAGTCTAATAATCACATACCATATCAATAACCACTTTCATAATGATGGAATGCATAATGCCAGACTATCATAACCACAAAGTCCAGGCCTCGTGCCAAGACTACAAATAAGATTTTGTCAAGGCCTTGTCACAAAACACTAGTTTGTCTCATGAGACCTAACGATGCATCGAGGAGCTATAGCGGGCTCCACCCATCACTTACTACGTCTAATTCATTCCTAATATGAATATTTTGAAACATAACATATTCATTCGTATTGAAACTAGCATACGAAATGTCAATACTTTATCCAAAAACCAAGAATGGTATAAAAATAACACATCCACAGTCAAACATAACTCATTCAATACAATATGGCAGATTGTATTGTAATAGATCAACCTCAACCAATAATAATGAAGTATGTTGACATAGATGAAAATAATCATCAAAACTATTTGATATAAATATCCCCTTTTTCTTGATAACATTTAAAAGTCACACTATTTGTCAAGAATCCATTTAAAAATATATTTTTGAATCAATGTGTCTCATACCACATAGAAACTTTTAAAAGGAATTTTTAATTGAAAACATTAATGTCCATATAAATAAATCTTTAAAACCATTTTTAAAACAAGGACATTAATGAGAAATATTTAGAATAATAAATCTTTAAAACATTTTAAAATGATTTTTTAGTTAGAGTTCCTAACCAAAAGAGAGACACTTCAATAAAAATAATTGAGGTAATAATAACTTTATAATATCAGGAGAATAACGGGATTCATGATATACTATTTCAAAGTACATTATATACACTATATAAAAGTGATTTGGTGTATAACAACAAATGTGTCTCAATGGAATGTAAATTGTGATGAAATCTATCATAAAGGCCATATCCTTAGGTTAAGAATAAATCAACGACATAATTATGTGTGACAAATATAAATTCACTCAATATGATTGGATATTCAGTTTCAAACAATCCAAGGACATTCACACATATTCTTGTAAAAACAACACCAATGAATTGGATGTTTAACTCAACAAATGGAGATTGAGTAAGAAGTACTCTTATCAAGTTCATACAGATGACTTGGAAATTTATAAATGGAGTGATTATGTGTATCAAAAGTATATCCACAGAAAGGGGATTTGAAATTATGACATAATCAAATGAATAGTGATTCCACACATAATCTTGGAGTAAAATAATCAATGAAGTTTTCATAAAGCGGAATGAGTGGAAATTGAAATTTCAAATTCCCTTATTGATTTGGTAACGTACGAAAAATACACCCATGAAAGAAGGATCATAAAATGATGATGTAAAGATAAATTAATTAACATATATTAAACAATGAATACAAACATGGGCAGTACACACACCACATGCAATAAATAAGTGGTGAACAATGGAAATCTCACAGAATTAAAAGTGAGATAAGAAACCCCTTACTTTGTACTTTTTCCTTGGTCGAGGGTAGGTTATACTCCTTTATAATGGTTAAATAATTTTTATAGAATTAACAAGAATCGTATACATTTATATGATATCATATATGATCATTTAACATTCCTTTGTTAATAATATCTTAGTATTATCGTCGTTTTGGGTGTTAACTTACTCATTTTCTTTTATATGATTTGTTTCATAAGTCATGTTATTTATGGATAGGTTGTATAATATTCATATACAGAATTATATATTGTCCTTAAATATAATTTTTAATCGTAAAAATAGAAATAGACTTGAATAGATACAATGGGGAATGAATCTCATCGCGTTCGTGGAGACGGTAGTCCTTACGTACGCACAAGCGATAATATCATTCTTTTGATATTAAAATCATATATAATTGGATGTTATATCATATATACAGAATAATTATCATGTTATACTTAATATTTACATGAATTAAACATCATTATTATACCCATCCAAATAATAATGTATTGAATAATAGTTACACCACGACGTGGAGACGGTAGGCTGTAGGTACATATGTATGGTGACATGTCATTCAAAGGATGGATAGAATACTGAATATGTTTGTACCATATTTAAAATAACATCATAGTATTTAAAAAATACTGGATTTATTATTTTAGAATGGAAATAACAATGAAAGGAAAAGTTTAAGAAGAAAGGAACTTCAAAGAGGGTGGTGAAAACATTACCTCCTTTTTGGGATCTTCCTTTTGATTTGATCAAAATGGCTCATTAAGTTGTCTTTTTGATCAAACTAAGGTCTCTAGGTTTATGTGGAGGATGTTGAGAGAATATTTGTTCTGGTTTTGGCCGAGCCAAAATTCTTTGAAGGTGTGAATTAGTGAGAAGGGGGAGTACCCTTTTATAAGATTGGTGGGGGGCACCTTTGGAAAAGCTAGAAATATTATTTTATAATAAATTCGTATTCGGTTTCAAATGGATAAAAAGTGGATTATTTATAGGTTAAAGTGGGGATGGGTCACAATAATTTCAAAAAATATATTTTAGATAGGTTTGGGTTATATATTAACCTTATCATTTATATTTAACTCTTAGTTATCTATTTTGACATTTACAAGGTATCTTTGTATTTTTATATTATTTAGTTAATAAACATACTATATACCTTCAAGATATCTTCAAGAGGTCCATTAATGATACATATATCATTATATAAGTCATTTTTTCGAACCTTGTATTTTTATGAATAAAATATCAATTAATAATTTAATATTTGTTTTATAAAATCTTTTATGTCAATTCTGACACTATTGTTTATTTTGTTTTTGATAATTTCATAACAACATTATTACATAGAGAAAAAATTATATAACTACTCCCAATATATCATTGTAACCTTGAAAATTATTTTAATTCATAAAAAGTCTCATATTAAATTTATTTAGATATTTATAATATAAATTATTTTAATATTTCATTAATTAGGTAATTACTACCTCACCATTGTGTCATAAATAAATTTACTTATTTAATGTCTAAAAATTTTAAATAAAAAACCCTTATGTAGGAAACCTTTTTAGATTTATAATGAATATTTATAATCGAATTTTTCTTATGTAAGAACCTATACTAAAAATGTTTAAGTTATTAAACTTTGATTTTATCTCTTTTAACTTTTGTTTGAATTAAATAATAATAAATGTACTAATCTAATCCATGTGGACCAAAATGATAATATTTTATTACTAAGGTTGTTTTTGGTCTATATACACTTGTCTAATAGAATAAGGACATGTGTTAGGGTAATATTTATATCATTTTTACCCTTAATTACCCTATTTACTTTTAACCGTGGTAAATAAAAGTAAAAGGTTACTATTCATCAAAAATTATTTTCATCTCATTGAACCATATTTTACTCCTCTATATGAACCATATCTCTCGGATTATCAAAATTCCACTCACAGAAGCGATAAAATTATGTTTAATGTCAATTTCCAAATTCTCCTATGAGGTGGGTAAAAGACGGTGAAAAGTTCAATAAATTTTTTATATATCTATATTTTTTCTAAACTAAATCAAATGGATTAAATTGAACATATATATGTATTATGTATCTATTTTTACCTTAATTAAATTTAAATAAAATAAATATCTATTTAAAAAAAATTCAGTTTTAAACAATAACTTAGTGTTTTTTCACTATTCATCAAAAATTGAATGTTTTCAGAAAAATATTAGAAATTCTCCCTAAGATAATTTCGATATTCTAAATCAAAAAATAAAACCCATTATGAAAGATAAAATTTATAAAATTTCAAAAAGTGGGTATTACTATTCATAACGTCTAGTTTGATTGGTTGTGGTGTGTGTTGGAACACGATGTTGCGTACAACACACACTACTGTATTATTCAAAGAGAAGCGTATCGTGGAAGATTGGGGTGTTACATAAACCTTCTTTATAGATGTATTTTTTTAAAAAAATTATAGGATTAATTCTTATTATGATAGAAAAACACAAATTATGTTATTTTTTCATTTTCCTTAAAACATATACAAAAATTAATTCCTATTAATTTCATAATTATATATTAATAATCATTGATAAATATTACTTTTCACATAATAATTATTACCATAGTGTTTGTGTCAATGAATTAAACTGAAGCATTGGTATTTTGGTGATTGAAGAAATTAATTTTGGATAAGAATCTATTCCAAAGTGTTTTCTCCATCGCATGACTTCACGTTCTTCCTCACCCTCTAGTTATAAATTTTCCTCCTTATTTTCCACAATATCATAAAATAGTTGAATTATATTACCACTTTTACAATTTATAGACTCATGATGGATGTATTTTATTTAGTATAAAAAATTATATAGAAATCCTATGATTTAATTTCATAATTAATTGTCTTATTAAGATCAAATATGACTTGTTAATCACTAACTACGAAAATTATTCATTATTTGTTGATATTTATAAATGAATTTTTAGGTTCATTGAATCGTATTCCAAGGATTATGGGAATATCTCATTCTTATTCTATCATGAGGATAAAAAAATCAATACGGAATCTAATTTTTTCCAGCATCAATATACATATTCAAAAACCCTTAGGCGTACTTCATTTATATATTAATAATTTAGAGTGAATATAATATCATATTTGGATTATCTAATACCATATTTAAAAACACACATAGGGGAATAAAATATCACCCCATTGTTAATTCATAAGGTGTACTTTGGAATGTGAATGAACTAATGGTGAATAAGATTGAATATATTCCGAGATCTCACATATTTGGAGGTATATTCTTTTGAATTTATATTTAACACTATTTTCATCGGGAAATAACACCACAAACATCTAGATTTATCTTTTATATAGTAATTCGTTGAAAATTCTATCATAATCCAACATTTGACAAAACGAATCACTAAGAGAGATGTCTATATAAATTTATATGGAACCATATAAATCATCATGTAATTCATTTCAAAAATTCATTTCCTTATCCTCTCTAGGAAGGAATGAGGGGGTCTATATTGTCCTATCTTTTTGTTTCATTCCGCTCCTTACAAACCTATTTAATAGATTTTACCATATTATACTTTTTGTTTTATTATTCTCTTTTATCCTCATTCTATTCTTAATTTTCCCTTTCACCCTTAATTTTTTTATTCCATTTTAAAAAAATTACTTTCTATTTTTCTTTTTTTCTTCCAACTCTCACCAGAAAAAAGTATCGTTTCCTTCACCCTCTCTCTTGGGTTTCCTCTGTGTTACTTCATAGGGTATTGATTAGTCAATAAAAAAAATTTTGATATATTTTCCACAATTATTTCTAGAGATGTAGGTAGAAGATTATTGATTCATTATAGAGTTTTTTTTGTCTTATAATCTACTGAGAATACTTTTGGATGAGTTTATTGGAAATTCCATTAAGTATGTTTTTAGCGGATAAAAAGGTGGTTTTGGATAGAATTTATGTGTGTGATTATTGGTTTATGGTTGAGGGGGTGGTAACCGTTAGAACATCCACAAGGGTTTTGGTTGAAGTGAATATTTTATTTATACCAATATTTATTTTGAAAATTATGAAATATTTCTATTAGTTATAAATTTGATTTTTTATGGATTGTTTTGAATTAACCTCCATTAGTTGTAGGTATTTTGTAATTTTTTGGTGATTGATTACAACAAAAATAGTTTAAATAGAAAGGTTTATTATCCTCTGAACCCTACTTAATCCTTTGTATATGTGGGATCCTCTTCACATATCATGATATTATAAAATGGGTTTGCGTGTTAGAGTTTCTGCATACTATGATTCAGTAAATTCCACTATAAATTGTAAGTTATATAATTTATTTATCAATGATACTAATTAGGTATCCAAGAATATGATCTCATTGAATTAAAATATTTCTCTCATCAGTGGATTCTAATAACATTTTCACAATTAATAATTATGATTAATATCATATAGAATGTACTTTTACAACTTCAAATGTATTCATAATTAATTCTTTACTGGATAGGTCATTTATCATCACTCAAGTTGTGGGATGTAAAAAATAAATAATTGATTCATTTATCGGAATACATCGATTCTATTATGTAACAACATCCTCCTAAAATCATTGATTTTATCCCTTATTTAAAATATAGATTTTCTATCAACTTGTTAAATGAATGTGATTTCATTTATAAACTTCTATATCCTTTATAGTGGAAAGTATTCGTCTAATAATCATTTTTATAGGTTATCTTCGGTTTTCATGTAACAATAGAGTTAACTATTTTACTAATCTATTTATCAAACATAATGAGATAATTGTAATACCATCAATCATATCGAATTTGATGTTACTCAACTATTGTGGAATATATCACAAATTTCACTAAGGATAGCCAAATATCTGAGTACTTCTTCATTTTTCATTCCACTATATCATCCCATGTTTTTGTACGGGTATTAGGATTAGTTTAATTTAAAATTGTTCACCATAATCAAAAGATGAAAAAAAACAAAAGTAAAACCATCAATAAATGATAAATCATAGTCCATTGTGGCTCTATCATGGGGAATTTGTGTTCCTCCATTATATTGGTTCTAATTGGATGACTTTCCATGAGTTACACTAGGTGTAGTTGAGAGCATGTTCTCTGGGATGGTAAATCATTTGTATGGACATAAAAATCTCTTGTTATTAGGGTTATAATCTATCATTTCTCATGAATTCAGGCTCATTGATCTTGTTTTTGGAATCCTGGTCAGGCATTATGTTTCTTGAAATGAAAAAAATTATACACATGGATATAAATAGAATTAAAATAAAAAAAGTATTAATAATTTAATAATTTAATTTGTTTATAAATAATGTTTATTATACTTCTATGTTCACCCTTGATCAGTACCAATTGGGAAAAAACATTGTCCGTCCCACTAGAATCATCAGTTCTAGATGGTAATCGTGATTAAAATTTAAATGATCGTGATTTTTATTATTCTAATAAGACATATATTAGTGAAGGTCCAAGGTCATTCACATTAGTGATATATATACTCTACAACAGAATTCTATATGACATATAGTTATGTATAAATATACGAATTTAGATGGATAAAAAAAATTAAACCAAAGTCATATGGTTTTAAAATAATCAAACAAAAATCGAATGATCAATTTCAAAGACTATTTTTGAAAGAGATACCAACCTCTTTAATTCATTAATTGGGTTTGACAAATCGGTTTCAATATTTTTTTAAGTTTAACAGTTCATTATGGTAAATGTTTTTGATTTTAAATGATAAAATCTAAATATATTGTTAAAATAGTATGATCAGACTAATTTCATTATGTTTAATCATTAAATTAAATTATAAATACAATATATTTTTTATTTCTTAATTTTATGTACTAGAATTTATTTCTCTTCTTAATAATACCTTTTTAAAAATACTACCAATTAAATAAGATTCGAATTAGTGACACAAATTTTTTTCCTTATTGAAATGAATATTCATGAATAAAATCGATATATAATTTAAACACTCATACTTATACTCTTAATACCTAACCTCCAAAGTGAATTTCCATACATGGTTGATGGAAGATCAACCATATTTTACTATAATATATTTTAATGTGAGTGAAAATAATAAATTAATGATGAGTAATATGTCTATATAAGAACATCATTCTTGCACTAATAATCATACGTAAGTATTGCAAATTATGTAACATAAGTGAGTTAGATAAGGGGTGTTTTTGCATAATTTTAAGCAATAAAAGAAGGTTTTCTGAATTTCGGTAAATCTTCTAACGGAATTTATTTTGGAAATATATAAAAAAATTTAAATATATTTCCAAATCAAGCATGTTTTATATTTTCAATTTTTTCTTGTAAAGTTAATATTTATTTTAGGGAACTAATTAAAATTCATCCCTTTATTTTTTTTCAAGTGACTACATAAGAGGGTGATTTTTTAGATCTATTGATGGGAAAGAGAACTTTCCTTTTGTGGGTGAAAAAAAAATCTTCTCAAATGATTCAAGTGGGTTCTTCATTTTATATTATATGTCAATTTATTTTAGTGGTTTGTTAATACTTATTCTATATCTATATAAATAATTTTTAATTATATATATGTAATAGAAAGGGGAAATTTTGTTAAATATTAAAAACTATTTCTAGATTTAATATTTTCTTTTGAAAAATTTGTTTTATTCCATCAATACTGTATAATTGTATTTTTATGGTATTTTTATAATTGTTAGGGGTCATTTTGAGATTATAAAACTTTTCATCCACAATGATTCATGAGAATTAATTTATTGAAATTATTTTTTTAAAAGAACCTCAATTGGTCTCTAATATATAAACATGTCATGTTATTTGGTTTTCAAAATTATTGTTTTAATAATAATATTGAAAATGTATGTATATATATACATACTTGAATGTTAAAAGCCATCCCCACCCACATTTTTCACTTTATAAAATTATTTTCTTAATTAGGTCACTTTATGTGCATGTGAAGTTATCGGCGTTTTTAATATTTATTTTTAATTTAAAATTATTTTATTTTCAAATTAGATTATTTATATACATATATATACATAAATATATCATTTCATAAAAAAAAATTTATATACATGTATTCTTATGCATCTAAATATGTATTATTTTAGTGTGAATCATAATTTTAATCTAAGATCAATAGATACCTTTTTATATAAATGTATTTATTTGTGTATCAATTTAAATAAAACTATTTATTTCCTTTATGTGTGTAAATAAATGAATATATATATATATATATATAATAGAATTGAATGATTATTCTAACCTATACATATGATTGTGGACATGAAATCATGTTTTATTATTATATATTTGTAATCAAATGTATATATATGTGTATATTTTTTTTGTAAACCTATTATGTACATATATATAAATATATAAATATATATATTTATATTTGTGTGAATTTATATTTACAAATTTTAATTCATTCAAAAGTACCTTGATCATGTTATATGTAAAACCAAGTAATTTCCCTCTTTAGTAAATGGATATCAAAGCTCATCATTTTTTAAGAAATGTCATGGTCTTTATGATATAAAATATAAGTTGCAATGTTTTTAATTTCAAATAATCACACTTTGATATTATGTCAATAAAGGTATGGAATGGGGAGTGAACCAAAACCCATTTGGGACTTTTATCCCATCATTTGATGGGTATTACCTAAATATTATAGTGCTCCAATTCTTTGGGTAATGTTGAAATCTCATGAGATCTCATGTACGCTGCACAAGACATTTCTCCCAAAACACTATGGGATTTGAGAATGAACCTAATCCATCATGGGACTATATCCATCATGTTATGTTTTTTCTGGAGGGATCTGTGACTTCATGTTATGATCCAAGGTGCATTTGAGAACTATTTATGAATGTTTATGAGTTTTCAAGAGAAATTTTTATTATTTCATAAATGAATGAAATGAATTTTTCCAAAGGATACATAAGTTGAAAACTATTTAAAAAATATATTTTATTATTTTCAAATATAATCATGATTTTATAAATTTTTAAATTCTAAAGATGTATCACATGTTTTACTTTTTATTTCCAAGTGAAAAATCTTGATATGCTTCCACCGGTTTTGAAAACCCTTACTCAGATTTTTTTAGCCTACATTTTTTAAAACATATTTTCATAGGTAATAAGGACACATAGAATAAAGGGATTGGATGAGGGTCTTTTATGCTGTTTATCCATTATTAATCATATGAATAGTTTTCTTGTCCTTTATTTTTTACAGTTGTAATTAGAATTATCCAATGTACCCAAACAGTCTAAAACTGTAAAACTTTGTGGTCTCAAATTTTTAAACAATAAATCAATTATAAAAAAATGGAATAGATCATCAGTCGTCATATTTGGTATCATATATGAGGTTTAGAAAACATTATAGGTGAAGATAAAGAGAAACCCTTTGAACATTTAGAGTCCTTCTATAAATTTTTTAGGATTATACTTTAAGGAAAAATCTAGTGCTCCTAGTTTTCATATTTCTGAATAGTGAAATTCAGAATTTCAATAGGCATGGTAATGGAATTTCAAGGATGAAACTATTTTAATGGGTAATAATGTAACATCACCTATATAAATATGTTCTTTCTATTAAATAAATTAAATTAAATTTTGGTCATATGTTATGATTAAAATTTTCAAATTAAATAATAATACTTTAAACTATTTGTATTAATATCCAAAATTAATAATTATAATAATTCCTTTATGATAAGTGATAATTCATTAAATTTCATTATAAATTATACTTTTATTTAAAATATTATATAATTCCTTAAATAAATTATTTTATGATTCCATTCAGAATTATAAACAAATGATCTATTATCGTTTAAAAGAATATTTTATCATAAATATTTTTAATTGATTATTCTTGTAAAAACATTTGTTATATATAACAAAATCAAAATTTTACTCGAAAGGTAAAATAATTAAGAAATTATTATAAATAATAATGTTTAATTTCATGTTAAATTGATTAATCAAATATGTTTTAAGGAAAAATTTAAAACTAAATTTATTTTATATAATCAATATTGGTTTACATATATTTTTATAGAAATATTTTTTTGTTTATGAAATAATATGTAGTTTTAATAATTAAATTATGAAAAATAAAATTTAACAACAATAAATGATGGTACATAAATTCAACATTTAAATTTATAAATAAATTATAGAAATATATTTCTTAACTATTATAAAATTATATAATTTTTTAAGAATTATGTGTATAAATATATTTATATGAAATAATGAATTAAATTAAACTTGATAAATATTAAACAATTATTAAAATTATTAAAATATTATTTGAAAAAATGTTAAAACAGATAATCATAACAACATGATAAAATGTTTTTGAAAAAAATCATGGTATTATTTTTTAAATGACTATAAATGAAAATGATAAAAAGAGAGAGATAACAGGATAACAGCGGTGGGGGAGGCATCGATTGAGAAAAGTAATCGGGTAAGGGGAAAAAGGTTTGGTCGTTAAGTGTGCCTAAAGGACATGGATTTATCCAAGAAAGATAGTTGTTGAGTGACCAAGAGGAGGTTTTGACATAGGGAGTCCAAATGACTATCAGGAGTCTGAGCGATCTTCGACAACCAATGAGGGCTCCCGAAGGTCAGGAGTTGTCAAAAGGGGTTCAATCACGAGTTAGGGTATCATATCCATGTGAGATCTAATTGGATGAAGTATCAATCTAAGTCAACCTAATAATTGTAGGTTTTTGTGATATTTTCTAGATGTAAAATATTTTTATAGACCCTTTTTCATGAATCCTCTTGGCATAGGATGGCATGCGTGTCCTCTATTTCTCAATCCTCTTCATCTATTCCCTTCTGGTCATTTTTTCTTTTTTTAGATCTCCTCAATTTGTATACTAGATTTAAGATACAATTCAGATTAATTTCATATTTTATCTAGTTGTTGACTGTAATTTTTTTGGTTGTAATCCATATTTCAATCACCCATAGATTTCATTTTTCCACCATTTTGGACTGTTGGTTTTAAAAAAAATCATATAGATATATAAAATAGTATTGTCTATTCTGTTGTTGTTTATTTTCCACCCCCCTCATCTTATATATAAATACACTATAATATTAGTATATAAATGTATATTTTATGGATTTAAATTATGTATGTAATGGATATATAACAACCTATGCCCTTTTTGGACAATCGTCCCTAATTATTTCACCCGATGTAAGAGAAGAGAGATATATATGGGGAGTTTTTCCAAGCTATAAAGTATTACAATAAGGTTTGATTATTTTCAATAATTATAGTCAAATAAATTATTTTTACAATATCTTTAAGCATTTTTTTAAATTTCAAAATCAAACATTTTTCAAGTTTTAAATATTTCCTTTCATGTTTATATTAATGTAATTAAACTACTTATTTTTCATGAATTTTTTTTTCAAGATTTTTCATATTAAGGTGATTTTTTTCAAAAATAATGATGTGAAAGAGGATTTTTATTTTCCTTAGAAAAATTATATATGTTCAAATGATTCAAGATGTTCTCTATATGAGATTTTTTGTCAATTTTTTTTTCTAGTTTACTAATATTTATTTTTCTTCTATCAAAATAACTTTGAATTAAATATTTATGATAGTAAGAGCTAATTTAGATAAATATTTAAAACAGTTTCTAAATTTATGATTTTTATATGAAATATTTTCTTTAGACCCTCGGTATTGTCTAATGTTATTTAATTTGTTTTTTATATTTTTTAGGGGGTCATTTTGAGTTTATAAAACTGCTCTTCGAAAACAATTCATGAGATTGTTTTTGTGATTTTTTTTGAAAAAACATAATTTGTATCCAATATATATACATGGGATGTTATTTGAATTTAAATTTCTCTTTAATAATAATGTTACAAATTTATGTATATATATATACCTCTTTGCATGTTAGAAATCATGTTTGCCCAAGGTTTTCTCTTCGTAATAATATTTTCTTGATTTTTCCACTTTAAGTGAAATTGAAGTTATCACATTTTTCAAAATTTCCTCTTAATTTAAAATTGTTGTAATTTTGAACAATTATATGTGTGTATATATATTCATAAATTATTTGTTTAATATGAAACATTTTTTTAAAACATGTATATATATGTATCTAAATACATATTATTTTTGGGTGAAATTGAATTTTAGTCTCACATCAATAGATACACATATATATTTATATTAATATAATTCTTTTATATATGTATCAATTTTTTTAATACTATTTATTTAATATATTAATCTAAATAAAATGCATTTATATATATATATATATTCTTTTATTCATTCCTATACATATGTGTGTGGATATGCCATCATGTTTTATTCCAACATATATATAAATATATAAATATGTTTATATATATGAATATTTTTATGTGAAACTGTTATATTCTTATATATTTATATGATTGTATATTTACACATGTTTTTTTATGCAAGGCTGTTCTTGTCATGAAACATGTATAACCATGTAATTTAGTTTTTCATGAAATGGATATCAAAGATCATGATCCTTAAAGAAACTTTGTGTTCTTTGCAATATAAAAGACAAGTTGGTTTGTTTTTAATTCTAAAGAATCAAACATGGATATTAAGTGAATGAACGAATGGAATGGGGAGTGAACCCAATACTTTTTGGAAATTTTATATATTCATGTGATGGGTACTCCTAGAGTTATATAGCACTCCAATGCATTGGGTAACGTTGAAATCAATTTTGATGTCATGTATGGTATACGAGAGGTGTATCCAAAGCACAATATGGGATTAGGTAGTGAACCTAATCCATCATGTGACAATTTAATTTAATATATGTTGTCTCATGAGTGAATTTTGAGTTCATGTTATGATCCAAAGTGCCTTTGAGAACTATTTATGAATTTTATTGAGTTATAAAAAAATATTATTATTATACATTAATGAATGAAATGGATTTTTCAAATGGTTACATATGTTTAATCCTATTTAGAAAGAAATATTATTATTTTAAAAAGCACTCATGATGTTAAAAATTCAAAATTATCAAGTTTTATCTCATGTTTTTCATTTTTTGTTGAAGTAAAAAAATCTATTGGTTTCAACATTTTTTCAAACCCCTTACTATGTTTTTTGTCACTCACCCTCTTTTTAAAACCAATTTTCATTGGAAAGAAGGACACATAAAAGTGATTGAGTGGTGGAGTCCCCTTTATGGTGTTTTACCCTTATAAGCATATGCATAGTTTTCTTTTTTGAGAGTTGTAATTAGAATTCTTCAATGTATCCAAACTCTCTAAAACTATAGACCTATGGGATATCGAGTTTCTAAATAATAAATTAATAAAAATATATATAAAAAATGGAATAGTATTTGGGTCTTCATAGGGTAACCATAAGATTCAAAGATTGGGGAATTTAGTGCCTAGGTTTGTTGGAACTTCTATGTTTGTGGAGAGAATCGATTCGGTGGCATACATATTTTCACTTCCAAAGAGGTATAGTGAATGAATGATGTTTTTCAGGTGTCGAAACATTAGAAGTATCACCTTGAGCCTTCTTATGTGATCAATGATTATTATGTTCACCTTGAGAAAGATGCATCATTTGATAATCATATGATACTTATTATTAATCGTAGTGAGAAAGTGTTGTAGGGAAGGATCATGCTGATAATTCAAGAACTGTGGAAATATTGTTGCTTTTAGGTAAAAATGGTGGTGAAATAGGTATATATGTGGGATCATTGGCACAATATTTTTACCTCAGAATCATAGATATGCTTGCGAGTACGGGTTGAGTACATGTTGTTATAAGGTGAGGAGATTGTAAGATATCCACCTTTTTAAAGATATATAATTCTCATTTACAGATACCCTTTAAACCTTATATTTTTATATCTAAGGTGGATTAATTTATTTCAATTGTAATTTTTGAAATTTTGGATGAAAAATTTGTAATTCATCGTTATCATATAGTTTTCCTTATTGGTGCACCCACCCCATGAAAATGATGTAATCCCAAAGAGGGGAATTTCATAGTTAGAACATGGTTTTTCATACCACATGTCCACTAAGTTGAAATCTTTCACCCATGGGACGAGGTTCATGGTTATAGGGAATGGTTTGGAAAAAAATGCATCCCTACCCCTAGTATTAACCTCAAATCGACCTGGTGTGAACCAAAACAAATTACTCTAAATTTTGAAACCCCCGATATGGTTCTAATGATCCTTGAGCCTTGTTCTTGTTGAATGAAAGATCCAATCATTGGATCATCTCTCCTCTAGTATGTGACTTCTTCCCCATTTGGACTCCTCTATCTTTTGTCTCTCTTTCTCCATCAAGAGGAATGATTTATACTCCGCTAGAAATGGTTAAGATTTAACTTTTCATGGATCTTAATCTATTTGATCTTGATCATATGATTTTTTCCTAGAATATCCATGAAATTTTTATCTTCAATATAGCGCTTCAATTTATGGATTTTCAGTTTAGCGTATATCTATAAAAAAATCATGAGGTATGTGGTTTAAATATGAATTCAAATCGTCTTGAATGAAAATTGTGTGTATATAATTTTTGAATTTCAATTTCCACATTTGGTAATTTAATCTTGATATTGATTTAATTAATCAATTAATTAATGGGTTTATGGAGTTGGTAGAATTATTTGATTATTGAATTACATAAAGTAGTGATTATGGAATTTGTTATTACGGAATTGATTGGTAATTTGAAATAAAGGGTTTATTGGAATAACACTGAAGGGATAAGGATATTATGATTAAATTTGGATAAATGGTTTAACAATGATTTTTTCATGTTATTATATGTGTTTTAAATAATGAACCATGATTTTTAGAATAAAATTGAAATTGTGTACCATGATTAGAATGTTTGATAAGATAGTTAATGATGATTAACCTTGATAGATGTTATATTTAATAGATATGTGATATATTTTGATATATTTGATAAACCGTGTGGGATAAAAACCGATGCTCCCCATACCCATATGTGATAAAGATTGTATGAAAAGGATAGATGACTCAAACACCCATATGTGATAACAATGATGTGTGGAATATGGACCAATTCTCTATATATCATATGGTGATAGACATGATGTTCTAGTCCAAACACATTGGAATTAGAGTCGATTTACAATTATAAATGGTATGAAAATTGGAATTAAATGACAAGTTAAAGCAGGTGATATAATGAAATTTGATTCCCTATGATATACGGTTCAAACATCATCACAGGATGAAGTAGGTATTGATTGTTTGGGTGTTATCTGGAACATGGGTAATGGTGTGGTTAAAAAAAGAATAATGAAGTTTGAAGTTTATTTACTAGATTTATTGTTCTTTATTCATTATAAAACTACATACACTGTTACAGACTAGATTATGTTAAACACTATTAGAGGTGTCTTACTGATTTGTATTCACACCATACTCGGGCTTCCTGGTCATTATCCAAATTGATTTCATTTTTATAGGAAAGGATAAGGTTAAGATATCAATGTTATATTGATGAGTTGGGATGACACATGGATGAAGGAACCAGACATGATTTCGGGACTCTATTGGGAGTTGTAATTGTCTTTATTATTGCTTTTTCATATTGACACTTGACACATGTTGAAATGACATATATACTATTTTAGTTATGGTTTGTTATCCATGTTTTAGGATTTTCATGTGATGTTGTTATTTATTGGGAAATGAATTATTATAATTATTTTTATTAACATTTAGTTATTATTAATTTATTTATGATTTTTTAATCCGATATAGAGGGTATAGTATCCCCATTGTTTATATTAGACCATAATAACTAGTCGAAAGCCTATAGAATACGGGGAGACATGCCTGAGGTCATGTAATCAACCATCTTGGTGCACCAATGTTTGGTACCTAGGGTTTGGCAATACACAAATAATAAAAAAATAATTTGAATTTTTTTATACAATAATTGTAATATGTTCTTTCAAAAATCATTAAAACAGGTTTTTTGATGAAAATATTTATTTAAAGAATTAAATGACTATATTAAAAATTGAGAAATTATTTACTAATCGTTTATCAATAAATTTATATTGCATATTAAAATTATATATATTTAATAAAGTAGTTTAACCTATTCATAACCACCAATTTAATAGATAAGTTATAATTTTCATATTAAAAAACATCACGGTACATTAAGGTTCAGTGTTGTGTAACTTGTATGCTATCGAACATAGTATTTATTTAAAATCATAGTTTATTACATTGTCTCATAATTAATAAATTGGATCCTCGTAATTTTAACTTGTTCTCTAGTGATTAATAAATTTCAATCTTCCCAAATTATCTTTTATGGTAAATAAATTATTAATCCTAATTGTTACATATACCTCATCCCAATGAAACTTCTCTGAAATATCAATAATCACCATGATCAATAAATATATACACTTTCAATATATTGAAAATCTCCAACATATCATGTATCAGATTCATATATTATCCTTAAAGGTAATACATAACATTATCATAACTATCTTTGAAGATATCAACATATAAATGTATTTCATTTCATCCATCATGATTATTTATAATCCAAAATATATTAAAGCATAATTAACATCAACTAATATACTAACCCCCAAGGCTTATTAAAACCTTTATATATTTTTCTTCCTAATTTACAATAAAATATTAAAATCAATTCAAAATCCCATCACTTAAATCATAAAAATGGGTTTTTGATGCCTTTGAACTTACGATTAACTATAAATGTATACACCCATTATAGTATACATAAATATTTGATAACATCCAATGAAAACATATATTCTTCCAAAAATTAACGCAGTCCTTATTCCTTAAATATGTTCACAATATATTGAATATATTCGATAAATCCAAAGGTTCAATATCATCAAATATGAAATAAATCGATATGTCATCAATTAACCATTATAAAATTCACCAATACTAACATACTGTTGTCAATCATCACTTTATTAAATCTAAACATATGTTTTTAAATTCTATTTTTGAATAATCTGCACATGTTCCATGATCCTTGTATCCAATAAATCATTGATATGAAACATCCATAATATATTTCATGAATCATAATGCATTAATACTTTAATCCTTTCACTTCATTGGTCTTTCCTTGGTATATTAGTTAACACATGGATTAGGAAATTGGCTTTTATAATCCCCATTTTCCCCACACATAATACATTGAACTATATATGTTACCATATGATGTTATTTATTTACCACCATTGAAATTTTCGTTTTTCCATTGAAATTAAATTCTCTATACCCTTCATTTACATATAAAAATATTCATTTTGTTACTTTGATACATTCACTTGAGTGATTCATCCCACATTATCAACATAAACAAAATTGAATCTTATTTCCTTCATAATCACCACCATTATAGATCTCAGTGAACTCTATCCTTATCTTTATTGGGGAGTATGAGAATTGGTTACTGTGAAAATATTAATAATATACCCGGAGAACTAATTAGGAATAATCCCAAGGTTTCGCATTATAGATCCAATTTCATTTTGTTAATCATGAGAATAATCATTTTATTTTCAGTCAGTGTTAACACAATACCTCCAAAGTTCATCCATTTACTAAAACCAATAACATATTCTGAGAAACAATAGTCATTGTGAAGAACAATGAAAAACAATTTATAGGATGTATAAATCATAAAAACTCATTTTCAATCTATGACACCTTAAACATAACCCAGGTTATACATAATCATTACCAAATTTATTATGTTATAATATAATAATACTCATACCTTTGGTTTTCATTAACGTTTTCTCATCCTAGTTTCCAAATGATAACTAATCCATTCTTGGATACAAACTTCATTTACCCATACATTTAATACATAGTTATGACATCTTAATAGGTTATTATTCATTACATTACATAATTATCCATGACATAATTTAATAATTCAAGTTCCTTTAGATACTTAGACACTAAACAAGTTGTTAATAAATGAGCTACATCATCTCACACTATATGTTTCATAACTATTATACTTCATAGAAGCATCTTACATAAAACTGCCTTCTTAACCTGGTGAAAAGAAAACAAAAGAAATGGTGAGCATAGATGCTCAGAAATATAATGAAATGGATATTTCAATGATTACATGACCTCAATATGAGATTAAGATTCTGATAACATGACCACAACCTTATAATATGAAACCCTACATATCATAGATCATAATATTATGTCAAGGAATATATTTTGGCATTTCATAAGACATGAATCATAAAATAATAAATAAACATGATCCAAGAGAGAATGACATATTCATAAGACATAGTTGAAGGGAATATACATAATTCTAGAAAATAATTTCCTTACTTGTAAATAATCATTTCTAAGACTATCATAGTAGAATTTATTTTCTCCCCAAACCATCATAGAAGTCATGGTTTAATCCCAAGACTATCATTGTTGACAAAGTACCCTACTAAATTGGCTTCACTCCTCATTCTAGCCATGTTTATCTCATGGGATATCAATCATTACCCAATTAATTGGAGGGAGATATAGGTCTCAACCATTACATAATGAAAATCATACATATATTCTCCATAATGTCATAAAACATCCATCATATCATAATCTAATAAAAGGAATGGGTTTCATAAACATTTCATCATTTAATCATATTATAACCCACGGAAAAGAAAGAAGATTCATAAAAATATTTTCATAACAAATATAAACAATACAGATGAATAATATGGTGGGTATCATTGGATCATGTGCATCATAATGTATAAGTGAAATCAAGGGTTGTTATCATTTACTATTATAAATACCATTGAAATATCATAAAAAATTTATTTTAAAAAATATCCTTTCCATTTTTAAGATACATATTTAAAATATAAAAATGTTAAAAATATTATCGAAACCATTTTATTTGAAAATATACTTTGAAACTTATAATGGAAACATAAAATCATTGAGTGGTATTGATGTTGTGTAATTTTGTTTTAGTCGTATAAATTAAATAACATTTCATTCATACATGTAAAAAGACAAAAAAAAAACCTCATTTGAAAAATGAAAACAGTATAACATTTAAAATATTTTTTTAAAAATTTAAACATTTATAAAAATTACATTAAATAATAAATTTATAAAATTAAAAATATTCACTACAGCATGGAAATGAATGATAATATTTTTCTGGTAGAAGTGAAAAATAAATTTGATTTTATTTAAAATAATTATTTTAGTATATTGAGTACATCAAGTGAGGAAAATGTAATTAAAATATATTATCCAAAAATAAAAAGAGGAGAATAAATTCCTTGATATTATATAAAGTTATATAATACAATTTCAGCATCAAAACTTAATCATATACAATCATGATAAATAATGATATTATAACATAAAAGCCTTACTAATTTATAAACAATTTAATTGTAAGCCCAATGAAATATAGTACAATAAAATTATTTTTATACCACCATTAATTTCATAATAATTATAATTAAATAAATTCATGGGTACTATATACACCACACAAAAGAAACAATTTGTGATTATGGAATGTGTCTCCCAAAAATAAAAATGAGATAAAAATCCCTTACCATATGTGTGTCTTACCTTGTGGGCATTGAAAACATATGTATAATTAATACATATTAAATATAAATATTCAATTGAACCATAATTATATATATAATACCATATCTGATTTAATTATTAGCTTTTATCACTGATTTGTTACAAATCATTAATAAAGTCATTGTTCTGGGTGATATATGCTTTGTTTTTCATGTTTGTTTTGGTATGGTAGTTCTGGTCCATTTAATTTGATCAGGGTTATATAAAACATATAATATTAATGATAATATTAATATCATATATATTCATTTTATAATTATCTATATTTATACATAAAAGTGGAGATAGAAAAATTAATTACACTGTTCATAGAGATGGTGGGTCGTACGTATGTATGAATGATGGTTTCATTTCACGGAAGATGAAATAAAAGATATGAAAATAATAAATAATATTTAAATCATGATTATAATATAATATATTTATTTTATATTCAATTAAACCATTCTTATTACCATCCATGTAAAACAAAAATGTAAAATGAATCACATTGTTTCATGAAGGTGGCATTCCACCCGTACTCACAACCTATGTTATTATTTTCAATGTTTTTGAAGGTAAGAAGGTATATATGATATTATAAATAATAATTTTTAAATATTTAATGAGTATAATATATATCAATTAAACACATCATAATACCCATCTATTAAATTTGGTGATGGGAAATGAATTGTATCGCTATGTGGAGACTGTAAGTCATACATACGCAAGAGTAAAACATTCACTTCCCATTTCATGGATAGATAGTGAATAAATGTGGTTTCATAATTTTAATAAAATTTAATTATATTGAGGATAATTTATTTATTATTTTATTAAATAACAAAAATATTGATTGTAGATAAAAAATAATTAAATATAAACTGATATGTTAATGCAATTGACTCTTTTTTGAAATAAGTCCTTTAAATCTCCCCTTAAACTCCCAATGGTTGGTCATTTAAGAATACCATAAAATATAAAATGTGTTTAAGTATGTTTATAAGTTTTCTTTGAGATTATGGATGATATATAAGGTAAAAATATTCTGAATAAGTGATAGGAGGAGGATCCCATTTATAATTTTTGTATGGGGGACTTTTGGAATTTCATAAAAGCGTAAAATATAAGACATTATCTATCACAAATGACACCAAAATCCATGGGATTATAATTTAATACATCATTCTATTTATATAAAAATATATGATATCATTTTTTCATGTTAAGGTGGTGTTTTAAACCTTATCATTTGGTTTAACCCTTTAATTAACTCATATTAACATTAATCATGGAATCATAATTTCACAAAAAAAAAAGATTGTAATTTTACATGTAATGAGAAAATTGGAGAATAAATGGACAAGGGTTTATATTTTAGACAATATATTATCCAATTTTTAATATATAGATATTTTTTATATTTTTTAATACAATTTATGAAATATTATTTTGATAAAATATAATTAATGTCAATTATAACATTATTCATTTGATTATATTTAAAATACATAAATAAATAGATTTAAATAAAATATAATCAATTAAAAAACACTAATATGTTATAGTCATCTAAAATCATCCTGGGAAACTATCAGTCACTAAAATTATATTACTTTTAGAATTCTAAAAATCATTTATTAGATATTTTTAATCGTTGAATAAATACTACGATAACATTGTATAAGAATTTAAATAATTTTTTTAATTAATGAAAATTATAAATAAAATTATTTTTGAAAATTAATTTAATTAATCTCAAAATAAACAATTATCTTCATTCATAGATTTATTTTATTCTTATGTGTATATATAAAATATATTTAAAACTAAGAGAGTGACATTTTGTAACTTTTATTACATTGAATATTATATATGTCATATTCTTGGAAAAGTGTCCATTAAACAGATAAAGTCAAATGATAAGTTGATAATTTTATAATATCATTCATCCAATAATTATTGTTATGAAACAAATATATCCTCATCACATAGGTTTAACCTAGATTAAGTTCATTTTCCCTTTAATGTGGTGATAATGTTTACCCCAATTATGATTGATATTGACCAAAAATAAAAGGGAAATATTTAAAAAATTTGAATAGATGGATTTAAACATATAGAATCATGTTTATGAAATTCAATTTATTTATGTGGATGAAATTAATTTTAAAATAAACATGAAACATATGATTAGAACCTTTTTATAGAAAAATACATTTTTAAGAAAAACACTAGGTTTTTTCTTATATCATGTCAAGAATAATATTAAATAAATATTAAAAAATTTATTGACTATATAATATATATATTTCATTAAAATAAATCACCAATAGTGAATTTTTTAATTTATTAAAAAAAAATTATTACATGCAAAAATAAGTTTTTCAAAATAAATGTCTTTTACTTATAAATTTTTTTTTCTGAAATTCATTCATAAAATTTATTACAATGAATGTAATTTAATTATTTAAAATATAGGGGAAATAATTTTACTTTTGAACTATTTTATAAAAAAATTAACTCTTTATATGACTGAAATGACAAAATAGTTTTCATGAAAAAACTATACTTTTTACTCTTCATGGATAAATCATACTTTTCAATAAATTCTCAAAAAATTCATTCATAGATGTTCTTTATTTGCTAAATAAAAAAATGATATCTTTTTGAAAAAAATATAATTTCTAAATTCTCTATAAAGTTTTTTTTTGGTATTTTATCAAATATAATAAATAAAAATGATTTGTAAGAAAGTGTTTATTTGAATAATTAAACGAATTTACTAAAAATCTAGTGATTAATTACTAAATATTTTCAATAAATTTATATTTATACAAACCTTATGTATATTTCATATATTATTTAATATTTTTGAAAAATTATAATTTAAGCGATAGGTTATAATGATCATATTTAAATAATAATATTACAGGATTTTTTTAGGCTTGGTGTTTCATATCATGTACACTATTAAACATAGTGTTCATTAAAAATATTGGGTTGTGACTATTTTTTATATTTGGATGACTATTTAAAACCCATAGTATCTACATGGGACAAGATATATGTTTGTTGAAGAGTCTTCATCCTTCTTTTTTGTAGAGCAGTTATCCAAGCACCAATGATATTTTATTCATTAACATAATCCCTAGTACTTTCCTTTATTGTGGATATTTATCCTACATTAACTACCTCATAATTTTATTCTTTTTATAAGTAGACTTCATCCCCATGTTCTCCACCTAGACATCTCACTTAAGCATCTCTTCATTATTGCATTCCATTAACTTTTTATCACTATTTTTCTATGACAACTCCTCGTTGTATTGTTATTTATTCTCATTTTCACAAAAATGGATCTTGAATTTTGAGTACCTTTTATTAATTTTATTTGAATTTTTACTCCATGGTTTTAGATGAATGCCCAAGGAATATGCCATCTTCTCCATGAGTTTAAATATTTTATTACTTCTCCCTATTGAGAATAAAAAATTTACCCCCAAAAATTCAAAAGTATTCCAATATGGGATTCTTCCCATACCACATTTCGTATGGTGTGTTCTCTTAATTTAGACATAAACATACCATTTTGTAGATATAATCTAAATTAATCTCTATTTCGTTTTATTTTTCCTTATAATCTTGGTGCATTATCATTTATTTCATGGGATGTTCCTCAACATTAATATTAGTTAATTAAATACCATTTCCACTCTATAAATTCTATATTTTAATCCCAAGTATCTTATCTACTAATATCAAGTAATATTTAATGCACATAAACACTATATTATTTAGGATATGTTCTTAAACCATGTAATCCTACCATAATCATGAATAAATAGAGTGTAATAACATTATTCATCCATATACATGGGTGAAATTGGCCCCCACACATCCACCTTAACTAACCCAAGCCATATCATTGACATTTTTCCTTAATGTTGTAACTATTTAAAATGTATTTACATTTTTATAAAGATTCATATTATTAGTGTAATCATTAGAAAGTTTTAGGATATTATGAGTTTCTTCATTCTCCACCACATCTTACAAGGAATTTTGGATTATGTGGCCAAGAATTTTTTTCTCATATCCATTTATATTATTCCTTGGATATAAGGAGCCTCACTTATTCCCTAGTAATGAGTTAGACATTGAATTTTATGTGATTACCCTAATTCACTATTGTTCTATCTCTTCTTTTCTTGATTTTAACCTTCTTGCTAAAATTGAATGTATGCCCTGAGTCACATTATTATCTCATACTAAGATGATTTTAACTAGTGTCTTAAAAAACCATGTAATCCATTTAACTTAGTTATTAACCTATGATTTTGTATTTTCTAAAGCTATTAATTTCCAAACCTAAACTATTATCAAATAGAACAATTCCATTAGTGAATAGGTCATGATCATGAAATTGTATTTTTTTCCATCATCTAGTATGTACATCCACTATGATGAATCCAAACTACAACTTGATCTATTTATCTAAATAAAATTTCTATGACATTAAACTTCTAGAAATTAATTTCATGGTCTGTGGTAGATGTTTTCCTTAATTTGGTTTTCAATTAATTTCCACCTCATTAGCTATGGAATCATCCTCATATTTGAAGTCTGTGAATTTATTATTAATTCTTATCCTAAATAATAATGTTTTTAGCTACTATGGTCACCTATACTGCATCACATTTATCAAATTTATTAATTGGATTGAAGAGAAATTTATTTCATTTTGTTTATAACCTTCACACAACACACAATAGCCTTTTAAAATATACCATGTTTAAAAAATCCTGCTCATCTATTTGTGTTACTATGGAGACCTGAAATGTATTATTTTAATAGAGAAAAAATATTTTTCCATATTAATATACATTCATGGTATATTATTTGGTATCCTTTCCACTCATATTATATCCTTTTGAATTATTTGAGAATCACCCAAAGCATCCTTCTTCTGGGTTTTAGGATATTGTGATTTCATGTCAGCCACCACTATATTTTTATTATAATCAATACTATTAATATATTTTAATTACCTTCAAAAAAATTAACATATGTATAAGGGTATAATTTTCCCATTGTCTCCATGTTTTCATCCTTATCTTCATCAATGTATCACACAATAAAACTAAATTATTCCATGTTTGGAGATAGATGTCCCTTGTGGTCATCAATATTTCACCAAATCATTAGGACTTTGACTTTGAGAATTTCAATTACATTGACATTATATTTAACCAAATATTTCACGAAATAAATTATTTGGTCTTGATCTACGATTTTGATATTGTACTCATTTTCCATCAACTAGTTTATATTATTTTTATACATGATTATTTAAATATCACACTTTACCTTATATTTTTATTCTTCCATATCTAACATATAATGTTTCGATTCATGTATCACTACATTAAATTTCATCACTTATCCCTCAAAACAACAATTTCATCAAGTGTATATTCTATCGCATCATTGATGTATATTAATTCCATAACATTAGTTATTTCTTTATAATCTTACACCAATAGATTATTTTTTTCATCCATTTAGACCTCCTCATTAAGGTCCAAACAATCCTCAATTTACAAGAATTTATTATCTTTTGTTATATAATTTTCTTGTTAAAAATATTATTATTTTTAGATAATTTTTTATATGAATAGAGCTTTCCTACCACAACCATAAATAGTTTCCTCATGGGTAATTTATCTTTATTTCACCTCAAAATTTATTTTTAAACTCAAAAGCACAATTCCCCACTTTTCCATTATGAAAATATGCATGTAAAGGGTTTCCTTTGAATGTTTATTTTTCCCTTTAAATGTTTGAGGAAAAGATAAACATTGCCTCATCAAAATTAATAACTTCAACAACATGCTCTAAAGTTAGTTTGTTCATCTCCTTTAATTCCACATCCAAATAATTATATTTTATCAAGGACAGATTATCCTTTTCTCTCATATTATAAGAGATGAGAGTGTCGTAAATAATTTCCAACACCACCCCATTGGGGTCCTTGTCTTCAAGGACGATGAACTTTTCATCGAAAATTGATGGTAATATTATTAGGATTAATGTTATGATTATAAATTAATAATTTAATTAATTTACTTTTCTCACTCTATAAATAAGAATACTCACCAGATCTATGAATTTATCAACGAATTCATTTGGATGAATTATTAAATCCTTATACTTGTATAATAGTAACAAAAATTTATCTTCACATACCATGGAATCACCATCATAAATGATGAGAATTTTGTTACACAATTATTTTGAGTATTTAAATGATTTCATATTCATTTATATTTCATTGGATAATGATCCTCCAATTTCATTGAATCATTTTTCGTTGGTATCAATCCCTCTAAAGTATTTTTCTAAAAATTCTCCACAATTCATTATTTTTAAAAAACCATTCAAGTTATACATGTATAAATATATTTCCAAATATCAAAAATAAATTTTTATTTTATTATTTCATATTTTTAAATTACAATCTTCAAAGATTATAATTGAATTGTGGTTGATTTATGTTCATGTATATTCAATGAGAAAAAATGTCACAAAAAATTTATAGATTTCATAACACTCTTTTGTCCCAAAAATTTTTAGTACCCTATAAGGGGGTGAATAAAGGTTTATCTATTTCTTTAAATAACCATCTCTAATGATCTAGTTTCAAAATTACCAAGAAGAATCTATATCTCACAATTGATATGAATTGATAGTGTAAATGAAATAAGGACATAAATTATTTTACCTGGTTCATCTAAACTATGTTAATCTATGGAGCATGAAATGGCGATGTGATGATGCACTTAAAAAAAAAATAAAAAAAAATTCTTTACAATTTTAGGCAACCAAAGTAACCCTTTGTTTTTATAACCATAATAAGAAAATTAATAACTCACTGGTATCCCAACAAGAATGATCTAACCACTCCACTTATTCTATTTTTTTTATTAAATGAATATTATATAGAAATTACACCAACTATTGTGTACAAATATTCTCTAGTTTCATCAATGTGAGGAAATCCATGATCTTCTAGTTACATATTTTCATGTATATCCATATTAGGTTATCTTCTATTATTCTAAAAATTGGCCTAGAATACTTTATATTCTACATTTTTTCATGCAAGAAATATATTAATAATCCATCATTTATTAGTTATTGTTTTTCTATAATGTGATCCACTATGTTCTCTTTATTTTCAATAAATATATCTTCTCTATTTTTTGGAATCCTTATACAATTTCCATTTACTTATTTAGAACTATTTATATCATTTTTTTAAATTGTTTTAAAGTGTTTTTACACTTCTTTGATGTTCACAAATTTATTCTTATTTTAAAGTTTTTCTCACTTTTATAATTGACAAGTTCATAGTGTGACTCATTATCTATAGTGTGATTCTCATTCCATTTTGAAACCATGAAATATAACCACTTCCTTCATAGAAACTACCATTTAAAACCACCTCCCTACAAAAATATTGTCACTTGAATGACAAAAATATTATAACATACAAATTGAGTCCCTACAGCATGATCCAAATCCATATAGTAGACTCCTAATAATGATAGAACATCAAAAATCCACCTAAATTGGGTAATTTCGTGGCCACGCCTCCAACATAATAACTCATTTATTTACCATTTTAAAAAAGTAATTTTTTTTCATATAATTCATCCATCATCAAAAGAATAATTCTTATTAAGGGAGTGTTCCATATTTTATTATGCATGTCCCCTCAGGACATGAAATATACTACCATGGTGTATCCTAATTAATTGGATTAAAATAACTCAAATCTGAATCCACCTAAGGTCTTATCATAATTTTATTTTTCCCCACAATGCCAATGTTCTGTTCTAGATCCTTTAAAATTGATGGGTAAAAATGTTACCAAATGTTTCATGGAATGTCTCATTTTCTTCTCCTTGTAGAAAATTCTAAAACTCCATTCATTTTTTCAATGGGACATTCATAGTATTTTATAACCCTTATGTATGATAATAACTCTAACCCTTTTCATATTCCTACAAAAATTCATCATGACATAACCATTTCTGTCAGGGTGTGACTTTTGTCCTTTATAAAAAAGCTTATTCAATATTCTTCTAAAACACTTTTATAATTTATCTATGAATTTTTTGCTGATTTTGAAGTATTCCATCATCTATATCAGAAAACATAAAACAAAAGAATTCAGTAAATTTTTTATAATTTTTTTAATTGATGAGGTTTATGTATTTCATAGGTTCAAGTGAGATCATTAGAGTTTCCTAGAAGTTGGATAATTATTATAAGACTCCATTTTAGGTGGGTAGCCTTTAAATTATCAGGTCTATTTATTTTTAGTATTGTTCTATGGGTATTTATATCTTCATAACTATTTTTGGAAAAGTTTATGATTTCGTTTGATCTCATATTATATGTTGTGATGGGCTCAGATAGACTAATGGTTTTCATGTATCATAGTGGTTTTTAATTGGTTCTTTGTGTTGCCTTGGTCAAAAGAGTGATGGTTTTCCATATTATAAATTTTTTATCGATATGAGTGGTTTTGAATTGTTTTAAAAAAAATTCCATATTGAGGAGTTTACTGTGAGATTTTTATTATGGGGACATGTTTGGGAAAAATGGCATGGGGTTATTTTTCCCGATATTATAGATTTTTTGGTTTTATATTTTAATTTAGATAAATATGTATTTTGACTTGGTTTTAATAAGTAAATTGAAGACTTCTTTTTTTATAAATTTTTTTCTCTATTTTACCTCATGTGGGTGACATGATATTTTTTAATGATTTTATTCTTCTATATATTAATTTTTTATGGTTAAAATTATGTTATCCCATGTTGTGTGTTACAATAAGAACCATAGGAGAAATAATTAATAATATAACATGTTTATGGGACTATGTTGAGAGGTTCATTAGGATTACATGGGGAATAAGTCGATAAAACTGTAGAATACATATTTATGTGTATGATTCTATGATTTTGACTGATTGAAGGGTGAGTTTATAATAATTCTTCTTTTGGAAATCCTTTGAAATTTTATGATGATTGGTGGTCATAATAAGTTCCTTATAAGGGTGCCTTGTGATTTGACTTCAACAGTTTAAGCTGGAGTTACTCCTAAAGTTCATTGTTTGCTAGATTAAAATCGTTCCATGGATTTTGATCCATGTGTTATAATAATCATTGGTCTATATATAAAATATAATTAACTTGATTAATGGTACATTATCTATGTGGTCATCCAGGATAACAATAACTTATACTATGTATGAGATAATGTGATTGGGCACATAGCCTAATAGGCACTGAGACTTTTGTGGTAGATCTATTGATAACATGTGAATACCTATGTCTGGTGTTAACTAGAAGTCTATAAAGAGAAATTTTATTTTTGAGGAACTTATGTTCTTCTTTTTCATTGTTGTCTATTATATTGATTTTCCAAATTAGGTTTCAACTTATTGTTGATATCATCTCCCCTATATGAATAGAGATAAATAGAAATAAAAAAATTGGCACTATGAGAGACGGTGATGAAACATAGTGAGGTGATGGAAGTATATATGGGATATATCTGAATCAAATCATCAAAATTACCCTTGTCTGATCAATTCATGGCCATAAAACATACTATTTAACATTTATGGTGTTTTTTATCAACTATGTGATTGGGATATATCTGAAGTGTTGAATCATTATGCAGTAAGAACCATCATCAGTGAGGACTTTTGATATATGTGATAAATCTACTGATGATCTATGGGAAGTCTGGTAAAAGTCACATAAATTATTTTCCTGATGAGTTGAGATGGTTGTGAAATATAGGTTCGGTTGTTTCATGTGGTTTGGACCCATTCCTTTTCATATGATTATCATATTATGGGATTAATATTTAGTGTTATTTGATTATTTGGGACCTCTTTACATGATCATTTTTTGTTGTTTATTGTTTCACATATGATTGATTATTTTTCCCTATATTATTTAATATGATTTATATTATTTGATTTATCATTATATCCTATGATATTTTGGGTTATTCTTTATTGAGGGACAATGGAATGACTGTTGGGTTTGGTGGGACATTGAAGATAGATTCTGGTGGATTTGGAGAGACCTCATAATGGTTATAAATGTTGTCAAGAGTTAAATTAAGGAAGGATTATTAATTTATGAAGGTATACAAATCAACAGATGCATGAAGGTGGTACATGGCCTAAGTTGGGAAGTATGAGTTTGTGTTTCTAGAGTTCATGTGTCTTCTAGGCACATTGGTGTAGGTTTGTATAGTATGAGAAATTTATGTTTTGTTTCTAGGTGGGATTGTAACATTGGGTATATAATTTCACACTCTACCAACAATTTCATGCATATACACTTGAACACAAAATCACCCAGTGTATAAAGGTGAGTTGGAAATCCTACGGGGTCATTGGACTCACCCTAACATATGTACACAACAAAATTTTTAGTGTGCATGGGTAGACCATAATATATGATTTTATTTATAGCTTTTTTGTTAAATACCGTTGTGTGGTTTGAGACTAATAGGTTATTGGATGTTGAATATGGTTTATAGGAAATAGGATATAGGCCACTGTATTTATATTTCATTTTAATTGTATAGATATCATCAAACATGCTTATATTTTTTACCTATACTACACTTTTTTCCTTTTCATTATATTATAAATTGCATTCAATTATTCTTATTCTATTATTTATTCTCATTTATATGTAAACACATATTGTGGTTATTTTAATACTAATATATTCCGGTATTCAGATGCCATTTGGATCCAAGTTTATTGTTTATTGGTTTTGGGTACATATTTTATACAGATAGATTAGGTAAAATTATATGTAAAATTATGAATGATATGTGGAATTTTATTTTATGGTAATATACTCCCCATTACTATATCAAACTCCTGATATTATTCAATAGTACAGGGAGATGTGTCTGATTCCATGTAGTGACTCCCACTTGGGTATGGATTAGGTGACTCGAGATGGTACATTTCATTTTTAGTGGCAGTCGGTCTTTCTTAAAGTCTCTATTCAAGTGGGAAATCATAAATGGGTAAAGAAAGGTATACTTCTTCATTGGTATGTCATGACCATTTGAAAAAGAATAATATCTCAAAAAAATGTTATACCTTCCATTATTACCATGTAAATTGATATCCATACAAGATTTACTTCATGCATCCCATTTAACGAAATATTTTTCAAATCTCCTTATTTTTATTGAATGATAAGATCCAGATTTGGAACTCAATTCCACAATAGTGAAGAAAATAGTGTGTATAATTGATTTTTAAAATAAGTTTTTATTGTGAAAATTTATCCGTCATGGATTTTTTATGTGATATCATGGAAAATATATCCATGTGACTCAAAATCATAAAGCATTTTTTTGTTGAAATATCCTCACATGTTTTCCAATAATGAACATTGATGACTTTCATAGGGTGGAAATTTGAATGGTGAGGAGAATGGTGACACTCATGTATTCAATGGGTTGTATTAATTATATTAATTAAATTGTTTTTGATGATTTGGTTGTTTAAAATTCTAAATTATAGAAATAATGTTATAGTTATTGATCTATGACTATCCCAAATTCAATCACAATCAAACATCTCTACCATTCATAGGGAGTATTGATTCTGTCTTTATTTTCATGGTTGGTGCATAGATTCATTGAATATAAATCCATACTATGTTTTGGGTGTGTATTTACTAAACAATTTGTCTCCCATTTGGCACATTGTTTCTCTAAATGTGTATCCAAAACATGCTATTTACTAAAAACCAATCTTCTATCATTTTTTATCATTTTTTGAGTATTTTGAAATTTTCCACCACCATTTCACTTGAGCTCTCCAAGAGCTTCTCTGAGAAATGTAATCTTCAAATCCATTCCCATTTGTTATTTCACTCTCTTTATCATGTGAATATAAAAGGTAAATCTGGAATTTATCTTCCATTCCTTCATCTGCTTTTATTATTTTCCCTCTACCTCCAATGATCTTCCATATTATTTTTCTCACTATCCATAGTTTCCAACCATAGTTTTGTGCTATATATAAATTTGGTAAATTATTATTTATTGGGATTTTGGGACAATCATCAATCCTAATATCCCTTTATTTTAAGATTTAATTTCTCTTCAATGAATTTACAAAGGTGTTTTAGTGTTTCTTCATTTTATTTTACAAAAAATTTGGTGAATTTTTTCTTTATGTTTTTCTACGTGTAATTAGAATTATTAAAATTATACTTTTGTTACATTCAATATTTCTCTAAAGAGTTTCTTATTTTATTCCATCGAAAAATGTTTTTTCTATGGTTTGAAAAGAAAATTCTTTAAATATGAATACTAATTCACCTAAGGTGTTTGATAAAGTGTTTTGAAGTAAATTTTTAGTTTAAAATAATTTATTAAAAATTAACAAGTGATTAATATTATATAAATGTGTTTTTAAAATTATTTACAATTTTATAACATTGAAGGTTGTTATTTGTATATGATTATTGTTTCTTCTTATTGATTTTTTATCTACGATATGCCCCTGGTTGACTTTTGTTATAAATATCAAAATATTCATGTCTTTTACATTGTTATGGAATTGATAAATGGGGGATATGACATGGAAGGTTATTTGGTTTATGTCTTATGTATTTTTGGGATACTATTTCATATGATTTTTTATTTTTATATTATGGTTTTCATGAGAGACTTTGGGGATAAGTATGTAATCAAGGATGAGTATTTATTTCATTCATATTTTTCTCTAGCCACAATTCCCCACTTATCAATTATCTCTACATAGGGGTTTCATCTCATTGAGTAAATGGCGGTAATCTATGTTTTGAGACATTTAGGATTACATTATAGGCATACAATTGATTTAAAAGAGAGTTCAAGGTTATCTCCAATTGGCATTATAATTCCATTCCATGTTATATTTATTTTATTTTATAAATATTTTAATGAATGTATTTTCAATGTGCCTAGTGAGATATGTTTGATATGGGATATTATTTTCATATTATGTCATATGAAATTTTTTAAAATTAATTTTTTAATAAAAAATAAATAAATGTATTTGGATTTATTTTAAAAAATATTCACAAATGTATACCGTCTAATTAAAGATCAAATTATCATTTGGATTATATATTAAGAAAAGAGTTACATTGAGTCATAGAAGTATCCTATTGGGGATTATCTAACACACTAAATACACATATTTTTGTGCATGTAGACTTTTTATAGATGATAAAATTAAATTGAAGGGAGTTATATCATTTGGTGTATACCTTATACACATAATTAATGTTTTAATGGAAATAGGATTACGTAGTAACCATGGGGCATGTGGATATGGTTTGTTTCAAACTTTTGTGAATTTTGGTTTATCATTGGATGTATATGTTTTTGTCTAATTGTTATATCCTCAGTTTGATCCCACTTATATTATATATTTCATGTATTAACATAATTATATTTCCTATGGAGTCATGTTTGGAAGTCTATTTTTGGTTTTTTATTATTTTTCCTTGTTCGGATTAATTTTGTTTTGTGAATTATTTATGTGTTTATCATGATAATTTAATGTGTTGATAATTTATATAATGATTTTTTTTGTTTTTGTTTTATGTTTGTGGTGAAATATTTCACAATGGTATGTGTTCAACACCATTATCACTTATTATCATCCCATGGATATCATGAATATTCATTTTATTATATTATAGTTTGAGTAAAGGAAAGAAGTAGTGATGATATTTATATTAAATGATATCAATTATCAATAATATTATCCCCAATAAGAATATATAAGATAATTTCCTTATTTTTTCTGTTAGGGAGGTTGTTAGAATTATTTTTCAACCTATCATGTTGTTTATTATTTATATGTATAAATTCTAACTAAGTTGCGAATTTTTTATTTTTTCAAAAAAAAAATAAAGGAAACAAAAATAATTAAATAAAAAGAAATAATTTTGTGAAAATATGAACAATTGTGATTAAAAATGTGTGTGAAAATATTTTAGAAAAAAAAAATAAACATTGTAAAAATGTTATTCTTTTGGACACTCACTTCTTCCTTAATTAAGATAATTATCTAATTGTATTTATCAACGCACACCTAGAGATATCTATCATAATACCTAAATATTACTTGATACAACACAATTCACTGATATTGAGGTTGATCCTCTTATAAAAGTGATTCAAATACTCAATGAACTCCATGTAATGTCTCATGTTTCCTATGATGTAAGGATATTTGTTTTTCATAAATGATTAATTACGGCCTAATATGAATACCATTAGAAGTCATGGGGGTTTCAAGGATGTACATGGATTCTTCTAATCCCAAAACCGAAATGTTGAAGAAAAATAGATGGACCACAAGGATAGGAGTTATTATACACCCAAGCCACATGATTTTGGTGAGATCATGCGGTGATGGACAGAGGGCTTTAGGAGCCCACATAGTTTGAGTAAACTGTGTGGATGGAGGCCCACTCATATATGATATCCCCTTTAATTATTAAAAGTGGATTGATACATGCTTTGTGCATGGTTTAGAAAATCATGAACACTAACCATTAAAGGTAGACCTATATACAATAAAGGTCACATGATTAATTCATGAATTGTCCAACCACGTAGCCAAGCCGTGAGGCTGTGTATTTTTTGGGAAAATTACAATTTATCCACACAAAAAACATATTAAAACCAATTTTTTATTTCTCATTCCTGTAAACATAACTCATTTGAGATCTCTTCTTTGATCCAATTTGGTATCTTTTGATCCTGTTCTTCATGCTGTACACAGAATTGAGTGTCATTGATCTTGTTGGAATCACACTAGTGAGTAATCATTTCCTTTTTTGTTGTTAATCATTTTTCTTAGTAGTAGATAATATATTTATATGAGAGATAATATTCTTTATATATAGGTTTTTCATCCTTTATTCATTTTTATTCTGATATGAGATGAATCAGAAAGTGATTCTAGACAATCACTCTACTACGGACCTATGGTAGGTGGTATATTCCATTCCCTTGCTTTTTGGTGATTTATATTCTATGTTTTCACTGTGCAGCATGATGGAAATTCTTAAGGTGCATAAATAACCAATTGAATAATTAAATTTAATGTGTTTGAAAATATTAAGGATTACCTTTAGTTCCTTGAGCTTAGTTGGAGGTTGTTTCCCTAACCAAGGCCACCCATGGGGTGTGCCTTGTGATTTCCTTTGACTTTTACAATTTTTTTACCACCTAATTGGTGATTGGTTCTGCTTTCCTAGATTTAGGTATCACTGTTACAAAATAGTTTAATTTAATAGATTGTTTACGAAATGGTCTTCCTCATTTTCCATGTTATACATGACTTGATTTATTTAACTTCTTAAATTTTAAATGTTATATGAGTGGGTAAACTTGTTGAATGTATTTTAATGGGAAATGCTATATGAGTTGGAAGGAATCATGGAATGTGATTGTATAAAATGATAGTTGACTTGAGTGATGGATGGCTCCATAGGATTCCATGGGGGTGTTAAACCATAGGTCATGATAGAGGTAGTGGATTCCTTGGCTGAGATAGCTCCTTGGGTCTTGATTCCATGGGATACCATAGCCCTTGATACCCCCTTGGATTCATCTTTCTTAGGATTATGTTATTATTGTGCCTCCGCTAAGGCGGGATACTAGTCTAGTGGTCTTAGTGTCTATTCCTACTATGTATTTGTTGTTTTATATTGTTCTATATTTATTTATATTATTGCTACATTGTTTTACATTCTGGTAAGAGTGAATTATCTGCCCATGGACACACCCTATTCCATCACTACTATTTGGAAGCCTCTGGAGGTTTGGGAGATGTGCTTGAGGCTCTATGGCCAACTAGGCTCGGAGCACCATTCAATGGAATTTGGTTTTGGGACATTACAAAGTTGTTTCAGAGCATTCATTTCATGGATTTACGACATTGAGACAATATATGAGGGTTATTAAGGAAAATTAATTTTGTATTCAGTTGTTCCAGGGAGTATTTAACCCATGTATAAGAAAAATGAAAATTTCCACAAATGGAAATTATTGTTTTCTGGATTTGACTATTAGAGTTGATTTGATTCACCCATTGGATAATCCACTTGTGGTTCGATGTTTATTCACATTATTGATTTTTCTATTTCCCAATGAGAGGAGGGTAGAATCTCATACATCATTTTTGGAACCTACTAGAATTCAAATTCTAGGCACCATGTCATTCCATATAGGTTTCATTGCTTGACTGCATGACATTGTGATATGTGCCCTGTATGAAATACTTAATGTATTTATAGATATTTTGTGTTGGGTATTAGGAAACATGGTTTGTACATAGAGTTACTATCATAACATAACAATATTTTTCTTTATTAGGCTATAATATACACCTTGAATATCAAATTGTGGCACGTTGATTCATGGACCATTGATTTCATGGAATGTAATATGTTATGGTGTTAATTAGTTGGACACTATATTTTAGATCATGAGGAGTATATTCCCTTGAGGATCAAAATTTATGAACTATTTATTTCATCAGATTAAAATGACATGTGGAAGAAATGTGAAAAAAATGATAAATTGAAATGATGAAATAGTGATATTGACATAGCCCTAACTTTCGAGTGGGTAGTAGGTTGTTTTTTTAGTGATTTTTGTTACTGTTTATTTTACCATCCTTGGATTTAGAAGAATACATTGTGTATGATCTTTTATAGGAAGGTTTTGACCAGTATAATGCTTTTAACTATGAATTTCATGCTTTTTATCATTTTTGAGTTGTTTGATTAGAATTTTAGAGACGTGCCACCATGATGATCTCTAGTCATACTTCAGGAGGGTGGAAACAAACATGATCTCGAGGTGGCGAGACATGGTCTTTCATTAGATCATTTAATAGTTCTAGCTAAGGCACCAACTATTTTTCTAGACATAGGTGTCGAGGAACACTCTTATGAGAGATTTACATGATTTATAAATACTTTTCCGAAAAAACCATAGAATGCCTCATCTATGGATGAGCTAGAGTGTATGTTATAGTAGCATCCTCCTCCCACATTTTCCAGGGATAGAGGTCCACATGATTCATATTTTTGACTTGAGTCTACTTTGTTAATATTTTTCGATCTGGAGACACTTTCTGAGAGGAGATTGAAGCTTGAAATATATATGATTTGGGGAGAAGAAAATTTCTTATGGGATGTTTTGAAAAAGGCTGATGCACTATATGACATGGTTTGGTTAGATTGACAAACCGTATTATGAAGTGAAAAATTTTATAATTGATGAATGAATGTTTTATTTGTTTTTATTTTATAATTAATTCAATATATATATATTTCATATGTGAGGATATGGGTATTCTAGAAGTGATTATGCCTGTAGAATTTTTCAGTACTCACTTAATGGAATTGGATGTCACTTTTGATAAAGTCTACTTATTAATTTTGGGGATCATTTTTCTAATCATAAAAGGAATTCAAGACAAGTGCTGATGGTGAAGGATCATTGTCTACAACAAGTGGAACACCATGAAATTTTTTATTTTCATGATTTGAAGAAGAATAATTAAAGAAGATTACCATGAAAAATTTATGTATATATATAGAGCGAAGAAGAAGAAAATCTGACGATTATTAAACTAATCATAATGCTCAAGGACTTGTGTCAATAATGACACATTGTTTATAATATAGAATATTATTTATATTCATGAAAATATTCATATTCATGTTGATTTAATTTGAAGGAAAAGTAATATCCCCATATTGTTCATGAGGTATTGATGATGGGTTTTCATGTTGAACAAGTTTGTACAATGTCAAGTGTCATATGGGATCATCCAAACCTCATTGTAATTATTGAAATCAGCTATGTATGGATTTTTTAAAACTATATGAAATGTTTGTGAAGATGATTTTGTGAATGAGGTTTTTATGAATATGGGAGTTCATGGTTTACATATAAAAATGAGAAAATTTGCTAAACATCAATAATGTGATGCCACATTATGCAATTTGAAATAGATCATATGTTATATTCATATGATTTTAATATTAAAAATTTATAATACTTTTTATGGTGCATTAACGGGAAAAATAAAGAGTGTTGATAAAACACAATTGAAATTCCCATGAAAATTAAACTAAACATTATTAAAGAGAATCTACAATATTCTATTTGATATATATGCCATTTTATATTACTATGAAGTGAATATTAAAACGTTATCAAATTGTTTGAGTTACATTTGGTTGAAGCTAAATGAAGGTTGATAGAATACAATTGAGATTCCCATGAATTGTATTCTAAACATCAATAAAGTGATTCCATAGTATGCTATTTGAAATACATTCTATGATATATTCCAGAGATGAGGATTGGAAAAAGATAGCATACTATATGCCCAATAATTATTTGAGAAGCATACTAAATGGGAATTTATTAGCTAAAATGCTATGCTGCTACATGAATGAAGAATTCTATTCAAATTATGTGCTTCCTGGATTGTAATTCTTTCAGAACTTCCATGATGTACGTAGTGATGGTCCATTATGGTTTTACACATTGTTTTTGGACGAATATTTCTTCATGGATGACAAGTAGATTTGTGGTTGATGTCCTTTAGGGATAGGAATGTCGATAAATAATATGAGGAGATAAACCACTATAAACTACTTTTCATGATCGGATAATCTTCATGTTCTCAATGGGTTGATAACCTCTCTTTGTTGGCTATAAATACAAGGTCAGCTGTCTTTCTAAAGGTGATCAATAATTTGAAAGAAGAGTTAATTTTTATCATAAAATCTTATTATGATTCATTTGGATTCCACAAAGAAATTTGATCTTTTAGGGAAGGATAAAAAGCTTTGTGAGGTTCAACACTAAGAGTTTCACTACACTAAGGGTATTGATTCGCTATGTGGCCAACTACTATGCTATTGTTTTTGTAGTAGAAGTGAAATGTGAACATCAAAAATAATTTAATGAATATTCAATAAATATTTTTCTAATAATAAATAAAGACAACCAGTAGTATGTGTAATTTCCTATATGCTATTCTATAATCATTTCAGGATCATATGAGAAATTTATGAAAGTATTGTGAGAATATAATACGAATAGAAAAGTGTAGTGTTATATAATTGATGAAACGGTATTCTAAGAAGAAGTACACTCGTCCAACATTATATGACTTATCATATATGAAAGAAATGATCATTTCAGGATCATAGAGTCAATTTGTAAAAATATTTGAATAATGTACAATGAAAAGAAATGTGATGTGTTATATGATGAAAGAATTCGTTTCTTATGAATCAAAGAAGTGGTCCGAAATTAGGTTATATGTCATACATTATCTTGTATGATCATTGAAAATTTTTACCATAATTTTTGATCAATATACAAAGAATAAATAATTGATGTGAAATATGATCAGATCATCTATACGTGGTGAATAAAAGAAGTGGACTAATAGTATTTTACATATCATACAAGCAATTATATGATATTTTCATGATAATAGAAAAAATTTAGAATACTATTTGATCAATATATAAGAAATAGAAAATAGATTGGAAATATGATTGAAGCATTAGTATTCTAAGAATAAAATAACTGGACCAACAATACAGATCATATCACACATTTTATGTGATAATCATTTCATGTTTACTGTGTCAATTTAGTATACTATTTTAATTTTACAATATGGATAAGAAAATGGGAAGTCCATGAAATACACATGTTTTCTTGAGGTATTTTATTGGAGATTCAGTGGACATGTCATTCTGAGTTGTTCAAGTCTCTATATTTTATAATATAATATTGAAGAAATTCTATGCATCACATGCCCACATTATTTGAGTTTGGGAATTAATCATAATAAGGAATAATAATTGACCGAGTAGAAATATAAAAAATGGTTGATCATTAGTAGAGATCAGAAGTTGAAGAGATTAAAGCCAGAATATACTTGCAGGAGAAGGTACCTTGGTCTGTGAATTCAGTTATCTGAGAAGATCTAGATAATTCAAGATCTACTGTGAATGGATTTCATGAAAAAAAAAGATTGTTTTAAGAACATGTTTATGATCCATGAATTTCTATATGAGTATAATAGATCCAGTACACACATGGAGGAAGAGCAATTTCAAGTGTTTCAGGAGAAACTATAAGAAAATTGATATATTTAAATTTTTGAATCAAGAAAATTTAGAAATAAGGGTCTTCAAACTATGGTGTCTACCCATATACTAAATAGGTGTGAGGTTGGGGTGTCTAACTTGTCTAGAATAAGTAGAATAGAAGATGGTTGCGGTGTATAATAGTGATTAATTGGAGAATTGACTATTGTGGTGTATAAGTATTTTTTGGATTATCCATTCCAATGACCTTATTAAATAGTGTAGAATCCATGTTGGGGGGATTATCCAACATAGAAAGGATAACGTCTTTTTAGCTAACCTTGTATTTATTCTGTTCTATGATCACATTGATTATTTATACATATGAAGTGATATTGTTAGATATAACTAAGTGGATCATGAACCTTTTATGTTCAAGAGGATAAATTCAAAATAATAAAACTAAACAGTAAACCACTGATCACCCCCCCCCCCAAGAATTCATTATGCCCTGGAGCACTACAGATGGTATCATATCCCATGTCCCTCTAATGATCCAAAGGTTTTCCTAGAAGTTTTTAAAATCAATTTTAAATTTAGGATTTCATGAATTGTTAGAGTTACATAAAATAGATAGATAAGAATTTACTCCTAAGGATGAAAATATTTAGAGTTCTTACAAAACTGAAATGAATAAGATGAGAAGTGGGGAAATGAAGTTAAAAAAGATTCAAAAAATTAATGGAGATATTCCAATGACTTTTGGTAATCATATTTGTACAAGTAGAAATTATTATTATGATTCTGATTCTTATAAATAACTATTATGGGGACAATGAACCACATGGTGATATTCATTTTCAATTAATATAACATCTGAAGAATGTTCCTAAAGAATTGGTTAAGTGTATTTTTTGTACTATCAAGGGACTCCTTTTTGATAAAGAATAACTATAAGTGTATGTTGAATAATTAGAGGATGAACTAATTAAGATGTTTAGAAAGTGAATCACTCTCATATACCTAGTTTAAGTAATGGAAAATCCATTTTTCATATTGAATAATAATTTCAATGGTATACTTTTAAGAATGATGTATTTGAGATTATTATTAAAGAATACCTTTATGGACTTGATTATTTGCACAATGTTTATATGGATGTATAGAATTCTCAACAAGACATAAAATCAAAGTGGATATAGGAGGTTGACTAATTGTTTCAGGATAAGAATGTATTGCATCAAGTGGGTGTTGGAAATATGGGGAATCACTATGTAGATATAGTGTAATTTTCAAAAGATCTTAAGAATTCCCTCGACATGAGATATCTTGAATTGAAAATTAAATTGGCCAATTTTGGAAAGGCTTATGTTGAGACCCCACAATCAATGATGTATATATATAATTCAACAGAATTAGCATAGATGTATTCTACTATTAAATAATATTCTTTACATGGGAAGAAGATAATTACATCATATAATGATATTTCCAAAGAATAAGTAATGAAAGTGGTACCATCTATATCCCAATGTAATAATTTTTTTAATATGTTTCTATAAAAAAATGAATGTTTAAATAGAAACTATTTTAAAATATGGATGATGTGAAATTGAGAAGAACCTACCACCATATCAATGGTGGATATAAGAAGATGTATAATCACTGCTTCCCTATAGGAATCCTAGAATGTGGTGAAGAAGACTGAGAAACATTATACTGGAAATATTGTACAACAATCATAAAATAATATAAAGTTAATGTTTGTGGTTTATTTTTGGTGATGAAATAGTTATCGATTTTTTTTTGGCTTCTGGTACAACAGTTTAAATTCTAATGCAGAAAATAATCCCATACAAAGGGGAATAATTCCAGATATGATGTAACAACATTTATAGACTAAGAAACAAATTCACGTCCAAACAGGTTTGAAATTATTGGTTATGTCTATTTTGTTTTCAATAAAAGTGGTGAAAAATGTTATACATTTACATCTTAATATTTATTATAAAAACTATGGAACACCTGTGAAATAAATGACAACCATCGGTAGAAATATATAAAATGATAAAAATCAGATTAGTCATAATTATTTTCATGAGATGAAATCCCAAGACTCAATACATAAGGAAGACAAAAAAAAACAGGATCATGAAGATGAACCTCAGTTATACATATCATAATAGATATATTTTTAAATTCACTAATGTGAATCCTTATTGAAAGACCAAAAAAGGAATAAATATTCCTAAATATATTCATGTGAATTTTTCGAATTATTTGGAGAAATCTGGAATGTTTGAAGCAGCAGAAGAAAAATCTCATGCTAAAGTTAAAATGAAGATTCCTCATGAATAAGGATAATTTCATGAGAGGATTTCATAAATAGAAAAATCATATGATGATAATGTTCATTGTGAGATATGTAATAAATCGGGAGATAATGCTATAGGATTCTTCAAAATATTTCTACAAAAATAAGAAGTCTTGAAGAGAATTAATCATGCATTAGAATCTGTATAAAACATTAAGATTAAATAAAGAATAAAAATATCACATAATGAAATGATAGTTGTGATATGATACATATCATAAAAATAAATTTCATATATTAAAATTATATGTGGATGAATGTATTCTGGGGAAATTGGACAAAATTGGTTGAGAAAACTATCTCAACTTTTCTTTTCAACTTGAAGAACAAGTGACCCCTACTTATTCCATTATATATTTTGTGTTTTTTAACTAAAAATATTTTTAATTGAATGAGATGCTTTGAATTCATGACATCAGGATGATATTGTACTTTATGGTGTTTTCTAACATCCATGAAATGGAAAAAAAATGTGTATCACTTGATAGGGAGCATTTATGAGATGAAAATGTAAAATATTCCTTTCATAGTGAATTTGGTACATATAAACAACTTTATAATGTTTTAAGTTGTTGTATTCCAATCTGACATTCATCCTGTGTCCCTAATTATATTAATAATATCAATTAATGGGGAGTGATTTATTGATGTTAAGATAAGAAAAAGGGGGGTCTATATCATTTTCACTTGGATTTTATGATGTGATTGTTCAAGTATGTGCTGTATATAGTATTTCATTGATGAATTATATTATTTATAAACCCAATAATAGGAGATGAAGATTTATGATCATGATTTTACATGAATGGTATTTATGGAAAGATTGTAAAACTGTGGTTGCATCTATCTTGTTTTATACAATTTTTTAGTTAATATAGACATAGAGTTGATTAACTAAATACTCTTTTATAATAGAATAATATGAGATAATTCATCAATTTTATGTGATCATGAAATTTTCATATAACAGACATGATCATGTTTTTGTGAAAAAGGTGAGATGAGAAGATCCACCACTTACCCTTTGCATTTATTTTTGATAAGGGGGGGAAATATATTGACTTTGTAAAGTGTAGTTTTATCGAAAAAAATTAAAGGGGGATTGAATAAAACAAGTTCATGATTGATGAATGAATTTTTTATTTTATTTTAATATATCTTAATTTCAATATATAAGGAAGTCATATATGAGGACCTAGGGATGCCTGAAGTGGTGATTCCTGGAGAATTGTTATGGACTCACATGTTGGAATTTAATGTCATGATTTAGAGATTACTGTTGTGCCCAAGTGAAGTAATTGTATTTGTTGTCAATAACTTATCATGGTGTGCCATCTGATGAAGTACATCTTGAAGATTGATGATTACAGAAGCATTAAATCTGACGATTGTTGAGCTGATCATTAAGTTCCAAGAACATGTATCAACTGGATACAAAGTCACAACACTTTTAGAAGACCATGCGTTGTCTTCACAATGCATGAGGAGATGAAGAGAGCCATCCACAACTTCTAAGTGGATGAAGTGAGCTGAAGAAGAACATGTACTAATCCTTAGTGCATGACAATGTGAATGTGATCCAACTTGACCTCTAATTGGATCATTGAAGAACATTGAAGAATTATTTGATTCAGGAGCTTCGGTTGATGAAGAACCTTCGGAATTCCCTCCTAAGTTGTGAAATGTTGAAAAGTTATTAAGAACATGAGGAGGAGATGGGTAATTCCTAAGAAGAAGAAGAATTATGAAGAAGATGGCTTGGAATGTGGCATTTGGCTTGAACTTATGGATGAACATTGTATTTGACAAAGTATTATTCTTTGCCTTAGCCAAAAAATTGGCCAGCCAAGGCACCTTGGGGGTTCAACCCCAAGGCATGGGCACTAAGGCACCACGCCCATAGGGGAACCCGTGGGGCGAGCCAGGGCGGCAGAGCGCACATGCAGGACACCGCATGGGCGCCTGGGGCACGCCCGGAGGAGCGCAGAGGGGCCGTGTGTAAGCCCCCCGAGGGCACGCGGTGGTGAAACCCGCGCACCCGGAGAGCATAGTGGGCGCTAGGAGCGCGCCCGCAGGAGCAGTGAGTGGGCGCAGAGCGCGCCCGCAGGGAGAACTTGGTGCGGGGCGGCACCGAGAGGGGAGGAGATTCAACTGGCCGCTCATGGGAGCGCCAGGGTGATAAACCGCGGAAAATCCGCAGAAGGCTTCGATGTGGGACGCGCAAAAAAATCCCGGGAGCAAATCTCCGCCGTCCGTCTCATCGCACGCTTGATCTGCGCCGCACGATCCATCCGCGGCGCCGCGATCTAATCCAGGCCATTGAAGATCTGATCTGACGGCCTCGGCATCGTCTCCCACCTTCGGCCATGCAGAGCCTTCCCGCGAGCCGCCGCCTGAACCAGAGCCCTCCGAGCATACGAATTCGAGTTCACGGCTGTCTCTTTCGAAGCCGAAGGCACCAATGAGTTCGTCTGGACAAACCGAACCCATTCATGTATAAAAATATGCATGCATGCAACAAATGGAGATCTTAGAAGAACGGCCAAGGCAAGCAAAGCTGCCGAGGCCTCGGGGTGTTCGTGTTTTGCATGGGATGACCAAAACGAAGGCCGTGCATGCGTTCTAAGTCGCATGCACGTGAAGGAAACCGAAAAATGGAAAACCCGCATTAAAACAGAGAAGAAGAACGAGACACGCGGAAGATATTTAACGCGTTTGAAGTTTTCAAAGACCCCGTAGATTACGGGCATTCAAAGCGTATTTCCCCGTGGATCATCCATGCACCTCCACTGCCTATATAAAGAGGAGTCCGAGGCCGAGTGAAGGCTGCTGATTTTTTTGTGAAGACCCGCGACGCTCTCTGCCTCACGAAGTAAAATCATGCGCATCACTTGCGCGACAGGAGGCTTCAAGTTTTGTTCCGCGCATCACTTGTGCGAAGAAGCCCCGTGCAATCTATTTGCACGGCTGAAGTCCTCGGTGCCATCCTTGGCCCGAAGGTGTTCCCTGCGCGCTAATCCTTTGCGCGACAGGAAGGAGAGGAGCTTGCGCGACCTTGCACGCTCCCTCTGTGCACCGCGCCCCCTGCGCGGTAGGCACTTGCGCGCCCAAGGTGTCCTTGCACCCTTGTGGCTTGTGCACCTCGTGGTGTTGCATCCTGTGCACCCCGCAGCTCAAGACACCTGAGCGGCAGTGTTGAAGAAGAGGAGGCCGCGGCTCAAGCATTCCCTTGCGCACCTCCTTTGAGATCAAGTGAAGAAGACCACCTACGGACAGTGGGTGTGTGCCAAGTGAAGAAAGAGCACCTCGGGCAGTGGGTGTGCTAAGTTGAGGAGAAGGCTGAGGACCTTTGTGCGTTGGGTGCAAAAGGAATACCACACTTTGTGTGTTTATAAATTGAAGAAGAAGGACAAGTTAAGTGTGTGCACTAAAAGAATGAGTAGTGTATGTGTGCACATGTGAAGAAGATCAACTTTGAGAAGAAGAGGAGTACACACTTATGTGTGTAAATACAAAAGAACTGATCATTCTAAGTGATTGGGTTTTTGGTGAGCAAGACCAACGAGATCTTTTGAAGACTGTTGAAGCTACTTGAAGTTTTGAACAACACCTTTGAAGAAGAGAAGTGGATCCATGATGAAGATGATGTTGTGGAGTTGGGGGGTTTTAACCAACTTGTAATTGGGGGGTAACCAGTTACTGTGTAATCATCTTTTGGCATAGTGAAGAATCCGTGTTGGGGGGTGTAACCAACACGGCAAGGAGTAGGTATTTGTACCGAACCTTGTAAATCTCTGTGTTCTGTGCTCTCATTATTACTGCACCACTAAAAGAGTAGATCTAGGCTTTAACCAGCTGCAGAGGTTGAATTGATAATCCAAAGGGAACAATTCATAAAAAGAAAAAATGTTATCACTGATTCACCCCTCCCCTCTCAGTGATCACAACCGATCCAGGCATTTCAAGTGGTATCAGAGCCAGGTTCCCTCGGTAAGGATCTACTTCTGAGAAGATGGAAAATCTGAATTCTGTTAATAGTAGGGGTGTTCCTACATTCGATGGAAAGAATTACCACAGCTGGAAGAATCAGATGTTACCCTACCTTCTATCTCTCGGCCTTGAAGTTAGAAATGCAGCCATATTTGGATTCCCTCCTCTTGCTAATGAAGCTGCTATGACACTCGATGAGAAAAGAAATATGGAAGTTGATGGTAAAGCTCAAAATGCCATTCTTATGTCACTCTCAGAAAAGGTATACACAAAAGTCATGGGACTCATGAATGCTAAAGAAATTTGGGACAAATTGGAAAGTAGTTATGAAGGCAACATGAAAGTCAAGGAAGCCAAATTACAGATTTGGAGAAGCAAGTTTGAAGATGTCAAGATGGGAGAAGAAGAAAATATTGATGATTATTTCACAAGAGTCAATGAAATTGTCAGTAACATTCGGGGCTTTGGAGAAAAGTTGGAGGACTCCACTATTGTTAAAAAGCTAATGAGAAATTTTCCTGACAGGTTTGACCCCAAAGTCTCAGCATTAGACGATAGAGATGATCTCTCTCTTGATGAACTTCACAACATTCTCATTGCATATGAAATGAGGAAGATCCCAGTATTCAAGAAGAAGATCAAGGATGAGATGGGTTTTGAGGCCATGAGACAACTCAAGATAAAAGATGACGAAGTCCTAGAATCAAGTGATACTGACAATGAAGAAAAGGATAAAGATCTCAACATGATTATTTCTCTTTTTTCTAAAAGGTTTGGAAAAACTAAATTCAGGGGAAAAGGGAAATCACCATCGAGATGTTTCAATTGCAATAACATCAGACACTTTGCTGTAAACTGCCCCAAGAAGAGATATAGTGCTCCAGAAGTTGAAGATGAGAAGTCACAAAAGAAGAAATGGAGTAGAAACCCAAGAGAAGGAAACAAATCAGGTGTAAGAAAGAAAAGGTTCGTTCCAGGTGAAAGAAGAAGCTATGTAAGCAAAGAGGAAGAATCAGACTCTACTTCAGCCAGTCAATCAGAAGAAGAAACGAATTTTATGGCTCATGTGGAAAAAGGGTTTGATACCTGCAGCAGTGAAGATGATGAAAGTGAACGAACAGATCTTGAATACATATTGAAAGATGAATTAGAGGCTTGCCTTGAGCAAAACATTAAACTCAAGAAAGAGAAGAAATTGTTACAAAAGGAAACTAAAAGAATGACTGAGGAGTTGGAAGAATGTATGAAGAAAGAGACAATGTACATTGACGAAATCAAGAGACATAAACTGAAGGTAGCTGAGCTGGACAAGATAGCAAAAGATCTTGAGGAGAAACTTCACCTCAAAGAAGAAGAGCAATCAGTGACACATTCCGAGTGGATTGAAGCACAGAATAGCTTGACAAAGACGAGAGAAGACTTCAACAAGGCTGTTGAGGTCAAGGCAGAATCATCTTATGCTGGTGCTCAGAGGCAGGTCAATTTACCACTAAGTAAATCTCTAAATACATCTGTTAATTCTAACAATGCAGATTCAAAGATAAAATTGAGACAAACATGGCATGAACCAACTTGTGTAAAATCATCTTCAATGGTAGAAAGGAAATCCTCAGGAAGGACTACTCAAATCTTGGACAGAAAATTACAACATGACTCTTATCAACAAAGAAGGTCAAGGTTCAGAGGCTACTGCTGGTGTTGTGGTGTGTTTGGACATAAGGCCTATGCATGCTGGTATAACATGTCTCGTCCAAATATGAGGCATGAGTCAAGGGGGAGACATCCTGAAACCCAGAGTGTTTTGCAGAAAGCATCAAAACCACCAACTCAGAACACATTTGACTGCCTGAGTGATGCTTGTGGAAGATGTGACCAACAAGGTCATAGAGCTGATAAATGTATGACAACTCTTCCTAAACAAAAAGTCAAAGACATGAAAGGGAAAGGCATTCAAGAAACCAATGATGAAATCACATGCTTTGCTGAAGTGGCTCTAAAAGCCAGCAGTAAAACCAAGTCATGGATTCTTGATAGTGGATGCTCATCCCACATGACTGGTGATACAAAAATTCTAAGCAACATTTAAAGTCATGAGGGAGGAACCGTGGTGTTTGGAAATGATCGTTCTCTGAAAATCAAGGGAATTGGAAAGGCTATGATTGCAACAACAAATCTAAAATCCAATGATGTGTTGTTTGTTGAAGGATTAAAGCACAACCTACTGAGTGTAAGTCAATTATGTGATGATGGACATGAGGTGTTGTTCCAGAAGGACTCATGCATCATCAAGAGTTCAAAGGATGGAAAAATCATCACTCAAGGAAGAAGAACCACTGGAAATCTATTTCAAATTGGTGATCCCATCAATTCTTGTTTTCTTAGCTGTAAAGATGAAAACAACCTCTGGCATAGAAGACTTGGCCATCTTGGTCAAAGGAGTATGAGTAAACTTCTGAAGTACAATGTTGTACGAGATCTACCCAAATTAAAGAGAGAAAGAGATGAAGTCTGCGACACATGTCAAAAGGGAAAACTGACCCATAGGTCACACAAAGGAGTTGATATCATGTCTACTAGGCCTCTTGAACTCATCCATACAGACATATGTGGACCGATGAGACAGAAGTCTACAAGAGGAGATTTCTATTTTATAACCTTCATTGATGATTACACTCGGATGACCAATGTCATGTTCATGAAACACAAGTCAGAGGCAATCACGATGTTCAAGACTTTCAGAAGGCAGGCTGAGAAGGAACTAGAGCTCTGCATCATGAAAGTAAGAGCAGACAACGGAAAAGAATATACCGGTGATGTCTTTGAAAGATATCTGGTCAAGCATGGAATCAAACATCAATATAGTACACCATATACTCCACAACAGAATGGAGTGGCTGAACGAAAGAATCGAAGCATAGTTGAAATGGGGAGGACTATGTTAGCTGAGCATGATATCTCTAAGTTTTTCTGGAGAGAAGCAGTATGCACTGCTATACACATACAGAACAGATGTCTCCTGAGACCAGAAACACAAACGACAGCCTATGAAATGTGGATTAACAGAAAACCAACTGTTAAATATTTCAAAGTCTTTGGCAGTCCCTGCATCATCAAGATTAAAAACATCAATCTGGGAAGGTTTGAAGAAAAAGATGAAGAAGGAATATTTATGGGTAACCTACCTAATGGAAAAGGCTACAGATGCTGGAATAAGAGGTTGAATAAAATAATTGACTGCAGTGATGTCATAATAATTGAAAACAACACCAAACCATACACTGTGAATGATGATGACTCAAAGAATGACACAGCCTTGGAACAGAAGAATGCAGAATTACCTGAGCCAACACCAACTGCTGGTGAGATCAACTCTGAATATACCAGTGATGAAGATGAAGGTAATGATAATGGAAGAAGAAGATACAACAAATTGAAGAAGCATGTTGACACAGAAAATGTCCTTGGAGACCTACAGTCCTCAGTAAGAACTAGAAGAAGATTGAGATTGGAAGATCAGACTGCACTGGTTTCTCAAATTGAACCTCACACAGTGGCTGAAGCAGTTGTACATGAGGAATGGATACAAGCTATGCATGAGGAACTCAATCAAATTGAAAAGAACTCCACCTGGGATCTTGTTCCAAGGCCCAAAAATAAAAATGTTATTGGGACAAAGTGGGTGTTTAGAAATAAACTCAATGAAAAGGGAGAAGTTTCTAGAAACAAGGCCAGACTTGTATGCGAAGGATATTCACAAATGGAAGGAATCGACTTTGAGGAAACCTTTGCACCAGTTGCAAGACTGTAAACTATCAGAATGTTCTTAGCAGTTGCAGCACATAAGCAGTACAAGGTCTATCAGATGGATGTGAAATCTGCATTTCTGAATGGATATCTTGAAGAAGAGGTGTATATTGAACAACCAGAGGGATTTTTTCTAGACAAAGATGGTAGTATGGTGTGCAGATTGATAAAATCCTTGTATGGATTGAAGCAGGCCCCTAGAGCCTGGTACTCAAAATTGGATGGTTGTCTTAAAGACATGAAATTTGTCAAAGGAACAGTTTACAGTAACCTCTATGTCAGAGAAATGGCCAATGGTACCCTCATAGTCATTATCTATGTGGATGATATCATTTTTGCTGGTAACAAGGAAGGACTATGTGAAGAATTTGATGAGCAGATGAAAACAACTTTTGAAATGTCGATGCTTCGTCAAATGACATATTTTCTAGGATTTCAGGTGGAACAAAGACAAAACTCCATATTTCTTTCACAAGAAAAGTACGGAAGGGACATAGTGAAAAGGTTTGGAATGGAATGTTCAAAGGAAGTCTCCACACCCATTTCTGTCGGAACCAAGCTATGCAAGGATGAAGAAGGCAACAATGTTGATCAGAAAGAGTTCAGAAGAATTACTGGAAGTCTACTTTATCTCACGGCTTCAAGGCCAGATATAGCATATGCAGTGACTTTGTGTGCCAGATTCCAAAGTGACCCAAAAGAATCTCATTTAACTGCAGCCAAAAGAATCCTGAGATATGTTAAAGGAACCCACAACTATGGACTCTTATACAAACACAGTGCAAACATACAGTTGTTGGGATTCACAGATGCTGATTGGGATGGTGATTGCACTGATAGAAGATCCACATCTGGTGGAACCTTCTTTCTGGGAGAAGGATGTGTTAGCTGGTACAGCAAGAAATAGAATTCTGTAACATTGAGCACAGCTGAAGCAGAGTATGTGGCCGCTACACATGCATGTACTCAAATGATTTGGATGCAGGTGCAGCTATCAGATTTGAGGATTAAAGCTGAAAAACCATTGAGGATCTTATGTGATAATCAAAGTGCAATTGGGTTGTCTAAGAATCCTATCCAACACTCCAGATCCAAGCACATTGATATAAAATATCATTTCATCAAAGAAAGGGTCGCCAGTGGAGACATCAAGCTAGACTACATTCCTACTCAAGATCAGGTGGCAGACATTTTCACCAAAGCTATGCCTACGGAAAGATTTGTTGAATTGAGGCTGAAACTTCATGTTCAGCCTTCTACTCTCACTTGAGGAAGAAAAAGGTTCCTCCTTATTCCCTAAATTTTTGTATTCTTGTACTTACATGCAGGGAATTGAAGGATATGAGTGCATCCCCTGAGGGGGAGCATTGGTAGTTGAAGATGTGCAGGTTCCAGAAGCTCTATACTATGAGTTTGGCTTTCATTCATCCCTTTGCATTTGTTGGCCAATAAGGGGGAGAAATCATCAGGCACACGACATTCTCTCAGTGTGCTTCGGAGTATTGACAACCAAATACAAAGGGGGAGATTTTTGTGCCCAAGTGAAGTAATTGCATTTGTTGTTAATAACTTATCATGGTGTGCCATCTGATGAAGTACATCTTGAAGATTGATGATTACAGAAGCATTAAATCTGACGATTGTTGAGCTGATCATTAAGTTCCAAGAACTTGTATCAACTGGATACAAAGTCACAACACTTTTAGAAGACCATGCATTGTCTTCACAATGCATGAGGAGATGAAGAGAGCCATCCACAACTTCTAAGTGGATGAAGTGAGCTGAAGAAGAACATGTACTAATCCTTAGTGCATGACAATGTGAATGTGATCCAACTTGACCTCTAATTGGATCATTGAAGAACATTGAAGAATTATTTGATTCAGGAGCTTCGGTTGATGAAGAACCTTCGGAATTCCCTCCTAAGTTGTGAAATGTTGAAAAGTTATTAAGAACATGAGGAGGAGATGGGTAATTCCTAAGAAGAAGAAGAATTATGAAGAAGATGGCTTGGAATGTGGCATTTGGCTTGAACTTATGGAAGAACTTTGTATTTGACAAAGTATTATTCTTTGCCTTAGCCAAAAAATTGGCCAGCCAAGGCACCTTGGGGGTTCAACCCCAAGGCATGGGCACTAAGGCACCACGCCCATAGGGGAACCCGTGGGGCGAGCCAGGGCGGCAGAGCGCACCCGCAGGACACCGCATGGGCGCCTGGGGCACGCCCGGAGGAGCGCAGAGGGGCCGTGTGTAAGCCCCCCGAGGGCACGCGGTGGTGAAACCCGCGCACCCGGAGAGCATAGTGGGCGCTAGGAGCGCGCCCGCAGGAGCAGTGAGGGGGCGCAGAGCGCGCCCGCAGGGAGAACTCGGTGCGGGGCGGCACCGAGAGGGGAGGAGATTCAACTGGCCGCTCATGGGAGCGTCAGGGTGATAAACCGCGGAAAATCCGCGGAAGGCTTCGATGTGGGACGCGCAAAAAAAATCCCGGGAGCAAATCTCCGCCGTCCGTCTCATTATGCGCTTGATCTGCGCCGCACGATCCATCCACGGCGCCGCGATCTAATCCAGGCCGTTGAAGATCTGATCTGACGGCCCCAGCATCGTCTCCCACCTTCGGCCATGCAGAGCCTTCCCGCGAGCCGCCGCCTGAACCAGAGCCCTCCGAGCATACGAATTCGAGTTCCCGGCTGTCTCTTTCGAAGCCGAAGGCACCAATGAGTTCGTCTGGCCAAAACGAACCCATTCATGTATAAACATATGCATGCATGCAAAAAATGGAGATCTTCGAAGAACGGCCGAGGCAAGCAAAGCTGCCGAGGCCTCGGGGTGTTCGTGTTTTGCATGGGATGACCAAAAAGAAGGCCGTGCATGCGTTCTAAGTCGCATGCACGTGAAGGAAACCGAAAAATGGAAAACCCGCATTAAAACAGAGAAGAAGAACGAGATACGCGGAAGATATTTAACGCGTTTTAAGTTTTCAAAGACCCCGCAGATTACGGGCATTCAAAGCGTATTTCCCCGTGGATCATCCATGCACCTCCACTGCCTATATAAAGAGGAGTCTGAGGCCGAGTGAAGGCTGCTGATTTTTTTGTGAAGACCCGCGACGCTCTCTGCCTCGCGAAGTAAAATCATGCGCATCACTTGCGCGACAGGAGGCTTCAAGTTTTGTTCCACGCATCACTTGTGCGAAGAAGCCCCGTGCAATCTATTTGCACGGCTGAAGTCCTCGGTGCCATCCTTGGCCCGAAGGTGTTCCCTGCGCGCTAATCCTTTGCACGACAGGAAGGAGAGGAGCTTGCGCGACCTTGCGCGCTCCCTCTGTGCACCGCGCCCCCTGCGCGGTAGGCACTTGTGCGCCCAAGGTGTCCTTGCACCCTTGTGGCTTGTGCACCTCGTGGTGTTGCATCCTGTGCACCCCGCGGCTCAAGACACCTGAGCGGCAGTGTTGAAGAAGAGGAGGCCGCGGCTCAAGCATTCCCTTGCGCGCCTCCTTTGAGATCAAGTGAAGAAGACCACCTACGGACAGTGGGTGTGTGCCAAGTGAAGAAAGAGCACCTCGGGCAGTGGGTGTGCTAAGTTGAGGAGAAGGCCGAGGACCTTTGTGCGTTGGGTGCAAAAGGAAGACCACACTTTGTGTGTTTATAAATTGAAGAAGAAGGACAAGTTAAGTGTGTGCACTAAAAGAATGAGTAGTGTATGTGTGCACATGTGAAGAAGATCAACTTTGAGAAGAAGAGGAGTACACACTTATGTGTGTGAATACAAAAGAACTGATCATTCTAAGTGATTGGGTTTTTGGTGAGCAAGACCAACGAGATCTTTTGAAGACTGTTGAAGCTACTTGAAGTTTTGAACAACACCTTTGAAGAAGAGAAGTGGAGCCATGATGAAGATGATGCTGTGGAGTTGGGGGGTTTTAACCAACTTGTAATTGGGGGGGTAACCAGTTACTGTGTAATCATCTTTTGGAATAGTGAAGAATCCGTGTTGGGGGGTGTAACCAACACGGCAAGGAGTAGGTCTTTGTACCGAACCTTGTAAATCTTTGTGTTCTGTGCTCTCATTATTACTGCACCACTAAAAGAGTAGATCTAGGCTTTAACCAGCTGCAGAGGTTGAATTGATAATCCAAAGGGAACAATTCATAAAAAGAAAAAAAGTTATCACTGATTCACCCCTCCCCTCTCAGTGATCACAACCGATCCAGGCATTTCAATTACCCATATTAATTGTGAATGTTCTTGATATGGTATTAAATGGAATTCACGAAAAGTTTTGATGGTGATAGAACATTATCTACGACAAGTGAAATACTGTGAAAATATTTATTTTCATGAAGTTAAGAAGAATAATTAAAGAATATAGACATGAAAAATTTATGTATATATATGTCATTATGAAGAATAAAATATGAAAATTGTTTAACAGATCATAAAGATTGGGGAACTTTGTCAATAGTGAGAAATTGTTTGCAACATGGAATATTATTGATGTTCCTGAAAATATTCATTTTCATGCGGATTTGATTTTAAGGTCATGTAATATCCCGATATTTGGGATGAAGTTTTGATGATGGGTTTTCTTGTCAAATGATTTTTTACAATGTCAGGTTCCATGAGGGGTCATCCAAAACTCATTAGAAATATGGAAATTTGATAATTAATGATTTTTGGAAATTGTAAGGATATTTTTTGAATTTGAGCTTGCGAATGAGGCTTCCATGTAAATGAGGGTTCATGGGTTTCATATGAAAATAAAATAGTTCACTAAAAATCAATAAAATGATTACATAGTATGATATTTTACATATATTTCGTGTTGTATTCTTGTGAGTGATTATAAACAATTTATCATACTATTTTAGGTAATTCAGTGGAATGTCAAATCAGGTAAATAGAACACAATTGAGATTTCCATGCATAGTATGCCAATCGTCAATAAAGTGATGTTATAGTATAATATTATATATATATATATATATATGTTATGAAATATTCATGTGATGTGAATATAAGAAATTTAATATTATATTTGTGGTACATTTATTGGAATATAAAATCAGTTTGATAGAACACATTTGAGATGCCAATGCATAGTATGCTAAACATTAATAATGTGATTCCACGGTACGATATTTGACATATATTCTATTATCTATTCATGAGAAGTGGATTGGAAAAATTTAGTATACTATATGTGAAATATATAGTTTAGAAGTATACTAATAGGGAATTTCATCACTAAATTTCTATGGTGGTACGTGAATGAAGAATTCCCAATAAATTTCATGCTTCATGGATAGTAATTCTTTGAAAAATACCATGCATTATGTGGTGATGGTCCTCTGTGGGATTCCATCTAGTTCACAGATGAAGATTTCTTCACAAATGCTGAGATGCTTTTTGGGTTATGTCCTTTGTAGATAGCCATGCTAATGGGTAATATGAAGAGATGAACCTATTTAAACTTCATTGCATGATTCAAAAATCATCACGTGCTTAATGGATTGATAACCACAATTTTTTTCCAATAAATACATTGATAACCCTCTCACTAAAGACAATCAATAATTTCAGGGAAGTATTTATTTTGAGAAGAATTTATTATTCTTCTCCATTTGGGTTCTATAAAGCAATTTTTTCTATTATCGAAGGACAAAATGTTATGTGAGGTGTTATTCTAAGAGAGGAACTATGCGAAGTGTATTCCTTTTCTAAGTGGTGAAGTGTAATTCTATTTTATTTTTAGGTGAAGTTATCTGAAAACATCAAAAATAATTAAAATCATATTCATGAATCAGTTCTCTATGATTCAATAAAGTCAAACATTACTACACAAATTTTCATATATGTTATGCTATGATGATTTCATGATCCTAGGAAAAATTTTGAAAACAATTTGAAGATTATAATGTGAATATAAAAGTGATGTGCTATTTGATGCAAACATCTTCTCACTCTTCATTAAAAAAGTCAACCAAAAGTATGAGGCATATCAGATATTCTATGTCGTGATCATTTAATGGTCATAAAAACAATTTAACAATCTATTTGAACAATGTATAGTGAATATAAAAATAATGTGTTGTTAAATGAAATAATAAATTAGATAAGAATAAAATAAGTGTATCATTAGTACACTACATATCATACATGCTATGCTATAATCATTTCATGATCATTGAAAAAAAATTGCATATTTTTTTAACAGTATAAAGTGAATAGAAAAAAAATTGCAATATAATTTGAACATCAGTACACTAAGAATCAAATAATTGGACCAATTGTATGCTACATATCATACATGATATGCTATTATCATTTAATGATCATTGGAAAAATATAGTATATTGATTGATCAATATAAAATAAATAGAAATCTTATGTGCAATATGATTCAGGAATCAGAAAACTAGTCATTAAAGAAGTGTACCAATAGTATGTGACGTATCCTAAATGATATGTTATGATCATTTCATGTGTTTAGTATCAATTTTGAATATAGTTTGATGTTTATAAATTTTATACAAAAATGGGATTTTCATTAAATAAACCTTGTTTTATGATGTATTTTAGTTGAGATTTTGGAACATATATTATGATGTGTTTTTCAAGTCTATATCTTTTATAAAATTATATTAAAGAAATTTTTTTCACCACTTGCACACATTAATTATGGTCGGGACATCATCATAAGAATGAAGAATCAATTCCAATGATGAACCATGAGAAATTTATAATCATCAGTAACGACTCGAATTTGATAAGACTGAAAATAGAATATACTTTTTGGAGAAGTTAGTCAGGTGTGAGCATTCATGAATCTATGAAGACTTGGATAATTCAAGATCTGGTGTGAATGGATTTCGAGACCAACTAGCTTATTTCAAGAAATTTATGTTGATCTTGATGTACATTATGAGTATATAAGATCCAATAAACTCGTGGAGGAAGTCTTATTTCAAGTTTTGTAGGAGAAAACAGAAGAAAACATTGATATTTTTATTTCGGGATCATGAACATTGATATAAAGATGCTTGGGACAGGGGTTTCTAACATGTTAAGAAGAGTCTCGGGTCTGGGGTGTCTAACCAGTCTATAATATGGATAAGAGATTATGGTTGAGGTTTCTAACCAACCATGGAATAATATTTGGTTGATGACATGTAGAATCAGGATTAATTGGAGAATTAACTACTGGGATGTTTGGAGTAGGTCATGATGATAGTTATGGAAAATTCAATGCACATTACAAAGCTGTAGTGTTCTCCACTGATGTAACTTGTTGATGATGCATTGAGGGTAAGACAGTTTGGGGAAGGTCTCATACATTTTGTTCAATATCAAGTCAATGTGTTCATATTGAACTCTCTTAATGAGATAGTGAATCCGGAAATGATTACATAGAAGAACCTGAGAGGGGTTGGGGGTGCAGAGTAGAGTAGTATAGTCTCTCAGCCCAGTTGTTCAGCTTCCAATAAAAGAAAAAAATGTTTTTCGGATTATGGTGAGATGAGAACCATACAGACCACTAGAATTGGTAGTTTAGTTTTCTTTTATCGGTGTGGAAGATGGGGACATATGAAGAATCATTGTCATCATGACCATATGGAGTGTTGATATTGTGACGGGATGGGCCATGTGAAACATTTATATAAGAACATCCTGACAGTATTTAGTGGAAGATGGTTATCCTCAACTATGGGTTCAAGAGAAGGATTCACAATTCTATATTAGGAAGGGAGCTATATTACTACGGTCTTTTTTGTCAAGGTGGTGGTGGTTGAGGTAGAGGAATTCAGGAACCAGTTATACCTAGAAATCAGAGTGGGATGACTTTGAGTAGTGAGGTTATATCACATGGTTTTGGTTTAGGATAAAGATATTTTTCACATCTAACCCCCATGTAGTAGGGTGTTCGACTATCTAGAGTGAGAGGTATGATCATAGTAGCTTCTACTCTTGAATATGTACTTTTTTTACAAAGTTGAATCACATAGTTTCACATTCTTACATGTGTTGGAATTTCAAAGGGTTTTTTTTAGTTTTACAAGGGAATTTTAATGCTTAACATTCTATTTGGGATTACAAAATAGGATGTACATATGTGAATGGAGTTCCACCTTATGATTGGTGGGTTTCACATTTCCTTGGATATTTTTTACATTGAAATTACCATGTTTGATGGCATAGTTAGTTCAGACTGGATATTTTATTATCGATACTCTATTCATTTTTATAAGCATAGGGTGACATTCAAATCATTAAATCATGGGGTTTTAATTCACACCGATGAATTGGATGTCCATTAAATTTGATTTGGACCAAATCATCATGGGATGGGCATAAGGATAACCCAGATTGCAAGAATTTATCATGATGATAGGGATCGTATTAGTTGGAATCTCCTCCAACAGTTTATCATTTCATTGATGCCTTATCAAAATAGTTTTATTGTTTACCTCCTATATATAGGTTGAATTTTCCATCGAGCTAGTTCTAGGAGCATCATCAATATCCATTTCTCCTTACAGGATGGCTACTATGGACTTACATGAGCCCAAGAGGTATCTAGAGGACATAGAGGCAAATGGGTATATTTCGACCAATACTTCTCTAGGAGTTTCACTAATAATTTTTGATCAAATGGAATACAATACCGTTATAATTTTTCATGTATTACTAGAAATTGAATCAAAAGATTATCAAGAATGGGTATCTCTTTCTTGATATATATTACCATTTTGATAAGCATTGAAGAGAGCAGGTGTTCTCAAAAATTTATTTGAGATCCGGAAATCACCAGGTATGTGTTTGACTTAAAGACATACAACATATAAATTATTTTATTAGGTATGATTTGTATGAGTATCATGTTATTTCATTGATCCTCATAAACTTTTCAGTGATTTTTAGGGAGCTAATGAACCTAGTTTTTCATATTTATCTAGATTCTTTTTTTGTGGTTATCGTGGATGATATCTTAGTGTATTCTCACAATCGACATGACCATGGCCAAAATCTTAATATAATTTTGGATGAAACTAGAGAGAATAAGTTATATGATAAGCTCACAATGTACCACTTTTGGAAGGATAAGATTCACAACCAAGGTCATATTATCTAAGATACAATAGTATCAGTTGGCCCATAGAAGTTGAGAGTTGTAGTTTCCTTGGACAAGACCAATAATGTCTTTAAAATACATAGATTCTTGGGGATAGTGGGGTATTATAATCATTCAATATAGTAATTCATATTCCTAGCATCACCTCTTATAGGAATGACCAAGAATGGTGTGAATTTGGTATGGATAGATACCTGTGATATAGCCTTTCCGGAACTGAATGGGAGACTAACCTCAGCACTGGTTATGATTCTTCCAGATCGGGGAAGAAGCTATAATATGTATTTTGATTCATCAGGTATCAAGACAGAATTAGTTCTGAGGTAGGGTGATAGAGTCAGGATGTGCAGGTCTCGGTAGTTGAAGACACATGATAGGAATTAACTAACTCTTGATCTAGAGTTAGATGCATTTCGACAGGGATTACACTGTTAGAGAAAATCTTTACTGTGAGATCATTGTGTCATGTAATAATACCACAAAATTATCAAGTTCTTATTTTCATAGAGTGATATGAATTTGACATAGTAAAGGTTGGTGTAGAAACTATAGTCTTTTAAATTTGAGCTAGACTACCCACCAATAAAGTTATTGTGGTGACCAATGCAATGAGAATGTGGACTCAAATATATGTAGTATAGTAGGTCAATACTGAGTGCAAGATTATGGATTTGATCTGTGAGCTTCACTTGGAAATCCAGGTTATTTAGGGTAGAGTTTTCATAAATCCTTATTTGTTAACTATACCCCTCAATATAGAGTAAGAATGAGATACTAGTTGAAATAGAGGACCTAGTTCTATAGGAGAGTGTGGCAGGTGAAGACCTGGATCCAAGATAGACTATGGTTTATAATGATATCATGTGTATACATGGATGTATATGGGTTCAAAAGACATAAGTGAGGATATGATGTAGGAGTTTCATGCCTCAGTTTGGTATGTTCATAGAGGCGTTACCATGATGTATTGGGACATACATCTTCAGTTCTAGTGGTTGAGGATGAAACATGAGGTTGCTAGTTTTGTTATGTGGTGTTCCACCTATCACCTGGTGAGTGAAGAAAATTAGTGACCATCCATACTTTTACATTAGTTACCTATTCTTGAGTAGAGATGGGATGATGTTAGGATGGATTTTGTGACTGGTTTGACAAGGTCCCCTCGAGGTAGTGTTGTTGTATGTGTTTTTGTTGATTGGATCACAATTTTCTCATTTACTTCTGATCAAGGAGACCTTCAGTGTAGATGATCTTGGAAGGTTGTATATCTATATGATAATAAATCTTCAGGTGGGTCTCTTGTATTATCATTTAAGATAGGGATACTCAGTTTATGATTTTCTTATGGAATATTTTATACAGGTCGTTGGGTACACAGGTGCTTCCGAGCACAATATACGACCCTCAAAATGATGGTCAGTTAGAGAGTATGATATATGTGCTCGAGGACATGATTCATGCATGAATATTTGTGTTTTGGGGACATTAGGAGAGGCATATGACAATATTTGTGTTCTCATACAACAAAAACTATCTGGTGACTATACATATGGAACCTTATGAGGATTTTTATGTTCATCCATGTTGATTTCCCATGTCCTGGTAGAGGAAGGTGTGGTAGATTTACTAGGAACACATCTCATGAAAGAGACTTTTGTGAAAGTCTATTTGATCTGGGAATGGATGGCTACTGCATAGTGTAGATTAGAATCATAAAGTGATCATCATCAATGAACTATAGAGTTTGAGGTTGGGTATCAGGTGTTTCTACATATCTCACAAAGGCTGGTAAATAGATGTATTAAGAGATATGGTAAGATTTCACCACAATGTTTTGAGTCATTTGAGATTCATGATAGATTTAGGATGGTATCATGTATGTTTAAGTTTCCTTAGGGGTATCATAACATACACAACGTCTTCCCTTTATCTCAACTATTACATTATCACTAAGAATCATCTCATTTTCTGGAGCCTACGTATGTTGAGTTATAGATAGATTAATCCTTTGAGGATTATCTGATTCATATCATTAATATGAGCATGAGGGTTCTCTAAGAATAGTTACATCCTATATTATGGGTTATATGACAATATGATCATTTTCAAGACCACTCATCGGAGCTGGAGGCTAACATATGTGCTTAGTGGCCAGAGTTATTCTTAGGAAATTCTTTACCACCCTTCAAAGGAAAATTGAAGGACAAATTTTGATAAGAGTGATGATTATAAGATCTCATGTTTTCCTATGAGGTATAAATATTTCATTCTATTTGAATTCTTAATTACATCCTAATGTTAAGAAACTTTGGTATCATGGGGTTATCAGGGGTGTCCTTGGCTTGTTCAGAGCCCGAAACCCAACTCCTGGAAAAAAATATATGGGTTACTTGGTTATTGGTAATAGTGTGACCTAAGCCATAAGGTTTGGTGAAACCATGTGGTTCTGATCAAAGGAATTCTAGCGGCCGTACAGCTTGAATGAAGCATGCTTATGGAGTAAAATTCCATTGTGACGACCTCTACAATTTCTGATAGAGGGATAAGACACATTTTGTGAATGGTTTGAAAAACAATGTGCCATAATCGTGCGATTTTCCCCTCTATATAGTGAAGGGATCATAGACGGTGCATTGTTTGGAAAACCATGTATCCAAACCATGCAACCCATAGTTTTGATATAAAATTAAAATTCATTTCTTAAAAAAAATCAAAACCTAAAACCTAATTTATATTTCTCTTTACAATGGAAAAAACTCCTTCTAGATCTCCCCCTTGAACAAATTTTATATCTGTTGATCTTCTTCTTGAATCTAAACTCAGAATCTAGTTTTTTTAGTCTTACTAGATTCACACCCATTATTATTCATTTCATTTTGTTATTTTCGTCATTTGTCATGGAATCAACTATGCAATTAAGTGCAAGATAATATTCCCAATTTTTATTGTTTTTATTTGTTCATCATTTTTATTCTAATCTGAGCTGAATCAAAAGATGATACTATATTGGAACTCAAATACGAACCTCTGTTAGTTTCTTTATACATTTCACTTGGGTTTTGGTGCTTTATATGCTTTTTTATATTATTATACATGTGAAACCTTTTGGTTTCTCCATGATAAATAATTTAATTATTAAATAAAACATGTGGGAAAATGTTTAGTTTTCCCTTTAGTTCCTTGAGCATAGTTAGAGGTTTTCTCCCCAGCCTATTCCACAAATGGGGTGTGCCATGTGATTGGTGTTGTCTATTCATACTGTTAAACAACCTATGGGGTGAGTGGTTGAGCTTTCATTATTCACTATTATATGTGAAATGAATTAAATTTATTACTTGGGAAATGGTCTACCACCTTCACCATGTTATGCATGATGTGAATTGTATACCTTTTTAAATTTGAATGGTTATATGAGTGGGTTACCTCATTGAATGTATTTGAATTTGAATTTTTATATGAGTCGGAAGGACTCGAATATTTTGATATTATGACAAGATAATTGAATTGAGTGATGGATATTTCTATAGCATTACATGGGTGTTATACACCATGGGTCAAGATTTTGGTAGTAGATTCCCTGAATGAGATAGCTCCTTCAGTCATGATTTTGTGTGATTCATTGGGCCTTTCTACCCCTTGGATTTGGATTTCATGGGATTATAGTGGACATGGTGTGTTGAAATTCGCATTGGACTGAAATTCTAGCCTAATAGAGTTTCTAATGAGATTCTACTAGGACCCAACAAGGATGCCTTGTTCTACTATACCATGGATTCAACCCCATAGGGTCTGAAACTTTTGTTATATATGTCAATTGTGGTAATTGTGGGATTCTTGATTATACTGAAAGGTCATATTTGATATAATATAAAGGTTATAAATCATGGTTGTGGTTGGTATGATATACTGGATATACAGCCTTATCATGGTTTTTATTTCTGTTGCACCATACAGTTTCCATGTTTGATTATTTTGATCCATGTTTTGTAGGAATCCATAATAGGCTTGATAATATCACCTTAAAGTTATTACTTTTTTCATTGAATGTTTACTTTTATTACTATCATATCTATTATATACCTTTCACACTTATTATATTTTATTATTCATCCAAGATTGTAATAGAAAATGTTAGTGGTTGCCTACTTTTATTTTAAATCACACCTTATCTCGGGCCACCATTCGGTACCCAGATAGACATTATAAATGAAGGTTAGAAAAAAACAGCAGAAGTTTTGTTCATTAATTTTTTCCATGTCTAAGAGTAGGGGAGAACATGATGAAACTGTGGCTTTTGATGTTATCAGGACATAGTTATTTTTTTCTCCTGTTATACATGTATTATATTGATGCCTATATACATATTTTAGATTATTTGTGGGCACATGACATGATATATCATATTGTTATATGATATTTCTTTTATAATTTTTGTATATATATTTCTTTGGATGTTATCTCCTATTCAGTTATTAATGTACTTCCGCTAAGGCAGGTTTCTAGCACAGTTGTCTAAGTGTCTATTTATGCTTATTATTAATTGTTATATTGCTTCTGTTATTGACCTATTTTACTACTAACATTGTGTTTTGTTATATTAATAGGGAATATATCCCCCTGACACACCATTATCCCTCGCTTCTAGTCATCATCATCTGGTGTTTGGGATTATTCACTTGAGGCCATGTGGATAACCTGTCTTGGATCACCGTTTAGTGGCATCAGGGTCCAATATATGACACTCCAAAAAATTTAAACTAACCAAACTCACAATGCACAATGGAATGAAAATTCCAAATAATTTTAAATAATTATGATAATCAATTTACTGTTAATGTTTTATCTTTAATCTTGAATAGATTAGATGAAAATTCATTCATAAAGGAATGGATACTCTTCATTAAAAAATACAATCTCTAGAAAAATAAATGAAATATGTAGTTAAATGAATAGACTCGTATGGGTTTTCCCATTGATCTACACTACCATAGGCTCCTGGTATTTTAGTTGACCATGTCTATATTAAATCAATTATTATTCCTCCTCCCTTTTCTATAGTAACTCTATATGAATCTTCTATCCAGTACCACTTGATAATAAACCAAACCATCAGCTCTAAAATAAGGATATCAATTTTTCTAATTAATGTTTCCCTTCATATTTATAAAAAAATAATGGGAAAATTATTTTAAATTATTTCAATATTCAATCAATCCTTTTGAAACTTCACGAGAGTACAACAAAAGAATCATGATTTCATTAAGGTGGTAGTAGTATAAATTTCATTAATTACTGGGGTGAAAAATTAATTCCATGAACACCTATTTTTTATTTCCCATCTGAATCAACCCACAATCATAAAATCATATTATCCTCTTTGAATGAATCCATGTTCATTGGAATAAATTGCGAAGTGTGGAGATTAAATGGTTAAATCATCTTTTCGTCATACCCTTTTGCAATGAATGATCCATGTGTCTATCTTTATTTCCCATGACCTTAACATAGTGACCAATTTGAGTTCAATTACTCTTAAAGATTCACAATTTATGGAATTTTATGACTTCATATGCATCATATAATTTACATTTCAAATGAATTTAAAATTCTTATAAATGAAAACATCAAATTGTTAGGAAAAATTTCATACAGGACTCAGAAATATCTCAGTGGATCAAAAAGTGTCACTGGGGATAATATTTTTTTGTAAAGTAAAATATCCTATAAGATCCCTAAAATACCAAATAATTCCAAAAATCTCCCATGCAGCCCCCATGAGTTGTAATGTAAGTGAAAAATATCCCATGGGGTTCAAATTTATCATAAATAATAATCATATTAGTGATAATTAATTATCCTATGTGCGTATCAAAAGTCATACGAGATCAGAATTTTCTTCCAAACCCATATTTCAGAAATGTATGTTATCACATGTGGGGTAAATTATCCAATGAGGGATAAATTTACCTATATATAAGAATGAAATATCCATCAATGCAGGATATCTAAAAGTAAAACGTCATATGAAATATTATCTTACGATGTAGAAAACATTATCCTACATGATGAATTGTATTATGAGATAGATTATCTTGTGGGCAAAACATAACCAAAATTTTCTCATTTTGAGTTCAATAATAAGAAATAACAAGGAATTTTCTACATTAACACTATATTTATAGCTTTTTCAAATAATTTCATAAATGAAAAAACACATAAAAACAATGATTTATTTTACATTAATAATAATTAAGAATATATACTTAGAAACAAAAACTGATGTGATTTTACTTAAAAATAGTGAGGATTAAATCATTTAAATTCAAATGATAGATTTTGAATATAACAGCTATATCAGGAAGTTTAACATCAGCTGGATTATTACTATAAATATACATATAATAAATGTTTTATTTTCTATTAAGTGGGATTTTATATTAAGAAATAACTAAAATCAATACTCAAAAATGAACATATCATCACTAACAAAAATTTCCATGAGTGTCATAGAAACATGAACATATTACTAACGTATGATAGTAAATATAATGTGTTGGATTCCTCACTACCTAATGATGTTCCATAAGAAACTAGTGAGTGTGAAAATTATTCATATTATAGGAACTTGGATTATGCATTTAATGGTTACATCATTATGTAACCATCAAGGATATTCCAATAATGGTTTTTTTATTTTAAAGATAAAACTCTTAGTTGTTTTAAATGATTTATTATTTTGAAAAAAATTAGGTATCCATTCATTATTAATGGTTATTGTTCCACAAAGATTCTAGAAATAGATCACAAAGCTGAAACTAAACTATTTCAAGTAGAAAAAAGAGGTAAATATTCATTTTTAATTACATTTTGGTAATGTAAATTGTATAAATAGAAATATATAATTGAAAATTCATATATTATATTCCATTAGAATTTTTAGGTATTATAAAAATTAAATTAATATTTATCTTGGTAGGATGATAAATGAGGCTTCAATTAGGGTGAGTTTGACAGTATCTTAACCATGAATTCATCAATAAATAAGTATATATTATAAATTTTTTATAAACTCACATTTCCTTAAACACATATGATTTATAGTGTTATTAAAAGGATAAATTACACCTTTATTATCAGGGTGACATTGATATTGAGTACTGAAAAAAATTTATTATCCTTTTATGTTATTATTTAAAAATAATAGCATTAAGATCTATCCATATTCCAAATATAATGATATATTGGATCTCATGGGAGTTATAATATTAAAAAAAGACATTATTTCATTTGTTTTTGTGTTATGATTTGAATCATTTTTCAAGGATAATTCTATAAAAAAAATGAATCAGTAAAACAATGTTTTTTTTGTGAGTTATTGAAATATTACTAACGATATTCTATAAATCCATATAATGGAAACTAAACGTTAAAATGAGAGATTGTTTTAATTTTATAAAGGGAACATATATAATTTTGATAGTGGGAGAAATAGATAATATATTAAATTCAAGTCTTAAGATGCATACAATTTTCAAATAGTAATAAATTCTATAATAGTTCATGGAAAATAATATTCTTGAGACAAATTGTTTATAGGAATGTTGGAAGCAAAGATAAATGTATTATAGTCACTATATTAAGTGATATTGTATTTATAGAAGATAATAAATCATAATCTTTCAAGGAAGGAGTTGATAGAAAATAATCTTGTAAATGGAATGTAGATATGAATTCATAAATAGATTCCTTGAATGAATACAATGGTAGAATTTTTGTATAAATTATTACTATTGTGAATCCCACTAGGTCCAAAGTGGTTTTCAAGAATGTTCTCAATAAGGATGGTAAATAATTACCTATAAATAAATATAGTATGATAAATTATTTATGATATATACAGATGGTTGATCAAATGATACATTTTCATAAATATATATTATAATTTATTTAAATTATAATTATTATAGAAGTTTACGATGATAATTCATGACACACTTCATGTCATAGGTATTCTATTATTTGGACCTAGTTTATCTCTATTTTGGTTGTACAGTTTTTAGGAGTTAGGGGTTAAAATTTTGAATTATATAAGAAAAAATTCAGGTGCATGATTTGTACGTGTTTAGTATTAACTGGTTGTTAACTGTGTGATATGGATTATTTCGTTCCATTGGATTTTTTCACAGCTTTAGAATGGTTTTTATAATTTTGAATATTTCTTGGAAAACCATGTGATTGGTTAGGATTGGGTCTAGAGGTGGTTTCATGGATTTATCATGACCTTTCTAGCCATATGGTTGGTTTTATTTAACAATGCACTTCAGTTTTCAAGGGATAGTAGAGACCACATGGTTAGCACAGAATTTTCATAACCATACAAACAAACCATTTGATCGATATGAGTTTATTATAAATAGAGAATTACCCTAATAACAATTGTCATCCTGGCCCAATTTTAACCCTAATATCACATTAGTATGACCCAAAATTTCTTTAACACCCTAGGACATTCTCCCATGGGCCTAATTTTGATTTTCTATCAATTACAGTGTATCTCTTTAAGGTATGTGTAAAAATCATCTTCATTCTTAATCCACTCTCTAGATTTACCCTCAATCTCTTGTACCCTAAATTCATTGGAACCCAAATGGGTTTTGATGAAAAAATATATGGTTTTATTTCTGGAAATGATTATTTATATTATGAATCTATAATTGTGAGGAATATATGTCTTCATTTACGATTAATATTTTCAATGGAAACTAGGTTTCCTCTATTGGTGTTATAGGTGTCTCTATATAAAAGTTATTTTTCAAGGAAATATTTATCAATATTTTTTTTATTTTTAATTCAACTATTGAAAAAGGTTTAATTGATATCTATTAGGGTTGATTTATGAAATTGAATAATTTTTATAGAAAATGATTTAAAAGTGGGTTTTCATTAAAAAGAATTTTATACGCATCATGTTTTTGATGAAATGTCTCATTGATGACTTGGATTATAAAATAGTTTTCCCATAATGTAAGGGATAATTATATTCCTTTTTGAAATATTTTATTAAATAATGGGAAGTATCTACGTGAATTTATTATGAAAACATATCACATGTGAACCTTAGGTACTTTAGGTTATGGACATATGCAAACCTTAGTGAGTATAGAACCACTAAGGGTTATGGGTGTGATATTGATATACTATGTTAGGTTTTGATATCATTAATATTCAAATTATATTGTATTATTGTTTCTTTTGTGTCATAGATATGTTTTCCCATATGATAGATCCCATTTGGGCATGGTTTCATTCATGATTGTGATGTTTCTTTCATTGATTCCTCAAATGTTTACATTTTGATGTATAGAAACTCTTCATTTCATCCCTTTATGAAATCATTCATATTTATTTCCAAATTTTTATGGATTTTTATATGTATTATTTTAAAGTAAAATCAATGTATTTATTAGTAAAAAAATTTTCAAATGAAATTAACTAGAAAATGGTTTTTAATTTAAGATCTAATAGTTGCATAGAATATGGATTCATGGTGGTATACTATTTTGAATTTACCTCAAACCTTGTATATTCTATTAGTAATATGCATACTTGGATTTATAGGATCAATTTAATGGTAAGGTTTTCATGTAACTTGATGAATGCTCTTAGATGATGTCTCTTCATGAGGATTTTGTAAAATCATGAGGGTTGGCCACATGGATGCTTGGTTTTGGTCTTGGACATAAGTAGTTTCTGGGATTATCCTTTTCCCTTATTTTGTTCTATTTCATGGTTGTGTACCTCTTCTTAAATTATATACAATGGTTCTATATCATTATCGTATTATATATGACATATGATAAATTTTTATTTCAAGTTAAAATCATTCAAATGATTGTATGTGTTGACACCTTGGATCTTATCACTAGTCCATGATGATAAAAAACTATCTTCCAATGTGGTAGGCTTGCTTATGTTACATGTCAAGTCAAACTAGGGTGGTTTGTTACAAAATTTCACCAATTGGAGGTTTATTTTGTGGTTTATTAAATACTATAGTTACGAACATCTAGTCTCAGGTGGTAAGTGTGTAAGTGTGCCTGCTCAACTAAATTTTATATCTAATCTTTATTTACCTTGAGTGGTCAGGGATTATATCATCAAGATTCAATTCTCGATTTCTCTTTCATTTAAATAAACCTTATCAATTTTCTCTACTGGTTTCTACAATTTTGTTCAATCATTGTTATTTAAGTGATTTTGATATTGATTCTTTATGTATATATTTTAATTCAGAGATGTATTGCAATTATAATAACTTGTTTCCTCTTGTGTTTAATAGATAATGTCTCATGAAGAATCTCTTTCATTCTAAGGGAAATAACTATTGGAAAAATCCCATTCAAAACCGCTTAATTCATCCCTTTTTAATGGAAATAGCAATCTAGGCTATTCAATCACAATGTCAATATGGTTGTGAAATCTAAGAGTGGATAGTGAATTATCCTCTGGATATTACCAAGAAAATTACACCAATATTCCTTGGTGATAAATGATCCAATGGACCTGGGGAATAGATTGAGAGAAATGAAAATATTTTCCACTTTTTCGGGGTCTAGAGTACTATATCATGGGAATTTCCACTTATATTCTTGAAGTTCCTAAAATTAAAAGGTTGGATTCCATCATTGTAGACAAATTACACAAGGAACTCACATAGATAACTTTTAATTAGTCCTTCAATAATATGTTATATCCTATGACCTTACATGTGGAAAATTTTTGGTAGTTTGTCACTTGGATCAAGGAAACCATTTTGTGATGGAGTATGATACTCATGTCACCAAGTTATTTCATCTCTATCCATAACATGGTAATAATGGGTACCTGAAGGCCATATGGTTTTAGATATGTCTGATTCTAGCAATTTTATTGATGCTTATGATCATATGCTTGATGACCTTTACAGATGTAGTTTATAATGTGGTTATAGATGATGCAGTCTTAGTTTGGAAATAGGTCTTAGTGGGGAATAAATTATTATAGTGGGAAGTAAGGGTGTTTCACATATACTAAAAAGGAATCATTCTTATGGTTTTGTATTTTCATTGGGATCTATTAAAGGGTATTCATTAGTAAAATACAATGTAGTTTTCTTCAATTGTAGAATACCTAACCATTACTAATTCTAAAAGTATAGAAATATCCAATCTCATCCATCATTGTGGACAATTTGGCCTCCTTAATTGTTTTAATAATAGTTCCATATAGAAGTAGAGTTGGATAAACCTTACCAAAGGATCCAATGATCAGTTAGAGGCTATGAAAAGGTTTTTGATCTCATTATAATGTTATGGGGGATAATTAGAAAATTAGTAAATCTCAGATAGGGGTTCATTTTGGATTCCTTTATACAGTATAGTGTGAATGAGATAAATATGAAGTGGTTCTGACTACTATGATATGCACAATGTTTATTTCTTCTTATATAATATTTTATCTATTTTATACCTATTCAACCCATTACTGTATATCATTAAATTTGTTCAATTTATTGGGATTATGCTCAGAGCTTATGTAATTCATTATATATCATTCTACTACCTTATGATGGTGTAAAGAGTAGTATTTTATATATTCCATGTGTCAGGGTATGATCGCCAACCATGAGGTCATATGGAATTTCCTAGTTCTTGGTCTTAATATCATTGAACATGCCTTTGAAATGGATTGGATGGTTCATTTTGAGTCCCATGTTGATTGTTATCATTTTCATATTTACTTTATATCTCCCAATGGGGTTACTTGTGTCTTTCAAGGTGAGTGGTATCCTATATCTTGGTGAGTAGGTAATATTTTCCTGATGATAGAATGATCTCATGTAAATTTTTAGAGATGTTTATTGAGTCCATTTATCTTTATTAAGGTGTTCTATTTTATACTTTTTTGAATAGGGAACATAAAGACTTTCTTAGTAACATATTCTAGTTAAATTCCCCAAAAATAATTCCAGTTTACTATTGAAATGATTCTAGGGATTATCCTCATCTCCTCACCATATTATAATAGGAAATCTACAGAGTAAAATGAAATTATTTTTCAGATTGAGTTTCCTAAGTCCAAAATATTTGTTTTTATGAGGGTTCACCTTATACTTCTCTAATTCTCTACATAAATAATCATATGGCAGCCTTCAATTTTGCCAGGACTACCAAAATTTTAATAAAATGACTCTTCATAAAGGGTACACATTTTTTATTATTGAAGATATGTTTGGTCAACTTATGGTGTTTTGATAATTTTCTAATATTGATATGTGATAACGGTGACATCAGTTAAGAGTCTGAGAGGTGTATATTCAGAAGACTACATTCAATAAAAAGTAATGAATTTATGAGTATTTCGATATTCCATTTGGTATTGTTAACACTCATGTTGTCTTTATGTATTTTATGAATTATATCATTTATTGTTAATTTCACCCCTTCATGGTTGTTATTGTGGATGCTATTTTTGTGATTTTAAAGACTAAATAAGATCTCAGAGATCTTATGGATATTGTTCTCAGAAATGCGAGTTAACATCATATGTATTGAAAGATAACTAAATTCGATTTTTTGATCTGAAAAGAGATGTTTCTGGGATATGTTATATCTGAGAGATGTATCTCATTGAATCAAAAACAGGTTCAGGAAATGATTTCCTTGGATTAACCCAAATTGGGTTTGAGTTTTAGATCTTCATATTTTTGAATGGTTATTATAGAAATTTCATTCCAAATTTCTCCATGATTCTTATCATATATTAGAGTTATACTATAAGTGTATTGATTATGAATGGAATGATAAATCTCAATGATCATTTGAATAAATTAATGTGAGGTTGACTTTATATCTAGTTTTTATTCTTTTGTAATTGGGTTTTTGATACCCCATATTTCTTGATGCCTCAACTACAGGATTAGGATTTGTTCTAATGTAGGGGAAAAAGGGAGTGGTATATGGATCTTAATAATTAATCCCTCATGATAAGAATTATCCAAACAATGATCATGAATTTCCTACCATGATTCATTCTATAAATACTTGGAACCAATATCTACTAATAGATATTTTTAATATAAATATGTATTATATGTTCCTGATGTATATTTCTTCCTAGAGGTATATTAACATATAAAATAGATATTTTTTTGGGTATCTTCACAATTTTGATTTTGATATTTCATACACACATTGAAAATATAATGTGGTCACTAATTAATTAAGAAACAATTTAAAAAAACAGACTAGGAATGAATCTATGGAAGAATGGTCATTCATGAATTTATTAACTGACATGTGGTTTGACATGGAAGATCGTGATGGGAAGGAGTACTTATGTTGTGTGAATGTTGATTCTTTATTTAGTAAATTGATGCCTCCAAGACAAGAAATAGACACATATATTCATCATTTTAGTTAAAATACTCTATGGTAAAGTGACCATGGGTAATTTAACTGAGTCTCCTTTTGTTGTTTTTCATTTCTGACGTATATTGGTCATTCTAATACATTTTTTATAGAAATTGATGGATTGTGGGAATCTGTCAAATTTTTCCAGACACACTGGGACTACCAAGATGAATCATGATTTTAGATTTTTTATTAGTTTTTGGGGACGAGGTAGTCGATTGGGGATTTTGTATCATGATTCTTTATATAAAAAAGATTAAGTTAGATTACCAAAGACTAGATAGTTTTTTGTTTCCTTTATCAATTATAGTATGTATGTGGGATGAGATATGACTTCATTTTAGGATTAACATGGGATCCTATTGGGAAAGTCTTATTTTGGTGATCATTGATTTACGTTCAAAATAATCTCATTTTCATGACATTAAGGATATAAAAGAGGTAGAAGATCTCAGGAACACATATATATGATGGATCATGAATCTCTAGGATGTACCTTCTGTTATTATTTATAATATAGATATGTTATTTAAGTCATGGATATTTAAAGGTTTATATGTCGTGATAGGTATTCAATTGATGTTAACTATAGTGTACCATGCTCAGAGTGATGGACAAACTAAGAAATCCATTCATATTCTTTAGGATATACTTTAGGAAATATTTTTTTTATTTTGATGGTTCATGGGAAATGTAGTTGTCTTTAGTTGAGTTTCCATATAAAACAGTTATTAGTATTTGATTAAAATATAACCCTTTGAATACTTTTAAGGGTATATTCAAAAATATACATTATGTTGGGATGATTGTGGAAAATAATCATTGGTTGGACCAAATATTTTTCAATAGATTAGGAAGATTTTGGAGTTTATATGGAATATGATAATGATAGCATAGAGTAAATAGAAATCCAATGTGTACTATTATCATTTCCCGCATGAGTTATCAATATGTAATGGGTTTTCTCAAGGATTCACCACATTTGGGTTATATTAATTTGGGATGACATGGATTATTGGTAATAATGTCTATTGGAGTATTAAAAATCAATAATCATATTGGAAAGGTGGGATATTTGTTGGAATTTCTATCTCACATGGCATCAATTGGATATGTGTTTCGTGTTTTCCAACTAAGGAGGTATCAACCAGACCCTTATTAATTGTTATAAAGGGAAGATTTTGATCTTAATACAAACACCTTAGTAGATGAGATCCCAATTTAGATTATGGATCACTTAAATAAGGTTTTTTCTGGAAAAATGATTCCCTTTATCTATGTAATATTAAAGTGTGGATGGTATAAACACATGGTTTGGGAACATGAAGAGTGGATGATGCAGAAGTGGCATTTTTCCTTTGTGAGTTCAGAATCAGAAGATCATTTTAAGGAAATAATGTGTAATGTTGGGATGAATTTTAACACCCTCTGGGTCACATGTATACTATGTTTTGTGAATCTTTATTCAATATCATGGTTCTAAATGTGTTTAGAATTTAGGGATCAATAATTTCTACTTTGGGGAGAAAAAGCTAGGCATATGGCTTGTGAACAATTAGTAGTAACAATGTGATGATCATGAAATGTGTATTTATTGGATGCAAATATATTATGAATATTTTTAGAAAAGGTTTTTTAACGGATATAGTATCCTAGGAAAACCTTGGGAGAGGATTGGTTTGTATATAGTGGAAACTCCAAGGCTTTCACACAATTTATATAACTATTTGACTATTCCTAGGTAAACATAAAATTTATTTTTTAAGGTATGATTGTGAAAAAATGGTTAGTTCATGGATTGTCTAACTCTGAATCTAAACTGTGTGACTTGTATGGGTTTTATAAAATTAGGAAAATATCAAGACACACACAGTTTTTAACCAAAATTTTACCCTATTCTCCTATTAGATTGACTCATACATCCCTTCAAACTCAATAATGTTATCCCCTTTTTCATGGTGATTCTATATCTATTTAGGTGAATCTCTTCAAGGTATTAGATAATATCCACTTGATTCCTCATCTTTTCTCTAGATTTACCCTCATTCCCTCTTCCCCATAACTCATTAGAACCCTAATGGGGCTTGAAAAAAAGATCTATGGTGTTGGGTGAGGAATTAATTATTTTTATTATAGATCTAGGATTGTGAGGACTAGATATATTCATTCCCAATTTATTTTTTTATGGTGAATGTGTTTCATCGATTGGTGAGATTGTTGTCTCTACATAATTGTTATTTCTCATTGCACAACTGATAATTATTATGTTATCCTTTAGTTTGGATTATGTAAATGTGTGGTTTGGTATCAATCATTATGTTTTCCCTTGGATTGTCTTATGAAACCATATTCTCAGTCTATGAACACTATAAATAAATTCCATATAATCCCTCTGACATTCTTCAATTAAAATACATCAAAATTGAGGTATTTTTAAAAAACAATCCATATGATTCGATTTTGCTGAGTAAATGTTAATAATCATGAATTAAAATTAAAAAGTGGTAGACATAAAACCATTTTATGAAAACTTATAATAACAATGTGTATATTGGTCAACTATTTTCAAATTTTTATTTATATTATAATTTGTTACAAATATATAAATTTTATTGTTTGATTTTGAATTAATATATTCTATTTCCATATTATCCTATGTAAAGTAATTTAAGTTGAAATATTTGGTATAATTAATAGTGTGTAGTCTTAATAGGGTGTTTAGAGTGGGAATTAGTATTTAGTTGATCATAGTTGAGGTCTATAATGTGGTAAGTTAAACCTTATAGTGTAGAGATCAATAAGTTATTGTGAATTAGTAAAATCAGTCATTAGTGTGTTGGGCGAGTTATTTTTCGGAGGAGTTGTGTGTTTTGATCTTATTTGTAAATTTATTTGAGTCATGTAATGAAAATATAATCTCGATATAATGAAACTAAGGAGCATACTTGATGAAGTTGGGGAATATAATGTGGGACTTATGACATAATATTTTTTAAAGACTTCATGTTATCATCAAATTTTATGGTTTTTAGCATAACTATATCCAGAAAGAATATAAAATAATATATAACATGATATACGATATAAAAAATGAAACTATTTTTAAAATGATGTATAAATATTATATTACTTGATGAATTCTAAAGAAAGAAATAATATATAAGTTAAAATAGAACAAAGAATACAATAAATTTATTCATAAATTAACATATTATATTTATCCACTATCATTAACATAATTTCATCATTTTCCCCCTCCCTTACAAGTCCAAATACTTAAATATCATCAATGACAAATAGATCAATATTATGTTGATGATTGAGTTCATTTTCATAAAAAAAATATTCAACTTTATCACCCATATCACACATGTCTATTAGCTTTAGAAGCACTCCAACACTACCCCCTTCTTGACTCAATTATTGACATGTTTTAAAATTTATCATGTCTATACAGAATATATGGATCATGTTATATATTCTCACCTATATTTATCAATATAATAAAGTTAACATAATTAAATTTTATAGAATAATTCATTATTCCCTAATAAATATTTACTCTCTTGAATTTTAATAACACAAATGAAAATTTTCCATTATAATATAATTCAATAATGAAAATCAACATTCTAGAGTATTCCAACCAAGATAATTATATGAAATTTATATTATTTTATTGTTTTAAAACATTCATCATTCAAAACTATATAATACATGGATCCATAAATATTATAATCATAAAATATCATACACATCTTCCAAAGGTCCTCAATCTAAAAAGTAATACTAAATCAGGTTTTAATATTATAAAAACACCTTCAAAAAAAGGTAATACTCCCTTAAACTATATAACCTTCAGTAATAGATCCATAAGGTTTAGAATTATTTCATATAAAATAAATCAAATGACCTAAATACCTAAAAAAATAACATACCATAATAAACAATATATTTAATTGGTATGAAAATATTATTATTCTAATGATTAATAACTAAAATAAAAATACCACCCTATGGTATACATCCATCAATAAAAAATGATCCATCTTAGTTAAATTCCTCAACCAAATTCATATATAGATTAATCATCATAGTGAAAAATTATAGAGGCAATATAATATCAAAATTACAAAAAATCATTAAAAAAATTTCTTTATGTTTTTCATGATCAAAGGGGATTAATTTTTTCACTCAAATCTGTTTAGAGAATCTGAAAAACACAATTACAACTACAATTGATTTGTCAAGAAACTATTTATACAATACCAAAGGTATAAATTTCTCTATAAAATTATGTGAGTCTTCACTTTTAAGACCAAGTAATATATAATGTTTTTTAGTAAATTAATATTGATATGTTACTATGAAATCAATGAGGTACATTAACATTTTTTAGTCTTTAATGGAAAACACACTTCTATTGATTTTTCATTGAAAAACTACTTCAAAAGTATTTACATTATAATTTTTACATTGATATTTCTTAAATTAAATTCTTCTAATTCCTTATGATAATTATGATTATATTTTTATTTTACCAAATCATTAAATATTATAAAAGCCAAATTTTCACATTCATTATTTTCAATTTTCATAAAATCAATATTATGATGTAACAATTGAAATTAACAATATGGTGGTTTGAAAAATAAATTATTTTTCTTCCATTTGTTAACAAATACCTCTGATCAGAAGTGAATTTTTTCCTAGAAATGTTCACCTTATATAATTTACTAAATTTTTCATCAATAATTCATAATTTTGACTTGAAATTTGAACCTAAGAACAATTTTTGTAGAGGCCAAAACTAATTTAATTCATCGACTAATGACTTATTAAAATGATATCTATGAGATACATATAAACATTTATTATTACACATGAAACAACATTTTCTTCTATATGATATTATTCAAGGGTTGAATTCAAAATTAAAAATTGGAAATGCCTAGAATATGTGATTGTTCCAACTAGCCATTTTATCAGTCCCAATAAAGTAGTAAACTTCCACATTATAGAAACAAATATTTTGAATTTTTTTGATGTATCATATATATCTACATTATTCTCCCATAACTCTTTAAATTGCATTATACGAGGGTGAAGATATACATTGATGTCATTTCTAGGAATTTCTTACCATAAATGTTCAAAAAAATTAATGAATTTTTAGGCATACACATCCTCTTAAGAAGATTGTAATAGATCAAAATAACTAACCATATATTATAGGTTATACATAGAGTCTTTAATATATTAAATCCATTAGTAAAAAAACAGACATACATTACTAGGATATAAAGAAAAATTTTGATGTGAATTTTAAAATAATTTCCATGAATTAAAAACTCTTGGATGATGTGTTAACTTATCATTATTGTTTTACATGGATTGAAACATGATTTTATTTATCATTTTAAAACATATAAAAAATACTTGAAATCATGGTTCTAATGGAATTTAATGTAAAACAGTTATAGTAGTCTTATTTATATCATTATTTTAATTCTATTAATTCAAATATTCATTATTATTTATCAAAATCCTTCTAGAAGTATGACATATTTTACACTCTTCTCTATCAAAATATTCCCTCGATAAAACAACCAGACATTGGGATATACAGGTATCCTTATGTAATCGAGAAAGATGTTCTTGATAACTTTCATCATATTATAAAATAAATCATGAATCAAATTTTAAATTACTGAATCATATAGGAACACTAATATCATTAACATTGGATTATTTTTAATTATGTATAATCACTTTCTATGGTAAAAATTAATCATATGGGACAATTGTTTATATTTTCTATATATTTAATACAAATCCTTACTTAGATCATCCACAAATTCATAAAATTCATTTTATTAATCAATCCACTTATCTATTCTATTAATCTATAAAAAATTAAAAATATACACCATTAATATGATATAATCTTCATTGTGTTATGGTTAGTGTCATAACATCATTAATCAAGTTTTGAATTTCATTCTATACTATTAGGTTAATGGTTTATTTATTCTGTTTATGGAATCAAGACAATATTTATATAATCATCTATTCCCCATGAAAAATATATCTAACATATCCAATATGAAATTGATACACTATCAAGTTCTCAGGAACATCATGTATTGTCAACTATCTTTTGAAATTACAATCAGTTTATAGACATCTAATTCTTCCATCTAAAAATCAATTTACAATTCCAAAATAAAAAAACACCTTCAATCCATTAATATAATGAGTTGTATTCTGGGTAAATTAATCCTTATTTAATTTCATTGTACCCCACAAAAAAACATCACTTTAAAAAATATAACACACCCAAATTAAATATACTCATGTTAAAAATAAAACATATCGAGGAATATTATATAAGAATTTATAAAATTTAATTAATAAAAATTCATCAAAGAAAATGTAATTAAAATCAATTGATTTTTTAATTTCATATTATATGATATAAATATATCATATAACATGCAGAAAATTATATGTTAAATAACAAAAGAATGACTGATCTATAATGTATTAAAAAAATAATGTACAAAACATCTAACATAATTTATAAATGAACCAAAAAAAATTTAAATATGAAACTAAAACAAATCAAATTACCCAAATAATCATCTAAATATTATATATATTTTATATAATCAATAAAATTAATAGTTATATAAAAAGGTATATATATCCCAATATCATAAATCACAAAATACCCAATTTATTATAATTTATAACTTTTATATCCCAATAAGTTGAATCCCTATTTTTAAATACATCTATAAATCTCATGAAGTTAATTGAAAACAAATAATAATAATAAAGAAAATATAAGAGTAGTTCTTCCAAAAACATACCTTGTACCAGAATAAATGTATAGATAAGGGTAATATGATCATGTGACATATGATATAGAAGGATAAACAACTTTGAATAAAAAGTTGTAATGGAAAACAATGTGAGGGGAGATTGAGAAAGATAAGAGGTCTTTATATAAATATGTAAAAGGGGATGGGATGTTCATGGGATTGATGGATGAGGATAGGGGATGCCGCGGTGGGGATGTTTTTAGAAAGTATGGAGGACCATAGGGAATCATGTGATAGAAAAAATATAATGAGAGGTGGTGTGAATATAATAAATGGGTTTAAATAAAAAATTGTTTTTAAATAAATATTGATATAAAAATATTAGTTTTGGGTTTTAAAATATTTTACACTAATATTTCATTACATGGTTATTGTAGTTAACTATCACTAATAAATTTTGATGAAATCGTAAGAGCCTCAAGTGTTTAATTTGTGGTGGTTTTTTGAAACTTCTTATAATAAACCACTACAAAGGGTTTTTTTTCTTATAGTGTAATCATTGATTATTATACTAATTATGTTTATAGTTTTCGATATTGATTATTATAAATCACGAGGATAATCCATCCATTAGAACACCACATAACTTGGGTGTCACTGGACATTCCAATATATGAGCATGCGTATTTATCTCTTACTGTGAGATAATTTTAAATATATATAGATGATTATATACATTGTTATATAATGTAAACCACAAAATTTTATACATTTGGGATGGTATTTTTCATTTTCTTTGTTTTTTAAATTTTGAAATTGACTGAATGATGAAGCCTGGATTTATCATATCTCTGTATTGTAATATGATATCTCAAGGACTTCGACGAGGAATTTAGTGCCTTGAAGAAATTCATGGACATTATAGATTAAGTATAGTAAATTATTTATGGTCAAATAATTCTAAATAATCAAGGATATGATAGTAAAACAAATCATCCATCAATATTTTTGAGATATAGTAAGATAATGAAATTATTATATAATGTAAGAGTTAGTAGTATGTTTTTATAGATAAGAAAAAATTTATATATCTTTACGGAACATGGTTTCTTTATAAACACATATTATTATATGAGAAAAACTAAAAAATATCTATATAAGTTACAATAGTTTCACAGACAAGGTGTATCGATAAGTTTCAGTAATTCAGGTGATTTTGAGTTTAGGATGAAGTGGGTCTCTATCTATTAGTTGGTTAATGGCCAATTTTGAATGATCATAAGTAAATTAAAAAATAAATTGAATTATATATTATTCAAGTTTAAAATTAGTATAATTGAATATATTTATCAATTTAGTCATAAGTTATTCGATATTAAATTAGTAGATCTAGGAATATAGTTTTCTGAATTAATATTAATTATTCAATTTTTAATATGTATACTTTAAAGGAACAAGCTAAGTTAGAGGTACTTATTTCTTCACTTTATTTTTTAAATTATTACATGTGACTAGTGAAATAAATTTTACATTTATGATAATTTAATAACGTCATAAATTACATTTTGGGTTACACTTAAGGATTATTCTTCTTAAATGATCTTATTCCCCCAAAAGAATACTTAATCCCATTTACATATATTTATTTAATACCCGTGAAATTTTAATTAGATAATTTCCCTGAATATGAATCCTCTCATGACTTCTCTCAAACATTATTGGGATAGAAAAAAATTACATTATGTTACTTCCTCCTATTGAATAATGTTTGTATTTTTATGATTATTGTATATGTATCATAAAACACTTAATTTTTTATGAAAAAATACAAGTTGAAGGATAATAAAATAGGATTTTATGGTGCGTTTGTGGATAATTTATATGGTTCAAAATTTGGTTATTTCAATCTATAATAATTTGAAACCGAGTAGAGTATGTTGGGATTACATGAATGAATGCAATATTCTTCATTTTAGGTTTATCATACATAAATTTTTCATATGTAAACCATTGATCAATTTGAGAATTATTCGGCATGATCATATTTTCAAAATATATCTAGTTCAAAAAAAATTAAAACATCGATATAGATTACCTCCCTTTTATCCAAAATTTAGTATGATTACTAATTTATTACATACATGTAGAGAGATATATTTATATAATTATGTTCCTCTCATCTCATTATTATTAATTAGGTAATATTTTAGAAATAATGCATATATATTTTTCCAAACATTAAGGACTTCTATATGTAAGTTAGTGTTTTATAACTTCATTTCAATAAATTAGAGTTTTATTTGTGGTTGATTATGATATGATGAATATTTTTGGTCCATAGATTGAGTAACCTCACCTATAACCATTCTATATGTATGTTAAATTATATGACATGGATATGTTTTACTAATAAGACATAATATAAATTAATTTTTGAGATACGTAGTGGAATTCACCCATATAATATTTAGGTGGATGATTTTCTCATAAGAACATATTTTTTTTATCATGAATTCATTTTTGATGAGATTTCTCGGTTGTTAACATAGAGGTGAAACTATCTAATGGATATGTATTCAGTATAGTTATTATTAGTATTCCAATTATAGAGATACTATATGAGGTTTTTTGTGATACTTCTTTTTTAGGTATGAGGTATTTTTTTATAATGGATTTTGTTATTCTATAAAAAGTACAGTGTGGACTTGTGATATTCAAAACATTATATAGTATATAGAGAAGAAATTGAATTATTATTATCATGTTTATTATGTATATTTTTAATGATCTTCAGGATGTACAAATGCATAGTTGAAAGTTATTATGATATATGATATTGATGTCTCTCTAGTTTTATTAGGATTCTTTCATGGGCCTGGACTAATTTCATCATGGTCAGTTACATGTATTCAAGACCATCTACTTTTTATATGAAGGTATCTGTTCCTAATATACTGTTAAATATTATGAATGATAGTAGTTTGTGGTAGAATCATTCCAAACATGTAAATACCTACATTATTATGAATTAAAATGTTGAGAGTTACTGTCTTTATTAATGCATTTTTTAGGTGTGATAAAATCATGGAAAACTAGAGGCAATAATGTTTAATTTAATAGAGGCTTGTGTTGAATGAAATTGATTTTGAATCATAATTAATAAATTATCATGTGATTAAATGGACGAAATAATGTGGGGGTAATTCACTTTAGTGAATTTTTTATGATTTTGATAATAACATTTAGATTAGTATATTAATTCGTATTATTTTATGGGAAGAGTAAATCAATTATATGATTAGAATATGATTATGATCTAGTATTATCATTAGATAATGATGATTATAATTATAAAATAGATAAAAACTAGGTTTTATAGAGTTATACATTGCGATTATGATGTATTCATGTATACAAGAGGGTTAAATATATTTCAACTATAATATGCATTGATAATCCATGAAATTGTTAGTTCATTACAAGGATGTAATGAAGCAGTGATAAAATAGTTGGAATTACACCATGATTATTTAATTAATCATCTTCATATAGAATTGATATATTCTTAAAAAAATATTTACATTAGTGTTGGTAATATGAATTGAAGTATTTATCTAGCTATCAATCTTTGATCGGTGTTCTTATAGTTATTGTATATGGTATCTCTTGTTCCTTCAATAAACACTCCTTTCAAATGGGAACAACAAGTGAGATTGAGGGTTTTAAGTGATTAATTAATGAAATATTTTTCATATTGATCCATTGTGTGATCTTAATAAATCTCAATTAGTGGTTAGTTTAATCAAATAGAATATTGATTTTTGTATGATTTTTTAGGGTTTTACCCATAGGGATGTTCTTACGTTCCAGATGGAGAGGTTATGAAATGTTAGAAAATACATAGTTTTTTTCTTGTTATGTTGTGTTGTGATATAATTTAATATCTCAAATGATTATATGTCAATAGATTAAATTTTATTAGGTGAAATTCCATGAATTTATTCTTTAATTTGGGAATCTTGATTCTCTTTTCTATAGATGAATAGAAGGAAAATGTGTAGAAAGTCTCTCATTTTTAGATAGTGGAATTATGAAAATTATGAAAATGTAATTTGGATTAAATTATTAAGATGTTTGAACATGGTATGTATTGGTGTATAAATAACATGCTTCTTGGTCTATGATATAAAAGTAACCTATGAATTATTTTTATGATTGGTGATCCATAATTTTCCTATCTATAGTTAAAATGGAACTATTTTAGTAATACATGTGTGTGTCACACTACATCGTCGATTGTCCACTATTATTTTATTTGAAATATTTATTTTTGAGTCTCTATTGTTTCTCTCTCCCTCCGAGCCAAATTAAATTTATTTTTTATATTTTTGGGTGTGTAGTCCATATTGAACAGATCTGCAGACAATTATTACTTATATTGGAGTAAACATGTTACAAGAAAACATATTTTTAAAGATCGAATTCTATGGTTAGAACATAATTAGTAAAACCAAAAACCATACTCTTAGTACTCCAGTGAGGCTTGCATGGTTTGGTTTATAATGCGTCCACAACCTGTGATATCCCCATGTTTTAATTTTGTGGAATATCTATTCTAACCCTACTTAAATTAAATCCTCTAACTCACACCTAATTCACATATTCACATGATGAACCACCCATCGATCCTTGATAATTCATCGTCCCCTAATTTCATCTCTTTACAATGGAAATTCCTTGAGGGTTTTTCGTGATTAGAGTATGTATCTTCTAATTATAAACTCCTTTCTCTTTAATATCCTCTGCATACCCTATTTCTTCATGTTTCATCTTCTCCCCCATGCTATTTTTTTCTTTGGATCATCCTTAATAAGAAGTTTTTTATAATTGGTTACTTTTAGTGACTAGGGATTATGAGGCTCTATATGAAACATTTTCTATCGAAATTCAATATGGAATATGTGTTTATCTTGATGAAGGTAGGTTTTTTCTATAACACCACTCTTTAAAATTTTTGAACTACGGTTTCATGGTTTTAAACCATATTTAAAATTACTAATGAAATGTAATATATATTGTTATGAATATTTTAAAATGGTAAACCACATTTCCCTTGGTTTAAATGGAATGTTAAGGGACATTAATTTAAAATATGTGACTTAAATATATTTATCAACTACTACTCAAAGTATTTTATTAAATTCCCCAATGGATTTTATTAATGTATTTCAAATTAAAAACAGTTATATAGTACGTTAAAATAGTTTTTAAAAGAAACACTTGGTTTTTAAGGGTTCTATTGGACCTTAATGAATATAGGTTGATTTTTTATGTTGATATTTCATGTTTGTAGTGTGTTTGGTTTTAATTTTTTTTATCCTGGTTTCCAAAATTAAATTAGAAGGCCCAGTTGGAACGTTATTAAATAATTTTAAAGAACACCCTCAAACATACCCCTTTTTATGTTTTTGAAATGTGTAATCACATATATTTTTATTTTCTTAATTGGTGTATTTTATTATTTATTATTCTTTTAAATGAAATATTGGGGTTGTTTCTGTGAATGGTGTTAATAGGTTAGGGTGGGTTATTATTCGTGTTTTTGTTGTTTTTTAATGACTTGAATTCATACATCTTTTTTTATTTCCAAAGAAACAATGGGTTTTTATGTGAAACCTCCAGTTAAGCATACTACACTAGATCAAGATCACGATATATGTACTAAAACTGAGATAGACTGTACTCTTCTTTTAATATTTTATCCATCAATTCGGATGGGTCAGGAAATGTTAGGTTTTATGAATGGTTTTTTTCATCTAGAATCAGCCATATTTCTTATTTTTATTTCCATTTTCTATTTTACCCCCTATGATCATAGATTCCCATAAAAAGATATATTTTACATTTGATGGTTGTGTGTGTTTTTTTATATTCTGAAAATATTCCTTTCTTCTAAAATTCCATGAGCATTTTAAAAAAATATTTTGATCTAATTTTATTTCATTAAAACATGATACTTTAAATTGAATTTAATATCAATGATTACATTAAAATATTCATAGGATAGTTAAAAAATTTATAAGCGATTGTTTCATTTAATAAAATGGATGTGTATATTTTATATAATGGCATATTACTGATATATATTTTTCATAAGCCTGACTTCTATAATCTGATTTTATAAATTCATTTCCAAACAATATTGCAATGTTTTTCATTTTTAATGATTATGAATAGGGTGTGGGGATGATACCTATTGGGCCTCCATGCTCACACTTATTGACATATTATGTTCTAATTCAACCCTTGATTTATAAAGGAGTATGTTTGGGTTGTGGTTGGATGGTTACTGATGGAGTCACTTAGAATAACGATTGTTATTTTATTTATTTAGTTTCCATTATTCCATCCATGAAATGTTCCATGCTTATTGTCCATACATTATCTTATGGATGGTTTTTTTGACAGTGGTGTTATATATATTTAATAAATGGGTTTGTTACTTTCCAGAGAGTTGGAGGAAATGGTGATTTTTTGTTTGTGATTTATTTTCTCTTTATGCACATATATTTGATTTTTCTTGATCATCCAATGTATATATGAATCATTCTAGAATTTTGACTAAATTTTCTACGATTAATTTCAGTTATTTTATAGAATAAATAATCCCCAATGAGTTTTTTCGTATTCCCTAGTTATTTTTTTAACCTACATAGATCGTGAACACCTTTGGGCCTTTCCATATGTTGGTTGGGGTATATGAAAGTTGATAAATTCAGGTCGGATCATAAATAAATATTATTAGAGCCTAGGTTATTATATGAGACTAGGTTCTTAGGGCACCATTTATTATTTGGGTGTATATGTTAGATTGTAGATAAGTCTATTGTAACACCATATGTAAGTAAATAATGTGTCTATCAAACTCTTATACATTTTATGCCTTGATTTGTGAAGGAAATTCCTGTTTTTAGTCTTAATTTTTTTGTTTCTATCATTTACTTCTAATATGTGATTTTCTTGGTTAAATTCTATTTTGGGGGATGATAAGGGGAGTGAACTTGGGGTACATATTGATGTACTAGGGCTTGGAAAGGCATATATAGCCTGTGTGCAGAATTCATTATGAATTCTTTTACCAGTTGTGAAGTTGGAACATCATCCACCAATCCATGTTTCCATGTAGAACATAGACACTAGTACACCATTCAATTATTTTTTGGACTTATTTTGTTTTGAATTCATTTTTTATCTTGCCATTCTCATGTTTTTTTAATATAACATGAGATTTAATTTTCAAATCATGGTTCTAAATTTTCATGTTATTATTTTTAAACATAATAAGTGAGATTACCTAAATTTATTTAATGATAAACCCAGTGTTTAGATTTCTAAAAAAATGGTTTTGATACGAAGGTGGTTCCTTTATAAATAATTTGGTGGGGATACCCTTATTTAAATAACTATTTTCTGTATTTTTAGAGGTATTTAATAGTTTTAATGAGGAATGGGTGGTTTCAATGAAGAAGTTTGGGTTTGGGAAATAATCATTTTAGGATCCTTTATGTGATATGAAATGATTTTAATATTTTAAAAATTGTCACACATTGAATATAATGATTAATGTTTAATGGTAGTGAAGTGTTGATTTTCACAAAAAAATATGATATTCATTTTTATAACTACCATTTTTAAATAAATTTGGTTATGATTTTAAGTGATGGAATGTGGTTTTAAAATTAATTTGTTGAAATTTTAATGATGTTTCAATATTTATTAGTAAATGTTTTTATTGAATTTTAAATTATAAATGAATTTTATAATAAAAAAATAAATTTCAATGTTATTAATCAGAAATTTTAAAATGTTATATAATTTTCATTTCGAATTTAAATTATCGTAATTGTTTCAATATATGATTTAGGAAGTTAATATGTTTGTTTTTATGTGGGAATATAGGGGATTAATTCCCAGTAGTTATAAGAAATTAATTATTTTTGGATTTATAATTAAAAAACATAACATGGGTTAGGTTTTCTCTTTTAAAAGGTGGGAGGTTCTTTTATGGTGTGAATGTTATTGGAAACAAGTTTCAAACATTTTATATGAAATTGATATGTTTTAAAAATGTAAGAGGACATTTTTGAAAAAGGTGTTTTAAAATTTGATATGTGTATTTGTAACATCTATTGATGTAATTTTAATTTTTTTGTTTTTTGTTGATAAATATAGTTTAGATATTCCTATACGATATGTTACTTTTCAATTGACTCAAATATTGTTTCAAATTAATAGAATGAGTGTCATACCAGTAGAAGGATTTCCATACTTTTTCTACGTGTATTCTTTTTTTAAGGTGGTAACGCTTATCTATTTTGTAATGTTTTATGCCAATCCATGTATTTTTTGGATTTTTTAAACTGGTATTTTGTTCATTATTCTCATTAGGTATTTACATGAATTCTCTTGGTGTAATTTTGATCATTTTAGGGATATTTTTCTTTAGTGATCTAAGGTGTCTTTTTTCAACAAGGATGTTAGACTTGTTATTTTTCACATTTGTGAGGGGTTGTGATTTGGAAGCCTTATGTGTGTTCTATGGTAGTAGGGATGATTTTTACCCCTAGTATAGGTTAAATTTTAGTTGGTTCCATGTTTACTCAGATGGGTTCACTAGTTTTTGGAGTTTTGGGAAAGATTCCCTAAGTTACAACAACTTCAACCTCTATTATAAGGATATAATTTTTTATTTTAATTTGAAAATTTTCATTTTTAGCTAATTATATTAATGTATTGTATTCTCCCAAATAATTTGGAATAATTTTCCATGGTTAGGGTTATATTTATAATGAGATCTTGTTCATAGTGGAATATTTGAGGTCTAGTAGATACAAATTTCTATTATGGTACTTTTAAATTTCAATGGTGTACTTAGTAATCTATCCCTTTTTCATGGAATATTTCAACACTTATAGTGATTTTAATATTTCTCATTGGTGGGAATGAATTGTTTTTTTGGAGCTTTTCCGTATTATTAGTATTCTAATACGGTGGGGAGTCCTCCATTGACGATCCTTTTGGGGGTTTTTGAATGTATTTTACTAGGAATGTGCCTTTCATATTATGAAGAATCTATGGTATTTGGTAGGGGCATGTGTTTTGATTAATTCCAAACAACTCCCATCAATTGAAGGGTGATGATCATTGGTCTCTATTTTGGTCTTGGGTTGTTTCATCAATATTTTGTTTGAGGTTTTTGTTGGTCTATCATTCCCTTTATGTTGGGGTGTTCCTTGGGTTTTGAGGTTTTATTTTATGAAGTCAACAGTTTTTAAACATTGGAGTGCCTTCCATTTGGTCTTAGTCTTTGTTTAATTTTATTAAAGACCATTATGGTTACCAATGATGTGGGAATTAGAAAATTTTTGTGTGTCCCATTTCAACATTGAGGATAAAATCAGCAATCATTGGTAGTAATTTCATTTAATATTCGTGTTTCTATAATCATGACCTTAGCAGGGAGGGATGGCTCTATTTCATTTTGTGTCGACCATTTTATTCGAGCATCTCTAATGAAAAAATCATTATTGAGGGGGGGATTGTCACACCTTGACCTTGGTTTTCCTCTATTATTTTAATTGTTTTAATTATTTTATATGTATTATTTATTTTTGAGTCGCTATTATTTTACTCTCTCTCTCTAGGATAATTTACCCAGAATTTTGATGTTTTTTGGTTTATATAGCATGTTTCATGGTTTGGCGCATAGTTAGTATTAACAATATAGAAATTTGGTGATAGGTCTATGGATTTTAAAAGTTATAATTGCATAGTTAGAAAATGGTATTTTTAACCACGTGTCTTTCCTATTATTCATGATCAAGATCCTCTAGTGTGAATTTATGAGTCGTGACATGGTTTTTCTGATAGACTGATATAACCAGTTTTTTATTTTTGGGAATTGGTTTTTTTATCCACTTAAATGATATCCTCACCCACCCCCTATTCATGCAATATGCCACCTAAGTTATCTCTAAATGTACCTCTTCCCATTCATTAATTTACCTGTCATGGTGATTCCATTGGATTTATTTATGATATGATTCATGATCATTAAGTTGTAGTATCATTTCTCATCTATTTCATTCTTCTTCCTCATTTCTACTAGTTTACTCTTTATCCCATTGTTTTGTTACATTTTAACTAAGACCTAATAGGAATGGTTGTTTCTTAATAGTGATTTTTTTCAACTATAACTAGACTCTCTTTCCTTTAAAGCATTTTAGATTTATTTTTCAAGGGATATGATTTTACCATGATTAAGGCCACTTTTCTCTATTGTATAACTATTTAAAATTATTGAACGATGATTTATTCTCTTTAACCCAGGTTTTAAATCTCTACTTATTTATACTATATATTTCTATGAATATTTTTAAAATGGAAGCCTTTTTTTACATGGTTTCCAAAGAATAACATGGTCCTTTCTTTTAAAAGACATGTTTTTAATATATTTTTCCACGGTCTGGCAAAAAAAATGTTCAATAAAAAATCTACAATATATTTTATTAAGTTATTTCAATTTATAATATATTTCTTAGATCTATAAAATATTTCTCAAAGGAAAATCTTAGTTTCTATGTGTTTTTTTGGACTATAAAAAATTCATTATACTTGTTTTGGACATTGAGTTTTCATGTTGGTTGTGTGTAATATTTTCAAAGTGTGTACTAATAATTTAGTTTCTAATGTAATATTAAAAGGCCTAATTAGAACTTATTTGAATGGTTTTAATGGTTACCTTTGAATAATTTCTTTTTTGTTTTGTATAATTATATAGGTTGTGAATAGATTTCCCCTTAGAGTGACACTACTAGATATTTAGGCTATAGCCATGGACCTACAACCATTTTTTTATAGATCTGTGGCTATAAGCAGTTTATGGACAGAATTAATTTATATGATCATGGCTAAAAATTTTCCTTATATTTTTTTTCAAAATGTGTTGGGATCCTCCTCCATCCTTCTTGAAGGTCCCAGTCAGGATCGAAGTATCACTGAGTTGGGGAGGGGTTGAATCAGTGATATCTCTTTCTTGTTATGTTTCCTTCTTTTTGAAACAACATTTGCCTCCTGTTAAAGAGTTTCTTCCCTATAAAAAACACACATCCCCATGAACATAATATTTACAAGGTTCACTACTCAACAATAGAAGCTATTCCCTTGGTATGATCAGGAAATAATCCAGTACCATAGAATCCACAAGAAAACAATCATTTGATGTGGAATACAATGAGTCAGATATTCACTTACACTCGTGTAGCACATTGAAAACAATCCAATAGTGTGTGTGCTCCCTCTCAGCACAAATATCATAATGTAATGTTTTTGTGATTTGTAATAAACTTTCACAAATCAAAACATTCAAACAATTCTTTACCTTCTTACCTGAAAGCTGGTAAAAACCTCATGCTACAAACAGCATTTGCGCCACACCCTACTGGCGTGCCTCCCTGCTTGCACACCAACCTGCTTGTGTGCCACTAACTACTTGTGTGCCACTATTGTGCACATCTCACAACTCGTGTTCCACCAATTTCTTATACACAACACACTTCATTAACATAACTCACTTCTTTTGGACCACTTAGAATTTGCGTGCCACTTCTACATGCACTCATCCCTACTTGTGCTCCTTATAAATAAATCATAACTTGCATGACACTTCAGCTTGCCCACCACTATCTACTACTTGCAAACTCAGAGTTCAAATTTTTTCTTAAGTTTTTATAATATAAAAATGTGGAGTATAACCATCTATTTGTAGGAATTTTGGTGACTTGTGCGCCATGTACACTTTCGCGAAATTCCGACTTGTGTGTTGCTCAATCAACTGCCCATCACTCCATCACTTGCATGCCGCTCCATCACATGCACACCACGTTCTTTCCATTTTCATATTTTGATTATATGATTTTTAAATATGAATTGCGCACAACATACACCTGTGGGCCATTTATACTTTCACGTCATACTTACGCGCCGCTTATACTTACACACCACTTTTTGACTTGTATGCCAATATTTAACATGCATGCCACTTTATTTACTTTGTCATATTTTGATGTATTGATCTTGAAATATTACTTGCATGAAGCATACACTTGCGTGCCACATATATTTGCGCGCCACACTTGCGTGCCACTTTATACTTGTGCACAACTTTCATTCCTTTTCCAAAAAGACTTCTTTACTCCCCCTATACTTTATAAGGCTTGCATCAAAAATTTTTATGCATATGATATTTTTTAAATACAAATCATAAAAGAAACATCATAGTTTCCCTGGGATGTATTATAACTTAAATATCTCCTATCAACCATTTATAAAAAGTGAAGTGATTTTTCTTTCTTCTCAATCCTCCTTAACAAAAACATAAAATACATGAAAAGGTTATTCTTCACAATAATCTTGGTCCTAAAAATCTCCCCCTCTGTATTTTGGTTGCAAAAAAGATTCATAAATAACTAAACTTTTTAATCTCAATAAATGTATTACACATCATCAATTCTAAGCCTACGTGAGGGAACTCATTTGTAGGAAACAAGAATTATTGACAGAAAATGGTTCATTCTAGAAGTAGTGATTATAAATCTTCTATATAATTCTTCTCCATCCTTCTCCAAAACATACTCATCTTCTTTTTCTTTTGAAGCTTCTTCAATAGCTTCAAATCCGAGTAGAAAAAAAAAATCATTTCCTACAACCACGCCAACAAAGTGTTACAATAGTTCACACACATACATGCTGAGTTCACAGCTTACCCACAACTCCCCCTTAAGCATGAAACCATAAAGATAGATTTATGAATAGTTCTGCCCCTTGACAACACTATCCAAAGGTAAGATTATAGAGGGGACAGAAACACGTACCTCAAACTTGATGAGATGGAGATCGGATACCCATGGTAATCCTCAATTTAGAAAATGGTGCCTTCAGCAATGGTTTTGTAAATATGATAGAAACTTGTTCCGATATAGGAATATTATCCAGCATCAATCCATTCTTCTCGACCAACTATTTGATGAAGTTGTACTTTATGTCAATGTTTTTTGAATGAGAATGTTGTACCGGGTTTCTTGTAAGATTTATTGCACTCTGATTATCACATCGAATGAGTAAGGGTATCTTTACATCAATAAGTAGATCTTCCAACTGAGTCTTCATCAAAATAAGTTGGGTAGAATCTTGAGTGGAAACAACATACTCAGCTTCATACATGCTAAGATTCACTGAATTATTTTTCTTTGTATGCCAACTAACACAACTTTCCCCCCCAAAAAACTCCACCAGATGTGGATCTTCTATCATCAAAATTTCGTACCAAATCAACATCTGAATACCAGAACAAATCAATATCTTCAACGCCATAATACATGATTCCCAAATTTGTTGTTACTTTGATATATCTGTGAATCCTATTTCAAAAAATTAAATGTGATTATTTTGGAGAACTCTTAAACCTTTCACATAAGGTAAAAATATAGACAATGGTGGGTATTGAGGCAGTTAAATAGAATAAACATCTAATCATCTTTCGAAACTCTTTTTGATCTACTTCAATGCTTTCTACATCTATAGACAACATGTTTCCCACTAATATTGGTGTTGAAACTGGTTTTGAATTTTGCAAGCCAAAATTATTCATAAGTTCCATAGCATACTTCTCTTGAGAACGAAATGTATGGTTCTTCATCTAAATTATTTATAACCCAAGAAAGTATTTCATTTCTCCCAACATGGAAATCTCGAATAACTTCTTCACGTCTTCAACAAATTTTTCACAAGATCATTCATCATTTCCAGCAAAGATAATGTCATCAACATAAATAATTAAAATGAGATAATACTCATAATATTCTTTGATGTAAATATTTATGTCATCTCTTATTTTCATGAAACTCATCTTCCTTATGTAGGTATCCAGTTTGGGATACCATGCCCTTGGAGCTTGTTTTATCCCATACAAGGCTTTCTTCAGCTTACACACATCACTTTCATCTTTCCCCACAACAAATCCACAAGGTTGTTCAATGTAAAATTCTTCATCAAGATTTACATTAAGAAATTTGTACTTCACATCTATTTGAAAAATTTTGTAACCTTATTGTACAGTAATAGAATAAAATATTCTTATTATTTCTAATCTAGCCACTAGAACAAAAGTATCATCAAAATCAACACCTTTAATTTATGATTATCCTTCGAACACTAATCTTTTTGTGTTTCTTATCACTTCTAATTCTTCATTCATCTTGTTTCGGAAAAACAATTTTTTACCAATAACATTTTTGTCATCCGACTTTGGTACGAGTTCCCATGTATCATTCTTTTCTATCTTTTCAAGATCTTCATTCATAGCCTGAATCCATTCTGGATGCTCAAATGCTTCATTTACATCACTTGGCTTCACTTTTTAATACAAAGAATTATGTGTAACAGAATTTGTTGTTCTTCTAATTTTAACCCTCTGATGTTGATCACAAATAAGGTTTTGAGCCTTTAGTTACATCCTCAGCCTTGGATGACCTAATCGAATATCATCCTCATTACTTGAAACTATTGAGTCTGATTCTTCTTCTTGATTAGGATTATCAATTTTGGTAGCATTATCAAAATCATTAACAAGGCTTTACTAATCCTTCTAAACATCTATATAAGAAATATTCTGGTTTCCTATCACATTATTTTCAACATCTTTCACATTAGTAGAATCGACAATTATTCATGTTTCTTTGTTGATGCATATGTATCCTCTTCCTTCTTGAGCATAGCCATTAAATATTAAATCATCTCTTTTTTGTTTAAACATTCATTTTTTGAAACCCTTTTTCATTATGATTCATGGACTCCAAAAAACACTTATGTGTTTCAAACATGGAATTTTTTCATAAAACATTTCATAAGGAGTCATATCGGAATGTTGAATATAGAAACATCCGTTTTGAATATACACTATATTACTCTTGTCTTTCCCCCAAAAAATAATGATAGAGACCATATTCATGTAACATAGTTCGCCCCATTTCAACCATATTTCTATTCTTCCTTTCTACAACCCAATTTTGTTGAGGTGTGTACGATGAACTGAACTTATGCCGAATTCTAGGATTCTCATGCTAACATTCGAAATCATCATTCTTATACTATCCACCATGATCATTTCTAAACATATTCACTGAATAATCACATACCTTCTCTAATTCCTCATTAAAGTCTTAAACATTTTCATAGCATTTCAATTATGTCTCATGTACATAACACCCATAATGCGTTTAAAGTCATCAATGAATGTAATGAAGTATTTATCTCAATTTTATGATTCCTTTCTCATTGGTCCATAGATATAAAAATGTATAATTTCCAAGGGTTGTTTTGAAAAAATGTCAACTCTCATATGAATAGAGTTTGTAATCTTCCATTTTTCACAAATAGTGCAACACCAATCTCTTCTTATTGATAAATCAAGAATATCTTGGACACTGTCTCACATTGATAATTTGAACATGTTTCTTTTACACATATGCCGTTGAATTTAATTCCATAAATAATTTTCAACCTCTATTCCCATGTAACAAGAGTTATGTACTTCACCAACTAACAAGAAGTTCGCTTTTGTACATTGGCCTCTTGTAACTACCTTTCCATCCTTTTCCATTTTCAAAAAAAAAATCCATTTTTTCTGAAGATAACGTTGTTTCCCTCATCATAGAGTTGTGAAACACTCAAAAGATTATGTTTCAGTCCATCAACATATAACGTTTTCCTAGATAAGTAAACATTTTATTCTATTGATTCATTAGATAAAAAAGTATTTTATTTGTCACTAGAATGTCAATATAAAAGGAAATGAGAAATCATATTGAGATAACCTATTTAGAATTGATCCATGATTAATAATGGAATGTTTTCCTTTATTATGGATATTTATATTATTTGATAGTCTATGAATACCAAATATCATGTAACTATCATTTTAGGTATAATATGATTATCAACAGTCATTATCATAGTCTTCCACCCATATTTGGGATTACTTGTAATGGGGTCACCCATTTACTTTTTATATTGAAATGATGATACCCACATCTAGTAGTTTAAGAACCTTTTCCTTGGAGAAATATTATATAGTTTGTTTTAATCCCACCTATAGTAACAATCTCAGTTTTATCGCATTATCTAACTATGATATTTGTGTGAAAATAGAAGCATTAATTCCATTGATAATGGAAAGAAACTATATGAGTTATACCTTATTTTTCTCAATGAGGTATGTCTCATTTTTATCAATTTTCACAGTTCTAACCCTTCTTCTAGGTGTATGTTTTTTGTGAAAATGAAAAGATTAATTCTTTTTATGATGGAAAACATAAAGTGATTTGTTTCTTTTCGTTAAAACATATAACAATTTTTATTCCTATTAATTTATTTATTACTCATTAATAATAATTTTTAAATAGTTCATTTCACCAATGAATAAGTACTATAATGATTGTTTCAATAGATTAGACTAAAGAAATAATATTTTGATGATTAGATAAATTCTTTTTTGGTAATAATCTATTTACAATTATTTTGTCCATTACATGGAAAAATCTTCTACCTAAACCACTAGTTATAAATTATTCTCCTTATTTTTCACCATATCATAAATTAGTTGCATTATATTACCTCCTTTATTATTTATCTACTCATGATGGATGAGTGTTCTTTAGTAGAAAATATTATATAGAAATCCATTGATTTAATTTCATGATTAATAGTTTTTATGAGATAAAATATGACTTATTCATCACTAAATCTGAAAATTATTCTTCATTGGTTTACATTTATAAATGATTTTTTAGTTTAAATAAATATTATTCCAAGGATTATGGGAATATAACTCTCTTATTCTATCATGAGGATAAAAAAATCTATGGGGAATCTAAATTATCCACCATGACAAGTCATATTACAAAATCCGTATGGGTACTTCATCAAAATACTAATAAGTTAGAGTGAAAATAATATCATATTTAGATTATCCAATCCCATATTAAAAAAACTCACATAGGGGAAAAATATCTTCACCTCATTCCTATGGAACAATGTGTATTATTGAATGTGCATGAACTAATGGTGAACCAGATGAAAAATATTACAAGATATATCATCTTTATAGGTATATTTTTTTTGAAATTAAATTAAACACTCTTTTCATTTAGAAATAACTCCACATACATCTAGAATTGTCTTTTTTTTTAGTAATTCCATTAAAATTTAGTCATAATCCAACATTTATGGAATAGATTCACTAAAAGAGATTTCTATATCAATTTGTATAAAACCATATAAAACGTCTTGTTTTGAATTTCAAAAATACATTTCCTTATCCTTGCTAAGAATGAATGAGGGGGTCTATATGGTTCTGTCTTATTGTTTCATTATTCTCCTTACAAACCTATTTTATATATTTTTTCCTATTATAATTTTTATTTTCTTATTGTATTTTATCTTCATTCTATTCGTAACCTATATCTTTCACCCTAAATTTTTATTATTCCATTTATAGAGAATTTTCATTCTATTTTTCTTATTATCTTCCACCTCTCACCTGAAAATGTGTCATATCCTTCACCTTCTCTCTTGGGTTTGCTCCATGTTAATTGGTATGGTGTTGAGTAGTCACTCTAATAATGTTTGTTATATTTTTCCCACATTGTTCTATAGTTATAGTTAGAGGGTTAATAATTCATTATAGAGTTATATTGTCTTATAATCAATTTATAATACTTTTGGATGAAGTTATTGAACATTATTTTAAGTGGTTTTTTAGTGGATTACAAGGTGGTTTTGGATAAAATTTATGTGGAGGCTGGTCAGTTTATAGTTGAGGTGGTAGTGATAGTTAGAATACCCTCCTCAAGGGTTGTGGTTCATGTTTATATTTGTGTATACCATTATTTTAATTGAAAATTAAGACACATTTATATTAGTTATAACATGGATTTAGTTTTTGTTTGTCTTTAATTCACCTCAATTAGATGTAGGTATTTTGGAATTATTTAGGGGATTGATTATAACTAACACAGTTTCAATAAAAAGGATTATTATTCGTCGAACCCTAGAAAATCCTTGGTATATGTGGGGTCCTCTTCACATCTCATGATATTATAAAATGGTTTTCTGTGTTGGTGGTTATGAATTGTGTGATTTAGTCAATACAACTATAAATTATAAGTTATTTAATTTATTTATCAATGATTCGAATTGGGTATCCAATAAGGTGTTCTCATCGAATTAAAACATTTTTCTCCTTGGTGGACTCTAATAACTTTTTCATAATTTAGAATTGTGAGGAATCTCATAGAGAATTCCTTTTACAACTTCAAATGTTTTCATAATTAATCCTTTACTTGATAGGTCATTGATCGTGACTCAAGTTGTAGGATGTAAAAAGTAAATAATTGATTAATTTGTAGGAATACAATGATTCTTTAATATAACAACTTCCTCATGAAATCTTTTATTTTATCCCATGTCTTAAAAATATATTATCCATCAACATGTGAAATGATTGTGATTTCATTTCTGAACTTCAATATCCTCCATAGTGGAATGTATTCGTCTAATAATTATTTTTATAAGTAATCTTATGCTTTCATGTATCCATAAAGTTAACTCTTTAAACAATCTATTTCTTAGATACAGATATAGAATTAGAATACCCTCAATCATATATAATCTTATGTTACTCAATTATTGTTGAATGTATCAAAAAATTTCACATAGTATTGTCAATTATCTTTGTAGATCTTTATTTTTTATCCACTAAATCATCCCATGTTTTTTTAATGGTATTGATATTATTTTAATCTTAAAAAATTTAACCTAAATAAAAAGATACAAAAAACTAAAGGAAACCCCATTAATAATTGATAAATCATAGTCTATTGTGGCTCTAGTCTAGCTTGGGGAATTTTTGGTGATTTATTATGTTGGTTCTCATTAGAGAATTTTCCTTGACGTACATTGGGTGTAGTTGTGAAAATGGTCTCTTAGATGGTATATCATCTGTATAGACATAAGAACCTATTGTTATTAGGGTTATAATAAATCATTTATCATTAATCAAGGCTCCTTGATCATGGTTTTGGAATCCTGGTTAGGCATTATGTTTCATGAAATTAAAAAAAACATACACATAAAGGGAATTAAAATAAAAAAATATTATTAATTAAATAATAGAATTGGTTTATAAAAAATTTATTATAATCATATGTTCACCCTTGATCACCAATAATAGTTCCAAAAACATCATCCATCCCACTAGAATTGTCAATTCTAGTGGGTAATCGTGAAAAAAAATTATGTGTTCATTATTTGTATTATTCAACTAAGTCATATATTATTGAATGTCAAAGTTCAATCCCATGTCTGTTACATGTAATCCACAAGATGAAGCCGTAGGCTTTATTTTCATGTTGAAATATATGAATTTTGATGGATAAAAAAATTGTAACAAAATTCTAATGGTTTTAAAATAATCAAAAAAATCAAATAATCAATTTCAAACTCTATTTTTGAAAAAGATACCAACTTATTTCATTCTTTAATTGGGTTTAATAAATCAGTTTCAAGATTTTATTAAGATTAATCATTTATTCAGTAAAAAGTTATTGATTTAATTGAGTAGATATTAATATAATGGTCAAATAGTAAGATCAGAATGATTTCATGAAGTTAAATCCTTAAATTAAATGATAAATACAGTATACTATTAATTTGTTAATTTTATCAACTAGTTTTTATTTCTATTCTTAATAATACCTTTTTTTAAATACTAACTAATAAATAAGATTAAAATTAGTGAATCAAATTTACTAATAATTGAAATGAATATTCATGAATAATATTTATAGATAATTTAAACACCCATAATTCTACTCTTAATCCCTTACCTCCCATGTGAATTTCCACACATGTTTGATGGAAGATAAAAAATGTTTTTCTTGAATATATTTTAATGTGAATGGAAATAGTAAATTAATGTCGATGCATATGGATATATAAGCATGTATTCCATTCAATAATAATAATCCTTGACTATAAAACTCTTTATAATAGAAGTGAATTAGATATGGGGTGTATCTGTAAGCTATGAAGAAACTGATGTTTGTTTTCTGATTTTATATAAATCAATTAATGAAATTTATTTTGGAAATATCATAAAAAATTGCATTTTTTATTTATTTCACAATCAAACAGGTTTTTTGTTTTAAATTTCTTCTTGTAAATTTTATATTTATTTAAGGGAAATAATTATTTTTCATTCATTTATTTCTTTTCAATCTTCTACATAAGAAGGTGATTTGTTTTGGAAATATTTATGTCGAAGAGAAATTTTCTATTTTGTGTGAAAATAAAAATAAATTCAATTTTTTCAAGTGGGTTCTGTATTTTGGATTATATGCCAATTTATTTTAGTGGTTTACTAATATTTATTTTGTATCTATATAAATATGTTTTATTATTTATTTATAACAGAATGGGGATGTTTTGTTAAGTATTTAAAAATATTTCTAGATTTAAGATATTCATATGAAAAATTGGTTTTACTCTATCTATATTGTATAATGACATTTCAATTTTATTTTTATAATGGTAAGGGTTTATTTTGAGTTTATAATATTTTTCTTCAACAAAGATTTATGATATTTATTTTAATGAATTTTTTTAAAAAAACTTAACTGGTCATTAATATATATACATTGAATTTTATTCAGTTCTCAAAATTATTTTTTAATAATAATATTGAAACTTTATATATATATATAGATTATAATGTTAAAAATCATGTCTACCCACATTTTTCTCTTTATAAAATTATTTTCATGATTAGGCCACGTTATGTAAAAGCAACGTTATCGATGTTTTGAAAATTTATGTTTAATTTAAAATTATTTTATTTTCAAATAAGCATATCTATATATATATGTATGCATAAATATATCACTTCATATGAAACAATTTTTAAAAACATGTATATGTATGTTTCTACATATGTATTATTTTAAGGTGAAACAGATTATTATCCTAAGATCAATAGATATGTTTATATATAAATTTATTAATATTTGAACAAATTTATGTAAAAATATTTATTTCCTATATGTATTTAAATGAATGAATATATATATATATATTATACATCATTATTCTTACCTATACATATGTGTGGAGATGAAATCGTGTTTTATTCTAATATATTTCTTAACATATGTATCTATATGTGTATATTTTTTTGTAAAACTATTATGTATATATATATATATATGATTTTATATTTAAAAATTTCATTTCTTGAAAAACTACCCTTATCATGGAACATGTATAACCAGGTAATTTACCTTTATAGGAAATGGATTTTGAAGCTCATGATTTTTTAAGAAACTTCATGGTCTTTATGATATAAAATTCATGTTGTAATGTTTTTAATTCCCAATAACCGCACTTATAAATTATGTAAATGAAGGAATGGAATAGGGATTGAACCCAAACCCTTTTGGGATTTTTATCCAATCATGTGATGGGTGTTTCCTGAATTATATAGCACTCAAATTCATTGGGTAATGGTGAAATCTCATGAGATGGCATGTGTGGTGTGTGAGACGTGTATCCTAAGAACACTATGGGTGTAGATAGTGAATCAAATCTAGCATGGGACTGTGTAAATCATGTTATGTTTTATCTGGAGTGAACTGTGACATCATGTTATGATCCAAGTTTCATTTGAGAACTATTTTTGAATGTTTATAAGTAATCCAGATACTTTTTTATTATTTCATAAATGAACGGAATGTATTTTTCCAAAGGATACATATATTGAAAACTATTTAGAAATAAATATTATTATTTTAAAATCAACTCTTTATTTTATAAATTTTTAATTCTCAAGATGTATCACATGTTTTACAATTTATGATGATGTGAAAAAAATCTCGATATGTTTCCACATGTTTTGAAACCCCTTACAGAGCTTTTTTCTCTTGCCCTATGCTTTTCAAAACCTCTTATCATAGGGAATACAGACACATAGATGCGAGTAACTATACAAGGATACATTAATGCGTTTAACCATTATTATGCATAAGAATAGTTTTCTCGTCCTCTCCTTTTTAAAAGTTGTAATTAGAATTATCCAATATATCCAAATAGTCCAAAACTCTAAACCATTGCAGTCATAGATTGTGAAATAATAAATTAATTATAAAAAAATGGATCAGGTCTTGGTTCATCATAGTTGGCATCATATATGAGGTTTAGAAAACTTTATAGTTGAATATATGGAGAAAACCTATTAACATTTAGAGTCCTACAATAAATTTTATTGGATTTTTCTTTGAGGAATAATCTGACGCTCTTAGTTTTCTTAATTCTGATTAGTGAAATTCAGAATTTCTCTAGGTACCGTAATGTAATTTTGGGGACGAAATTATTTTAATGGGGAATAATTTAACATTACTGATATTAATTAGATATTTCTTTTAAATAAATCAAATTAAATTTTTGTCGAATGATAAGATTAAATATGTCGAATTAAATAATAATACTTGAAAATATTTGTATTATTAATCATAAATAATTATTATTATAATTCCTTTATGATAAGTGATAATTTATTAAATAATTTTATCAATTATACTTTTATTTATAATATTTTATAATTTTTCAAATAAAATATTATAAGATTTGATTTTAAATAATTATCATATGATGTTCTATAGTTTAAAAGAATATTTTAGCATAAATATTTTTAATTGATTGTTTTTTTAAAAACATATGGTCTGTATGAAAAAATAAAAATATTTTTAAAAGGAAAAATAATTATGAAATTATTATCAATAATTATGTTGAATTACATGTTAAATTGAAAACTAAAATATGTTTGAATAAATCATTTTTAAAACTAAAATGTTTCTCAATAATCAATATTGGTTAACATATAATTTTATGAAAATATTTTATTAATATTTTATTCCTGAAACAATATGAAATTTTAAAAAATATATTATCATAATTACAACTTAACAAAAAAATTGATGGTACGTAAATTAAATAATAAATTTTCAAAAATAATTATAGCAATATATTTTTTAACTATTATAAATACATATGTTTTTATGAATTATGAGTATAAATATATTTATATAAATTTATGATTTCAATTTAATATGATAAATATAAAATAATTAATTAAATTATTAAAATATTATATGAAAAAAAATTAAGAAAAATAATAATAATAAAGTGATAACAATTTTTCAAAAAATCATGGTTTGATTTGTTAAAAAATAATAAAACAAATTGATAAAAATTGAGATGTAACATGATAAGAGGGCTGGGGGAATCGATTGAGAAATGTAATTGGGTAAGGGAAAAAGGGTTCAGTCGTCGACTGTGTCTGATGGAGAGGGATTGATCTAACCACGATAGAGGTCGAGTAACTGAGGGGGGTTTTGATGTAGGGAGGCCAAATGACTGTGAGGAGACTGAGCAATCTTTGAACAACGATGAGGGATCCTGAATGTCAAGAAATTTCATAAGGGATTCAACTATGAGTTAGGGTTTCGTTTCTGTGTGAGATCTAATTGGATGAGGTTTTTATTTACATCAACCTAACCATGGTAGGTTTTTTGTGTTATTTTTCTAGATGTTGAACTTTTATTTAGACCCATTTTCGTGAGTCCTATTGCTATAGGATGACATGTGTGTTCTTTCTTCCTCAATCATATTCACCTATGCCATGTTGTTCGTTTTTTCCTTCTTTATATCTCTTCAATGAGTATGCCAGATTTAAAAAATTATTCATATTAAATTAATATTTTATCTGGTGGTTGAATCTGATTTTTATTTTTGGTTTTAATCCACATTTCAATCACCCATTGATTTCCTTTTTCCAACATTTTGGACTATTTTTTTGAAAAAATACCTATAGAGATATAAAATACTATTTTCTATTTTATTGTTATTTATTTTCCACCTCGAATCAGCTTATATGGTATTCTACTATAATATAACTATATAAATTTATATATTATGGATTTAAATTATGTATGAACTAGATAAACAAAAACCTATACCATTTTCTGTGAATTGTCTCTTAGTATTTCCCCCGATGTAATAGAAGCGAGTTAGACATGGGGAGTTTTTGCCAGCTATAAAGTAATAGAATAAGGATTTCTTATTTTCTGTAAATCATGTTAGGGAAATTATTTTTAAAATATATTTAAACATTGGTTTTTTTGTTAATTTCAAAATTAAACATGATTCCAGTTTTATATTTTTTCTTTTCAAGTTTATATTTAGGTAATTGAATGACTTTTTTTCATTGCAGTTATTTCTTTTCATTATTTTTCATACAATGGTGATTTGTTTCCAAACTATTGATGTGCAAGATAATTTTTCTTCTCAATTTGAAAATAATATATTCTCAAATGATTCATGTGGGTTATCCATTTATGATTTTATGCCAATTTATTTTAGTAGTTTACTAATATTTTATTCTATCTATATAAATAATTTTTAATTAAATATTTATGATATAAATAGAAAATTTGATTAAATATTTAAAACTATTTCTAAATTTCATATTTTTATACAGATAATTTTCTGTAGTCCATCGGTATTGTCTAATGGTATTTTAATTTTTTTTATAATGTTAAGGGGGATCAATTTGAGTTTATAAAACTATTTTGTCAAAACAATTCATGAGATTAATTTTATTGAATTTTTTTTAAATTCCATAATTTTTATACTATGTATATAAGTGGGATATTATTTTATTTTCCAAATTTTTTTCTTAATAATAATGCTACAAATGTATGTATATATATTCCTCTTTGCATGTTAAATATAATCTTCAGCCATAGTTTTCTCTTCATAAAATTATTTTTTTGATTTTTCCAACTTAAGTGAAAGTGATGTCATTGAATTTTTCAAAATTTATGCTTAAGTTAATTTTTTTTGTTTTTGAACAACTATATGTGTATATATATATATATTCATAAATATATTGTTTAATATGAAACATTTTTTTAAAACATGTATATATATTTATCTATTTACGTATTATTTTAGGGTGAAAGAAAATTTTAATCTCACATCAATAGATACGTATATATATAATTTTATTTATATATGTATCAATTTTTGTAATACTATTTATTTCCTATATATATGTAAATAAATTAATTTATATATATATATATAGATTTCATTATTCATACCAATACATATGTTTGTGGATATGAAATCATGTTTTATTCCAATATATATATCTATCTAAACATGTTAATATATTTGTATCTTTTTATATAAAACTGTTATATGCATATATATGTATATTAATGTATATTCACATATGTCATTTCACGGAAAGCTACTTTTATCATGAAACATGTATAACCAATTAATTTAATTTTTTATGAAATGAATATCAAAACTCATTATCTTTAATGAAACTTTTTGGTCCTAACGATATAATATACAATGTGTTATGTTTTTAATTCTAAATAATTACACTTGTATATTTTGTAAATGAAGGCATGGAATGGGGAGGGAACCTAAACCCCTATTTTAATTTTGTCTAATCATGTGATCAGTACCCCTAGAATTATATCGCACTCCAATACATTGGGTAATGTTGAAATCTCATGTGATTTCATGTATGGTGTGCGAAAGGTGTATCCCAATAACACTATGGTATTAAGGAATGATCCTAATCAATAATGATATGATGTACATTAAGTTATGTTGTCCCAGGAGTGAATTGTGACATCATATTATGATCAAAGGTGCATTTTTGTACTATTTATGAATGCTTATGAGTTATCAAGTGAAATTGTTATTATTTAAAAAATTAATGAAATTGATTTTTCAAATGGTTACATATGTTGAATCCTATTTATAAAGAAATATTAATATTATAATTATAACTAATTATTTTATAAATTCAAAATTCCCAATTTTTATCTCATGTTTTACAATTTATGTTGAAGTAAACAAATTTATTGGTTTCCACCTGTTTTCAAACCCCTTACTATGATTTGTGTCAATAATAATTTTTTAAAACATCTTTTCATAGAGAATAAGGACTCATAAGAGAGAGTCAGTGGTCGATTACCCTTTATAGTTTTTAACCCTTATATACATCAGAATGGTTTTCTTGTCCTTTAATATTTTGAGAGTTTTAATTAGAATTCTTCAATGTATTCGGACTCTCTAAACCCACTACTACAAATATGGCCTTTATCAGTGCTAGAAAAGGATATTAACAATGCTAGAAAGGTTTTTTTAATTGAGCCAAGATAAATGGTGGTCCCTTTTATCAGTGCTTAGAAAAGAGCTTATAAATTCCCATTTTATCAATGGTAAAAAAAGAACTTATAATAGGGGTCTTTTATCAGAGCTTTTTTATCACTGATAAAAGTAAAAAAGATATTAACAAATACCAAAAAATATTTCAGTAATTCATGGAGGGGCTTCAACAGTGCCCCACCCCCAACCGGTTCCCACATGCCCTAGACACCTCACCCCCCTTTAACAGTGCCCCCAACCCCCACCCCTTTAACAACGTTAGGATTTATTCCATCCCCCGTGCGCAACCTACCTCTCCCAGGATTCGAACTCAAGACCTGTTGTATGTCCGCCTAAGCCTTTACCACTCCACCATATTACTTTGCTCTTAATTAATTAATACAAATACTTATTTATATATATGTTTAGTAATAATTATTTGTATATTAATATATATTGATAAGATCATTTTCAAATATATTTATAAAATATTCTTTTTGTGCGTGCTTATAAAATAAAAAATACATATATACAACAAAGACACACATATTTTATGTATGTTGGTATTTATAATTATTCATATTTATATACATATTTCAAAATATTATATATTAATATTTATATAAATATTTCTATAATATATAGATAATATATATTGTTTGTACAATATAGTCGTACACAAGCACACACACACACACACAGACACATCATATAGGGATACAAATATTAATATATTTGTATTATAAATAAAATGGATATAATTTTTTAAATTAGATAAGCTTTATATATTGATAGATATATGTTATATGTAAATATAATTAATTATTGTTTTATAAAATTAATGTTTTATGGGTGAATATATAAAAAAATATGTATATATTGTAATATAATTGATTATAAGAAACATTACATTGCGAAAAATGAAAAAAATTCAACTCCCTAATATCAATATAAATGTAACTGCTCGTAATAAATTCATTCCCTAGTTAAAAAGGTCAAAATTCCCCCCCTAATATGAGGCTGAACATCCATCGAATTTTAAATAATGTTGGTTATGTGGACTAAATTCCCATTTTTGGAGGCCTTCTAGGGTTTTGTAGAATAAAAATGTGAAATTTTCCCTACTGTCACAACGTGTAGAGCTCATCACAGGATTCGATTTGATATGTTGTACAGCTCTAACGGATACCGAGATCAAAAGTTATGGTTGTTTGAAATTTGAGTTACATTTTCAACTTATTTTAGATCTTTTATTAATTTTTTATATTTTTTGTGTCTTTAAATTGTTATTAAATGATTATTAGTCGATGATAATTAAAAAATTATTATATAATAAAAATATTAAAATAATTTAAATCCATTTTCACTAAATTTATTACATAATCAATTTAATAGTCTATTTATACTTATTTAATACATATTTAAAATATATATATTATATTAGTATCTTTATAAATATACTTATATATCAATAAATTATTTTCAGGAAAATTATTTTTTTTGAAATATACACAATATCAAAACTAGGAAAAAAACTAATAATTCACCCCCATATCAGATCTACTAAAAAGCGATGATAAAGGGGTCCCTTTAACAGTGCTGAAAATCACTGATAAAGGAGGTGCCTTTATCAATGCTTTTTTAGTTCTAATAAAGGGTGGCTATGTAGAAACCCAATTTAGTTATAGTGAACTACAATCCATTGGTATCTCAGGTTGTTAAATAATAAATGAATTATAATATATAAAAAATGGGATATGTTTTGGGTCTTCATAGGGTCACTGTAGGATTTGGAGATATGCGTAATTAGAATCTAGGTTTGTTGGACCTTTTGTGTTTGTTGAGATAATTGATCTGGTGGCATTCCGATTTTCTCTTCCAAAGAGGTATTGTGAAATGCATGATGTTTTTCACGTGCTACAACATTTTAAGTATCTCCTCGAGTATTATAATGTGATCGATGTTGATTATGTTGAGTTTGAGGCGGATGCATCACTTCAGAATCATAGGATATGTGTTATTGATCAGAGTTAGAAAGTGTTGCAAGGAAGGATCATGACGATAATTCAAGTATTGTAGAAATATTGATGTGTATTGGTTGAAATGTGGGAGAGATAAGTAGATATTTGGTCTCATTGGCATGATATTATTACTTTAGAATCATTGAGATGCTTGGGAGTACGAGTTGATGATGTAATGTTTTAAGGGTGGAAAATTGTAAGATGTCGATCTTTTTGATGATGTATCATGCCCATTTTCATGTAATATTTTAAAATTATTTTTGAAATTATTTGGTGTTTTTTTTGTTATTTAATGTGGGATTTTTTAATTTTTTAAGAAAAAGGGGTACTGCATGGATAATGCATAGTTTTCCTAAAAGGTTCATTGACCCCAAGAAAACCATGTAATCTCAAAGAGATGGGAATTTCACTATTGTAACACGGTTTTCCAAACCACGTGTACACTTAGTAGAAATCATTCACCCCTTAAATGAGGATCATGGTTATAGGGAATGGTTTGGAAGACCATGCATCCCTACCTTGGAAATCGTCTGTGTGGATGTTAATTACCCTAAAATTTATAAAATAATCATACCCCCAGTATTAACCTCAAATCGACCTAGTATAAACCTAAAACAATTCCTCTATATTTTGAAACTCTTTTGAGTGTTCTAATGCTCCTTGAACCTCGTTCATAATTAATCAAAGAACCAATTAAATTATCATCTCTCTTTAGGTATGTGATTTCTTCACCATTTGAATTCCTCTATCATCCGTCTCTCTTTCTCGATCAAGAGGAATGATTTTTTACTCTACTAGAAATGGTTTCGATTTACATTTTCATGGAACTTATTATATTTTATCTTGATCATTGGTTTTGGTATTAGATCTTCCATGACATTGTGATCGTGAATGTTTCTCCTTAATATGGGGATTTTTTGTTTAGCATATGTCCATAAAAAATCATGAGGTATTTGGTTTAAATATCAATTCATATAGTCTTGAATGATAACTATGTGTATGTAATTTTGGAATTTCAATTTAAACATTTAGTAATTGAATATTTTATTTATATTAATTAATTAATTAATTAATTAATTAATTAATGGTTTTATGGAGTTGGTAGAATAATGTGATTATTGAATTACTTATAGAAGTGATTATGTAATTATTGTTTATGGAATTGATTGGTAGTTATAATTAAAGAGTTTGTTGGATTAATCTTGAAGTCTTAATGGATATTATGAATATATTTTGTTAAATGGTTTAACAGTGAATTTTGCTTATTATTCCATGTGATTTAAATAAATAACCATGAATTTTGGGATAAAATTAAAATTTTCACCATGATGAGAATGTTTGACAAGATGGTTAATGATGATTAACCATGATAAATGTGATATTTATGAGAAATGTGATATATTGTGATTTATGTGAGAACGAGTGTGGGATACATACTGACGCACCCAATACCCATATATGATAAAGATCATATGATAAGTAATGATGCTTCAAACACTCATGTGTGATAACAATGAGGTGTGGGAAAGGGACCGACCCTCTAAATATACCTTGGGTGCTAGAGATGATGCTCTAGGCCCAACACATTGGCATTAGTGTGGACTTTGTATTATACATGGTATGAAAATTGGAATTAAATTTTAGTTAAAATTCTTGATATAATGAATCATGATTCCCTATGATACATGGTTTAGACAACATCATAGGCCGAATTAGGTATTGCTTGTTTTGGTGTCATCTTGAACATGGGTAATTATGTGGTCAATTAACGAATAATGAAATTTGAAAAAAAAACAATCATTATTTATTATACTTTATTCATTATAAAATTACATATAGTGTTATAGGCTGGATAATGTTTAGACACTATAGGTGGTGTCTTACTGATTTTTATTCACACCCTTATCGGGCTTCCGAATCGGTACCCAAATTGACTTTATTTTTACAAGAAAGGATAAGGTAATACAACAATTTGATATTAATGGGTTGGGATGCAACATGGATGAGGGAACCATACATGATTTCAGGACTCACTTTGGATTTGTTAGTGCCTTTATTATTTATTTTTCATATTTACACTTGACACATATTGAAATGACATATCTACTATTTTAGTTACAGTAAGTTATCCATGTTTTGGTATTATCATGTGATGTTGGTCTTTATTGTTAATGGAATTATTATAATTATTTTTTATTACCATTTTATTATTATTTATTTATTTATGTTTTTTAATTTAATAGATATTTTATAGTCTCCCTATGGTTTATATTATACCCTAGCTACTAGTCGGAAGCCTATGAAATATAAGGATGCATGCCAAAGGTCATGAAGCCAACCATCTCGGGGAACCGGTTTGGGGTACCTGTGGTTGGGAAATACATTGTTAATGAAAAATTATTTCAAAATGTTCTAGAAATTAATTGTAATATGTTATTTTAAAAAACCATAAAACACATATTTTTTATGAAAATATTTAATTAAATAATAAATTTGATTTATTCAAAATTGAGTGATTTTTTACTAATCATTTATCAACAAATTTATATTGTGTATGAACATTATATATATTTCATAAAGTATTTAATCCTATTCATAACCTCCAATTTAATAGACATGTTATAATTTTCATATTAAAAAAAATATTTCATTGTTCATTAAGGCTCAATGTTTCATATCTTGTATGATATCAAACATTGTGTTTATTTAAAATCATAGTTTATTACATTCTCTTCTAATTAATAAATCGAATCCTCATAATTTTAACATTTTTCCCCTAATTAATAAATTAAAATTCCTACCAAATTATATTTCACGATATATCAATTATTATACCTAAGTGTTACATATACGTGATCCCAATGAAAATTCTCCCAAATATCAATAATCACCATAATAAATAAATATATACTCTTTCAATATATTGAAATTCTCCAAAATATCATGAATCAAATTTATATATTAACCTAAAAGGTAATACATAACATTACCATAACTATATTTGAAGATATCAACATATCAATGAATCACATTTCATCCATCAAGATTATTTATATTAAACAATATATTAAAGAATAATGAACATTAGATAATATACTAAACCAAAAGTTTTATTTAAACCTAAATATATTTTTCTTCCAAATTCCCAAAAAAATATTCATATAAATTCAAAATCATATCACTTAAATCATAAAAAATGGGTTGTTGATTCCTTTGAACTTTTTATTTACAATAAACATATACACCCATGACGGTATCTATAACTTTTATGTTAACATAAAATTAAAGCATATATTCTTTAGAAAATTAGCACTTTCCTTATTCCATAAATAAGCTCACAAACTATTGAATATATTCCATAAATCCAAAAATTCAATATCCTCAAATATGACATAAATCAATATTTCATCAACTAATAATTTTTAAATTCACCAATACTAACATACCAATGTCAATCATCTCTTTATTCCAAAAAAAAATGCTTTCAAATTATACTGTGGAATAATGCTTAGATGTTCAATGATATATGTATCCAAAACATCATTGATATAAAACATTCATAACATAATTCATGAATCATAATGTATAAATACTTTAAACATTTCACTTCATAGGAATTTCCTTGGTATATTAGTTAACATGTGGATTTGGAAATTGTCTCGGATAGTCCTCATAATCCCCACACATAATACGTTGAACAATAAATGTTACCTTAGGATGATATTCATTTACCTCGATCAAACATTTCATTTTTCCTTAGAAATAACATGCTCTATACCCTTCATTTACACAAAAAATCATCTTTTGTTGCTTTGATACATTTCCTTGAGAGCTTCTTCCAACATTCTCTACATAAAGTAAATAGAATCTTTTTTCATCATAATCCCCACCACTAGAGCTCTTAGTGAACTCTATACTTCACTGCATTGGGGAGTCTTAGAGTTGGTTAAGGTGAAATATATTAATAATATATCATGAGAACTTATTAAGAATAATCCCAAGGATTCACATTATAAATACAATTTCATTTCATTAATCATGTGGATAATCAATCCATTTTTGGTCAGTGTTAACATGAGACAACCAATTTCTAGCCATTTACTAAAACCAAATAACATATTAGGAGTAATAATATTCATAGTGAGTGTTGAACTCACCTGTTTTGATAATCCCAATTATGTTTTTATATGTAGATAATCCCAAATAATGTTCATTCATGTATTAATTACATATTCATCCTACTTTGAAATTACTCTTACTCAACCGGGATGTGTTTTGTATAATACAAATAAGTGTTAGGTCCACCAGTATGCACATAGCCACTGATATAGACCAATATGCAACCCTACTATTATATCAAGGGCTACAGATATAATGATCACCGATTGAGTTAGAGTTATTTTAAAGTAGGATGAATATGTAATTAATACATGAATGAACATTATTTGGGATTATAAACATAATAAAAAATAACTGGGATTATCAAAACAGGTGAGGTCAACATCCACTGATATGCACATAGCTATTGATATAGACAAACATGCAGCCCTATTGTTATATCAAGGGATACCAATATAAATATCACTGAAACTAACCTATGGGTACATAGTCTACCATTAGAAAAATGTTTCTGAAAAAATGAGTAAACATTCACTTAGTTAATGGTACAGAACAGAGCTATCAGTATGTATAAGTCTACCGGTATGCAAATATACTGTTACACAAAGGTCACCGATATGCAGATAATTACCATCACAACTTAGCTATTGAAAGAGTAAGTCTACCGGTACACAATATAGAGTGATAGTTACTCCTATTAATTCTACCACTACAACCTCACTGGTATAAGGAAGTCACCTCTACTCAAGCCTACTGATACAAGGAGTCACTGGTAAATGAACAAAGATCTACAGATAGAAGTTCACAAGTACACAAAGAGCTACCGATAGGATCTTAGCACTACAAAGAGACCTACCGCTACATGAAGTGACCGATACAAGGAGCTACCAATACAATGACAAATAGCTACTGATAGAAGTCGACTGCTACTAGAATTTTGATGCTTGATCTTTTATGATTTATTTAAAATAATATAACGATCATATTTGGTTAATTTAATACGACTGCTATTAATTAATGTGGGTTTTTGGCATGTCAGGGAACTGTACCTCATTCCTATGAAAATCTAATCATTCCCATTTTTTTAGCTCAATGATTAAAAGGAATATCGAGCTACTGAAGAATATATGATAGAAAAAAATGATAGAACATACACACATACATGAAGAGAAGAACTCTCGAAGAAATTGAAAAACACTGGATATTCACGAGGCCATATATACAAGAAGATAACACTAGCTGAACCTCAGACAACGAGTCAAGAACTAAAATGATATATTCATGCACTCAAGATGATCATCCTAAACCTGAAAGTCAAGGATGAAGATGACACGCTATTCACAAACAAAAAATAGAGAAGGACTTAGAAGCATTTCTGATTAATCAAAAGGAGTCCAGAGCACCACTTCAAATCAGTAGAGCATTCTAAACTCCTATCTACTCTATCTGTGATTCATTTAATTACATTTTTGAGAAGTGTGTGTAATCTGTATATTCCATACACACACTGACTCTTGTGCTAAATTAGTGTATTTCCAAATCCTGACCCAAAACATATTTAACTCTTTTGTTTCCCACTGTGGATAGTGGTAGAGGTCAGCTGTGACATGGATAGCCTGTGAGCTATTGTTTTTATCTTCACAGGAAGAACTGTGGTAGAGGTCTTAGTACCTGGACAATCTCTGTGTTGTTGATAACCCCGATCCAAGGTGTGGATCAAAATTTATATAAATTGTTTGAGAGGACTAAGTCTCTGCTTGAGACTGAACCTCCTGGTTATATCTGTTGTGCATCTTACTCTTAGTTTAATTTATTTTCTATTCATCTTCTAAGTACATTTGAAATATAATTTATTTTAAATTAATTATGATAGTAAAACTATAAAGTGTTTGTATCTATTGTAAAATATCAAGTTTGCTTGAAAAGTTAATAAATCTCTAAATTGTATTAACTGAGAACTAATCAATATCTTGAGAACCTAACAGACCCTTTTTTGTATTACAAATTAAATATAGTTTAATTTAGTTTTTAAATTGAGGGATTTTTTAATCATAATGTTTTTAAAAGAAATTATAATTGGAAGATAATCCCCCCCCCCTCTTGAGTATCCACTCCGAACAACATTTGGAATCAGAGGGAAATAGTTTGTCAATGATTTCAAAAATACTCCGTTTTTTCAACTGTGATTTTAGTTGTTTCTTAATGATCTTAAATTTATGTTAGTTATAAATTTTATCTGTTTAAATAATTTTTCTAAAATCTAACTATGTATAATAGATTAGAAGGATCTTCTACGGACATACCACCTTTCTTTTATGGTACAAATTATGCCCATTGGAAGCTGAAAATGAAAAAATATTTGGAAAGTATTGGATTTGATATCTGGACTACTATAGAAAATCAATATAATATTCCAGAAGTTGTTAGACCTACATGGGATGAACCTATGAAAAATGCTTACCATAATAATAGTAACGCAAATAATTCCTCGTACTGTGCTTTAGGAGATGAAGAATTTAATTGAATATCTTCTTGTAAAAATTCTTATGAAATATGGGACACTTTGGCTATTTTCCCTGAGGGAACAACCAATGTCAAAGAAATGAGATTAAAAACCGATACTATAAAATATAATTATTTTAAAAAGAAGTCTGATTATCCTATTTCTGATATGTATCTCAAGTTCAATGAGATTGTCAACACTCTGAGATCACTTGGAAAATTTGTTCCTGCAAAGGATCAAATCATGAGAATACTATGATTTCTTCCAGAATGATGGATAGGCACATCAGTTTTAATAAGATAATCATGTGACATTAGTTCTCTACCTGTTAAGGAATTAATTGGTAAGCTTATGATGTGTGAAGAAGAACTAACGTTAAAGAAGGAAGAATATGATGAACCAAAATGTAAGTATTTGGAATTTATGTCTAGTGCCTCAAAGAGCAAGGATAAGGAGATTGTTCACATACCTACTAAAATCTCAACAAGTGATAGTTCAGATTCTGATAGTGATTCTGAAATGGCTCAGATAGCCATAAGGTTCAAGAAGTTCTATAGGAAGAATAAATTCTTCAGAAAATCAAACTACAAAGGAAAATATGACAACAAATGTCATTGGAAGAAGGGTTGTAAAAATTCTGATAGGAGTGATGAAATTGTCTACTATGAGTGAAAAAGGAAAGGAAATGTTAAAGCAGACTGTCTCAAATTAAAGTTCAAAAAGTAATATGACGACTAGGAAAATAAGTACACAGAAGCTATGAAAGAAACTTGGTGTGCATTAGAATATAGTTTTAGTGATTCTGATTCTACTCAGGATGAAAAATCTCTACAATCTAACATTTGTTTTATGACAAACACATTTGAGGTAACATTGGATACTCCTGCTTTATATTCATGTTAGTCTGGAGTTGATTTTAATTCTGAATCTGAAAATATGACTAGTAAAGAGTTATTTAAATATTGTAATATTCTAGAAGAACGGTGTAATGAGATGAAGGACAAGTATAAGACCTTGATGAAAAAACATGCTTTGACTAGCTCTGTTAAATCTGCACATGATATATAAAAGGAAAATAATTATAAATTACTTAAGGAAAATATTGAACAGAAATTGTCTAATGAGCAGTTAAAGAAGGACTGAGAGGAATTCCCAAATGGAAAGGATACTCTAACTCAAATTCTAGGAAAAAAGTAGCACCAAAACATACCACTAGAATAGGCTATCAGCCTAGATAGAGATAGTTTACTAAAACTAGATTTATTCTTCAATCTGGACAAAATGTTGCTAGCTCTAGTTCTAGAAGTTCATATGCTTCAACTAATTAATCAAATAGTTATAGATCAAATAAAGTTTATCTTTAAAAATATTTTTAATCTATTTAATATATGAAACCCATAAGACAAATATGGCTAATAGAATCTTTGCTTGATAACCTGTCTGGATCAAAGAAAATATGGGTACCAAAATCATTTTCCATCTAAAAATGTTTTGTAAGATACCTTCTTAAAGTGTTACCATAGGAAGACTTTTTATTTAGACAGTGGATGTTCAAGGCACATGACAAGAGACTTTTCATGCCTTAAATGCTTAATCAATGTTTATGGAGGATATATCACCTTTAGTGATAATTCTAAAGGAATGATCAATAACCTAGGCCAGATTGGTAACACTGATTCAGTTTTAATTTCTAAAGTATTATTTGTTGATGGACTTAAATATAATCTATTGAGTATTTCTCAGTTGCGTGATGATGGTTTCAATGTTCAATTTGAAAACTATTCTTGTAATGTTTGTAATTATAAAAATGTTTTTGTATTCTCTTCTTTGAGAGATGAACATGTTTATGCACTTGATTTAAATTCATTATATAAACAAAACATTACTTGTTAAAATGCATTCCATAAATAGTCTTGGTTATGACACAGAAGATTAGGACATTGAAACATTCATTCACTTAGAAAACTGACTATAAAGAACTTAGTTAGGGACCTACCCAAACTTGAATTCCCAAATGAAAAGGTTTGTAATCCCTGTCAAAATGGAAAGCAAAATAATGTTTATTTTAAATAAAAGAAATAATATTCAACATCTCAACCACTCAATTTGGTTCACATGGATTTGTTTAGACCTTCTAGAGTTTCTAGTTTAAATGGGAAGATTTATGTCATTGTTCTGGTAGATGACTATTCTAAATATACATGGGTATACTTCTTAGCTGTCAAAAGTGAAGATTGTTCTTACTTTATTAAATATTACAATTCTGTAGAATACCTTATTGGACTTAATATTAAGACCCTAAGAAGTGATCCTGGTCGTGAGTTTGGAAATCATGAATTTGAATCTTATTTCTCCCACAATGGGTATAGTCACAATTTCTCTGCCCCTAGGACACCTCAACATAATGGTGTAGTAGAATGAAGAAATAGAACCCTTAATGAAATAGCATGAAATATGCTAAATGAGTATGACCTACCTATTTACTTTTGGGCTGAATCTGTAAATACATCTTGTTATGTTATTAATAAAGTATTTATTAGACATGTTCTTAAAAATTCCCCTTATGAGTTGTGCAACCATAGGAAACATAAGGTTAATTACATCAGAATTTTTTGTTGCAATGTATTTATTCTCACTACTAATGATAATCATGATAAGGTTTCATCAAAGAGTGATGAAGGAATTTTCCTAGGTTACTCAATCACTAGAAAATACTATAGAATCTTTAACAAAAGAACCAAATGTTTGGTAGAGTCTTTTCACATCAAATATGATGTCACTAATCCACATAAACCAAAGTCTTCACTTGAAAATATTGAAGAATATTTGTTTCCTCTGAACCTTAATGATAAAATCAATGTACTTGTTGTAAAGACATCCAATTCAAGAGACTTTCCAGAACATGTTTTTATAGAACCTGAATCTAGGGAAGAACCTGAAATTTCTAGTCCTACCTTTACTAGATCAACTAGGATTCTAAAGAATCATCATTTAGATGATTTTATTGGTAATATTGATAGAGGGACACATACTAGAGGTTCTCTAAGAAAGCGGGTTGAACATCAAGCCTTTCTTTCATAGTTAGAACCTAAAAATATAAATAATGCAATCAATGATGAATTTTGGGTAATGGCTATGCAAGAATGACTAAATCAATTTGAAAGAAACAATGTATGATAATTAGTTGATTGTCCAAAGGACACTTTGTCCATAGGCACTAAATGGGTTTTTAGAAATAAAGATGATGAATCTAAAAATATAGTTAGAAACAAAGCTAGGCTAGTTGCACAAGGGTATAGTCAAGAATAAGGAATAGACTATGAGGAAACCTCTACTCTTATATCTAGATTAGAATCTATTAAGGTTTTACTTGCCTATGCTTTTCATCTGAATTTCTAGTTATATCAAATGGATGTTAAAAGTGATTTTCTAAATGGGGTTATAATTGAAGATGTTTTTGTCGAACAACCACCGGGATTTACTAATCCTCATATTCCAAACCAATTTTTCAAAATTTAGAAAAGCATTATATGGTTTAAAACAAGCTCTACGGGCTTGGTATGATAGACTTAGTAGTTTTCTTATTTCAAAACGTTTTTCTAAAGGGATTTTTGATCGAACTCTTTTTATCAAAATATTTTATAAAGATGTTTTGATAGTACAAATCTATGTTGATGATATTATTTTAGGATCTTTGAAAAATGCTTTCTGTACTGAGTTTTCAAAGAGTATGAAAAATAAATTTGAAATGAGTTAAATGGGAGAACTCTAATATTTTATTGGATTTAATGTCTTTCAAAAAATGGTATTATTTTGAATCAATGTAAATATAAAAAGGATCTTATAAAACGGTTTGTATTAGACAGTATTAAGGAAATTGATACACCTATGACCACTATTTCTAAATTGGATGCTGATTAAACTGCGAAACTAGTGGATCTATCTATTTATAGAGGTATGATTTGGATTCTACATTACCTTATTGTTAGTCGACCAGATATTATGTTTAGTGTGTGTATGTGTGAAATATTTCAAGCTAATCCTATAGAATCTCACTTTATTTCTGTTAAAATAATTTTCAAATATCATAAACATAATACAAACATAAGATTGTTTTATCCAAAGGGACAATATTTTGATTTAATGAGTTATTCAAATACTGACTTTAATGGTTGAAAGTAAGATATAAAGAACACTTCTAGAACTTTTCACATTTTAGGTAAGTCATTAGTATCATGGTGTAGTATAATGGAGTACTCAGTTTCTTTGTCTACTGTTGAAGTAGAGTATATAGTTGCTGGTAGTTTCTATGCACTAATTCTGTGGATAGAACATACTTTACTGGACCATGGATATCAATTTAGGAATGTTTCAATAAACGGTGAAAACCCTAGTGCAATAAATGTCTCTAAGAATAATGTGTCTCACTCAAGGACCAAACACATTGATGTAAGGCACCACTTTTTATGTGATCATTACTAAAAAGGTGATATTAATCTTGAATTTATAGGTACTGAACATCAATTTGCTGACATATTCACCAAACCTTTATGTTTGGAAAGGTTAAGCTACATCAAACATGAGCTACGAATGTTTAACCTTGAAGAACTGAAACCTCGCCGTTAGTGAACACCTCACCGTTAGGGAACACCTCACCATTAGGGAACACCACACCGTTAGGGAACACCTCACCGTTAGGGAACACCTCACCATTAGGGAACACCTCACTGTTAAGGAACACCCCACTGTTAGGGAACACCTAAACGTTAGGAACACATCACTGTTAGGGAACACCTCAACCATAGGAACACTTCATCGTTAGGGAATAGCTCACCGTTAAGAACACCTCACCATTATAGAACACCTGACTATTAGGGAATTCCTCACCATTAGGAACACCTCACCATTAGGGAAAACCTCACCATTACGAACACCTCCCTGTTAAGGAACACCTAACCATTAGAGAACACCTCACCGTTATGAATACCTCACCATTATTATTCTCACTGGTAGGGATTACCGTTAAAAGTTTCACCGGTACAACATATCTCATTGTTTTATTGTTTTTGTTCTATCATAAAGTCGAAATGTATTACGTTTATATTAATTCTTAAATGATATAAAGCCACATCTAAACCTTATTCAATCCACCGCGAAATCTACCCCTTTGGATTCTCACCGTCTTCCAAACCCAAACCATCAGACTTCTCGTGAACCCTAAGTCTTTGGTTTTGTAAATGGATCGTGTGAAGAAAATAAAGATCATAGGAGAAGATGCACCAAGTGCTAAGTGAAAGAATGTTGATTCAGGGACCAGTGGTAGAGGAACTGTTAAGGAAAAAGGAGAACTCGTGAATCCGCATTTGAACAAGCAAGAGATAGTGATTGAAAAGGAGGTCTGTACTGAATTGTTGTTATCCAGCAAATCACTAGTCTTGAGGATACTAGAGGAGCAAGGATGGATCGAGTGTTTTGAGAATAACAATGGACCGTGCTTCCCGATTTTAGTGAAAGAATTTTATGAGCATGTTTTTTTTGAGATGTCAGAGGAGGAGAATAGGATGACTTCGGTTGTGAATAGTAATGTGATATCATTCTCATCTAGAGGATGGGCTTAAAACCTTAGAGTAACTCATGATGGAGACTATGGATTTTATTATAAGTTCATACATACAGCCAGTAATATTTTTGAATATGAAGCTGCACTTCTCGAACTAACTGGGAATGGAACTCAAAAGAATGTGATTGCTGTAGAGATGGAATGTGAGAACAAACGGTTTTTTACATTTATCTAACATGTGATTAGTCCTAGGAGAGGGGACTTTTCCACACAGAAGTTTCAAGACATATACCTAATATATATTTTGAGGTATGGAGTGATGGTAAATCTATGCAGACTATTGATGATTCAAATAGAGGACATGACCTGACCGAAATCCAAGACAAATGCTTTGTTTTATGCCATGTTGCCATCTATAATGATAAAGGCAATGGAAGTGGTTGAGTCTCAGGATGAGATAGTGGTGGTGAAGGATAATTTTATCATAACTCGAATAGTATGCAAGTATATGAATGTGAACTAGAATCCATGGAGAAGTAGTGGGTGAATGGTGAAGGAAAGGTATATGACAAATAAAATCCAATGGATCATCCTTCCAGGACAAAGGATAAGAGGGATCTAGTTATAATACCTGAAGAGGCCCTCCCATCCTATAGTGATTCTGAAGAAGACGAGACCTCGGTTGAAGAAGGAGGGGATCTTGATCATTATCCAAGTCCTATTAATCATTATATTTCTTATGGGAATTCTAGTCCTCCAGCTTGTTGGCCCAGAAGGGAACCTGTTTTGGATGATGAGGAGGAGGAGGAGACATCAGAAGATCAGGAAGACCAGATCTTATCTGATCATGAGGATAATACTCCTGAAACCACTTCTGATGATGATGTTGAAGAAGGAGAAATACATGTTGATGAAATATCTGTATCTCATAGTACAAGATAGATATATACTCTTAGTTTGATTCCAGAGATTGGATTTTCTATTATTCTTGTAGAGTCTGATCTAGTTGAGCCAGCTGACCTTATACCTGAACCTGATGACCATCCTATTACCGAGAGAGATATGGATGTTGAGGATTATAATGTGGAAGAACAAGCTGCTGAGGGTACCATTGCTATTCATATACAGGAGAATGCACCAGTTGAGGGGAGAATACAACTAGACATGGTAATGTTTCAGTATCTACTAGGATTGAAGAATGGGTAGAAGACCCAGGTTTTGTAGTGCTTGGATTAAATTACCCTGAATATGAGGATGATAGACATGCCAGCAACCACCTTTCGATTATAATATCCTCTCGGAAACCATACCTGAAGATATTGTGAGAAAAGATGACTTAGAAAAGTTAAAGTCTGAGATAAAGATCAGTTTTGTGGATGAAGTAAGAAGAATGGAATCTTATTTAGTTTCATCCATTTAGTCAGTTATTAATGACTCATTGGCTACTATTGTGTTAGAATGATCTCCTATTGTTGGGCCTGCTAATATGGTTTACAGGGCTGACCTTGAGTCTTTAAATTATGAGATGAAAGAGTTATTGAGTGTTTCTGTTACAGAATTAAAGAAGTGTTTTTTAGGAACTGAGCAACATGGAAAAATATTTTTAACTATCTCTTGGTTATGTTTCATCTTATATGGAAGAGTTGATGGATAAAGTTAGAAATTTCCCGATTCACGTTTCATGCATGGATGAAGATGATGATTTTCTAAATAAATTTTTTGTCTCTCTGGAATCCTACATGAGTTCTAAATCTCAAGATGACAAGGATTTGGATAATGTGAAAAGTGTAGTCCTCCAGATGGTATCAGTGTTTGAGGAGTTTAAGAATTCCATAAAGAAGCATGTATGCACCCATAACATTGTAGAGAGAAATCTTATCAGTGGTCTAAAAAAGAGTTTCAAAGAAACATTGGCCTTTTCTCTTGTGTATCTTGCATCCAGACCCTCAGTTGATTTGGATTAGATTAGAGCTTTGATGAAGGTAGATCTTGGTTCAGCCTCAACCAGTAGCTCTGTTGACTCATCTGACCTCAAAAAAGTGGTGACAGCCACAAGAGAAATCATGAAGATTGTTCAAGACTATACGAGATAAGCTTCTACATCTCAGAATTATGATAAAGACATGGTGGATTATTATTTCCAAAGAGTTTACACCAAGTATCAGCTCAACAACCATTTCAAGCTTATGGTAGAAAAAATGATGCTCCCACCAGTCACTCAGGCCTTCAGAGAATAAGTCAACAAGTTGAGGGAGATGACTCCATCCTTGGACAAATTTATGGAAAACAATGATGATTTCCTTTCTTCTATGGATAGAGGGGGTGGAATCATTATGGATTTCAGAATATCTTGTGGCCTTTCTTGAATGTTTATGCTTGGAGAGTGATTGTACCTCCATATTTACTTGCATCACCCTCTACTGCTTCTCCTACTCAGATGACTGTAGCCCAAGCCATCAGAATCCTTACACTTATGATCACTCAGAGAGCTACTCAGTAAAGGCAATGAATTGTTTTAGTAGCTCAGCATCCTTTGATCATTTCTGGTGTTCCTAAGCCTCCACCAGCATCTGCATAGTCTGAGTCTACCATGGATCCCAAAGGAAAATACAAATTAGACATCCAGGAGTTGTATGGAATAATGGATAAGACATTTGATAGGAATCACTTTTATTATTTTTTCATTTTTGTATTTCTATGTATCTTTTTTCACAATGAAATACAAATGATTTTATTATCTTATTTTCCCTTCTGTTACTTTTCTCATTTTCTGGTTCCTAATTTTTGATATTCAAAAATTGGGAGAACTATGAGAAAAAATTGACATCTAGATATAAGAGAATGATATATGCTCTTATGTGAAATATAATTCTACCTCTGATACATTTAACATTTTAAATCATACATTTGAAAATATCATTACTCAAACTGATTGTTTGTTTTATAATTCCTACAATACATAAGTATAATACTTTTTTTTATTATTATCTCTGATACCGTTGCATTTAAAACTATATCCTTTGATACATTACTGATTATTTTGGGATTATAATTCAATAATTTGTGTTTATCAAAAGGGGGGATATTATTGACCTCACATGTTTTGAAAATCCCAATTATGTTTTAATATGTTGATAATCCCAAATAATGTTAATTCATGTATTAATTACACATTTATCATACTTTAAAATAACTCTAACTCAATCTGGATGTGTTTTTCATAAGACAAATATATGTTAGTTCCACCAGTATGCACATAGCTACTAATACAAACAAATAGGAAGCCCTACTATTATATCAAAGGCTACTGATATAAAGATCACTGATATAGAACTACTGCTACTTAGTCTACCATTGGAAAAAGGTCACCGATAAAATGAGTAAACAGCCACATAGTTACTGGTATAGAACAGAGCTACCGGTATATATATGTCCACCAGTATGCAAGTCTACCGTTACACAAAGGTCACCAATATTCAAACAGTTACCATCACGACTAAGCTACCGATAGAGTAAGTCTACCGGTACACAATACAGAGTGAAAGTTACCGCTATGATGTCTACCACTACAATCTCACCGATATAAGGAAGTCCCCACCACTCAATTATACTGATACAAGGAGTCACTGGTACAAGAACAAAGAGCTACCGATATATGTTCACTAGTGCACAAAGAGCTACCGATAGGAGCTCACCGCTACATAGAGACCTACTGCTACATGAAGCGACTGATACAAGGAGATACCACAACAATGACAAACAGTTACTGATAAAAGTTGACCGCTACAAGCATTCTGATGCATGAACTTTTATGCTTTATTTAAATTAGTCTAACAGTCATATTTGGTTAATCTAATGAAACAGATATTAATAAATGTGGGTAGTTGGCATGTCAAAGAGCCATACCTTGTACCTATGAAAAGGTAATCATTCTCATTATCGGAGCTCAAGGATTAAAAGGAACATCGAGCTACTAAAGAATATATGACAAAATAAATGATAGAACATACACACGCACATGCAGAGAGGAACCATCGAAGAACATTAAAAACACTGGATATTCACAAGGCCATATATAACTGAAGCGAACAAAAGCTGAAACTCAGTCAAGGAGTGATGAACTACAATGATCTCTTCGTGAACTCAAGCTGATCATCTATAACATCTCGTTACATTTTCAGGTACTTTTTTTATGTTTCTAGGTACCCCTGTTTTGGACTAACGACTTGGGTTGAGTTTGGGATTACTTTTAAAGAAAAAATAAGGGACAATGTGTTGTGCACGGTTTGCGCACAGTTTGACAAACCGTGCGACCAAACCATGCCAGCCTTGAAACATGGGCATAGGCATCTGCACGGGTGGTGAACAGTTTATCTAACCGTGCAGCCAAACCATGTGAGAAGGGTTCCCAAGGCAGTATCTCACATGTTGTTTGCACACAGTTTAACATACCGTGCAAACAGAACATGCAGCCACATACAGTTAGATCCTTAAATTTTGGATCTCGCTCAATTTGCCTCAAAGTGCTTCGTTTTTCTTCTTTTGCAGCCCTAACATGATATTTGACTTCTCAGAAGGTTAGAGAAGGCCCTCCCATCATTATGGATGTGATCCAAAGACACCTCTTGGTGAATCGAAGCTAGATTCTTGAGGTATGTGATTGTTCTTCATCATTCTTGATTGGTTTCTTAGATATACTTAGATATACTTCTCATCTTCCCTCGATTTCTTAGATCTATGTCCGTTATGGGTAAAACTATGTGTGTGGTACCTTTTTGATGAGATTTGGTCTTAGTAAATCTAGGAGAAGAGATATATGGAGGGTTCTTGAAGAAGAGACCCAGTTTTCTTGAGCGTTCTAGACCTTTGTGGTTATAGTCAAAAACGTTGAGGTAGGTGGTTTCATCCCATCATGCCAAATTGATTATCATTGTATTTCCCTGATTTGTTTCAATTTTTTATTTAAATTCAATTACTCAAGTTACTTTCAATTAAAGTTGATAAAAACTCAATTCCATTGAATTATGATATTTGAAACAGTTTTGGCATAGAAATTTGGGAAAATCCTATTTCCATTGAATTGGGTGTGTTTGTGGAAAAGTGGTCAACTTAAATTGTTTAATTTAAATTGTGGAATTTATGGATATGTTTTCAATTAAATTGTTGAATTAAATTGTGGAAAAAATGTGTAATGATGTAATTGGTTTTGAATGGATTTCAAACTTATGAAAATGGCTTAAAATGATTTGATAGAAACCCATTGGTTTTATCTGGTGAAAAAGGAATGTTTTTGAATAAAACCAATTGTGGTTTTAAATGGAATGGAATTGGAACTTTTGAAATGGAAGAATGTGAGTGATCATATTTTAAGCATTCTTAAAATAGTTCTCCCATCATGTAAGAGCGCATGCAATCCTTAGGTAGTTAGTGAGTTACTTGGATACACTCTATGCTACGACAATGTTTTAAAACATACATGCAGCTGGTCACATACCCGATGGGTTGGTGATGAATCTCCTTTGGCCATTGTCATAGGGACGTGTGTATACACATTTTTTTGATTTCACATAGAGAGTTAAGAATCCTATAACTGGTTAATACTATCGTACCTTTAGGCAGATGACCATGTTGCTCGTGTGTTTATTTATATTTGAGATATAAATGTATGCTAATGTTTTTGAACTGCTGCTTTACATGCCTGGTATATTTATATAAACTGTTTTATATTAATGTTTTACTTAAGCCATTAGTTTAGAAATATTCCATCATTGTAAAGACTTTCTTGATGAATTTTCCATCATTGGAAAATGTATAACATGATTTGTTAAAAATATTCTTTTGAATTTCCAAACATGTTTATTTAAAAATTGAAAGTTTTTACTTAGATGATCCATATTTGTAATCTGTTATGAAATCTTTGGTGGTATCCTACTGGGATTAGGATCACACCGTTCTTTTTCCTTCAGGTGTTTGTAGAATTTCTTCTTCCAAGATCGAGAAAAAGGAAGGGACCTCTTAGAGGTGGTTCTAACTGCTGATATTTGGACTTGGTGAGTTGTCTCCTTAGGAACCGTGGGAATTTTTTCCCCTATATTATACTTGGGTTGTTGTAATTTGGCCCTTTGTGCCTCTTTTTTCTAGTACATTACTCCTAGTGGAGTTTCTTTGTTTTGCATACTGTTTTGTTCCACACTTATTTCCGCATTCTGGTGGAAAATTCGTTCCCACTTGTATGTTGTATGGTGCCAGGTGCAAGTCGCTGACACGTGGGGATCGGGAACTCCCTTCAGGTTATGTCAGGGCTGGCTCGATTATCGGGTTACCAGGGTAACCAGGCTGATTCGTGACAAATTGTTATCAAATGTGAAGTTTTAAACATCTGTCCCTGATGATAGTATGTATTTGAGTTTTGGTGTCTTGACTTAGGAGGTAGTTGTGATTGAATGCCTAGACAGATCTCACCACAATGAACCTTAAGTCACCAGGGGTGGTTAGGGAAAGACGACTTGTGGATTAATTCTTGTATTTTCACTATTTTGATTTGGATTGAGTGGAATACAAATCTTGTTATCCATTATTTTAAGAGTAGTTTTTCTTGCTACTCAGGTTTACTATTAATCTAAATGTCTTCTTTGTTATATACTAATGTTGTGTAGCATCATGCCTCAGAGGAGATGCAGAAATAAAATCCAAAAAGAAGCTGCTGCTGAATCTCAGCAAGCAAGTCCTGTTGTGGATCCATGTCTGGTAGAGGTGATTGTTCCACAATCCATGCTCTGGGACATGCACCACCTCTAGTCCCTATTAAGACACCAGCTTTAGATCCTCAAAGTGATATTCTCCGAAGTTTTTCTCAAGAGTTCCTACACCAGAAGACACCAGTTTTGAAAGGTTACACTGACCCTCAACATGCTGAGGAATGGTTGAGTAAAATGGAACGTCTTTTTGGGTTCTTGGAGACACCTGAAGTGATCAAGGTGAAGTATGCCACCTTCGTGCTGGAGGGACCAAGCAAGAGATGGTGGGACATGATTGTGACGACAGAGAAAGATGAGGGTTTGGAGTGGAAAGTCTTTAGGGTTCTTTTCACTGATCAGTTCTATCAAGAATATATGGTATTGACCAAGGCTGTAGTGTTTTTCAAACTTGAGCAGGCCAACAAAACCATGACTGAGTATTCAAATCGCTTTGCTGAGTTGGTACAGTTTTCTCCTGAAATTGTATCTAATGATAGGATGAAGGCCAGACAATTTTAGTTGGGGATTCGATCAGATATCCGTTCTTAGGTTTTCTTACTGAAGCTACCCACTTTTGCTGATGTGCTGGATAGGGGGATGATGGTTGAGATGGATTTGGTAGGATGTTAAGTGTTGTAGGAAGTTCATTTTTCTTCTAGTGGCAGTGTTGGTTCCTTTAAAGGAAAAAGGAAGAGTGATGTTTCTCATGGTGGTTCTCGACAACAGAGTCACTCCAGACCACCGGTAGCACCAGGAGGGGCCTCGTTGACTTGCTATAAGTGTGGAATGCCGGGGAATTCTAAGAGGGATTGCACTGAGGCACCCAATAACTGTAGCCCTTGCGGACTATTGGGGCATATACATAGATTCTTCCATCACTTCTCTTCTCCGCATAGTGGAACAGGGTCATAAAAACCTCAAACTACTATTGGGAAATCATATGCTTCACATGAAAAAGGGATCCAGCCATAGGCAACCAGAACTATGCTTCTTCACGCAGTGGAATAGTGCACGATGTAGCTGATACAGTTCCTGCAACTATGAGAGGTTCCATTACTGTAGCTTCATCTTTAGTGAAAGCTCTTTTTATACTGGTGCATCTCACTCTTTTATTTCAACCCGTCTTGTTGATCTTATTAAATTTCCTATGGAAATTTTATCTTTTGCAATGGATATTACTACACCCCTTGGTGTAATGAGAGAGAAAGGTCTTCGTAGTCTTGCTTCTATATTTTCTCTATCAGATGTTGATCATTCTTGGAATTTCTTGGTTCTCGACATGAAATATTTTGACGTCATTTTTGGGATGGATTGGCTCATCACCAATAAATCCTAGATTGATTGTTATCTTCGACGATTCTACCTTACAACACCCAGTGGTGTTCCTCTTGTTTTTTACGGAGAATGGGACCCAAGGTTAAGTAGAGCTGGACCCTTTTTCCCAAAGCTAGGAAAAAATATATCAGTGATTGATTTTGATCTAGTGAAAGATCCAATGAGTGGTGATCTTCCTCCAGTCGTCGCTGAGTTTCTGGATGTGTTTCCTTCTGAATTCTCTGGTATGCCACCGATAAGGGAGATCCATTTTTCAATTGATTTAATGTCTGTTACTCAACCGGTTTCACTCCCTTCTTACAGAATGACTCCAGCTAAATTAAAAGAACTGAAGTTTCAGTTGGACTATCATCTTGAGAAAGGTTTTATACACCCGAGTGAGTCACCTTGGACAACACCAGTTCTATTTTCCAAGAAGGCCATTGGTTCTCTACACTTATTTGTTGATTATCGAAAGCTCAATCGATTTACGATAAAGACAAGTATCTATTACCATGAACTGATGATTTGTTTGACCAACTGAAAGGTGTAAAGTGATTTCCCAATATTGATCTTCGATTTAGTTACCATCAGTTGAGGATAATGGAATTTGACATTCATAAAACCTCCTTTCAGAGTAGGTATGGCCATTATGATTATCTTGTCATGCCCTTCGGCTTAAAAAATTCTCCTTCAGTTTTCATGGCCTTGATGAACAAAGTTTTCCATGAGTATCTAGAAACATTAATGGTAGTCTTTATGGATGAGATCCTTGTATACTCCATGTCTGAGGAGGATCATGTGCTTTATCTGAGATTAGTTCTGGGTCTTTTAATAAATCATTGTCTTCATGGAAAGCTTTCATAGTGTGATTTCATGATTCAGGAAGTGAAATTATTGGGACATGTTGTGTAAGAACAAGTAATATCAATTGATCTTGAAAGGTTGAAGGCTGTTATGACTTGGGAATAACCATGAAATGTTTTCTTGATTCAGAGCTTCTTGGTCTAAGCAGGATATTAGTGCCGGTTAGTTAATGAGTTCTCAAAGTTAAATTCTCGAATAACTGCTTTGACTCAAAAGGGAGTGAAGTTTTCATGGAATTAAAAATGTCATAGTTATTTTGTTGAGATAAAGTGTATTTTGACTACTGCACTAGTGTTATACTCTTCCTGAGGCTGGGATAGCTTATGTGGTCTTCTGTGATGCATCGGGTTCAGGTTTGGGATGTGTACTCATGCAAGGTAATCATGGTGTTGCATATGGGTCTCGTCAGCTTAAGCCTCGTGAGAAGAACTATCTCACCCATGAACTTGAACTTGCGGCTGTAATGCACTCACATAAGTGTTGGAGACATCAACATTATGGTGAAAGGTTTACTATGTATTTAGACTACAAAAGATTGAGTTATATCTTCTCTCAAAAATATTTGAATCTCTGCCAAAGGCATTGGGTGTAGTACCTGCAATATTTTGACATTGGCCTCGCCTACTCCCCAGGGAAGGGGAATATGGTTGTGGATGCGTTAAGAAAGAAACCTTCATCTCATGATAAGAAATAATCTTCAGAAGAGTGGAGTTTTATTCCTCTTTTTTCTCAGTTGCATATTGGAGTTTAGTGGAAGGGGAATGAAGTTTCATGTAGACAGTGTTCAGTTGATTTCTTCTCTCCTTGAGTTAATTTTTGAGGAACAACAATTGGGTGATTAATTTCGTGGCAATATGGACTCTCCTTATGGTGGGGATACCGACACCTTGTGGTCGTTCTCCAAAGATGGTGTTTTGTGTTATCGAAATCGTTGCATTGTATCGTTATCGGTAAGGAGGGATGTGATGGGGGATTTACAAAACTCTCTGTGGGTTGTGTGCCCGGGAACCATGGAGATGTTCTATGATATGCAGTAACAGTTGTGGTGGCCAGGTATGAGACGAGACATTGTTGTGTTTATATCTTGTTTTTATACACGCCAGCAGGTGAAAGTCGAGCACCAGAAACCTTCGGGTTTGCTTCAACCACTTCTAGTCCCTACATGGAAGTGGGATGAAATCTCAATGGACTTTGTGGTTGGGTTAGCTCAAACCCAAAGGAAAAAGAATGCGATATGGGTGGTGATCGACAGGCTGACCACATCAGCTCACTTTATACCTATTTGAGAAACAACCAAAGTTGAGGAGTTGGGAATATCTATGTGAGAAAAATTGTTCGTTTTCATGGAGTTCTATCTGCTATAGTCTCTGATTGGGATCCTCGTTTTACTTTTCACTTTTGTAAAGGTATTCCGGAAGCACTGGGATCTCATGTCCATTTGAGCATGGCCTACTATCCACAGTCCAATGGCCAGATAGAGAGAGCTATTCAGATCCTTGAGGATATGCTCTGCACTTGTGTTCTCGAGCTTGGTGGGTATTGGGATGACCATCTGGGATTACTTGAGTTCTCCTATAACAACATTTATCAATCTGCGATCAAGATGTCTCCTTTTGAGGCATTGTATGGTCATCCTTGTAAATCTCCTTTATGTTGGTCGGAGATTGGTGAATGTTGTTTGGTAGGATCGAGTTTGGTCCAAGAGATGACAGCTAAGATCCAAATGATTCGTTATAGAATGTTGACAACACAAAGTCGGTACAAGTCTTATGCTGATTTTCTACGTAAACCTTTATAATTCTTAGTTGGTGACCAGGTGTTCTTAAATTTTTCACCCCGGTTAGGAAATCGATGGCTCGGGAGTCATGGAAAGCTTGCTCCTCATTTTGTGGGACCTTTTGAGGTTGTTTGTCTCATGGGGAATGTTGCATACCGTTTAGATCTACCCCCACAAATCACGTCGATACATAATGTGTTCCATGTATCATAGATGAAAAATTACATCTCTGATCCATCCCATGTTGTGAGGTGGAGTGATCTTGAGATTGAACCAGATTTATCTGTTATTGAACGACCAGTCGGGCCTATTGATTCTGAGACAAAGGTACTTCGTGGGAGAATGATACCTATGGTATGTGTACTATGGCAACATCGTTCTGATTCTCATGAGAAGTGTGAAAGGGAGGAACTGATGAGAGATCAGTGGCCTCATCTCTTTGACGTGGAGGTTTCTTCATAGGCTTTCTGGGGACAGAAATGTCTTATGGTGGGGATGTTGTAACATCCCATTACGTTTTTAGGTACATTTTTATGTTTCTAACTACCCCTATTTTGGAGTAAAGATTTGGGTTGTGTTTGGGTGATCATTTAAAGAAAAACATGAGGACAGTGTGTTGTGCATGGTTTGCGCACGGTTTGACAAACTGTGCGACCAATCAATGCCAGCCTTGAAACATAGGAAAAAGCTTCCTCACTGGCGGCACACAGTTTGTCTAACCGTGCAGCCAAATCGTGCGAGAAGGTTGGCAAAGTCAGTAGCTCACACATAGTTAGTGCATGGTTTATCAAACCGTGTGTAAAAACCATCCAGCCACTTAAAGGTAGATCCATAAATTGTGGATCTCATCCATTTTTCCTCTAAGTGCTTCGTTTTTCCTCCTTTGCAGCCCTAACTTGGGATTTCACTTCTCTTAAGGTCATAGTAGGTTCTCCCATAGTTCCGATGGCGATCCAAAGGCTCCTCGTAGTGAATCGAAGCCAGATTATTGAGGTATGTGATCGTTCTTCAAAATTCTGGGTTAGTTTCTTAGATCTAATTAGATATACTTCTCCTCTTCTCTCGGTTTCTTAGATCTATGCCTGTTCTGGCTTGATCTATGTGTGGGGTACCATGTTTGATGAGAATTGGTCTTAATCATTCTAGGAGAAGATATCTAAGGTGGGTTCTTGAAGAAGAGACCCAGTTTTCCTGAGCGTTCTCGTCCTTTGTGGTTTTGGTCAAAAACTGTGAGGTAGGTGCTTCCGTCCCATCTTGCCAAAATGATTATCATTTTATTTGCTTGATTTTATTCAATTTTGATTTAAATTAAATACCTCATGTTGGTTTCAATTAAAGTTTATAAAAAAATTATTCCATTGAATTGAGATATTTGAAATGGTTTTGGCATAAAAATTTGGGAAAAACCTAATTTTATTGAATTGGATGTGTTTATGGAAAAGTGGTCGATTTAAATTGTATAATTTAAATTGTGGAATCGATGGAAATGTTTTCAATTAAATTGTTGAATTTAATTGTGGAAACAAAATGTGTAATGATAGAATTGGTTTTGAATGGATTTCAAACTTTTGAAAATGGCTTAAAATGATTTGATAGAAACCCATTGGTGTTATCTTGTGAAATATGCATGTTTTTTAATAAAACATATTTTGGTTTTAAATGGAATGGAATTGGAACTTTTGAAATGGATGAATGGGATTGATCATATTTTAAGTATTCTTAAAATAGTTTTCCCATCATGTAAGAGCGCATGCAAGCCTTAGGTAGTTAGTGAGTTATTTGGATACACTCTATGCTACAACAACGTTTTATAACATACATGCAGTGGGTCACATCCCCAACGGGTTGGTGACGAGTCTCCTTTAGCCATTGTCATAGGGACGTGCGTATACACATTTTTTCTGAGTTCACATAGAGAGTGTGGAATCCTATAACTGGTTAATACTATCGTACAGATAGGCAGATGACCATGTAGCTTGCTTGTTTATTTGTATTTGAGATATAAATGTATGCCAATGTTTTTGAACCACTTCTTTACATGCCTGCTGAATTTATATAAAATGTTTTATATAAATGTTTCACTTAAGCCATTGTTTTAGAAATATTCCATCATTGTAAATCCTTTCTTGATGAATTTTCCATTATTTGAAAATGTATAGCATGATTTTTTAAAAATATTCTTTTGAATTACCAAATGTGTTTATTTGAAAATTGAATGTTTTTACTTGGATAATCCATATTTGGCAACTGTTATGGAATCATTGATGGTATCCTACTGGACTTAGGCTCACACCCTACTTTTGCCTTCATTTTTTTGTAGACTTTCTTCATCCAGGATTGAGTAAAGGGAAGGGACCTATTGGAGGTGGTTCGAGCTGCTGATCATTGGAATTGGTTAGTTGTTTCCTTCGGGACCTTGGGACTGTTTTTCCCTCTATTGGACTTGGGTTGTTGTACTTTGGACCTTTGTGCCTCTTTGTTTTATGCTATATTACTCCCACTGGTGTTTCTTTGTTATCAATACTATTTTGGTTCACACTTGATTCCTCATTCTTGTGGAAAATTAGTTCCCACTTGTATGTTGTACGGTGCCAGGTGCTAGTCGTCGACCCATGGGGATCGGGAACGCCCTTCGAGTTATATCAGGGCCGGCTCGGTTATCGGGTTACCAGGGTACCCGGGCTGGTTCGTGAAGTCAACCTAAACCAAAAATTCAAGAAAGCTGACAACACTCTGTTCTCAAACAAATACCAGAGAAGGACTCAGAAGCATTTATGATTAATCAAAAGGTGTCCAGAGCTTCACTTCAAATCACTAGAGCTTTCTAAACTCATATATACTCTCTTAGTGATTCTTTTACTTACCTTTTTGAGCAGTGTGTGTACTCTGTATATTCAATACACACACTAACTCTTTTGCTAAACTGGGGGATTTCCAAATCCTCACAGAAAACTTATTTAACTCTTTTGTTTCCCACTGTGGATAGTGGTATAGGTCAGGTGTGACCTGGTTAGCATGTGTGCTATTGTTTTTATCTTCCCACGATGAACTCTGGTATAATTCTAAGTACTTGGATAGTATTTGTATTGTTGTTAACCCCAATCCATTGTGTGGATAAACATTTATATAAATTGTTTGAGAGGACTAATTCTAGGATTGATACTGAACCTCTTGGTTATATCTATTAGGAATCTTACTCATAGTTTAAGTTATTTTCTATTCCGCTACTAATTACATTTGAAATATAAATTTATTTTAATATAACCATCATAGCTAAACTATAAATTGTTTTTATTTTTTATAAAGCAATAGGTTTTCTTCAAAAGTTAATTAATCATCAGATTAGATTAACTGAGAACTAATCAATCTTTTGAGAACCTAACTGGACCATTTTTTTATTACAAATTCACTATATTTTAACATTAGTTTTTAAATTGGGGGATTTTTTAATCATAATGTTTTTAACAGTAATTTTAATTTGAACTCAATTCACCCCCCACTTGAGTATCCACTCCAACCAACAATGAGGAAACATGAAAATTCATTTATATTGTGTATAAATCATTAAAAATCAATTTTAATATATGAAACCTTATATATAACCGAGTTTGTCCATAATCATTACCATTTTTTAATGTTATCATACAATTAGATTCATACTTAAGGTTTTCAGGAAAGTTTTCTCATCCTAGTTTCTAAAGTATAACTAAACCTTCCTATGATACAAACTGCATTTACCCATACATTTAATACATAGTTATCACATCTTAATAGGTTAATATTCATTACAAAACATAATTATTCATACCATAATTTTGTAGTTCTAGTTCCTTTAGACAGATTGACACGTAATCAAGTTATTAATAAATGATCTAAATCATCTCCCACTATATTCTTCATAACTATAATCCATCTTAGAAACATCTTACATAAAATTATCTTCTTCACCTGGTTAAAAGGAAACAAAATAAAGGGTGAGCTCAGATGCTCCACAATGGTAAACTATGGATATTTCAATGATCACTTGATCTCAATACGAGAATAAGGTTATGAGAACTTGATCATGACATTATAAAATCATACCCAACAAATCATAAATCATAATAGTAAGTCATGGAATAAATTTTGGCATTTCATAAGAAATGAATCTTAAAGTAATAAATGAACATGAGATAAGAGAGAATGACATATGCATAAGACATAGTTTTATGGAATACACATAATTAGAGAAAATTATTTCTTTATTATTAAAGGATCATATTGAAGACAAACATAGTAAAATGTATTTTACCCCCAAACCATTATAGAATTCATGGTTCAATCCCAATATTATCATAGTTTACAAAGTCCCATACAAAATTGTGTCACTCCTCATTCAAGTCATGTTAATCTCATGGGATATCAATGATTACCCAATGAATTGGAGAGAGATAGAGTCTCAACCATTATATATTGAAAATAATACATATGTTCTACATAAGATCATATAAAATTCATCATATCATAACCAAATAAAATTAATTGGTATTATAAACATTTCATAATTTAATCATAGCATAACCCATGGAGAAGGAAGAAATTTCATCAACATATTTTCATTGTAAATATAAAAATTATATATAAAGAATAATTTTGGTATCAATGGACCATATCCTCCGTAATTTATAAGTGAAATCAACGGTTATTATCATTGACGATTATAAAAACCATCAAAATTTCATTAATATTTATTGGGGAAAATAGCCTTTCTATTTTTAAATTACATATTTTAAATATAAAAATGTTAAAAATATTCTTCAAAAATTTTTAATTTAAAATATCATTGGAAACTTATAAAGGAAACATTAAATCATTTAGTGGTCACCATGGAGTGAATTTTTTTTGCAGTCATAGAAATTAAAAAAACATTCCTTTCATACTTGTAAAATGGAAAAAACAGTACCTCATTTGAAAAATGAAAATAGTATTACTTTTGAAATAAATTTTAAAAATTAAATCAGGTATAAAAATGACATTAAACAATCATGTTATAATATTAAAATCCTTCTTTAAATCATGGATATTCAATGAAATGTTTTTTTGGTCAAAGAGATAAATAATGGAAATTTTATTTAAAATCATACTTGTATTATACTGAGTACTTAAAGAGAGGAAAATGTAATGAAATATTGATTCTATAGAAATAAATAGAGGAGAATAAATGCCATGATATTCTTAAAAGTTATATGATACAATTTCATCATAATAACATAATCATAGGAAATCATGTAAATAATGAGATTATAACATAAAAGACTTACAGCTTTAGTAACAAGTGAATCGTAAACCCCATGAAATAAAGAACCATAATATTATATTTATACCTTGATAAATTTCATATGAATAATCATAAAATACATTCATAGGTACTATATATACCACACACAAAAAATTATTGTTGAATATGGAATGTATCCCCCGTAAATAAAAAATGGGTTAAAAATACCTTACCATAAGTACACAATAATCATATATATAATCCCATATATGATTTAATTATTGCCTTTTATCACACATTTGTTAACAAATCATTATTAAAATTATAGTTCTGGGTGACATCTGCTTTGTTTTTCATGTATGTTTTCATACAGTAGTTCTAGTACATTTAATTTGATCATGGTTAGATAAAATATATAATATTAATAATAATATAAATAACATATATATTAATTTTATAATTATTTATATTTATCCATAAAAGTACATATAGAAAATTTAATTACACCGTTCACGGAGACGGTAGGTCGTACCTACTTATGAATGATTTTATTATTTCTCGATTGATTAAATAAGAGAAACGTAAATAATAAATAAACATTCAAAAATAATTATTATATAATATATTTATTATATATTTAATAAATACATCTTTATTACCATCTAAGTAAAAAATAAATGTGAAATAAATCGCATTGCTTAATGAGGGTGGTAGTCTACATGTACTCACAAGCGATGCTATTATTTTCCAATGGTTTGGAATGTATGATGGTATTTATGATATTATAAAAAAAAATGTCTAAATATTTAACAATTATAATATATATACATTAAACCCATCGTAATACCCATCCATAAAAGTTTTCAATGATAAATGAATTGTATCACTAGGGGAGATGGTAAGTCATATGTAGGCAAGAGCTAAACATTCACTTCCCAATTCATTGATAGATGTTGAATAAATGTGGTTTCATAATTTTAATAAAATTTCATTATATTGAGTATAATTGATTTATTAATTTATGAAAAAACCAAAATATATATTGTGGATATAAAATAATTAAAAAGAAGGTGATCTGTTAAGGCGATGACTATATTTTGAAATAAATCCTTTAAATCTCCCCTTAAAGACCCAAGGGTTGGTCATTTAGAAATACCACCACATATAGAATGTGTATAAGTATGTTTATAAGGTATTTTTAAGGGTATGGTTGAGATATATGGTAAAAAAATTCTGATTAAGTGATGGAAGGAGGTTCCCTTTTATAATTGTGGTAAGGGGGAACTTTTAGAATTTCTTAAAAGATTAAAATATAAAAAAGTCATTATCTATCCCAAATTCCACCAAAATCCTAAGGATTATAATTTAATATATTATTATATTTAAATAAAAACATCCATTAACATTTTTACCTTATTATGTGGTTTGTTAAACCTTATCATTTAGTTTAACCCATTAATTAACTCGTTTTAACATTAATCATGGTATAATATTTTTCACATAAAAAAGTATTATAATTTTACCGGTAAGGTTAAAATTGTATAATAAATTGACAAGCGATTATATTATAGAAAAATATATTATCTATTTTTTATATTTACATATTTTTCAAAATTATTAAAAAATTATGGATTATTATTTTTGATAAAATATCATTAATGTTGATTATGACACCATTCATTTGAATAAATTTAAAAAAAATAAAAAAAATTAAATAGAATATAATAATTTAACATAACACTAATATTTCATATTCATCTAAAATAATAATGGACCACTATAACTAACTAAAATTATATTACATTTAGAAATATTAAATTCATTTAATTTGTTTTTCTAGTCATTATATAAATATTATGATAGAATTTTATAAGAATTTAATGTAATTTTATAATTTCATAAAATTATAAATAAATTTATCTCAAAAAAATAATTTAATTAATCTCAAAATAATCAATTATCATCATTAATTGATTAATTTTGTCCCTATGTGTACATATAAGAGATATTTAAAAAGTAAGAGAGTGGCATTTTGTAAAATTCATTGCATTAAATATTTTATATGTCATATTCTTAGAAAAGTGTCCCTTAAGAGAATCAAGTTAAAAGATAAGTTAATAATTGTAGAATATAATTCATTTGATAATTATTACTATCAAAAAATATAGCCTTATAACATTGTTTTAACCAAGATTAAAATTATTTACTGTTTACAGTAGTAATAATTTTTACCACGATTATGATCGCTATTGATCAAAAATAAAAGGGAAACATTTAAAATTTTTGAATAGATAGATTAAAAAATTTGGAATCATGTTAATAAAATTAAATTTCTACATGTGGAAGGAATACATTTTAAAATAAACATGAAACATTCGAAGAAAACCCCTTTTTAGACAAATACATTTTTAAGCATAATAATGGGTTTTTTCGTATCTCATGTCTATACAAATATTTAATAAATATTTAAAAAAATTATTTACTATATACTATATATATATATTTCATTAAAATAATTCACCAATAGCTAATAGTTTAATTTTTAAGAAAAAAATGCATTTCACACATAAAAACAAATTATCCGAAAAAATTTCATTTACTTATAAAAATGTTTTTTTCAAATTCATTCATAAAATTGATTCCAATAAATATAATTTTATTCTTTAAAACATATAAGGAAAAATTTTACTTTAGAGCCACTATATAAAAATTTATAACTTTGTAGGTGATTGAAATTAAAATATAGTTTTCAATAAAAATCTATACTTGTTACGGTTCATTGAAAAAGCATACTTTTTAGAAACTTCTCAAAATATTCATCCTAAGATAATATTTACATGATGAATTAAATAATAATATATTTTTAATAAAAAATTATTTTTAAATTCTCTAGAAATAATTATTAATATTTTCTCAAAAAGATAAATAAAAATAATTTTTTAAGAAAGTGTTTCTTTGAAGAATAAAAAAACTTTGCTAATAATTTAGTGATTATTTACTAAATATTTGTCAATAAAGTTATATTTATTATTAAATTTATATATATTTCATATATTATTTAATATTTTTGAAAAATTATAATTTAAGGGATAAGTTATAATGATAATATTTAAAAAATAATATTTCAGGATTTTTTTAGGCTTTGTGTTTCATATCGTGTACACTATTTAACAATGTATTCACTAAAAATATTTGGGTGTGACGATTTTCATATTTTTAAGTTTTTTTTACAAACATAGTATCTACTTCAGACAAGAATTTTTTTTGAAGAGTCTTCATCCTTCTTTTTTGTACAAGAGTTATCCATTCACCAATGATATTTTATCCGTTGACTATGTCCCCACTTCTTTCCTTTCATGAAAATATTGATCGTACATTAAATACAACATAATTTTTTTCCTTTCTCATATTATAATCATTCTCCATGTTCTCCCCCTTGGATTCTCACTAAATCATCTCTTTAGTATTTTATTCCTCCAAATTATTATCACTATTTTTCTATGAAAACTCCTCATTTGATTGAGATTTCTCCTCATTTTCAAAAAAATAGAACTTGAATTTTATGGTACATTCATTAATTTTGTTAGAATTTTTATTCCATGATTTTAAATGAATTCACAAGGAAAATTACATCATCCCCATGAGTTTCAATATTTCAATTCTTCTCTTTGTTGAGAATAAACAATTTACCTGACAAAATTCAAAAGTATTCCAATGTGGGATTTTTCCCATAGCATATTTCGTATGGTGTGTTCTATTCATTTGGAATTAACAATCCCTTTTACAGATATAAACTTATTTAAGAAATATTTAATTTTAATTTTAATTTTAATCTTTGTGTATTATCATTTATTTCTTGGGATGTCCCTCCAACTAATTGTTAGTTTATTAAATACCATTTTCAATCAATAATTTCTGGATTTTTATCCCTAATATATTCTCTTCTAATATCATGTAATATTTAATACACTTAAACACTATATATTTTAATTATATGTTCATAAACCATATCATCCTAACATAATCATCAATAAATATAGTGTAATAACTTTTTTCATCCATGGATATGGGTTAAATTGGCCCCCACACATCCACCTTCACTATCTCAAGCCATCTCATTGACATATTTTCCTTAATCTTATATGTATTTAAAATGATTTCAAATTTTTAAAGATAATCATAGTATTAGTGTAATCATGGGAATGTTTTTGGATATTATGAGCCCCTTCAGTCTCCCCCACATCTTACATGGAATTTTGGATTACGTGGTCAAGAATTTGTTTCCATATATTTTTAAATTATTCCTTTGAAATAATGTTCATATCTTATTCCCCACTAATGAGTTAGGCATTGTATGGCTTAATTTTCTCAACAAATATGGATTCCATCCATTCAGAAGACTTTTTTTCAAATACATACTAACAAATAAGATATAGATTATAAATTTTATGTGATTCCTATTAAAAAATATATCAATGAAAGAAAATTATATATAATATAAACAATCATCATTTTACTCTTGATCCCTCAACTCTTATGTTATGAGGTGATTATGGTTGAGGTAATCTCAATCATGTTTTATTTTACTATCATAATACATGAGTGAAAATTGTTAATGAATAGTATAATAATTAAAAGATATTGAAAAATAAAATTACTTACTATAATTAATTATTTGAACAATAAATGTTAAATTATATGAAGAAAAATATTATAATAGTGTCCAAGGATCTAATAAATTTCAATGTAACGGCTAATAATTCCAAAAATTTGGCTGGAATATCCTATTTATAGACTTCATCTTCATTATAACATAATTTCATTGTGTATTGATGTTATATAATTTATATATAAATCTTTATCTATTACAAATAGGTTACATCATTGTGGTTCAAGTGATGGTTTTGGTGTTCCATGGATACATCTTTCTCCTTCAAAATCAATATCTCTCAAGGGTCATGTAATAACATTCCATGTACTGGAAATGTAACATCAAATTCCATTATATTAGCAGTATCATTATATATTGAAGTGGAAAATATTACTGTTTAATTATAAAGGTATTATATATCAATATTTCTACATAAAGTCATAGAATAATGGTCATATCTTATTAAATGATCATCTATAGCACTTCAATGGGGTAATGATATTTAAATTCAATATGATGTGGATAAATATTTAATAACACTATATGATTTCTCTATTAGATCCCATTAAACTCATAACACAATAAATCTTTACATTATTGGTATCCTCATTAATAAGCCTGAGTTATATTACTATCTTATATGGTTCTCACCTAGTGTAGAATGATAATAAACCTCATTCCCCAATACACATCCTATAATGTTCACCCTTCAACCAACTCATAATCCTTGATAATTAAAAAATTTCATGTCCTAGAGATCATTTTACCACTTCTATGACTTTGGAAAACCATTGTGTAAATCCATTCATAGTAGGATTTAATGGGATTTTTGTTCTGCTATTACTTTTTACCTAAAATGTATTATAGAATAGAATAAAATATTTATTTCATAAGACTTTCTTGGGTAATCATATGTAACCTATTTTGTGTCATGTTTTAGAGTGAGGTCCCTTGATTTGGTTTAATATCTTAAAAATCACATTCATCCACACCGTGAAACCATTTTTTGGATTATTTCCTTCTAGGTTTCCCATTTCTACTTTGGTCCAACTAACTACATAATGAAAAGATATTTCTTTTGATTATTCTCTTTTTAGTTACTCTAAAAACATCAAGGGAGGATATGAAAGCTTACATAAGCTCTATGCTTACATAAATCAATAAAATTACAAAAAATTTGTAAAATTATGTCCCATAATCAATGAAAAACATGATAAAACCATATGAATAAATAATTGTTTTCAAATTACCCAACAATTGATCATTTTTTATCCTTCAGAAAAATATATTTACAAAGATTCCAAATAAGTTCAATCCTTTAACAAAAGAATATTAGTAGATAACATGTTAATAAAACAAAATATTAGCTAAATTTTTTGAAATTATAATATAATCATCATCCCTAAGTAATCATACATCCTTATTAATAATATACTACAATTCTCGTTCTCTTCTATAATTATTTTTCAAACATTCCTTAAATATCCATACACATACCTTGATATACCTATTTAAAAAATTTCACATTGAAAACTCCTGAATAATGTAAAATTATAGTTATTCTCTTTATAGATTTCATGTATTCTATTTATAATCTTGTATAATATCTCAAATCACATTATATAAATATATCTAGTTAAATCAATGGGAAATCCTAAAAAGGTTCTACTTCCTTTGAGGATAGAGGTGGGTAGTTCATTATGTAATCATTAAAAATTAAGGCTTCGAAAATTGGGATAAATTATTTAAGTACCAGAAATGATTATTTATTTAATCTCAATTAAAAGGATATCTACTTATACACTTCAAATTCATCATATCCCATCAATCACTACTTCTCTTAATGATTCCCATCATGAAAATTCAAAAAAAATGACACAATGTTTCTTCATATTTTTCTTTCCTTTTCCTTTGTTTCAAATGAAATTTCACCAGGATCAACTATCAAGCATATCAAACAACCTTTATTTGATTGCCACTTGTAACTAATTATAATAGTTATAATAATATCATAGATCATGTATGAGTGTTCATTAAAAAGTACATGATATTATCTATTATTTTGATATGTTTTCAAAAATAATATAGGAACCAAGTAATAAAAATATAAAATATTATGGAATCAACTTCCAAAATCACTAATTACAATTCTACCACGTTATCTTACATGGTAATCTAACATGGTAGTTCCATGCATCACCAATCTCCCTTTTTAAACTCAAAATTATGAAATCATGTATTTGTACTAAATATTGTCTTTAATGAAGGATAAATAAGCCTATAATTTGGATAACTTTTCTATAAATATCATGGATATTACAATATTAAAATAGTGTTAGATATAGGTTATCTTTGAAGGTAAAAATGGATAAAAATTATCCTCAATCGTATTAGTGTCGTTTGAAAAAAAAAACTCATTTTATTGAAAATGATCAAAGTGAGAGTTTAAATAGTAATTTTTGTCATGAATTATTTTATGAAATAAGTTATTATAAATAATATAACAAAATAGTTTAAAACACATATCAATAATGGAATTTCAAAATATTAAAAATTCACATATAAAGTGAATGTTATGTAATAATCGAATAAAAAAATTATAAATTTTAAATTAGTGGCCAAAATAATATTGCACCTATATTGTATATCATATTAAAACATAACAAGTAATTTATTTTTAATAATTCCCAATTAAAATATTTTCATTTATTTACATGTTTGTTCATAATGTTCATAAGTCAAGAGATGTCTCCAAATAAATGTCTTGGTGTCCATTGATTTCAAGAAAAAGTTCACTTATTTACAAGAATCCATCCACCAAACATAATTTCAAATACCATATCCACTATTTATATTCATGGTGATATAGATGAAAATGAATATTATTTTACATTCATCATAATGATGATTAGTTTGATTAGCTTCAGGGATATCAGTATTTTTTGAAGATTGACTTGAGGTCGGGGTACCATGTAGAGACACAAAGCTTGACTTACATGGACATTACATTACTTTTGCGGAATACTTAGTACATAACAAAAACACACACACAAGGATCGTAATAGTTTAGTGTCTTTGGAAACTCGGAACGTAATCTTCTAATCGTGGTGAAAGATCTTCAATATCTCCCATAAAGATCTTCCCTTTTTTTTTACCTAAAAACCTTTCTTTATATCCTGGGGAAAAGAAAACATAAAAGGGTGAGCTCAAATGCTCAGTAAGGGTAAACAAAAGAAATATCAATCACATCATATACATAAGAACATAGCTTTTGGAAATCATAACCTGCAAAAGAGAGCATAATATCATAACATGGGATAAATCATAGAAGTGAAAATGAAATCATAACTTAAAACATTACTCATTGTGGCATACACACATAATCATAGAGAATCATTTCTTGTTAGTCAAGACTCATTGCCAAGACTATCTTAGTGGACAAAGTCCCTTTCTGAATCGAGTAATCCTCGTTTCAGTCCTGTTTCACTGAACCGGTATAACCTACCATTCCAGCCATGTCTATCTCATGAGATATAAAATCATTACCCAATGCATTGGAGGGAGATATAGGTCCCACCCATCTTATAATGAATCCTTTCTTATGTGTGCCACATAATCATAAAACATGCATCATCGCATAACACATGTAACAAAAATGGGATCCTTGAAACATCATGAAATCATAAATCAATTCATATATGATAAAGGAATTCATAAACATAATTCCATCACAACATAGTCAAACCAATGTAAAAAATATGGATAGAAACAGAACTCTTTATTATCTTAGATGGAAAATAATTTTGATAAAACACTTGAATTGAATTCTTGAGGAAAATATCCTTTCTTCTTCAAAATCAATTTCTTTTCACAAAACATCATGCAATTTTAAAAGAAAGAGATTTTATTGAAAATAGTCATGAAATCTTTTAGAGGAAGCTTCATTAAAATAAGGCTTTATAAAACAGTAGAAATCCGTTCGTGCCGTATAAGTTAAAAAAAACATTCTTCGTACTTTTGTCGGAAAAGTCAAAAAGTACCTCGTACGAAAAAAACGACAAAAGATTCCTTTCATATTCTTTACTAAAAACTCACCGAAGGGTAAAAATGGATTTAAACAATTTTAGGTGGATGGAAGTAATATTAAATATTGATGAAACATGGATTTGGATGATAAAATACACCCCAGTAAATACTTACGAATAAACAATCTCGGATAAAAATGAGATTGTGATATTTCCCTTACCTTAGGTCCGACTTGCTTTGTAAGTGTCCGAACCTCCTGTATAATGATTTAAATCATGTTATTGACTTATTCCAGAATCATATTCATTGTTATGATATCATATATGGTTCACTTATAACATTATATTACCCGTTCTTTTGTAAATTCCATGTTAAAGAAGCGTTTTGGGTAAAATCGTTTCATTTATCTTAGGTGTTTTGACTTGTTGTTCTTGACATCATTATTACTTATATCATGATTTACTTACTTCCAGAATATAAAATATGATTTATATATCATATATATTCAGTATATATATATATATAATAGATAGATAAGTAAAATGAAAAACACCGTTCATGGAGACGGTAGTCCGTACGTACGCATGAACGCAGTTTTACTTTCCTTATTGTCTTGAAATGGAAGTAAGTAGATGACATACATATGTATATATACATAAATCCAGTAGCTTTATAATGTCATATATTTCATTATTATTTCTTATATATACATTATAATCATTCTTAAATGGTTAACATGGAGAATGAATCTCATCGCGTCGTGGAGACGGTAGTCCGTACGTACGCACGAGCGATGATATCATTTCCATAAATATTGAACTGAGTTGAAGTGGATTATACAATATATCAGAATCAAAATGAAGTTGTAATAACTATGTATAGTTATTATTTACACCATTATACCCATCCATGTAAGGTGGTGGTGGAAAATAGATTACACCACGGCGTGGAGACGGTATTCCGTACGTACGCACGCGCGGTGATTTCTTTTTCCGTAGGACGGATAGATGGTGAAATAGGGTTGTTTCATACTTATAATAACATATAAGTATATGAGTGATACTGATGTTATTACTTCATAATTAAACAACCTAAGAAGAATAAGTGGAAGAAGAAATAAAGATGAAAGAATTGGTAACGGTAATTACCTCTTCTTTGAAGTGCCTCTTTGAGACCTCCTCTTAGGGCACTTGAATTGGTCTTTGAGGAAGACCAGAACCTCTAGGATGTTGATAGGGAAGTGGAGAAGAGATTTAGGCAGGGGTTGGCCGAGCTTGAGTGCTCAAATTGGTGTGAGGAGGAAGGGGAGGAGGTGTCCTTTTATAGGGGAGGAGAGGGGCACCTTAGGAATTCTTAAAAATATTAATTTATAATAAATCTAACCCCACTTAAAAACCTCCAAAAATGACTCATATTCGAAGATTGGATGAGATAGGGTTGTAATCTCATCAACCAATCAAATTTAGACATGTTTGGATATTATTTTAAACCTTATCAATTAGATTTAACTCTAAGTTAAATAATTTAACTTTTACCGTGTCTTTTTGTTTTCTTTCACTATATGGTTAATACACTTACTATAACATGCCAAACAAACCCCAAATTGTTTATTATTAATATATATATCCTTATCTAAGTCATTTGGCCGAACATTATATTTTTAGGAATAAAATAACAATTAGTAATATAATATTTGATTTAAATACTATTTTGTGTCAATTTTGACACTATTTGATATATGATTTTTGTGAAAGTCATAACAGAATTAAATGTTCGAAACAAGTTGATTAAATCAACATTAATATATCATAGTAACCTAGAAAATTAGTGTAATTCATAAAAAATCTAAAATTACATTTATTTTGGTGCTTATAACATCAATTATGTCAATATTTCATTAAAAAGATAATTACTGCATCATCGTTGTGTCATAAATAAATTAAATTATTTGATGTCTAAAAATTACAAATAAAATACCATCATGTAGGAAATCTTTTTAGCTTTCTAATGAATATTTACAATCGAATTTATCTTATGTATAACCCCATATTAAAAATGATTTACTTATTAAACTTTGATTTTAACTATTTTAACCCTTCTTTAAATAAATTAATAATAAATGTCCTAATCTAATCCAAGTGGGCCTAAATGGTCATATTTTATTCCTAAGTTTGTTTTTGGTCGAATTACACTTGTCCAATAGAATTAGGACATGTGTTAGGGTAATATTAATATCATATTTACCCTTAGTTACCCTATTTACTATTAACCGTGGTAAAAAAGGTAAAAAGTTACTATTCACCAAAAAATTATTTTCATCTCATTGAACCACATTTTAGTCCTTGATATTAACCATGTCTCTCGGATTTTCGAAATTCCATTCACAGAAGCGGTAAAATTAAGTTTTATGCAAAATTCAGTTTTTAACCTACCACTTAGTAGTTTCACTATTCATCAAAAATTGATGTTTTTCAGAACAATGCCAAAATTTCATCCCAAGCTATATTTCATATTCCGAATTCAAAAATGAAGTCTATTTTACCAAATTTATAACATAAAAGTTGAATTAATTAATTTTATAATTAAATCCCGCTGTTAAAACAAATAGCGTGTTTTTAAGAAACAATATCTATCAAAAGATTGATACTTGTTTTTTTCTAGTTTAAATGTGAAATTACATCCAATGACCAACATTGTATTAAATTGTAAAAATATATTCTAAATATACTTTAAAACCACTCAAATTAATGATTTATCACTATTAATTATTTCGATTAAAAAAGTTGTTTTTTAATTATAATTTAGTAATTTTCACTATTCATCAGAATATGAAAGTTATCCGAAAAGTACCAAAATTTCACCTTAGGCTAAATTCGATACTCCGAATCCAAAAATAAAGTTCATTTTGAAAAATAAGATTTACTGGATTTCATAACGGCTAGTTTTAATAATATTTTTATAGCATATCGTTGTTTAGTGAAACTCGGTATTGCGTATTACACACGCTATCGAGGAAGGTCGCGATTGCGTGTAATGCAAGTCAAGTCAAGGATGTGTGTTGTGCAAGCTCCTTTTGGTGTAGCGTACAACACAAGACATTAATAAAATTAAAAGAATATTTTTTTATAAAATCTTGGGCTGTTACATTCTACCCCCCTTAAAATGAATTTCGCCCTCGAAATTCGTCAGAGTTATAAATGGTTTACTATTTGAAAGTTTCTTTAATAGAAACCCACATCGTAAAAGGGAATACCAAAACTTGGCTTTAAAAACTAAAGTATGAAATGTAACGATTACCCAAATAAACTAATCACTGGGTTTCCACATAGGTGAAAATATGGATATGGAAGAGAAATCTAACCATCATGTTCTGATGGAGAGTGGTAGAGAACATGGCTATGGAAAATCCAGTAATCACAAATCCATAAATTTGTGACGATCTAAGGTACCATCTGATTCATCAGGTATAAGATCACTAGGACAACATTTTTTTGTTTCCAAGATCATTTCCCTAAAGTTGAAAATTTGAATTAGAATAAATACTTACTTTATTTTGATACAATATCACTGTTGTTTGTGCCTTGAACAATTTCCACTTCATCTCTTAAATAAATGAAGTTGAATTTGTTATTCGTGAAGTGTTAGCAGATCATGTGATAGAATGACGGGTCATTCCATCTGTCTCAAACAAAAGGTTATTAAATATACATAAGTCATTATATAGTGAGATTAATCATATATAGTTCCTAAAATGGACTTATACTTCATATATCATACTGCTTAATATAATAAAACTAGTTTCTACTAAATAGGGACTTCCTGTAGGTCAGTGGTAGGCGATAAAGGCCAGTCGCACTTCGGTTGTGGGTTCGATTCCTACAGCCTTGTCCGAAGCGATGGGCTGTCGCCCGTCCTGCAGGTTGTCCCTTTTTCTAAAACTACGTTACTATAACATCCCATCAATAATATCGAAAATCTTATATCCTTAAACAATACTAACTTATGTCCAACATAATCCAGTCTAATCTTTAGGCTTATACATAATACTGCAGTCCACTCTCATAATATAGTGACATCGATTACCAGAGATTTAATACTGTCGTTGATCCCCACATATCATAAGATATGTCTTGTTGGTCACATTCCAAACATTCAAAGTCCTTAATCGTGTATTCTCTTGAATACCTTAGTGAAAACATGAGTGCAGTTAAAAGTTAACACTTTCCACATACCAAAATCCTCAAAAATATTTATACTCAAACCATGATATCACTTAGTCCTTATATCAATCATGAGCTCATGAATACTATCAAACATTTAATTTTCTCCTTATCCCTTTATTATGCGCATATCATCAAAATTCCAAAAATATCTGAATAACCTTTCATGGATACTAGTAACATTAATCATACACTTTCAAAACACAAGGAAAGACAATAGTGTAACAATCCATAGATGTCTCTTTATTCCAAAATTACACATGATAAACATGTAATCATTCCACTACATTCTCAAACCATTGATCGAGCTTCAAAAATTCTTTCATCTCACATATCATTTGTAGTATCTTCATCATCATCCACATAAATACTACCCATATGACCATACTGATTCTCTTCATGAGTCTTTCCCTTAGGGCATTTGTTTGCATAATGCCCATACATTCCACATTTAAAACACTTAACCATTTTTGATGTCGTAGCAATACCATTATCCTCATCCATGGTGTTAACCGACCCTTTTCCTTTGCACTTACTTGCTTTGTGTCCTTCTTTTCCACACCCAAAGCATCTTCCAGTTCCCTTGAAACATTCTCCTTGATGCCTCTTCCCACATGATTTACATAGGGGAAATTGAACTTTCTTTCCTCTATGATCATCATGGAACTCCATCTTTCTCTTATTAGTCGAGTCAGGAAACTTACCAAATTTTACTTTATTGATCATATTGTGAGATTGCTGATTTGGCAAAATAATGATGTTTGGACATCCAAATCCCATTTCATTTGGTTGCTCATGAAGAATATCATTCCATTGTCCATCATATCCTCCATTATTGTGAATCATCTTGTTTCCAGCCATTTTCTAAAACCCAAACAGAATAGTGTTAGATGCAAAAATCGTAATAAAGGGGGAGTAACTTAAATATCTATCATCTTTGGTTTAATCTAATATCGTTACCATAGTTCTAGAACTATATCCTATACGTATACTTATCCTTAGGGGAATCCCTAGACATACCTTAGAAATATCTCTAGGGATCTTACTAACGTTTTCGCGTCCTAGTTTCCAAAGGTTGACTAAACCTCCCTCTGATACCAACTGTAGAGACCCAAAGCTTGACTTACATGGACATTACATTACTTTTGCGGAATACTTAGTACATAACAAAAACACACACACAATGATCGTAATAGTTTAGTGTCTTTGGAAACTCGGAACGTAATCTTCTAATCGTGGTGAAAGATCTTCAATATCTCCCATAAAGATCTTCCCTTTTTTTTACCTAAAAACCTTTCTTTATATCCTGGGGAAAAGAAAACATAAAAGGGTGAGCTCAAATGCTCAGTAAGGGTAAACAAAAGAAATATCAATCACATCATATACATAAGAACATAGCTTTTGGAAATCATAACCTGCAAAAGAGAGCATAATATCATAACATGGGATAAATCATAGAAGTGAAAATGAAATCATAACTTAAAACATTACTCATTGTGGAATACACACATAATCATAGAGAATCATTTCTTGTTAGTCAAGACTCATTGCCAAGACTATCTTAGTGGACAAAGTCCCTTTCTGAATCGAGTAATCCTCGTTTCAGTCCTGTTTCACTGAACCGGTATAACCTACCATTCCAGCCATGTCTATCTCATGGGATATAAAATCATTACCCAATGCATTGGAGGGAGATATAGGTCCCACCCATCTTATAATGAATCCTTTCTTATGTGTGCCACATAATCATAAAACATGCATCATCGCATAACACATGTAACAAAAATGGGATCCTTGAAACATCATGAAATCATAAATCAATTCATATATGATAAAGGAATTCATAAACATAATTCCATCACAACATAGTCAAACCAATGTAAAAAATATGGATAGAAACAGAACTCTTTATTATCTTAGATGGAAAATAATTTTGATAAAACACTTGAATTGAATTCTTGAGGAAAATATCCTTTCTTCTTCAAAATCAATTTCTTTTCACAAAACATCATGCAATTTTAAAAGAAAGAGATTTTATTGAAAATAGTCATGAAATCTTTTAGAGGAAGCTTCATTAAAATAAGGCTTTATAAAACAGTAGAAATCCGTTCGTGCCGTATAAGTTAAAAAAAAACATTCTTCGTACTTTTGTCGGAAAAGTCAAAAAGTACCTCGTACGAAAAAAACGACAAAAGATTCCTTTCATATTCTTTACTAAAAACTCACCGAAGGGTAAAAATGGATTTAAACAATTTTAGGTGGATGGAAGTAATATTAAATATTGATGAAACATGGATTTGGATGATAAAATACACCCCAGTAAATACTTACGAATAAACAATCTCGGATAAAAATGAGATTGTGATATTTCCCTTACCTTAGGTCCGACTTGCTTTGTAAGTGTCCGAACCTCCTGTATAATGATTTAAATCATGTTATTGACTTATTCTAGAATCATATTCATTGTTATGATATCATATATGGTTCACTTATAACATTATATTACCCGTTCTTTTGTAAATTCCATGTTAAAGAAGCGTTTTGGGTAAAATCGTTTCATTTATCTTAGGTGTTTTGACTTGTTGTTCTTGACATCATTATTACTTATATCATGATTTACTTACTTCCAGAATATAAAATATGATTTATATATCATATATATTCAGTATATATATATATATATAATAGATAGATAAGTAAAATGAAAAACACCGTTCATGGAGACGGTAGTCCGTACGTACGCATGAACGCAGTTTTACTTTCCTTATTGTCTTGAAATGGAAGTAAGTAGATGACATACATATGTATATATACATAAATCCAGTAGCTTTATAATGTCATATATTTCATTATTATTTCTTATATATACATTATAATCATTCTTAAATGGTTAACATGGAGAATGAATCTCATCGCGTCGTGGAGACGGTAGTCCGTACGTACGCACGAGCGATGATATCATTTCCATAAATATTGAACTGAGTTGAAGTGGATTATACAATATATCAGAATCAAAATGACGTTGTAATAACTATGTATAGTTATTATTTACACCATTATACCCATCCATGTAAGGTGGTGGTGGAAAATAGATTACACCACGGCGTGGAGACGGTATTCCGTACGTACGCACGCGCGGTGATTTCATTTTCCGTAGGATGGATAGATGGTGAAATAGGGTTGTTTCATACTTATAATAACATATCAGTATATGAGTGATACTGATGTTATTACTTCATAATGAAACAACCTAAGAAGAATAAGTGGAAGAAGAAATAAAGATGAAAGAATTGGTAACGGTAATTACCTCTTCTTTGAAGTGCCTCTTTGAGACCTCCTCTTAGGGCACTTGAATTGGTCTTTGAGGAAGACCAGAACCTCTAGGATGTTGATAGGGAAGTGGAGAAGAGATTTTGGCAGGGGTTGGCCGAGCTTGAGTGCTCAAATTGGTGTGAGGAGGAAGGGGAGGAGGTGTCCTTTTATAGGGGAGGAGAGGGGCACCTTAGGAATTCTTAAAAATATTAATTTATAATAAATCTAACCCCACTTAAAAACCTCCAAAAATGACTCATATTCGAAGATTGGATGAGATAGGGTTTTAATCTCATCAACCAATCAAATTTAGACATGTTTGGATATTATTTTAAACCTTATCAATTAGATTTAACTCTAAGTTAAATAATTTAACTTTTACCGTGTCTTTTTGTTTTCTTTCACTATATGGTTAATACACTTACTATAACATGCCAAACAAACCCCAAATTGTTTATTATTAATATATATATCCTTATCTAAGTCATTTGGCCGAACATTAGATTTTTAGGAATAAAATAACAATTAGTAATATAATATTTGATTTAAATACTATTTTGTGTCAATTTTGACACTATTTGATATATGATTTTTGTGAAAGTCATAACAGAATTAAATGTTCGAAACAAGTTGATTAAATCAACATTAATATATCATAGTAACCTAGAAAATTAGTGGAATTCATAAAAAATCTAAAATTAAATTTATTTTGGTGCTTATAACATCAATTATGTCAATATTTCATTAAAAAGATAATTACTGCATCATCGTTGTGTCATAAATAAATTAAATTATTTGATGTCTAAAAATTACAAATAAAATACCATCATGTAGGAAATCTTTTTAGCTTTCTAATGAATATTTACAATCGAATTTATCTTATGTATAACCCCATATTAAAAATGATTTACTTATTAAACATTGATTTTAACTATTTTAACCCTTCTTTAAATAAATTAATAATAAATGTCCTAATCTAATCCAAGTGGGCCTAAATGGTCATATTTTATTCCTAAGTTTGTTTTTGGTCGAATTACACTTGTCCAATAGAATTAGGACATGTGTTAGGGTAATATTAATATCATATTTACCCTTAGTTACCCTATTTACTATTAACCGTGGTAAAAAAGGTAAAAAGTTACTATTCACCAAAAAATTATTTTCATCTCATTGAACCACATTTTAGTCCTTGATATTAACCGTGTCTCTCGGATTTTCGAAATTCCATTCACAGAAGCGGTAAAATTAAGTTTTATGCAAAATTCAGTTTTTAACCTACCACTTAGTAGTTTCACTATTCATCAAAAATTGATGTTTTTCAGAACAATGCCAAAATTTCATCCCAAGCTATATTTCATATTCCGAATTCAAAAATGAAGTCTATTTTACCAAATTTATAACATAAAAGTTGAATTAATTAATTTTATAATTAAATCCCGCTGTTAAAACAAATAGCGTGTTTTTAAGAAACAATATCTATCAAAAGATTGATACTTGTTTTTTTTCTAGTTTAAATGTGAAATTACATCCAATGACCAACATTGTATTAAATTGTAAAAATATATTCTAAATATACTTTAAAACCACTCAAATTAATGATTTATCACTATTAATTATTTCGATTAAAAAAGTTGTTTTTTAATTATAATTTAGTAATTTTCACTATTCATCAGAATATGAAAGTTATCCGAAAAGTACCAAAATTTCACCTTAGGCTAAATTCGATACTCTGAATCCAAAAATAAAGTTCATTTTGAAAAATAAGATTTACTGGATTTCATAACGGCTAGTTTTAATAATATTTTTATAGCATATCGTTGTTTAGTGAAACTCGGTATTGCGTATTACACACGCTATCGAGGAAGGTCGCGATTGCGTGTAATGCAAGTCAAGTCAAGGATGTGTGTTGTGCAAGCTCCTTTTGGTGTAGCGTACAACACAAGACATTAATAAAATTAAAAGAATATTTTTTTATAAAATCTTGGGCTGTTACATACCATCAGTTGAAAGTAAGATAATCAGATGTTATGAAGATTGTGCTTCATAGTATATATGGCCATTATGGATTTTAAGTTATGCCTTTTGGGTTAACCATTTCACATGTTTTATTCATGGATCTAATGAATAGAATTTTCCATGAGTTCTTGGATAAGTTTGTGGTTGTGTTCATTGATGATATTTTGGTTTTTTTCAAAATTAAAGAGGAACATGAACATCATTTGAGGGTTATTTTGAAAACCTTGAAAGAAAATCAATTGTATGGGAAATTTAGAATGTTTGAGTTTTGGTTGCAACAAATATCCTTCCTTGGTCACATTATTTCAAAAAATGGCATAACTGTTTATCCTGCTAAAAAAAGGTTGTTGAAGAATGGCCAAGACCTACAAATATATCCAAGATCCATAGATTTCTTGTTTTGGAAGGTTATTACCATAGGTTTGTTGAAAAGTTTTCACAGTTATCTAGTCCAAGGACTAAGTTAACTCAAAAAGGCGTTAAGTTCATTTGGACAAAAGAATGTAATGATTGTTTTCATTAATTGAAAAGAAGATTGGTGAATGATCCAGTTTTGGAACTACCTTCTAGGAATGGTGAGTTTTTTATCTATAGTGATGCTTCACTGAAAGGACTTGGTTGCGTCGTAATGCAGAATGATCCGGAAATTGCATATGTTTCACTTCAGTTGAAAACTCATGAGATAAATTACCCTACACCTGATTTGGAATTATCTTCTGTTGTTTTCACTTTAAAAATTTGGAGGCAACATTTTTATGGTGAAAAGTGTGAAATATATACTTATAAAAAAAGTTTAAAATATATATTCACTCAGAAAGAATTGAACATGAGACAAAGGAGATGGGTGGAATTAGTCAATGATTATGATTATACAATTCATTACCATCTGGAAAAATAAAATAAAGTGGATGATGCTTTGAGTGGAAAAATTAATGTTTTATTAACCATGCTACATTTGGAATGTGATCCTTTGGTTATCAATTTGATGAATTTTGGCTTCTAAGTTGTTGGTGTAGGAAATTCTTCTATTTTGTTTCAGGTATTGGTGAAATCATCTCTATAAAAAAGAATTAAGCAAGCATAGAATCCAGATAATGAGTTACGGAAAAAGGTAGAGCAGGTTCAGAAGTGTATGTTACCTGAATTCAACATTGATAATGATTGTGTGTTGAGATTTGGGAAGATTTTTTTTGTTCCTTGTGATTCACATTTGAAGAGAGAGTTGTTATGTGAAGCTCATAGTTCTCCATTTTTTGTTCATCCAGGTAGTACTAAGATGTATAGAGATCTTCGAGAGTATTACCGGTGGGATGGAATGAAAAGATATATTGTTTATTTTACTATGATGTGTTTGAATTTTCAATAGGTTAATGAATAGTGATAGTTACCAAAAGGGATGCTTCAGCCTTTACCAGTGCTAGAGTGGAAATGGGAGAATATATCCATGGACTTCGTTAGGGGATTACCGAAGACACCTCGAGGTAATAATGAAATCTAGGTTATTGTTGATTGTTGGACTAAATCTTCTCATTTCCTTTCAATACAAGATACTTTTTCTCTACATCAACTTTCTCGATTGTATCTTAAATAGATATTTAGGTTAAATGGAGTTCCCCTCTCCATTGTATCTGATCGTGATCCCAGATTCACTTCTAACTTTTGGAAATGCCTTTAGAAGTCGTTGTGTACTGAATTAAATTTTAGTACAACTTTTTATCATCAATCAGATGGGAAGTCGGAATGAACAATTCAGAAATTGAATGATATGATACGAGCTTGTACGATGGATTATCAGGGAATATGGGACCAACATCTTTAATTGGTTGAGTTTTCTTTTTATAACAATTTTCACTCCAGTATACAGATGGTACCATTTGAGACATTATATTTGAATAGGTGTTGAACTCCAGCATTTTGGGATGATGTGGGTGAAAAGAAGCTGATGTGACCAAAATTCGTAGAAGAGATGGCAGAAAATGTTCAGTTGATTCAGAAGCACATGAGAACAGCTCAGATTAGGCAGAAAAGATATGTAGATAACAGGAGGAAGGATCTATCTTTTGAGGTAGGTGATCATGTATTTCTCAATGATTCTCCATGGAAAGGTGTGCTAAGATTTGGTAAGAAAGGAAAGCTGAGTCCAAGGTTAATTAAACCATATGAAATTCTAGAGAGAGTTGGATCAGTTGCATATCAAGTGGCTTAACATTGTAATTTATCTCAGGTACACAATGTTTTTCATGTTTCAATGTTGAGGAAGTATATGCCAGATCCATTACATGTTTTGAGTACAGAGGTAGTTCAGCTAGAAGAGAATCTATATTATGAGGAACAACCGGTCCAGATTCTTGAACACATGGAGAAAGTGTTACGGAATAAGTTGATTCATCAATTAATGGTTTTGAGAAAAAACCACATGATTGAAGATGCAACATGGGAATCTAAAAATGCAATGAGGGATAAATACCCCCACTTATTCGAAATGTAATTAAATTATAGAGATAAAATTTTCTAAAGTTGGTAAGTATGTAACATCCCAAGTATGTAAAAGAATAATATATTTTCATATCTATTTCTATTTATGAATTAGATAGTGTTTTAGAGGCTTAAAATGAGAATAAATCCAATCTTAAGCATACAATACTCTAATATTTTTAAAAGATTGTTTACCACCTTTTGATGGTAAAACATTTTTAAATATTACTTTTGACAATTTTATAAGCACTATTTGTCAAAATAAACTTATTATTTAGAATTGGGACATTGAAATTTACTTGGGATAAATTTTTGGTAATTTTCTGACAATGTTCAATTTTTTATGAACAGTGAAAAATACTGCATTTTACTTCAAAACATCATTTTCATCTAATATAATTATAGGTATAGATTGTCATTTTAATTTTATTTAATGTTATATTATAATATATTTTTACCATTTAATCCAATGGTAGATATTGGAATTAATTTCACTTTGAAATTGGAAATAAACAAGTGTCAATCTTTTGACATATATTGTTTTTAAAAACACGCTATTTGTTTTGACAAAGGGAATTAATTATAAAATTAGTTAATGAAACTTATGTGTTTTTAATATTGTAAAATAGGCATTATTTTTGAATTCACAATATCAAATATATCTTAGGGTGAATTTTTGGTATTTTTCTGAAAAACATAAATTGTTGATGAATAGTGAAACCACTATGTGTTAGTTAAAAAACCGGTTTTTTGATTTAATGAAATTTTACCACTTCTATGAATTAAATTTCAAAAATCAGACATACATTTTTTTTATTTGTATGTAAAATGTGGTTCAATGGGATGAAAATAATTTTTAGTGAATAGTAACTTTTAAGTTTTATTAATCGTGATTAAAGTTAATTGGTATAATTTAAGATAAATATAATGTTATAATAATATGAAATTACCTTTACACTTTTCCTACACTTATTGGATTAGTAATGGCCGACAAATAAAATCCATGGGTTAATTTTTGGGACCCTATAGAGCCACTTGGGTAATATAATGACATTAATACATTTTATTAAGTAAAAAAAATGTCACAAACATGAATTGTTTTACTAAAACAATTATTACACGGCATTATAGAAGTTATATATTTGACTATAAATATTCATTATAAATATAAACATATTTAATACATCATTTTAATTTTAATATAATTTTTAAACATTACTTAAATAAATTTATTTATGACACCACGATGGTGTAGTGATTACCACATTAATGAACGATTTAAATAAAATGAAAAGATATGGTAAAATATGAAATTACACTTTTCAAAAACCTATTGGATGGGTATACTCCAAATTCTTATCACCTTATCCTAAAAATATATCTTTGTGGGTCCTTTAAAATTTGAAAAGCATTTTATAATAAAGTAACATTTCAAGACTTTTTAAAAATGTGACCCTCCTCCCTCTTATAAAAAGCCCCCACCTATACCCCCTTACCCACACCTCTAAAGCCTTTGGCTAGACCAAACTCTTCACATATTATCTCTCCACATCCCTCTCTTACTCTTATAAGCCTCACATTGGGCATAATTCTTCCCAAGAAAGCCTATGGCTCAAATAAAAAACAGTTACCTGATTTAGAGGTAATGTATTCTCTCGAGTTTCTTTCTTTTATATTCCTTCTTCACTCCCCCTAAAATTTTTATTCATTTATTACACAAATACTATAGTATCCTCAATATACTAGGAATTTTTTATGAGAATGATTTGATTTATACTTACACACACCTCCATCTTATCATTATAGAACATACTGTTTCTGTGGGTGGCGAATTACTGCCTCACGAAACGATGATTGTTCAATATTTTTTTAACACCTCTCATGGTGGACATTAATATGTCACACTATTTATATATGATATATATTATGTTTAAGTTTTCCTTATTCTTATGTATTTTTCATTTATGGGATAACATTATGGTTTTCATAATGGATAAACGCGATAATTTCATTATAGGAAGTGCGGACTACCGCCCCCTCAAAGTGATTTGAATTGTTAATGCCATATGTGGGACATATAAATATGGAGTTAATGATATTATATATGATATTATATATGATATTATATATGATATTATACTGGAATTATAATATACCTTTATATAATTATGATGTCATTCCATTAAATATGAAATAGAAATGAAAGTAGTGTTCATGCGTATATACAGATTACTGTCTGCATGAACGGTTCATTTCATTTTTACCTCTAAATGTTATGTATTATGATAAATGCATGTATATACATGATATATATGACATATATGATATCTACATCATTAATATAATTCTGGAGATAATTGATATTTTACCACATGAACCACTTGTCATTATAAGAAGTATATTTTTGACTCAAGTACCAAATATCGACAAAACGACTGTTATTAACATAAATGATTAAATAATGTTTATAACATGGTAATAAGTGATATAAAATGGATAATGACCTTGAAAAATGTTATTAATCATATATAAATTAACTCTAGTTTATTATTCAGGAGAATAAACAACGATCAAGTCAAGTCGAACACAAGGTAAGCGACGTCGTCTCAATCTCCATTCATTGAGGCATGTTTTGTTTTATCCACAAAATTATTTTATACGGTGTATAAACCCCTTTGACTTTTACCTTTTTTCAAAAATAATCTTTTCTCTACGAAGTGTTTTACTAAATGAAAAAAAATTATGTTTCTTTTTAATGTACGCGGTGACAATGACCTTTCCACCGCCGCGAGTATTATTCGATCATTGGATTCCTCAACAAGCCGTATTGTTTATAAATGAAAATAAATACCAAATACTCTTTACATGTTTTGGTATTAAATATTGTTTTGATTAAGGATTATTTTATATCAATATATTTAAATGATATATTGTGATTTAAATGTGGAAATTTTATAATTCCTTTATTTTGGTTTTATGTGTTATGATTTTATAATGGTACATGGATATTTGACGGGTGGTTATGTGATAAACCAAATGATGGGTGGTGTCTTGAAATCCAGGATGGGTGGTTACATTATAACCTCCAATGCATTGGGTATTTAAGTTGGCCGTATGGCTATTCAATTTAGTGATATGTGTGGAAGTCGACCGTATGGTTATTCCATTTATGTATTTTTATGTCTTAAGCTACCTTTATATTTTATGTGCTCTTTATATTAGTTTTATGGTGATCATTTGGTTACAAAAGGGTAAGAAATGATCTTTTATTCAGTGAAGAGTATTTACTAATTCATAAAGGTAAAAAGTATTACTTGTGATTAAGTATGTATGGTTTACTTGTTATTATGAAAAAATAACAGTCTACCATCCTTGTGTATCCCATACTGAGATTTTTATGCTCATCCCATGTTTTTGAAATGTTTTTAACAGGACATAAGGTCTAATAGAGTCACAAATGGGATCAAGGAAAAGTATTGTTGTCTAAATCAAGGAACTAGACATGGCTATTTTTTTCAAATAGTTTTTATTTTATGAAAAAATAGATACTGAGTAGATGTGACAACTTGTAATATTCATGTTGTTATGTAAATGTTATGGCCTAATTCTCTAAATATCTAAACCTGAAAATATCCTCAATGTAAATTATTCATTTAATTCAAGATTATGTAACGTTTTAAGGTCGATTCCTTATAATATCCTAAGATATTTTCAGTTTTTCTTTATTGAAAGATAGTGGGATGATTGATGGGTTAGGTGGGACATTGAAGTCAGAGCCTGGTGGATTTGGAGAGACCTCATAATGGTTATAACTATTATCAGGAGTTCAATTTAATATACATTATTAATTCAAGAAGTTATACAATTCATCAGATGCATGAAGGTGGTACATGTCCTGAGTTGGGAAGTATCAGTTTGTGTTATAAAATTTCATGCATCTTCTAGACACAAAGGTGTAGGTTTGTAAGGTATGTGAATTTGATGTTATGTTTCTGGGTGGGGAGTTTCTTTGGGTATTTAATTTCACAATCTCCCAACAGTTTCATTCATAAACACTTCATCACAAAATCACCAAATGTGTAAAGGTGAGTAGGAGATCCTACAGTTTCATTGGACTCACCCCAACCTAAATACACAACATAAGTTTTGATGTACATGGGTACACCATCATATTTCATTTCATTTATAGGTGTTTTATTAATTGTTTATGTGTGTTTTGAGACTAATAGGTTATTGGAGGTTAAATATGGTTTATATGATTTTGGATAGAGGCCACTATATTTATATTTCATTTTAATTGTATCGATATCATACTACATTATTATATTATTTTTACCTATACTACCATTTGTTCCCTTTAATTATATTATTCATTACTTTTAGTTATTCATGATCTATTATTAATTCTCATTTATATGTTAATACATCTTTTAATTATTTTACTACTAATATATTCTGGGATTCAGAGGCCATTTGGATCCATGTTTACTGTCTATAGTTTTTTGGTAAATATTTTATACATATGTATCATGTAATATTATTGGTAGAATCAGTAATGATATGTGGAATTTGATTTTAGGGGAACATAATCCCCATTACTATATCAAACTCTTGATATTATTCAATATCCTCAAGTGTATGGGAGATGCTCTTGATGCCATGTAGTGACTCCCACTTGAGTATGAATTGGGTGACTCGAGTTGGTACATTACATTTTAGTGGGAGAGAGTGTTTATTAATGTTTTTATTAAAGTGGGAAATCATATATTGGTAATTAAACTTAAACATATTCATTAGTATGACAGACCATTTGAAATATAGGAATATCTCAACAAAATGTTATACCATCCATTATTACCATAAAAATTGATATCTATAAATGATGTATTTCTTGTATCTCATTTAAAAAAATAAGTTTTTAATCTATATCATATGATTTAATGATAAGATCTATATTTGGAACTCAATTCCACTATAGTGAAGAAAATAGTGTGTATCATTGATCATCAAAATAAGGTTTTATTGTGAAAATATATCCCTCATTGATTTGTTATGTGATATCATGGATAACATATCCATGTGACTCGAAATCATAATTCATTGATATGGTGAAATATCCTAACAAGTTTTCTAATAAAGAGCATTGATGGATTTATTAGGGTAGAAAGTTGAATAGGTAGGATAATGGTGACACCCATGTATTAAAATATTGGTATTAATTATATTATTTAAAATAATATTTATTATTTTGGAGTTTAAAATTATAATGTATAGAAATAATGTGATAGTTATGGATTTATGGCTATCACAAAGTCAATCCTGATCATACATCTCAACCATTCAATGGAAATTTCTGATTCTATGATTATTTTCAAGGTTGGTGAATATATTCATTGAATATATATCCATAATAAGTAGTGGGTGTGTCTTTACTAAATATTTTGTATCCCATTTGGCACATGGTTTCCAAATATTTGTAGCCAATGTTCAGATGGTATGTGAGTATGATATACTCTATAATACCAAATATAGGATCAAAATAAGTGAGATACTGTATGGGGTATCTATGATGCTCAAAATAAAAGAGGGGGTGGGGGTGAATTGTATAACAATTAAAAATTTATTTGGAACTTTTAAAGATTTTTATGTTTAAAAATGTTAAACAAGATAATTAAAAAAACCTCTAGTTCTACACACTTTCATGATTCCAGAAATATGATTCCACGAATGTGAATCTGGAAAGATGATTTCGGAAAATGAAACTTAATGAAAGTTAAAAATGATGAAGATTCTACCATAAAGAGTATATAATCCAACTAAATCATATTACAATTATAAGGAAGAATAAGATTGTTATACTTTCCTCAACAATACAAAATGCAGAGGAAAACATGAAACAAAATTATTAACAAGTAATAAATCTTTTAACCCAAATATAAGGGTACACAACAACCTTGGATAAAGGTCCCTTGATTCATAATTTCAATAAAGTCTATCATACCCACACCAGGGTAATCCCCTGATATGAAGATCGGTGTCTGTCTTGATATCCCCAAAAGCCCTTAACTTGAAGGTAGTTGGATCCTCTGCCTTCCTTAGAAAAGAATCCCTCAACTTCAAGGTAGTTGGAACCTATGTCTTCCTATCCCCGAAAGCCCTTGAATGTACTCAACAACATTCATAGAAACACGAAGCAATATAAAAAAGATGTTTAGTACTCAAAAGGCATGAGAGTCTCTCTCTAGAAATCACTTCCATAGCATGTTATCTCTAGATTCGTAGATCAGTATTTGGCCCATTCAAATGAGCTCCTATTTATAGCCACGAATTCAACAGTCAGCTCCCTTCTCCAACGATCATATTTTTCTTTGAATTTCAGAGGGACCTGTACATGTGTCACTCAAACATCGGTTAGTTAGTAACTGAATACATGACATCATTTTATAACAAAAACAAGTATAGGCAAAAAATATGGTTACATAACCAAACAAATATATTGGTAATGTATGAAAATAAAAGCTCAGATTCTAACCAAAAATAAATTTGGAGTCTATAATAAAAGGATATTCGGATTCTGTTTATCAGAAGAATTTGGATTCAAACCTCATAAAAGTTCGTATCCATAATTCGTAATCATAATTCAAATTCAGAATTAGTAATTAGAATTCATCACTAGAATTAGTAATGAGAATTAATCATCAGAATTAATAATGAGAATTCATCATCAGAATTCGTAATGGGAATTCATCACTGGAATTCGTTATGAGAATTCGTCATCCGAATTTGTAATGAGAATTCATCAACAGAATTCATAATGAGAATTCATCATAAAAATTGGTAATGAGAATTCATCACTAGAATTTGTAATGATAATTCATTACTAGAATTCGTAATGAAAATTCATCATTAGAATTTGTAATGAGAATTCATCATCAGAATTTGTAATGATAATTAATCACTAGAATTCTTAATGAGAATCCGTCATCAGAATTATTAATGATAATTAATCATCAGAATTTGTAATGAAAAGTCATTACTAGAATTTTTAATGAGATTTCATCACTGGAACTCATAATGATAATTTATCACTAGAATTCATAATGAGAATTCATTACTAGAATTCGTAATGAGAATTAATATCTTAAAACAGAATGCTTCATATATATGTATTATGTGATTCCGAGGTTTTAGACATGAAACAGAATTTTATACTTGGGAAAATTAATGAGTAATGAAAAAACATAGTAAGGATAAATTTCAATGGGAAAGGAAATTTTCCCTATAAAAGAAAACATAGGGAAAAAATAGATTTTCCTTAAGATAAGGTTTTTGTGATTTTCAAAACAAGAAGGAATGGAAAAGTCATAACGAAAAACTTATTATCTAAAAAATCTCCCCCTTTTTGGAAAGCATAAACATCCTTACAGAAATGAATAAAAGGGCTTTGAGAAAATTTCAAGACTTTGAAAATAAAGCTCATCTCTGTTTTTATATAGGAAATTATGAATACGACTAACTCCCGCTTAGGCTTTGGTATTCTAAGGATCTTATTCAAAATTTTCTGAATGTGATTTATCTGGACTATGGAAATATGTATAATGAAAACACCCCCTTAGATAAACTCCCCCTTACTTAGGGATATTTCATCTATACTTAGAATTTTTCCTTCTCCCCTTTATAATTGTTTTTCCTTCTCACCCTTTGTGATTATAAAAAAAAGGTTGAGGGAATGGAAAATAGAATAAAGTACCTGAAATATTAGTACAGAAAAACACAAAAAAAACAACCACAATTTCATTAAGGTTGGGAAAATTTGTACAAGGAAAAACAGCTACCAAAAAAGATCGGGTTTGGATCTATTTTTCTTTTTTTTCCTTGGGTATCAGCTTCTTCACGATGGTTATCAGCTTCTTTAAATCTTTGTGGTCCTCCTCTACTTTCTTCTCTAAGGATTTTATTTTATCATCCTAAGCCTTCATAGCCTCTTCTTGATCCTTAAAGATGTCATCTTGTTTCACAATCTTCTCTTCCATCTCGGTTCGAAGATCCCTTTCAGTTTTCCAACATTTAACAACATTATTCAACTTTCCATTCAGATCCTTGACATCCTGAATCCAAGTTGTCTTATCAAGATTTAACTTCTCCTCAAATCTATTTGAGAGATCATTGATTTCATGATATTCAGAATCAAAGGATTCATTCACATCATTTTGAAAGTCATCAAGATCTCTCAAATCATCAACACTATTCTTCAACCATCTGACCATTTTCTTACAAGATTTAATGTGGGCTTCATAGTTGATTAGGAAGTTTTTCTGATCAACCTCAATCTTTAAACACATATCCATCACCATGGATTTAGAATCCGATTTTTGATTCATACTATGTTGGAGCATTTGACATCTGGATTCAATAGTTGGAAAGATTGGAATAGTGTCCACTAGCGTTTTAAGAGACTCAATCACAAAATCATGTCCTAAAGAAGATGACTCAGATTATAACTCTTAGATTGGAGATTCTTTTTTTCCATCTAGCTCGACGAGCTTCATTTTAGAAGATTCACCTGCTTGTTTCTTCCTTTAAGTAATTTTGGTTGGTGTGTCAATAACCAATTTTTTTCCTTTTCGGTTTTTGGAATTGCTTCTACTTCTGGAGACTCATGCTCACTCTCAGATAAATGAACAATCTTGTCTTCATCATTTTTTTCAATATCAGATCCTGCCTCAATATCCTCAAGGAGAATGAAATCATGATTTAGACATTCTTCCTTAAATGGTTTGTTCACCTCTTCCTCATGCTTCTCTTAATGCCCAAGAGTTGAATGTTTTGAAGATCCGGCTTGAGAATTCCAGATTGAAAATTTCTCAGAAACATTTTCCTTCTCATGAAATTCATCAACTTGATTTATTGTATCCTCACTACTTTCTTCTTTTTAAACTTCTTCCACAGATTCCCTCCCTTCAGCAATCTTCTCTTGAGATTTTTCTGGAGTCATGAACTTCTTCCTTGAAGTCTCTCATAAACCTTTGACTGAGAAAGAATTTGAAATGGGAATATTCTAGGAGGCTATTTTTGTGGCCTTCAAAAGAGATTGAACAATCTCTGCCTCAGACATTTTTTGTTCAACTTCTTCTCCTTTGCTTGTTTTTTATGATTTTTAGTAGTCTTCCCCATTAAATACTTAGCTTGAGTAGGGTCCAAGTCGAATTGTGTCTCCCATTATTTCCTATACTCCTTATCCTCCATCCATTTAGCAACCACCTCATATGGATAAGATTTCTGTTTCTTGGGTATAAGAGGAGCGTATTGGGCTTCCATAGCATTAGGAGTTTTATCAACTACTTCCAAATCCTTCAGCATTCTTTTCTTTCCAGCTTTCTTTGATGGTTTTGGACCTTCTTGTTCTTTCTGATCCACTTTAGCCTCTTCCTCTGGTAGGTTGTAGAATTCTCTTGAATCCTTAAAAATTTCATATTCATTCTTTTCAAAGTATCATCACTTACAAGAATAACATTACAATTCCTCGGATTGGAATTTCAAGGAATATTGAATGATTCAAGACACCGAACTATCAGCTTTGAGAGTAAGGTAGGGTACATGATAATCTGAGCTCTAAAACTCACATTATTGATATTCTATATCATAATAAGATTGTGCCTCATCAAATTTATTTTCATTAGATTAACCATGAAATATAAGATAAATATATATCACTTTTCTTGAGAGTGTCCTTGTCACCTTTTCTCTGTATGAAAAATCTTTGAACCCATAACTGCAGGATCCTATTGTTGGTAAAAAAGTGAGCAATCCTGGTGGTATTGACACCTGAATGTCCAAGACTATCTAAAGCATTCACTTTGACAAAACTTTCGTGAACATCTAGTAATGCATGAGAGAAAAACTCGACTTCTCCTTCGTAGGATAACCTCACCAAGATACCAACATTGATGTATGAAAGTTTATATGTTTTTTCATAAAACATGAAGGAAAATTTTTGTCTGCCTTTTTCAGTGAAGAAGAAAAATAATTCATAGAATTCTATAAGTAAATCTGGATACACCAAATCATGATCAACTGGCTTAGATATTCAAACGCTCTCCCATCTATTAAGCTTGATAATATTTTCAGAATATTGTTTGTTACCAGTCATATTCCAGGAAAATCCACTATACATGTACTATGTTTTGTTGTTGGTACATTCATTGTTTTCCTGAAAATAAGAAAAAGATGGGTTTTCAGAATCCTGAAATCTCAGAAAGGAAAATTTTAGGAATCCACACTTTCTTAGAAAAATAATCTTTATGAAATCCTAGAGACTGATTTTTGTTTAGGGAACAATTTTTTTCTAATGCCCTCTACACTGACACTTGGTATAGAATGGGGCACTTTGATAAACAATGTAATTGTTACTGAAAACTGGTTTAGAACTAGTATAACCATAACCTAGACTATTCTTTAGAGGTTGTATTTGTGAATACATTTTATCAACTTTTTCCATACCTAAGGTAATGTTTGAAAAACACATCCTCAAGGAAAATATTTTAGATTTGAGTTTGATAACTAAGTTATTGTATTCAAATTCATTATATTTGGATCTACAGCTATCCTCGAAAACATTTTTCATAGAAACTTCATTTTCTAGATCCTTATAAAGTTTATTATTCTCATAATTTACTTCCTCAAGATTCATTGAAATTCTTTCTAAATCAGAATTTTTCTTATTACGATCTTTAGAAAGATATGATATTTTATTAGTAAGAATAGTATTCCTAGATTTTCCTTGTCAATATTTTTCATGAGTTTTGAATTCTCAATCTCAAGAAGTTTTCCAAACCTTGAAACTTCTTCATAGGTAGGAAAAGAATTATCTTCATCAGAATAATATTATTCATTAGAAGAGTTATAATATTTACCACTATTTCAATTAGCATTTAATGAAACCTTGGTAATAGATTCAGCATTGTGTACCTTAGCCATCAAAAAATGATTTTAAATAGGAATATTGGCTATTAGACCATGATTCTTGTGTCCATAAGATTCCTAATCCGATGATTCATCTAAAGAATCACCACCACTGGAACTCCATGTGTTGTTAGCCTTCAAGATTTTCTTTGCTTTAGCCTCGTAGTACATTTATATATTCCTTTCAAAATGACTGGTTTTTATTTCTTTTCTCTTAATTATAGGACAATAAGGCCTAATATGTCTAGCTATCTCACATTCATAACATGTAGCTTCTGAATCTTTCTTATATGTACTTTCTTTTTTCTTATATTTGGATTGAATGTTTCTCTGTCCAGCAATCGTGTTTATCCTTCGGGAAAGGTTTTCTAACTCATTCTCTAAAGATTCACATCCAGTCGATTCCTATTGTATAAAAAACGTCTTATACATAGACCTGGTAACTCTCTCCGGAGTCTTGGATTTCATATGATTAGAAGTAGTAGTAAAATAACCACTTCTATTTCCATTCTTCTTCATGATATTATTTGCATCTCTCTTCATTTTAGTCTCATGCTGAAGAAGAGTTCCAAAATTCTCATCTAAGGAAATCTGGGTAACCTTCCTATTTTCATCTATAAAGGTTCTCTTGGATTCCCACTCATTGGGCATCATGTCAATGATCTTGTCCACAAGAGCTTCGTCATCTAATCCTTTCTCACCAATTGAATATAAACTATTCACAATAGTCATGAATATTTGTTGCACTTTACTTATGGGTTCCACATAAGGATAGTTGACATTATGATATTCAGCTCTAAACATGTCTCTTCTTTTTTCAATAACTTTGGAAGTTCCAAATTGAGTAACCTCATGTTTCTTCCAGATAAAATTTCCTTCTTCACAAGATGAAATTTGGATATATATATTTCTAGTCATGGAGAAAATCAAAGTATTTCTTACCTTATAATTCAATTTATAATCATGCTTTTCTTGATTTGTAAAAGTACTAACTTCCTTTTCAGGGATTTGATAACATCCAATAAGCATAACAAAATTTTGAACTCCAGTATTGATAATAAAAGTCTATATACAATCTCTCCAATATTCATAATCATTTTCATCAAATATAGGTGATCTAGTTGTATTTATGTTGTCGATGGAACCAATATTCATTCCTGCCATCTTTATGAAAAATCATCCCACATAAACTTGTTAGAAGAAAAAAATTTGCAAACAATAAAAATATTCCTAAGAAATGAAAATATAGAAGAAGAGTATCTCTAATCAAAAAAGAATTTGAACTTTATGAGGCCGAAAAAAAACTGACTCTAAGAAAAAAAATGAGATGTATTCTCTTCTGAATCTAATCATGAGATTAATTCAGATTCAACCAATCCTCTGATACCAATTGTTGAGATGGTATGTGAGTATTATATACTCTATAATATCAAATATAGGATCAAAATAAAAGAGATATTGTATGGAGTTTCTAATGATGCTCAAAATACAAGAGGGGGTGAATTGTATAATTTTAAAAATTCATTTTTAACTTTAAAATATGGTTATGTTTAACAATGATAAACATCACAAAAACTATAGTTCTACACACTTTCTTGATTACAGAAATATGATTCCGAGAATTTAAATTCAGAAACATGGTTCTGTAAAATGAAAATTAATGAAAGTTAACAAAGATTAAGATTCTACCTTAAAGCATATAGAATATAACTAAATCATAGTACACGTATAAGGAAGTATAAGATAGTAATAATTTCATGAACAATACAAAATGCAGTTGAAAACGTGAAACAAAATGAGTAAGAAGTAATAAATATTTTAACCTAAAGAGAAGGGTATCCAACAACCTTGGATAAAGGTCCCTTGATTTATAGTTTCAAAAATGTATTTCTTACCCACACCAGGGTAAGCCCTCGATATGTAGATTGGTGTCTGTCTTGCTATCCCTGCAGTACCTCAACTTGAAGGTAGTTGGCACGTCTAGCTTCCTCATCAAGGAATCCCTCAACATCAAGGTAGTTGGAACCTCTGTCTTCTTATCCCCGGAAGCCCTCGAATGTTCTCAGCAAATTTCGGAGTCACACGATGCAATCTGAATAAGAAGTTCAGTATGCACAAGGCATGAGAGTATCTCTCTAGAAAACACTTCAATAGTGTGTACTATCTAGAGTAGTGGATTAGTATTGATCTTGTTAAAATGAGCTCTTATTTATAGACACGAATTCAACGGTCGGCTCCCTCCTCCAATGGTCATATTTTTCCTTTATTTTCTGAGGGTCATGTACACGTGTCACTCAAACAATGGTAAGTTTATAACTGAATACATGACTACATTTTATAACTAAAACATGTGTAGGTAACAAAATATGGTTACATAACCAAACAAAAAAATTTGTAATGTAAGAAAATAAAAGTTCAGAGCCAAACCAAAAATGAATTTGGAATCTATAAAACAATGATATTCAGATTCTGTTTATTAGAAGAATTCGGATTCGAACCTCATAAAAATTCATATCGATATTTCGTAATCAGAATTCATAATCAGAATTCGTAAGTAGAATTCATCACTAGAATTCGTATTGATAATTCATCATCAGAATTCGTAGTTAGAATTTATTATTAATAATCATAATAAATATTCACCACTGGAATCATAATGAGAATTCATCATCAGAATTTGTAATGGGAATTCTTCATCAGAATTAGTAATGAGAATTCATCATTAGAATTCGTAATGAGAATTCACCACTAGAATTCGTAATGAGAATTCATCACTAGAATTCGTAATGAGAATTCATCATCAGAATTCATAATAAGAATTCATCGTCAAAATTCGTAATGAGAATTCACCACAAGAATTCGTAATGAGAATTCATCATCAGAATTTGTAAAGAGAATTCATCATCTGAATTCATAATGAGAATTCATTACTAGAATTCTTAATGATATTTCATTAATAGAATTAGTAATGATAATTCATCACTAGAATTCATAATGAGAATTCATTACTAGAATTCGTAATGAGAATTCGTATCCTAAAACAGAATGCTTCATATCTAAGTATTATGAAATTCTGAGGTTTTAAACATGAAACCAAATTTTATACATGGGAAAAATAATTAGTAATGAAAAAACATTGTAAGGGTAATTTTCCTTGGCAACGGAAATTTTCCCTATAAAAACAAACATAGGGAAAATAATCGATTTTCCTTACGATAAGGTGTTTTTTATTTTCAAAACAAGAAGGAATGGAAAAGTCATAAGGAAACCCTTATTGTCTATAATGCCAAACCATGTGATTTACTAAAAAATAAACATCAATCATTTTATTTTTATCATTATTTGGGGTTTTCCCATATTTCCTCCCCCATTTCACTTGAGCTCTCCAAGAGCTTCTCCATGAAATTTCATTTTTTAATCCATTCTCATTTGTTTTTTTACTCTCTATATAATGTAAATATACAAGGTAAATCATGTATTTTTCTTACATTTCTTCTTCTCCTTTTCTCCTTTTCCCTCTTCCTTCCATGATCTTCCATGTTCTTTTTCTCACTGTCCCTAGTTTCTTCCCATAGTTTTGTGCTCTATCTAAATCTTGAAATGTGTCATTTATTGGGGTTGTGGGTACTTTCTTCAATCCTAATATCTCATTAATGAATTCATCTAGATGACAATGGATTTAAAAAATGTGTTTTAGTGTAGATTCATTTTATTTTACAAAACCATTGGTGTATATTTTCTTTAAGTATTTCCTGGGTAATTAGAATAATTAAATGTATACTTTTGGTACATTCAGGATTTCTCTAAAGTATTTTGCATTTTAATCCATAAAATAATGTTTTTTCATGTGTTTAAAAGGCTATTCATTGAATATGAATACAAATCCTCATAATGTGTTTGATAAAGTGTTTTTGAGAAATTTTTTAGTTTAAATGAATTTACAAAAAAAATAATGATTAATTTTATATAAAAATGGTTTCATGCTTTTTTTTATAACATTAAATTTTGTGATTTGTATATGATTTTAGTTTTTGATTATTGATTACCTATGAACGATATTCCCCTGGTTGAGTTTTATTATAAATATCAAAAATTTCATGTCAGTTACTTTGTTATGGAATTGATAAATGGGGATATAGTGTTGACAACACTTTGGTTTATGTCTTAAGTATTTTTTGGATATTATTTTATAACTTTTTTTATTAGGTTATGATGGTTTACATGAGATACTTGAGGGATAAATATGAAATTAAGGATAATGGTTACCTTCATTCATATTTTTCTCCAGCCTCATGTCCTCAGTTATCATTTATCTATAGATAGGTATTTCATCTCATTGAGTAAATAGGCGTAATTTTGTTTTTAAGACATTTAGAATTAAATTTTAGGCTTCCAGTTCATCCAAAAAAGAGTTCAAATATTTATATTTAAATTTTTCTTTCTTTATGTATTGATTTTCAATGTGCCAAGTGATATATGTTTTTTGGTATGGGATATTATTTTCATATCAAGTCATATAATTTTTTTTGAAATATGTGTTTAATAAAAAATAAATGAACGTGATTGGAATTATTTTAAAAATGATACATAAATTTATACAATATAAATATAGTTCAAATTAGAATTTGTATTATATCATAAGAAAAGGGTTACATTGATTCTTGGAAGTATCCAATTGAGTATTATCTCACACACTACATTCAATTTTTTTTGTACATGTAGACTCTGTTATGGATGATGCAATTAATGTGAAGGGAGTTAAATCATTTTGTTGTATACCTTAGACCCTTTATTAATGTTTTAATGGAAATATGATTAGGTAGTTACCATGGGTCACGTGGAGATGTTTTTTTTGAAATTTGGGGAATTCTGCTTTATCTTTGTATGTATATGTTTTGGTCTCATTGTTCTATCCTCATATTGATCTCTCTTGTAATATATATTTCATGAATTAACTTATATATTTTTCTTATAGAGGAATGTTTGGAAGTCCAATTTGGTTTTTTTTATTTTTCCTTGTTTTGGATGATATTTTTGTGAAGTATTTTTGTTTTTATCTGAATAATCAATGTGTTGATACATGATATAAATATTTTTTCTTTGGTTTATTATATTTTAATGGTGAAATATTTTACAAAGGTATGTGTTCAATACCATTATCACTTGGTTTCATCCCATAGATATCAAGAATATTAATTGTATAATATTATGGATTGAGTTAGGGGAAGTAGTAGTGATGAGAGAGATATTAAATAATATCCATTATCTATAATGTTATCTCCAAAAAAAATATATAAGATAATTTCCTTAGGTTTTCTCTATAGGAGGTTGTTAGAATTAAGTTTCTACCTCTCACATTTTATTAGTTTATACATAAAAATTCTAACTAAATTGGGGATTACTTTGTTTTGTATGAATAATTAAAGTAAACTAAAATAACTAAATAAAAAGATATAATTTTTAGAAAATATGAACTATTTTGATTAAAAATGTGTGTGAAAATATTTTTAATGAATAACAACATTGGACAAGTGTTGATCCTTTGGACACTCACTTATTCCTTGATTGCGTTAATTATCTAATTGTTTTTCTCAACACACACCTTGAGATATCTATCTTAACACATAAATATTCATTGATACCATACCAATTAATTGATATTTACGATGATCCTCTTATAAATTTTATTCTAATACTCAAATATCTCATTGTAATTTCTTAGGTTTTCTTATAATGTAAGGATTTTTTTTAATGATTAATTACTACCTAATATGAACACCCTTTGAGGTCATGTGGTATCAAGGGTTTCCATGTATTTTTCTGAGTCCAAAACCCATATAGTGATGAAAAATAGCAGGAACACAAAGATAGAAGTTACAATACACCCAAGCCACATGGTTTTGGTGAGATCATGCGGTTTTGGACAAAGGGATTCAGGAGCCCGCATAGTTTGGGTAAAATGTGTGGATAGAGGCCCACTCATATATGATAGCCTCTATAATTTTTTATAGTGGATTTATACTTGGTTTTTTCATATTTTATAAAATCTTGCATACTAACCACACGAGTTATCCCTCAATACAATAAAGGGAACACGATTAGTTCTTAGTTTGACCAACTAGGTAGCTAAACTACGAGGCTCTATATTTTGAGGGGAAATTTCCTTTTCTCCACTAAAATCTATTAAAAACAAATTTTTTTTAATTTATCATTCCTATAAATAGAACTCATTTTAGAGCTCCACTTTGATCCAATTTGGTATATTTTGATCTCTTTCTTCCATATGAACACAGAATCCAGTGTCATCGGTCTTGATAGATTCACACTGGTGACTACTATTTTCCTTTGGTGTTGTTATTATGTTTTCTTATCATTAGATAAGATATTTAGGTTCAAGATAATAGGTTATATTTTTAGGGTTATCATTCTTTATTCATATTTCATCTTATCTGAGCTGAATTATAAGGTGATACTTGATGATCACTCTACTACAGACCTATGGTATCTAGTCTATACCATTACCTCGGTGTATGGTTATTTATATGCCGAGTTGTCCTAGTTTTTCATGTTAGAAATTCTGAAGAATCATATATAATTAACTGAATAATATAATAGAATGTGTTGGAAAATGTTAGGGATTACCTTTAGTTTCTTGATATTAGATGGAGGTTATTTCTCTAACCAAGGACACACATAGGGCATGACTTGTGATTTACATTGCCTTTTTCTATTGTTTGACCAGCCAATGGGTTATTGGTTGAGTTATCCTAGTTAGAGGTATCACTGTTATACATGATTTGAATTTAATTTAGTGTTTAAGAAATGTTCATCCTCATTTTCCATGTTATACATGATGTGATTTATTTAACTATTTAAATTTGAATTGTTATATGAGAGGGTAAACATGTTGAAATTATTTGAATGCAAATTGATATATGAGATGGAAGGAATCATGGAATGTGATTGTATTAAATGATAATTGAATTGAATGATGGATTTTCTATAGGATTCCATGGGTGTGCTAAACCATAGGTGATAATAGCGGTAGTGGAAACCTTGGGTGAGATAGATCAATGGGTCTTCATTCCATGGGATTCCTTGGGCCTTGTTACCCATTAGATTCATCTTATTTAGGATTATAGTATACATAGTCTATTGACATGCTTCTTGGACCAGGATCCTAGACTAGATGAGTTTTCATCGAGATGCTCCAAAGACTCAATGATAATGACTTGGTCCAGTATACCTTGGATCTGGCCCTGGGGGGTTTGGAACATCTATTATATGGATAGACCATTCAAATTTCAACATTACTGATTATACATAATGTATTTTTTTTGATATTATATACAAGTTATACAACATATCCATGGTGGGTATGAGATACTAGATATACATCTTGGCCATGGTGTTTGTTTCACTTCTACTTTAAAGTTTTCCTGTGTGAAAAGTGTGACCCTTTTTTATAGCATGAATTGATACGATTGACAATATCACCTTATAATTATTAATTTTTTCATGTAGATTTTACTTCTGTTATAGTCATATTGATTATATTCCTTTTACATGAATTATCTTTTATTGCATATCTTGTATTGTTATAGACATTGTTGGTAGTGGCCTATTGAGACTTTCTCTCACACCATGTCTCAAGAAGTTGTTGGGTACCCAAAAAACGTTATAGATATAGGTTGGGATCGAGGAAAGCACCCATAGTTTTATTCTATAGTTTTTTTCATTCTTATGATCAAGGGAGAATATGATAGAGCTGAGGTTCGTGATGTTAGAATTAGATAGTACTTTTTGGACTTTTTTGTATTTTTATACATGTATTGTACTGATGCATGTATACCTATTTTGGATTCATTATAGACAGATGAATTAAAATATCATTATGTAATATGAGATATATTTTTTCATTATTATATATATATATCTATCTTTGGGTGTTATATCATGTTCAGTTATAATTGTGCTTCCACTGAGGTGGGTTTCTAGTCCAGTGGTCTTAGTGTCTATTCCTGCTACTTATTCATTGTTTTATTTCATTAATTATTGATATGTATGATTATTACAATTTTTATAAACTATATTAAGAGTTAATTGAATCCTCATAGACACACCCTAGGCCCTCACTACAATTTGGTAGCCTCTGGAGTTTGGGGAGATGCGCTTCAGGCCATGTCGCCAACCAGGCTTGGAGCACCATTAAGTGGAATTTGGGTTTGGGACATTACAAAGTAGTATCACAGCTTTTATTTATTTGATATAATTTTTTGAGAAAATATATGAGGGTTATGAAGAAATATTAATTTGGTAATGAGTTTTTTCAGGGAGTATGTAACCTATGTATAGGAAAAATCCAAATTTCCTCCAATGGAAATTATTGTTTTCTAGATTTCACTATTACAGTTGATTTGATTCCACCATTGGGTAATGCACTTGTGGTTAAATGTATATTATTATTATGAATTTTTCTATTACACATTGAGATGAGGTTTTAATCTCTTGCATCATTTTAGGAACCTTCTAGAATTCAATTTCCATGAATCATGTCACTGCATATATGTTTCATTTCTTGACTGCATGACTTTTTTTATATGTTCCTTGTCTGAAATACCTACTATTTTATAGATATTTTATGCAGAGGATTAAGAAAAATGGTTGGTACATAAATTTACTATTATAACATAAACAATGTGTTCTTTATTAGGCAACAATATACACCCTGAATATCCAATTGTGACATGTTCATTCTTGGACCATCGATTGCATGGACTAGACTGTGTTATGGTGCGAATTAGGTGGACACTATATTTTGGTTCATGAGGAGTACAATCCATTATGGATCATTATTTTTGAACAATTTAGTTCAACATATTAAAATTATATGTCAAATAAATGTGAAAAAAATTTTAAATTGAAATGATGAAATAGAGATATTGACATAGCCCCAACTTTTGAGTGGGTAGTATGTAGTCTCTCTAGTGATTTCTGTGATTGTTTATTTTACCAGCCATGGATTTAGGAAAAGTCCCTCTGGTATGATCTTTTGTAGGATGGTTTTAACAAGTCATATTCTTTTAGGTATGAATTTCATTATTCAGATCCTTTTTTAGGTGTGTGAATTGGAATGGCAGAGACATTCCACCTTGAAGACCTCCAGTCATACACCAAGAGGGTGGCAATGAACATGATCCAGAGGTGGTGGTCCATGGTCTATCAGTGGATCATTTAATAATTCCAGCTAAGTCACCAACTATTGTTCCAGAAACATGTGTTGAGGAACAATTCTATGTTTGATTTACATGCTTTATAAATACTCTTTCGAAAACACCATAGCATGCCTCACCTGTTGTTGAGTTGTAGTGTGTGTTCCAACAGTAGCATCCTCCCTCGTTTTCAGGAGATAGAGGTAAATAGGATTCCGATTTTTTGATTGATATTACTCTATAAATATTTTTCTATCAGGAGACACTTTCTAAGAGTATAGTGAAGCCTGGAACATACATGCTTTGGGGAGCAGAAACGTTCTCATGGGATGTTTTCAACCAGGATGATGCACTACTTGACATGGTTTAGTGAGATTTAAATACATTATTATGAAGAGTAAAATTTTATAATTTATGAATGGATGTTTTCATTGTTTATAATATATAATTAAGTCAATATATATAGAATACATATATAAGGATATGGGGATTCATGAATTGATGATGCTTGGAGAACTGTTATAGACTCACTTTATGGCATTGGATGACACTCTTTATAAATTCTACAAATTAATTGTGATGATCGTCGTGATGATCATAAAAGGAATTCAAGACAAGTGTTGATATAGAAGGGACATTTTTTACAACAAGTGGAATACCATGAAATATTTTGTTTACATGAAGGGAAGAATAAGAATTAAATAATATGACCATAAAAAATTTATCTATATATATAGAATGGATAAGAAAAAAATAAGAATACTATTGAACTAATCATAAATCTCAAGGACTTGTGTCAATAGTGACACATTTTTTCTAAAATGGAAGATTATTTATTTTCATGAAAATATTCATATTCATGTAGATTATATTTGAAGGAAAATTAATATCCTCATATTTGGCATGAGGTATTGTTGATGGGTTTTCATGTTGAATGGGTTTTTACAACGTTAGGATCCATGAGGGATCATCCAAAGCTCTTTGGAATTTTTGAAATAAGATAATTATGGATTTTTTACAAACTGTATGAAATATTTGTGATGTTGAGTTTGTGAATGAGATTTTCATGTAAACGAGGGTTCACGGTTTATATATAAAAATTAAATAGTTTTCTAAACCTCAATAATGTGATGCCACAATGTGATATTTGAAATAGATACTATGTTATATTCATGTTCTGTGAAAATAAATAATTTATCACACTTTTTACGGTGCATTCATGGGAAAAGAAAAGAAGGTTGATAGAAGAAAATTGAGATTCCCATGAAGAGTACAGTAAACATTAATAATGTGATGCTACAGTATGATATTTGACATATATGACATGCTATATTATTGTGATTTGAATATAAAACGTTTTCCATAAAATTTGAGGTACATTCAGTGGAAAATAAATGAATGTTGATCTAATACAATTGAGATGCCCATGCACAGTATGCTAAACTTCAATAAAGTGATGACATAGTATACTATTTGTCATAGATTCTATGATATATTCAAAAGATGTGGAGTGGAAAAATTTAGCATACTATATGTCCAATATTTATATGAGAAGCGTATTATATGAGAATTGATTAGATAAAATTCTATGTTTCTAAGTCAACAAATAAATATTTTAAAATTATATGCTTTTTGGATTGTAATGGTTTGAGAACATCCATGCAGTATGTAGTGAAGGTCCATTATGGATTTCCATGTAGTTCTTAGATGATTATTTCTTCATTCATAATGAATACATTTGTGGGTGATTTCCTCTGTGGATATCCATGTTAATAGTGGATATGAGGAGATAAACCACTGTAAACTACTTTTCATGATGGAATTATCTATATGAACTCAATGGTTTGATAACCATTATTTATTGGATATAAATACAAGGCCAACTCTCTATCAAAATATGATCAATAATTTTAAAAAAGTGTTCATTTCGTTCATAAGATCTTATACTGCTCCATTTCGATTCCACAAAGTAATTTGATCTTTTAGAGATGGATAAAATGGTATAAGAGGTTCAATAGTAAGAGATTCACTATGCTAAGGGTATTGATTTTCTATGAGGTAAACTGATATGCTATTTTATTTGTAGGAGAAGTGCAATGAGAAATTCAAAAATAATTTAATTCATATTCATGAATTATTTTTCTAATAATTAATAATGTCAACCAATAGTATGCGAATTTTCCTATATTCTATGCTATGATCATGTATTGATCATAGGAAAAATTATGAAATCTATTGGAAGAATATAGTATGATTATAAAATTGAAGAGTTATATTACGAAAGAACCAATTTGGTATGAATCAATACATTCATCCAACAGTACATGACTTATCATATATGTAATTCTATGATCATTTCATGATCATATAGACAATTTGGAATAATTTTTGAAGAATGTGCAATGAATAGAGAAGTCAAGTGTTACATGATGAAAGCATCAGTTTCATAAGAATCAAATAAGTGGACTGACAGTAGGTTACATGCCATAGTTTCTATTCTATCATCATTTCATGATCATTGGAACAATTTAGCATACTGTTTGATCAATAAGCATAGAATAAAAAATTGATGTGAAATATGATCAGATCATTTGTACGCTATGCATCAAAGAAGTAGACAAATAGTATTCTACATATCATACATTATATTCTATGATAATTTCATGATCATGGGAATAATTTTTCATACTATTTGATCAATATATAATAAATAGAAAACATATGTGAAATATGATCTAAGAATTTGTATGCTATGAATCAAATAAGTGGACCAACAATACACCACATATCATACATTCTATGTTTTGATCATTTCATGTGTATGGGTTCAATTTAGAGTATTGTTTGAATTATACAAAGTGGCTAATATAATGGGAAGTCCATGAAATAAACACGATTTCATGATTTATTTTAGTGGAGATTTAGAGGAAATGTTATTTTGAGTTGTTCAAGTCTCTATCATTCAGAATATATTATTGATGAAATTGGGTACATCACATGTACACATTATTTGAGTTTGGGAATTAATCATAATAAGTAAGACTCATTGATAGATTACAAATATATGAAATTGTTTATCATCAATGGAGATCATAAGTTGAATATATTGATTCCCAAATATACTAGTAATAGAATACATCATGGTCTGAGAATTCAGTAATCTGAGAAGATCTAGATAATTCAGTATAGGGTGTGACTAGGTTTCAAGAACAAAAATATTATTTAAAGAACCTATTTATGATCATGAATATATATATGAGTATAATAGATCCAGTACACTCATAGTGGAAGATCTATTTCATGTTTTTCATGAGAAACAAGAAGAAAATATATATATATCTATTTGTGGATCAAGAAAATTTAGAAGAAGGGTCATCGAACTGTGGTGTCTACCCAATTTCTAAATATGCTTTAGGATGGGGTGTCTAACTAGTATAGAATAAATAGAAGAGAATATTGTTGGGTTGTATAACTGTGATGAAATGGAGCATTGACTATTAGGGTGTATGACTAGTTATTTCATTATACATTCCAATCACTTTCTTAAATAGTGTAGAATCCATGTTTTAGATGATTAACAAACATGTAACATAGTATATATTTTTACCGAACCATGTACATATCATGTTCTATTATCCCATTGATTGTTTCTACATATGAAGTGATATCGTTAGATATAACTGATTAGATCGAGAACATTTTAAAGTAAAAGAGGTTAAATTCAAAAGAAGAAGAAAAACTAAAATGTAGACCTATGATTCACCCCCCTAGTGTCCAATATATCATGGGGAACTACAATTGGTATTAGATCCCATGTCCCTCTAAATATCCAAATGTTTTCCTAGATTGTTTTTAAAATCCATTATAAAGTGAGGATTTCAGGAAGTGTTTTAGTTACATCAAATGGTGAGATAAGAATTTACTCCAAAGGATAAAAATATTTGGAGCAGTTACAAAACACAGAAGAATAGAAAGAGATGATTAGAAATGATGTTAAGGAAGAATAGAAAAGTTAATAGAGAAATACCAGTAACTAATGGTAATCATATTTGTACAAGAATTAATTATTATTATGATTATGATTCTTATAATGAATTGTTGTGGGGAAAATGAATCACAAGGTGATATTTATTTTTAATTAATATAACATCTGAATAATGTTCCTAAAGAAGTGGTTATGTTAATTTTTGGCACTATCAAGGGACTCCTTTTTGATAATGCACAACTATAATTGTATGTTGAATAATTAGAGGATTCACTAAGTATGAATTTTGGAAAGTTCATCACTCTCACAGAACTAGTGGAAGTAAAGGAAAAATAAATTTTTCATATTGAATAATAATTTCAATGGTATAACTATAAGGATGTTGTATTTGAGATTATTTTTAAATAATACTTTCATGGACATTAAAAATTGAACCATGATTTTTTGGATGTAAATAATTCTCAACTGGATATCAAATCTAAGAGGATAAAGGATCTTGAATCATTATTTCAAGAGAAGATTGTATTGTATCATGTGGCTGTTGATAATATGAGTAATTAAATTGAATATAAAGTGGAATTTCTAAAGATCATAAGAATTACCTCAGCATGAGATATCTTGAATTGAAAATTAAATTGCCCAATTTTGGAATGACTTATGTTGAGACATCACAATAAAATATGTATGTATCTTCTTCAACACAATTACCTTTCATGTATTCCACTATTAAATAATCTTCTTCACATTGTAAGAAGATCATTCAATCATCCAATGATCTTTCCAAATAAGAAGTAATGAAAGAGGCACCATCTATATCCCAATGTAATAATTTCTCTTAATCTGTTACTATAAAAAGTACCGGTTTAAATAATTTTTTTTGAAAATATGGTTGATGATATATAGATAATATCCTACCACAATGTCAATGTTATATATAAGAATATGTATAATTTCTTTTTCCCCACAGGAATCATATATGGTGGAGAAGAAGACCCAAAAACATTATGATGGAAATTTTGGAAAACAATTATAAAATAAAATAATATCATGTTTTGTGGTTTAATGTTTGTGATTAAATAGATTTGGATATTTTTTATTTATTATTGGTATAGTAGTTAAAATTATACGGCACAAAATAATCATATAAAAATGGAAATAATTCCTGATATGATACAAGAAAATTTATAGACAATGAAAAGAAATCATGTTAAAACTTATTTGAAATTTGTGGTTATTTCTATTATGTTTTCACTAAATGAGTTGAAAAAGTGATTCATGTACATATAAAAATGTATTAAGGAACTATGTACCACAATATCAATAAGAAAAAACCATGGGTAGAAATCTAGAAAATGATAAAAATCATATTAGTCCTAAGAATTTTCTTGATATTTAATCCATGAACTCAATACATAAGGAAGATAAAAAACCAGGTCCATGAAGGTGAACATAAGTTCTAAATCTAAAAATAGATATATTAAAAAAGTCACTCATGTGAATACATGTGGAAACTCCAAACATGCAATAAATATTCCTAAATATTTTCCTGTGATTTTTTAGTTGATTTGGAGAAATCGAAAAGGCTATAAGACGTAACGCCCCGACCCCAGAATCCCAGAGTCGGTGTATTATTTTAATACATTGACATGATTACAAGGAATCATGTCCCGAATGACTGATCAGTTTAGCAATCTTGGAAAATAGATTACATATGTGAATGTTACATTATACAATGGAAAATAAAACACAACATAAATTTTCCGTTGAGAACTCCATTAATCCCATAGGTTATCACTGCATATCAATCATAAAACACATCTTAGAATCCTGGGAGAATAAAACATCAGAAATGGGTGAGCTCAAATGCTCAGTAAGATTAAGCAATACAGTGTAAGATAACATAAACATTTGGCATGGTGAATTATTTAAAACACATGCCTCTACAAATAATAAACATGAACACTTTATGGCAGGAATATGAGCTGAGTAAATAATTCCATAATAAAACATAGTAATGGGTATTCTACTAGTTGAATAACCACATTATATATCAATATCTAATTTCATAATGATGGAATGCATAATGTTGGACATCATAACCACGTAGTCAAGGCCTCGTGCCAAGACTACAAATAAGAATTTGTTAAGGCCTTGTGCTAAGACACTAGTTTGTCTCGTGAGACCTACCGATACATCGAGGTGCTATAGCGGGCTCCACCTGTCACATACTAAGTCTAGTGCATTCCTCGTATGAAAAGGTTGAAACATAACATAAACATTACTATTAATACGAGCAAACCAAATGTCAATACTTTAACCACAAACCATGAATGGTATAAAAATAACACATCCATAGAAAAACATAACTCAATAAAAATAATATAGAAGATTGTATTAACCTCAATTGAGAATAATGAAGGATATTAACAAAGATGAAAATAATCATTAAAACTATTTGAGAGAAATATCCCCCTTTTTCTTGAAACCATTTGAAAAGTCTCACTATTTATTAAGAAGCCGTTTAAAATAGATTTTTTAATCAAAGTGTTCCATACCACTTTGAAACTTTTAAAATGAATTTTAATTTTAATATATTAATGTCCATATGATTAAATCCTTTAAACCATTTTTAATACATGTACATTAATGAGAAATATTTAGAAGAATAAATCTTAAAAACATTTAAAATGATATTTTAGTTAGAGTTCCTAACCCTAAGACAGAAACATTAATACAAATAATTTAGGTAATAAAAACATTATAATATCATGAAAATAAAGGATTTCATGATATAATCTATCAAAGGATAGTTTATACACCATGTAAAAGTGAATTGGTTCATAACAAAAAAGAATTCTCATAGCAATGTAAATTGAGATGAAATCCCTTATAAAGATCATATCAATAGGTAATGGATAAATAAATGACATAATTATGTGTGACAGATATAAATAAACTCAATATGATTGGATATTAAGTGTAAATCAATCAGAGGACATTCATACATATTCTTGTAAAAAAAACTCCAATGAATTGGATGTTTAACTCAATGAATGGAGATTGAGTTAAAATTACTCTTATTAGGATCATATGAATGACTTGATAATTTATCAATTGAGGGATGATGTGTATCAAAAGTATATCCACTGAAAGGAGAGTAGAAATTACTACAAAAATAATAAATAGTGATTCCACACATAATCATGGAGTAAAATAATGAATTATGTATGTGTAAAGCCCAATGAGTGGAAATTGAAGTTTGAAATTCCCTTACTGGTTTGGTAACTTACGAAACATACACCCCTGAAAGAAGGATCATACAATTAAGAAGTAAATAACCATAAATTAAAGTATATTATACCACGAATACAATCATGGGATGTGCGTAATACACCACGTTCAATAAATAAGTGTTGAACAATGGAAATCCCACAAAATTAAGAGTGAGATAAGAAACCCCTTACCTCAAGTCTGACTTGTCATGTATGTTCCTTGCCCATCCTGAATAATAAAATTAATTTAATTTTTCCTTGATTAAGAATATTTTTCAATTTTATTATTCCTTTTATATCACTTACTACATTTATATAAAATTAGTTAATTATTTGAGTTCATATTAGATATTTTTCGATATTCGGAACTTGAGTCAAAAATGAATTTTGATATAATTACAATTTTTCTGTGTGGTCAAATGTCCACTATCTCCAGAATGATATACATGATTTAGATATCATATATATATTATATATCCAATATATATATATATATATTTATTACAGTACATAAAATTTGGAGATAAGAAATGAGATGTACCGTTCATGGAGACAGTAAGCCGACCGTACGCATGAACGCTAATGCCATTTCTATTTTGTATTTTAATGGAATTAAAACATAATGATACATAGGTATATAATAATTAAAGTATAATATGATATATAATATCATTAATTCCATCCTTTAAACATCCCAAATAATTCATTAACGATTCATATCATTTTGAGGGGGTGGTACTCCGCACTTCCTCAAATGAAATTATCGTGTTTTACCCATAATGGAAACCATAAAATAATAATATAAATGGAAAATAAATAAGCATAAAGAAAACATAAAAAATATATATATCATATATAAATAATGTTCCATATTAATATCTACCATGATAGGTGGTAGGAGATAATCGAACAATCATCGTTTCGTGAAGCGTTAGTTTGCCAAAAACAGAAACAATATGTTCTTCACCCATTAGATGGAGGTGTGTGTAAGTGAAATTTGAATCAATCCAATAAAAACATACTAGTATATTTAGGATACTGGTTTTGTTATAAAATAAAGGTATAAAAAGATTTTAGGGGGCTGGAGAAGTATATAAAATAAAATAAAATAATGGAATTTAATAGAAACTCTTACCTTTAATTTGGGTAAATTCCTTTGGTTTGAACCAAAAGGAATTATTGAAGTGCCTTTTTCCTAAAGTAAGGCTTCTATGAAAAATAGGGGGATATTGAGAGATTATTTTTGTAGGGGGTGGATGAGCCAAGGGGCTTGAGAGGTGATCAGAATGGGTTAGAAGTGGTGTCCTTTTATAAGGGGGAGGAGGGGCTCTTTAAGAAAGTGTGAAAATATTATTTTATTATATAGTGTTATTAAGTTTCTAAAGGTCCCAAAATAATTAAAGTAGAAGATAAGATGAAAAATGGTCGAAATAAAATCATCCAATCAGAATTGGAAAGGCTTGTATATTATTTTAATATTAATAATCATATTTATTTCAATAATTTATTAATGAGGTAAATATACATCATTATTGTGTAAAAAATAATTTAATTTATTTGACGTCTAAAAATTATAAAAATAATTACCATAATTTAGTAAATCCATTTATCTTTCAAATGAATAGGTATAGTATAAAATATTACTTATATAACTCCATGTAAATATTGATTTACTAAAAGATATCTGTTTTTGTCATTTTTTCCTTTACTTTAAGTTAATTAAAATAAAGTGTCGTTATCATTCATAAGTGGATCCATGGGGTCCCAAAATTGGCCCAAGGATTCCTATGGTCGTCCATGACTCATACAATATGGTTAGGACAAGTTTTAAGGTAATTGTTTAATATTATAATATTTTTCTTACCTTGAATTACCCTATTTACCTTTAACCACGGTAAATATAAGTCACAAGTTACTAATCACCAAATATTATTTTCATTTTATTAAACCACATTTTACTTACTAATAAAAACCATGTATGTCATATTTTTGAAATTCAATGCACAAAGGTTTTAAAATTTCATTTAACAGAAAAAGTCATATTTTTAACAACCACTTAGAGGTTTCACTATTCATCAAAAATTGAATTTTTCAGAAAAATTAAAAAAAATAATCCGAAGATATATTTGATATTAAGAATTAAAAAATAATTTATATTTTACCAAATTCAAAACATAGAAGTTGGATTAATTAATTTAAAATTAATTCCCGTTTTCAAAACAAAAAGCGTGTTTTAAGAAATAATAACTATCAAAAGATTGACACTTGTTTTTGTATAAGTTCAATGTAAAATTAATTCTAGTTACCAACAATAGATTAAAGGGGAATAATATAATATAATTAAACTTCAAAACAAATTTAATATATAATATAACCATATGAATAAATTAGATAAAAAGGCAGTTTTGAATTAAAATACATTATTTCTCACTATTCATAAAAAATGAATATTATTAGAAAAATACCAAAATTTCATCAAAAGTAAATTATGATTTCCCAATTCTAAAGAAGATTTTTATTTTGTCAAAATGAATATGTAAAAGGATCAAATATTGGATTTAAAAAGTGTTATCCATTAAAAGTCGGTAAAATTTCATTTATTGAAAAATACTTCCTTTATCTGAAAAAAATGAATTTGTTCATATATTAAGTCTAATAAAAACATAATATAGATGATAAAATTATATGGAATATTTAAAATTCAAAAATCATTTAATATTATTCATAACCGCTTTTTGAACGGCTAGTTTGGTAAGTCGTGGTGCGCTCAAACTTGGTGTTGCCTGTAGCGCATGCTATTGAATTACTTTAAAGAAAATAAATTATTATGAAATCGTGGGGTGTTATATTCATACCCCCTTTTGGAAATTGAATCCTGAAAATTTCAAAATTATTCTTGGGAACATTATTGAAAGTCCCACATCAGAAAAAATGTCTATAAAACTATCACTTTAAAAGAAAGAAAGAGAAGTACCATGATAACCCGAGTTAACCCATACATGGATTTACATGTAACAAAACATGGATATAAAAGATAAAATAAGTTCCATGTTATGATAGAGAGTGATAGAAAACTTGATCAAGAAGAAGTAAATGATTTGAAAACCATAAATGTTTAATGGGTTAAATGGTATTTGATTCCTCGGTAGCAAAAATTAATGAACAACATTGTTGTTTTAATTTCCTTTTTATAAAGTTTTGGAATTTATTTATGAGATTGACTAAGAACATAATAATATGTACTTACTTTTTAAGTATAGATTCATCATTTAATAAATTTATACCACTAACATATCTTTTCTCCAAACAATGAGTATTCAAGATGACTTGGTCACACCTGAGGCGCTAAAATCACCTTCTAGAGAATCATGTAATCCACAAAGGATGAAATAAATATTTATCTTGTCTTTATAGATATAACAAAAACAAAACAGTTAGTACAAGGTTATATGATCCCCAAAATGGAAAATATTTTATAGAAAAAATACTAATCTTAATTTATAAAATTAATCAAACAATACCCAAATTTTAATAAAGTCAATTCAATAAACAATTGTCCTTAAAGTCCTTCAATTTAATAAAAACTAATATTGAAACCTAAAACATGGTAGAATTTTATTACGTAGTCATCCATGTTTAATTGCATCTCTAAATAATATCACTACTCTTAAAGTCACATACATAAAAGTAATTAACTTAATAACATATTATCTATGATATGTTAATCATCTGAATAAATAAACAAATCACTATAAATACACTATAAAAACATAGATAAAAATCCACCATTACACCTCAAATTAAGTCTCATAGTATTCTATTTTCCTTAGTCATATATTTTTTCCAACAGAACGAACATCTTCCAAAATAAAATTTATCACTTATTCACTAAATAATTTTATTATAAAAAGGATAAATCGTAAGTTCCCAAAATCAACATATTATTGATCCATAAAATCATTCAACTAAAAAGAATTAGTCAGACTAACCATGGACATCATGTAGTCTAGGGGTAGGTGATAAATCCCAGTCGCACATTTGTTGTGGGTTTGATTCTCACTTCTTTATCTGATGCGATGGGTTGTCACCCGGTCTATGTGTTGTCCTTTTTATAAAACTATATAATTTTATAATATTCCCAAAGATGAGATATGTTCCTCAAAATTACTATAACATAATTTAACCACAAATTTTATCTCATACCACACATTTTCATCACAAAAATTAAGAACCTGTAATTGCCTCAAATTCAAGGATCATATAATCCTAAATGGTTTTTATAACTACATCCACAAAAGAAGATATAGTTCTTCCTCAAATATCATTTTCACAAAACAAACTGCATGGTTACAAGTACTAGAGAATTTTATTCCAATGTAATCCCATTCTTTTAAACATTTCTCAATCCAATTATTCCCACATAGCTTCTTCCTTGACCAAGAGGATGTCCTATAGAATAGGAAATTCACTAGGTTAATAGATAGGTCCCCTACATTTATTGAAAATGACTGTAAATAGATTCTTAGGACCATATTTATTTTTTTCCATAGTACTCTTCATTTTTCCTCAGAAATTATTTACTTTATGCCCTTCTTTACTTCATATAAAGCACTTCTTTGTTCCATTGGGACACTTTCCTGGGTGTCTCCTTCCACATTTCTGGCATGATGAAAATTGAGCTATCTTTTCTCCATGGTCTTCACTGGTGTAGCTATTATAATTCACTACATTTCCCTTGTTGAGTTAAGAATTTGGTTAATATATATGTTGTTGATCATATATTTTGAAAAATGATTCATCATAAACATGATATCTTTTACACCTGTCAACATTCCATTTTTTAAATCATTTCAACTACTATTCAAACCTTATACCTCATGCATAATGTTACTATGACTTCCTTAGAATCCATCAATTGACTAACACAAAAAATCACAGTGTGAGTCAAAAAATCATTTAGAGAATATTATAAAACCGTATTTTCAATATAAAACATCGTAGTATTAACCAAGGTTATTTATTCTCATACTATATTAAAATCATTCAAATAGATTTGTTATGAAAATTTGAATTATCCTAAACATATCACATGGGATTGTTGTAACCAAGAGTGCTATAAATCTCATTGTCATGTACCAGGATACCCCGAGTCATGCTTGAAAGTCCTTATCACAGTTTTCACCTCTAGGTACATCTGTGCCAGATTCGCCTCTACCTGCTTGTATCAAAACATGGATGCATTTCTTGGAAAATAAAAAAAATTTCTACATTACCAATATTCTTAGAAGTTCTTATATACAAATCTTCAAATTCTATCTTATGATAATGTGATCTAATTAAAGTATATCTAAATCTAGTTTCTAAGGATTGTACTAAAATTTCTCTGATACCAACTGTAACACCCCGACCCTAGAAGCCAAGAATCGGTGCATTATTTTAATACATTTTCATGATTACAAGGAATCATGTCCAGAAAAACTGATTAGTTTAGCAGTCTTGGAAAATAGGATACATAAATGAATGTTACATTACATAATAAAAAATATAACACAACTTATATTTTCATTTGAGAACTCTATTAATCCCCTATATTAACCCTTCATATCAATCATAATACACTTCTTCGAATCCTTGGAGAATAAAAAATAAGAAATGGGTGAGCTCATATGCTCAATAAGAGTAAGCAATACTGTGGAAGATTATATAAACATTAGTCATGGTGAATAATTGAAAACACATGCATTTACAAATAATAAACACGAACACTTTATGGTAGGAATATGAGTTGAGTAAATAATGCTATAATAAAACAAAGTAATGGGTAGTCTACTAGTTTAATAACCACATGAAATATCAATTTCCAATTTCATAATTATGGAATGCATAATGTCGGACATCATAACCATATAGTCAAGGCCCCGTGCCAAGACTACAAATAAGATTTTTTCAAAGCCTTGTCCCAAGACACTAGTTTGTCTCATGATAACTACCGATGCATCGAGGAGCTATAGTGGGCTCCACCTGTCACTTACTAAGTCAAATTAATTCCTCATATGAAAATGTCAAAACATAACATAAACAGTCGTATTAATACTAGCATACGAAATGTCAATACATTAACCACAATCTATGAATGGTATAAAAATTGCTCATCCACATTCAAACATAACTCATTAAAAACAATATAGAAGATTGTATTAACCTCAATTGAGAATAATGAAGGATATATTCATAGATGAAAATAATCATCAAAACTATTTGAGGGAAATATCCCCCATTTTCTAGAAAACATTTAAAAGTCACACTTTTTATCAAGAATCTGTTTAAAAGAGATTTTTGAATCAATGTGTCCCATTCCACATTGAAAATTTTAAAAGTAATTTTAATTTTAATATATTAATTTACATATAAATAAATCATTAAAACCGTTTTTAAAACATGGACATTAATTAGAAATATTTATAGGAATAAATCTTTAAAACATTTAAAATGATATTTTAGTTAGAGTTCCTAACCAAAAGAGAGACACATGAATACAAATAATTGAGTTAATAAAAAATTTATAATATAATTAGAATAAAGGATTTCATGATATACTATTACAAAGGATATTATATACACCATATAAATGTGAATTGGATCATAACAAAAAATGTATCAAATGAATGTAAATTAAGATGAAATCCCATATAACGATTGTATCTTTACATAAAGGATAAATCAATGACATAATTATGTGTGACAAATATAAATACACTCAATATGATTAGATATTTAGTGTAAATAAATCATATTACATTCACACATATTCTTTTAAAAACAACACCAATGAATTGGATGTTTAACACAGGGAATGGAGATTGACTTAAAATTACACTTATCAGGTTCATATCAATGACTTGAGAATTTATCAGTGGAGGGATTATGAGTATCAAAATTATATCCATAGAAAGAGGAGTGGAAATTACTACAAAAATAATAAATATTTATTCCAAACATAATCATGTATTAAAATAATCAATTAAGTATACGTAAATCCCAATGAGTGGAAATTGAAATTTGAGATTTCCTTATCGATTTGGTAACATACGAAACATACACCCATGAAAGAAGGATCATAAAATGAAGATGTAAATACCCATATATTAAATTATATTATACCAATAATACAATCATGGGAAGTACATAATACACCACATGCAATAAATAAGTGGATAACAATGGAAATCTCATGAAATTAAGAGTGAGATAAGAAACCACATACCTCAATTTTGACTTGTCTTGTATGTTCCTTATTCTTCCAAAATAATAGACATATGTTAATTTCTACTTGATTAAGAAAAATTTTCAAGTTTATTACTCCTTTCATATCACTTATTACCTCGCTATAACAATTCGTCAATTATTTGAGTTCATATTGGATATTTTATCGATGTTCGGAACTTGAGTAAAAAATGAACGTTGTTATAATTATAATTTTTCTGTGTGGTAAAAATTACATTATCTCAAGAATGAAATAAAAAATTTAGATATCATATATATATTATATATCCAGTATATATATCTATTTATAACAGTTCATAACATTGGGAGAAAAGAAATGAGATGTACTATTCATTGAGACGGTAAGTCGTACGTATGCATGAACGCTACTTTCATTTCTATATTGTATTTTAATGGAATTAAAACATAATGATACATAGGTATATTATAATTAATGTATAATATAATATATAATATCATTAGTTCCATCCTTTATATGTCCCAAAAAAGGAATTAACGTGTCATATCATTTTGAGGGGGCGGTAGTCCATACTTCCTCAAATGAAATTATCGCGTTTTACTCATAATGGGAACCATAAAATAATAATATAAATGAAAAATAAATTAGTTTAAAAAAACATAATATATATATATATATATATCATATATAAATACCGTACCATCTTAAAATCCACCATGAGAGGCGGTAGGAGATAATCGAACAATCATCGTTTCGTGAGGCGATAGTTTGCCAACCACAGAAACAGTATGTTCTTCAACAATTAGATGAAGGTGTGTGTAAGTTTAGTTCTAATTATTCCAATAAAAACATTCTAGTATATTGAGGATATATGTTTTGTTATATAATAAAGTAATAAAAGGATTTTATGGGGGTTGGAAAAGTAAAATAAAACAAATTAAAACAAATGAATTTAAGAGAAACTGTTGCCTTTATTTTGGGTAACTTCCATTGGATTGAACCAAAAGGATTATTGAAGTGAATTATACCTAAGGTAAGGCTTCTAGGAGGAGTACGTTGATCTTGAGAGATTATATTTTCATGGGATGGATGATCCATGTGTCTTGAGAGGTGTTTGGAATGGGTTAAAGTGGTGTGCTTTTATTAGGGGATGGAGGGGCTCTTTAGGAAAGTGTGAAAATATTAATTTTTTATATAGTGATATTCAGTTTCCAAAGGTCAAAAACTAAATAAAGTAAACGATAAGATGATTCATGGTCGAAATAAATTCATCCAATAGGAATTGGATAGGTTTGAATATTATTTTAATATTAATAATCATATTTATATAAATCATTTATTAATGTGGTAATACTACATCATTATTGTGTCATAAATAATTTAATTTATTTGATATATAAAAATTATAAAAAAACTACAATAATGTAAGAAATATTTATAAATTTATAATGAATATATAGAGTCGAAAATATGACTTATATAACCGCATGTAAAAATTGATTTACTAAATTATATTTGTTTATGTCATTTTTGCCTTTACATTAAGTTAATTAAAATAAAGTGTCATTATCATTCTTAAGTGGCATCATGGGGTCCCCAAATAGACCCAAGGATGACCACGGTCGTCCATGACTAATAAAATAAGGTTAAAAAAGTGTTAAGGTGATTGTTTAATCTTATAATATTCTTCTTACATTGATTTACCCTATTTACTTTTAACCGCGGTAAATAAAAGTCAAAAGTTACTATTCACCAAATATTATTTTCATCTTATTGAAACAAATTTTGCATAATAATAACAACCATGTATGTAGAATTTTTAGAATTAAATTCACAGAAGTGGTAGAATTTCATTTTACTGAAAAACGTCAGATTTTTAACTACCACTTAGTAGTTTCACTATTTATCAAAAATTGATGTTTTTCTTAAAAATACAATAAATTAAGCCTAAGCTATATTTGATATTATGAATTTAATAATTATGTCTATTTTTCCAAATTCAAAACATAGAATTTGGATTAATTAATTTAAAATTAATTCATGTTGTCAAAACAAAAAGTGTGTTTCTAAGAAATAATAATTATCAAAAGATTAACACTAGTTTTTGTATAAGTTCAAAGTGAAATTAATTACAATGTACATCATTGGATTAAAGGGTAAAAATATAATCCAATTAAACTTCATAACCAATTTATAATATAATATAAATATATAAATAAATTATATTAAAAGGTAGTTTTGAATTAAAATACATTATTTCTCACTATTCATAAAAAATGAATATTATTATAAAATTACGAAAATTTCATCCAAAGTTAATTTTGACCTCACAATTCTAAAGAAGAATTTTATTTTGTCAAAATGAATATGTAAAAGGGAAAAATATTTGATTTAAAAATGGTTAGCCATTAAAAGGCGGTAAAACTGCATTTTCTGAAAAATACTTTCCTTATCTGAAAAAAAATGAATTTGTTCTTATATTATGTCTAACAGACACATAATATAGATTTTAAAATTATATGGAATATATAAATTTCAAAATTCAGTTAATACTATTCATAACATCTTTTTGAACAACTAGTTTGGTATGTTTTGGTGAACTTGAACTTGGTGTTGCGTGTAACGCAAGCTATTGAAATACATTAAAGAAAATAACTTTCTATGAAATCATGGGATGTTACAGAAGATGCAAAAGAAAAATCACATGCTAATGTTAAAATGTAGATTCCCCTTTAAGAAGGGTAATTCATGAGAGGATTTCATAAATAGAAATTTCATGTGTTGATAATGTTCTTTGTGAGAGATGTAATAAATATGGACATAATGAAAGAGGATTCTTCACCATATTCCTAGAAAAATAAAAATTCTTGAACAGAATTAATCTTGAATTTGAAGATGTATAATAAATTAAGGATAAAGACATAAGAACCATCTCACACAATTATATGATAGGTGAGATATGATCCATTTCACCAAAGGATAAATTAGATTTGAAAATTATATGTGGAAGCATGAATTCTCGAGAAAGTGGAGAAACTTGGTTGAGAAAACTATATCAACATTGGTTTTCACATTGATGAAAAAGTGACCATGCCTAATTCCCTAATATATTTGCATTTTTTTTGAACTAAATATATTTTATTTGAAGAATATGATTGAGGATATGACTTCTAGACAACAGGATGATATGGTACTTCATGGAGTTTACTGAATTTCATGAAATAGAAGAAAAGTGTGTATCCCATAAGGGGGAGCATTGATGAGATGAAAATGTTAAATCTTTATTTCATAGTTAATGTGGTATATCTAAACAAATTTATAATGTTTTATGTTTTGGTATTCCAATCACACTTTTATCCCGTGTTTCTTATTATATTAGTAATATTAATTAATGGGGAGTGCTTGATTGATGTTAAGATAAGAAAAAGGGGGTCTAAATCATTTTTACTTGTATTTTTTGATGTTTTTATTGATGTATGTGAAGCAAATAGTATTTAATTGGTGAATTATATTATTTCTAAACACTCTAATAAGAGTTGAATAATAATGAGAATGATTTCACATGCATGGAATTTATGTAAATATTGTAAACCTTTGGTTGCATCTCTCTTATTTTCTACACAAGGGTTGCCGATGTAGACTTAGAGTTGATTAACTAATGTATCTTTTTTGAGAGAATAATATGATATAATTCATCTATTATATGTGTTACAGATATTTTCATATAAGATATATGATCTTATTTTTGAGAAAAATGTGAGATGAAAAGATCCGCCACTTACTCTTTCCATTTACATTTGAAATGGGGGAGAAATATATTTATTTTGTAAAGAGAAGTAGTATTGAAAAAAATTAAAATGCGGTTTGAATAAAACAAGATCATTATTGATGAATGAATTTTTTATTTTATGTGAGTATATCATAATGTCATTACATTTTTATGTCTTATATGAGGAGTTGAGGATGCTTGAAGTGGTGATTCCTTGAGAATTGTTATGAATTAACTTGATATAATTTAATGTCATGCTTTAGAGATTACCCATATTAATTGTTATTATTTTTGTTATGGTATTAAAATAAATTCAAGATAAGTGTTGATGGTGAGGGAACATTATCTACGACATGTAAAATTCTGTGAAAATGATTATTTTCATGAAGTTTAGAAGAAGAATTAACGAATATCTATAGGAAAAAATATGTATATATATGTCCTGAAGAAGAATAAAATTTGAATTTTTTTAACTGATCTTAAATATCAATAACCTGTATCAATAGTGAGACATTGTTTGCAACATGGAAGATTATTTATGTTCTTGAAACTTTTCATTTTCATGTGGATTTGATTTGAAGGCCATGTAATATCCTTATATTTGGAATGAGGTATTGATGATGGGTTTTCATGTCAAATTATTTTTTAAAACGTTAGGTCCCATAAGGGAATATCCAAAGATCATTAGAATTTTGGAAATCAGATATGTATGGATTTCTAGAAACTGTAAGAAACCTTTACGAAGTTGATTTTGCATGTGAGGCTTCCTTGTAAATGAAGGTTCGTGGTTTTCATATAAAAATACAATATCTCAATAAAAATAAATAAAATGATATCATAGTATTCTATTTGACATGTATTCCAAGTTATGATCATGTGAGTGATTACTAACAATTTACAACACTATTGTAGGTACATTTAGTGGAAAATAAAATCAGGTTAAAAGAACACAATCGAGATTCCCATGTATAGTACACTAATCATTAATAAAGTTAAGTTATATTATGGTATTATACATATATGATATTCTATATTCATGTGAGGTGAATTTAATAAATTTAATATAGTATTTTACGTACATTTATTGGAAAATAAAATCAGGTTGATAGAACAGAATTAAGACGCCCATGCACAGTATGCTAAATTTTAATATTCGGATTCCACAATACGCTATTTGACATAGATGTTATTCTATATTCTTGAGATGATTATTCGATTAATTTATCATACTATATGTCCAATATATAGTTGAGAAGTGTACTATATGTTAATTTCATCACTAAAATGTTATGGTGGTATGTGAATAAAGAATTCCACACAAATGACATGGTGCATGGATAGTAAAGCTTTGCCAAATTCCATGATGTATGTGGTGGTGGTCCATTGTGGGTTTCCATGCTATTCTAAAATGAATATTTCTTCAGGAATGATGAGATGTAGTGTGGGTGAAGTCCTTTGCAGATAGACCAGTTGATAGAGGATATGGAGAGATGAATCTATTGAAACATTATTACATAATTAAAAAATATTCATGTGCTAAATGTATTTATAATCTCTATTTGTTGCCTATAAATAGAAGGCTAAATCCCTATCTAAAGGAAATATATAATTTGGTAGAAGTTTTTATTTTGAGAAGAATTTATTATTCTAGTTCATTTGGGATTTGTAAAGCACTTTTTTCACCTAAGGATAAAATTTTGTGTGAGGTTCCATTCTAAGAGAGGCACAATGTTAAGTGTATTTCTTTTCAAAGTGGTGAAGTGTTATGCTATTTTATATTTAGGTGAACTTCTATGAAAATATCCAAAATAATTCAAAGAATATTCAAGAATTAGTTCCCTAAGAATCAATAATGTCAACCAACATTACACAGATTTTTATATATTCTATGCTATGATCATTTCAGGATCATACAAAAAAATTGAAAACTATTTGAAGATTATAATGTTAATAGAAAAGTGAAGTGTTATGTGACGCAAACATCATCTCACAATACATCAACAATATCAACCAAAAGTATGTGACATATCATATATGCTATGTTGTGATCATTTGATGATCATAAGAACAATTTAAAAAAAACGTTGAAGAAAGTATTGTGAATAGAAAAGTGATGTGCTAGGAAAATAAATAATTATTTTGATAAGAATCAATAAAGGGGACCGGTAGTACACTATATTTCATACATGATATGCTATGATCATTTCAGGATAACTGGGAAAATTTAACATATTTTTTTAACATTATAATGTAAATAGAAAAAAGATGTGAAATAGGATTTGAGAATCATTACACCAAGCATTAAAGAATTGGACCAATAGTATGCTACATATCATACATGATATGATATGATCATTTCATGATCAATGGATAACTTTTGTATATTGATTGATTAATATATAGTGAATAGAAAAATTATGTGCAATATGATCCAATCATCAGTACACTAAGAAAAAATAAGTGGAACAACATTATGTGACATATCATATATGATATGTTATGATCATTTCATCTATGTAGGATCAATTTAAAATATTGTTTGATGTTTATAATGTGAATAAGAATATGGTATATTCATGAAATAAACACGGTTTTATGATTTATTTTAGTTGATATTTAAACAAATAGATTATGATGATTTTTTTCAAGACTATATCATGTATAAAATTATATTAAAGACATTTTTCACCACATTACCACATTATTTGAGGTTGAGACTTCATTATAAGAATTATAAATAATTTCACGAGAATAAATATAAGAAATTTTTAATTATCAGTGCAGATTATAATTTTATGAGACTGAATCTAGAATATACTTGGAGGAGAAGCAAGTCAGGTCTGAGCATTCAATAAACTAAAAAGATCTAGATAATTTAAGATCTGGTGTGAATGGATTTCGACACCAAAAATTCTTATTTCATGAAGTTATTGAAAATCCTGAAGTACTGTACGAGTATAATATATCCAGTAAACTCATGGAGGAAGACTTATTTCAAGTGTTGCAAGAGCAACCAAAAACAAACAGTGATATTTCTATTTGTGGATCAAGAAAATTAATATAATGAAGCTTAGGACTGGGGTGTCTAACAGCATACTGAAGAGGCTTCGGGATGGGGTATATAAACAGTCTAGAATAAGTATAATAGAATATGGTTGTCGTATCTCTCCAACCAAGGAATAATAATTCATTGATGGAGTGTAAAATCAGGATAAATTGAAAAATTGACTACTGGGGTGTTTGGAGCAGCGCCCAATGATAGTTATGGAATATTCAACACACATTAAAATGATATAGTGTTTTTCATTGATGTTACTTGTTGATGAGGGGTTGATGGTAAGATTCTTGGAGGAAGGACTCATAAATGTTGTTCAATATCAATTAAATTTGTTCATATTGACAGCTATTACTGAGATAATGAATCAGGAACTGAATATATGGTAGAACCTAAGAGAGGTTGGGAATGCAGAGTATAGTAGTATAGTCTCTCAAACTAGTGGTTTAGCTTCCAATGGAAGCAAGAACCGAATTGAGGATTCTCGTGAGATGAGCACCAGCCAGACCACTAGTATTGGTAGTGATGTTTTCTTTCATAAGTGTGGAATATGGGGACACAAGAATAATCATTGTGATCGTGACCCATTGGAGTGATGATCTTGTGGCTAGATAGAGCATGTTCAACATTTCAATGGTAACATTCTTCCAATAGTTAGTGGAAGAGGGTCAGCCTCATATTTGGGTTCAGAAAAAGTTTTCAAAACTCTTCATCAGGAAGGGACCAATTGTAGTATGGTATTTTTGGTTAAGGTGGTGGTGGTTGTGGTTGAGGAATTCAGGCACCAGTTCAACCTAGATAGTATAGTGGGATTGCTTTGAGTAGTGAGGTTATATCACATGGTTTTTAGGCTAAATATATTTTTCACATCATACCCCCTAGAGTAGGGTGTTGGACTATCTAGTGTTATAGGTGTAATGTTAGTATCCTATAATTTTTTTGTGTACTTTTTTACATAGATTAATTAAATAGTTTCATATTTGTACATGTGGTGGAATTTCTTAGTCTTGTAATATAGTTTTCCAAGGGAATTAAAATTCTTAATACTACATTTGGAATTAAAAATAGTGGATGTACCTCAGTGTAGGGAGTTCTCTATTATGATTTGTGGGTGTCACATCATCTGGGATCTTTTTTCTCTTGAGATTACCGAGTTTTATGGCATACTTTGTATGGACTGGATATTTTCTTATTGATCCTCCATTGATTATTATCACCATAAGATAAAATTCACATCACCAGAGGATGTAGTGTTTATTTACAAGGATGAATGGTATGTCCTATAAATTTGAGATGGACTAAAGCATCGTGGGCTGGGTGGGAGGATAACTCATATTGCTTATATTTATCTAGATGATATGGATCATGTTAGGAGGAATATCATCCAACGGTTTATCATTTCATGAATGATTTCACGAAATACTTTTCTGGTTTACCTCATATTATCGAGGATGAGTTATCCATCATGCTAGTTCTAGGAGTATCACCAATATCCATTCCTCCATATAGGATGGATACTATGGACATACATGAGATTAAGAGGTATATAGAGGACTAGGAGGAAAAGGGGATTATTCAGGTGGATAATTTTTTATGAGGGTCACTCGTACTTTTGATAAAAATGGAGATAATAACCTTACACTAAACATGGATTACCAAAAAATGAAGTAATAGATGGTCAAAACTATATCCCTTCCTATAGATATATTCCCTTTTATAATCTTTTAGGTGATCAGGAGTTCTCAAAAAAATGATTTGAGATCAGGATATCACTAGGTATGTGTTTGACCTAAAGACATACCTCATATACATTTTTTAGTAGCTATGGTATGTATGAGTATCTGGTTATGTCATTATTATTTAGAAACATTATAAAGATTTTAAGGGAGCTAATGATCCTAGTTTTTCAAATTTATCTTGATTATTTTTTGGTGGGTTTCATGGATGATATCTTGGTATATTCTCACAATCATCATGACCATGAAAAACATCTTAAGATCATTTTGGTTGCACCTAGAGAAAATAAGTAATTTGATAAGATCACAATGTTTCACTTCTGGAAGGATAATATTCAAAACCTAGGTAATATTATCTCAGATACAATGGTACTAGTTGAACCATGGAAGGTGAGAGATTTACTTTCATGGGAGCATCCCAAGAATGTCTATGATATATATAATTTCTTGGGGATAGTGGGATATTATAATAATTTAATATAGTAATTCACATTCCTAGCATCATCTCTTATGGGAATGTCCAAGAAGGGTTTGAAGTTTGTATGGATAGATACCCACGAGATAACCTTTCAAAAACTGAATGAGATACTAACCTCAACACCAGTCATGATTCTCCCAGATTAGGGTAGAAGCTACTTTGTGTATTTTGATTCTTCATTTATCAAGACAGAAGTAATTCTTATTCTTGGTGATAGAGTTAGGATGTATGTGTCTCAGTTGATTAAGATAGTTGATTGCAATTAACTTACTCTTGATCTAGAGTTAGATGCATTGGTACAAGGATTGCACTATTATAGACACACTTTACTGGGAGATAATTTTGTGGTGTAAACAGGCCATAGAAGCATCATGGTAATATTTTCATAGAATGATATGAATTTTAGGTAGTGACTATTTTTGGAGTACCTATAGCCTTTTATCATCGAGCTAGACTACACACCTAAAAAAGTTAATGTGGTATCCAATGAATTTAGATTGAGGACTCATATATAGGTGGTATAGTAGGACAATAGAAAGTGTAAGATTATGGATTTTACATCTAAGATTCACTTGGACATGCAGGATATTCAGTGTTTAATTTTCGTCTAAACTTATTTCTGAAATATAACCCTCAAGATAGAGTGAGAATGGGATCTTATTTGATTTAGAGGGACTAGTTCTACAAGAGATTGTGGCAGGTGAAGACCCCCATCCTTGTTGGAATGTAGTTTATGATGATATCATGTGTATACAGGGACATGTATGGGTTCTAGTAAACATACGATGGGATCTAATGTAGGAGTATCATTCCTCAGTTTTGTAAGTATATCGAAGTGTTACCAAGATGTATTTTGACATATGTCTACTGTTCTGGTGGTCGATGATGAAACCTGAGGTTTCTTGTTTTTTTATGTGGTGTTCCACCATTCACCAGCTGAGTGAAGAACATCAGTGACCATCCTTACATTTATAGTAGTTACCTATTCTTGAGTAGAGATGGGATGATGTTGTGATGTATTTAAGGACTATTTTGATAAGGTATCCTCAATGTAGTGATGTTGTATGGGTTTTTCTTGATAGTCTCACAAGGTTTTCTCATTTCCTTCCAATCAAGGAGAACTTTTGTGTAGATGATAGTGGTTGGTTGTATATCTGTGTGATAGTAAAACATCATGGGGTCCCTTGTATTATCATTTTAGATACGGATTCCTATTTTATTTCATTCTTATGGCAGAGTTTGTAGAGGGTGTTGGGTATATATAATCTTCGGAGCACAATATACAACCCTCAAACTGATGGCCAGTAAGAGTGTATAATACATGTGCTTCCGGATATGCATCATGAACGAATATTTGAGTGTATTGGATATTAGGAGAGGAATATTACCACAGTTGAGCTCTCATAAAATAATATCCATCAGGTTACTATACACATATAACCTTATGTGGATTTGTATGTTCTTCCATGTTGATCACCCATGTGTTGTTTAGAGGCAAGTGAGGTAGAATTACATAGACCACATCCCATGGAAGAGACTTCTGAGAAAGTTGATTTGATCTGTAAATTGATTGGTACTGCATAGTCTATACAGAAATTTTCAATTAATCATCATTTATGACCTATAATGTTTGAGGCTAGGTATCAGGTGTTTTTACATATCCCATCAAGTTTGGGAAACAAATATATTAAGAGATAGGGTAATCTTTCACCATGATATTTTTAGTTGTTCGATATTCTGGATAGATTCAGGATGGTAGTATGTCGTTTTTAGTTACCTCAGGGGTACCAGAACATGCACAACGTCTTCAATGTATCTCAGCTATGCCATTATCACTCAGACTAATCTCATGTTCTGCAGCCTAAGTATGTGGCATTGTATATTGATTCATACTTTGAGGACCATCTTTTTCATATCATTAATATGAGCATGAAGGTTCTCTACAACTTGTTAGATCCTCTAGTATGGGTTCTATGTTAGTATGACTGTTTACATGATGAGATTTGGGAGTTGTAGGAGAATGTACGTGCTCTGTGGTCGGAGTTATTCTCGGGAAATTCTTGACCACCCATGAATGGGAAATCATGGGACAAATTTCATTAAGGGGTAGATTATAATATCTCGTGTATTCTTATTAGGTATAAATATTTTTTTCTTTTAAAATGCTTAATTACATCCTAATATTAAGACACTTTGGTGTCATGTGGTTATCAGGGGTGTTTAGGGCTTGTTCAGGGCTTGGAACCCAACTCTTTAAGGAAAATATTTGGGTTACATGGTTATGAGTAATATTGTGACCTAATCCATAAGGTTGGGGGAAACCATGTGGTGCTAGGAAAAGGAATTTAGGAGCCTTTATGGTTTTACTGGACCATGTAGATGGAGGAGAAATCCATTGCAATGACCTCTGCAATTTTTTACAGAGGTTTGAGACATAGTTTGCGCATGGTTTGAAAAATTATGTGCACTAACCATGTGAGGTTCCCCTAAATATAGTAAAGGTAGCACAATTAGTGCATAGTTTGGAAACTGTTGTATTCACACCATGTGTCCCAGATTTTTTATAGAAGTCTAAATTTATGTCCATAAAAATCATAAAACCCTAAAACCTAATTTGTATTTCTCATTACAGTGGAAAAAATTCATTTTAGATCTCCCACTTGATCAAATTTTGTATCTTTATATCTCTTCCTTGCATCCAAACTCAGAATCTAATGTCCTTAGTCTTGTTGGATTCATGACAATGAGTACTCATTTTCATTTTTCATTTCATCATTTATCATGGAATCAGATGTCCTATTAAGTGAAAGTTAATAATCACTATTCTTATAGTTTTCATTAATTTATCACATTAATTCTAATATGATCCAAATCAAAATATAATACTATTTGAGCACTAAATTATGAACCTACATTAGGCGTTCTATACATTTCCCTTGGGTTTTGGTGCTTTATATGCCTATTTTTTTGTTATTATAATTCCATTCTATTTGGTTTCTCCAGAATAATTAATTGAATTATTAAATTGAACATGTTGGAACATGTTAGAGATTCCCTTTAGTTCATTGATCTTAGTTGGGCGTTTTCTCCCCAACCTAGTCCACAAATGGGGTGTGCCTTGTGATTGATGTTGTATTTTCCTATTGTTAAACAACGTAAGGAGTGAGTAGTTGAGTATTCCTAGTTAGAGTAAGCCATGTTATATATGAACATAATTATATTGATTATTTAGGAAATGTTCTGCCACCATTACTATGTTATACATTATGTGAATTTTTTAAATGTTTAAATTTGAATTGTTATATGAATGGGTAAACTCATTGAATTTATTTGATTTGGAATTTTTATATGATTTGGAAGGACTCCAAGAATGTGATGTTATGACATGATAATTGAATTGAATGATGTATATTTATATAGGATTCCATGGGTTTGATAAACCATGTGTTGCAATATTAGTAGTAGATGCCTCGAATGAGATTTCTCATTCTGTCTTGATTTTGTGGGATTCCTTAGACCTTTCTATCCCATTTATTTGGATTGCATTGTCTTGGAGTGGACATGGTATGTTGAAATGGTCCGTCGTCCCAAATCCAAGACTAATAGAATTACCATTGAGATTCTCTTGAGACCCAACAAGGATTCCTTGTTCAAATATACCTTGGATCTCGCCCCATGGGGTATGACACATATTTTATATGGATGAGCTATGGTAATTTTGGTATTCTTGATTATACAACATGGTTGTGTTTGATATAATATAAAGGGTATATGGCATGGTTGTGGTGGGAATGAGATACTTGACATATATTATGGTCATGTTGTTTATTTGTATTGTGCCTTATAGCTTCCTTGTTTGAGGATCTTGAACCATGTTATGTAGGAATACTTCCTAAGCTTGACAGTATCACCTTACATTTATTACTTTTCCATTTAAATTTTACATGTATTAGTATCATATTTTTTATATACCTTGTACACTTCTTATATTTTATTATACATGTAGGATTTTTATAGACACTATTGGTGGTGGCCTACTGGTATTTTATATCACACCTTGTCTTAGGCTGCCATTGGGTACCCAAATAGACTTTATAAATGCAATTTAGGATTGGTAAAAACACCTGAAGTTTTATTATTTAATTGATCCATGAATAAGTGTATGGGAGAATAGGACCAAACAGCGTCTTATGATGTTATCAGAAGATAAATCATTTTTTATATTTTATTTTTTAATATATGTATTATATCAATTCATATATACCTGTTTTAGATTATTTGTGCACACATGACATGATATATCATTTTGGTATATGATATTTCTTTTTTATACTTTTATATATCTTTTATTGGATGTTATCTCCAATTCAGTTATTAATGTACTTCCACTATGGTGGGTTACTACTCTAGTGGTCTTAGTTTTTATTTATGCTTCATATTAAGTTTTATGTTTCTTTCGTTATTGACCGGTTTGATTACTACCACTATATTTTACTAGAGTAAAGGGGGATTATATACCCACTAAAACACCATTAGCCCTCACTTCTAGTCGTCATCCTGTGGTGTTCGAGAAGATTTGTTTGAGGCCATGTGGCCAACCAGTCTCCGAGCACTGTTCAGTGGCATCGGGGTCTGGGATGTTACACTCTATGAAATTAAAACTGACTAATCTCACTATGCTCAATGTAATGACCTTTCCAAATAATTTTAAATAATTAAAACAATCACTTTACTCTTAAAATTTTAACTATAAGCAAGAATAGATTCGAAGTAAAATCATTCAAGAAGGAAAAAAGACCTTCTTCAATAAAAAAATACAATCTCTAGAAAAATAAATGAAATATACAGTGAAATTTATGGACTCATAAGGTTTTTCTTATTGCTATCCACTACTATAAGCTCCTGAGAGTATATAAGAACAAGTCTAAACCAACTCACATATTATTCCTCCTCCCTTTTCTATAGTAACTCTATGAGAATCCTCCATCCAGTACCATTTGATCGTGAACCACACCATCACCTCTAAAATTATGATATAATTTTTTCTAATTAAATTTTCCCTTCATATTTATAAAAAAGTAATGGGTAAATTATATAAAATGATTTAAATATTCAATCAATCATATTGAATCTCCATGTGATTACAAAAAAAGAATCATGATTTCTTCAAGGTGGTAGTAGTATAAATATCTATAATAATATGGGTGAAAAATTAATTCCATGCACACCAATGTTTTATTTACCATCTGAATCATCCCATGATCATAAAGTCATCATCTCCTCTTTGAATGAATCCATGTTTATTGAAATAAATTGTGATGTTTGGAGATTAAATGGTGACATCATCATTCCTTCATACCCTTATGTGGTGAATGATCCATCTGTCAATCCTTATCTCTCATGACCTTAACACAGTGGCCATTTTGAGTTCAATTCCTCTTAAAAATTCAATATGTATTGAATAGTAAGACTTCATATGCATCATATAATTTCCATTTCATATAAATTATCCTATGATGGGTAAATTTACCTATTTAGAAGACTAAAATATCATTTAAGGCAGGATATCTAAAAGTAACACATTATATGAAATATTATCTTACGAAGTTTAGAAAATTATCGTACTTGATATTTTTTTTTTGAGATAGATTATTTTATAATCCAAACATAACCAACATATTCTCATTTTGTGTTCAATAATAGGACATAACACGTAATTTTCTACATTAACAATAAAATTATGGATTTTTCAAATAATTTCATAAATGAAAAAAATATAAAAACATTGAATTAATCTATTTTCATAATAATTCAAAAACTATACCTGGAATCAAAAAATGATGTGATTTTACACAAAAAAAGTGTGGAATAAATCATTTAAATAAAAATGATAGATCATGAATATATCAGTTATATTAAGAAGTTTATCATAATTTGGTTCATTATAATAATTATACTTATAATCTATGTTTTATTTTTCATAATGTGGAACGTGATATTAAGAAATCACTAAAATCAATACTTGAAAATTAACATATCCTCAATATTAAAAATTTACATTAGTTTCATATAAACTTAAACATATTACTTACTTATGAGAGTGAATATAATGTTTTAGATTCGCCACTACATGTTGATCCGCCTCAGGAAGATAGTGTGTGTGAAAATTATTCCCACTATAGACACTTGCATGATGCATTTAATGTTCACATCATTATGTAATCATTAAATATATACCTATAATTTTTTTTCCATTTCGAAGATAAAACTATTAAGTGTTTTAAATGATTGGTTGTTACGTAAAATTTTTAAGCCATGATTCATTATTATAGGTTATAGTACCAAAAAGATTATAGAAATAGATTAAAAATATGAAACCAAACTATTTATAGAAGAAAATAGGGGTAAATTTTCATTCCCCATGACATTTTGATGACATAAATATTATAAAGAGAAATATATAATTGATAATTCATACATGATATTCCATTAAAATATTTATGTATTATAAAAGTTAAATAAATATTGATCTTTGTAGGATGATAAATGAGGCTTCGATCAGGGTGAGTTTGACAGTATCCTAACCAAGAATTCATCAATAATTAATTATATAATATATATTTTTCCTAAAATATCATTTCCTTATATACATATGATGTATAATGTTATTAAATGTATAAATTACACCTATGTTTTCATGTTGATATTGGTTAGGAGTCTTGAAATAATTTTGCTATTATTTTATGATATTATTTGTAAATAATAGCATTAAAACCAATCCATTTTCAAAATAAAATGATAGATTGGATCTCATAGGAGTTATAATATGAAAAAATACATCATTTAATTTTTTTCTGGGTTAAGATGTGAATCATTTGTCAATGATAATTTTATAAAAAATTGAATCAAGAATACGAAGTTTGTTATTGTGAATTACCAAAATGATACTAATGATATTGAATAATTCCCTAAGATGGAAACTAAACATTCAAATGAGAGATTTTTTTATATGAGAAATGGAACATCTATAATTTTGATAGTGGGGGAAAAGTAATATCTTAAATTCATTTCCTATGATGCGTACAATTTTTATATAGTAATAAGTTCCATAACAGTTCATGGAAAATATTGTTCTTCAGACACATTGTTTATAGGAAATTTAGAACCAATGATAAATGGTTTATGATAACTTTGATAGGTGATATTGTATTTATTAGAGATATTGAGTACTTATCATTCGCGGAAGGAGTAAATAGAACATAATCTTGTAAATGGAAAGTAGTTATGAATTCATAAATGGATTCGTTGTATGAAAATAAAGTTAGTATTTTGGTAGAAGATATTACCTATTGTCAATCCCACTTAGTCCAAATGGATTTTCAAGAATGTTCACAACAACGATGTAAAATAAAAAACCTATAAATAAATATTTTTTTCTAAATGTTTTATGATAATTCAAGATGTTGGATCTAATGAAACATTTTTATCAGTACATATATTATAATATTTTTAAATTATAATTCTTAAAGAAGTGTACCATGATAATTTGTGACACACTTCACATCATAGGAATGCTATACTTTGGCCCTCTGTTATCTCTATTTTGGTTATACATTTTTTCAGGAGTAAGGGGATGATATTTTGGATTATAGAAGAAAAAATATATGTGCATTATTTGTACATGTTTTGTAGTAACTGGGCGGTCACTGTGTGATATGGAATTGTTTTTTCTAGTGGAATTTTTCATTGATTGAGAATGGTTTTTCAAATTCTGAATATTTCATGGAAACCCATGTGATATATTAGGTTTGGGTCTAGAGGTGGTTGGATGGCTTTTTCATGACTTTTTTAACCATGTGGTTATTTATATGTAAAAATGCACTTCATTTTTTTAGGAACAGTAGAGACCACATGGTTATCACACAATTGTTCTAACCATGCATAAAAACCATTTGATCTATATGAAATTTCAAAAAATTGAAGATTACCCCAATACCAATGGTCGTTTTGACCCAAATTTCCCCTTATATATCATTATTATAACCCAAAAATTCCTTAATACTCTAGGAGGTTCTCCGTTGGGTATCATGGTGATTTTATAACAATTTGGGTGTATCCGTTTAAGGTATGTGTAAATCTCTTCTTCATTGCTAATTTGTTCTCTAGATTTAATCTCAATCTCTCGTCCCCTAGAATCATTGGATCCCAAATGGCTTTTGATGGGAAAAACAAGTTTTAATGTGTGGAATTTATTATTTTTGTTATGGATCTATAATTTAAATGACTAGATGTACTCATTTATGATTAATATTTTTAAAGGAAACTAGGTTTCCTTTTTTGGTGTTGTAGGTTCCTCTATATAATAGTTATTTTTCATGGAATAGTTTATCAATATTTTGTTTTCTTTTAGTTCTACTATTGGAAATGGTTTATTTGATATCTATAATAGTTTATTTATGAAATTGAATATATTTTAAGGAAAATTATTTAAACGTTTTTTTGTTTAAAATAGTTTTACACACTACATGTTTTTGATGAAATTTATCATTGAAGATTTGGAGTATAAAATTGGTTTTCTATAATGGGAGTGGTAATTATTTTTGTATTGAAATTTTTCATTAAATTATGGTAATGATTTACTTGAATGTATTAAAAAAAATATCACATGGGAACCTTAGGTACATTTGGTTATGGACATATGAGAACTTTAGTGAGTGTGGAATCACTAAGGGTTACGAGTGTGATACTGATATAATGTGGTAGGTTATGTTGTTATTAAGATTAAATTATATAAGATTATTGTTTCTTGTGTGTCCTAGATATATATTCCTATATGGTAGATCCCAGTTATGAATGGTTTTATACATGATAGTGATGTTTCGTGCTTTGAGTCCTCAAATGTTTACATTTTGATGTATGGAAACTCTTCATTACATCCCATTATGTAATCATTAATATTTATTTCCATATTCAAATGATTTGAAGATGGATTGTTTTAAAGGAAAATTAAATTAATTTTTATTAATGAAAATTCAAATTAAAATATCTAGAAATATTTTTAAAATCACGATCTATTGGTTACATAGCGTATGGATTCATTGTGGTATACTATTAGGAATTTACAGAACACATTTTATATTCCATTAGTAATACACATACTTGAATTTATAGGATACAATTAATGGTAAGGATTTCATGTATATTATGGATTATCTTGGTTGATTTCTCTTCATGGTAATTTTGTAAAGTCATGGGGGATGGTCACATGGATGCTTGGTATTGGTCTTGGACTTAATTACTTTCTCAGATTATCCTTCTACATTGTTTTCCTATCTCATGGTTGTGTACCTCTTCTTAAATTATATTAAATGGTTCTATACATTATCTTATTATATATGATACATGATAAATTTTTATTTCATGTTAAACCCTTTCAAATAATTGTTTCTGTTTATACCTGGGTTCTTCTCACTAGTCTATAGTGATCAAAAACACTCTTCCAATGTGTTAGGCTTTCTTAGGTGACATGTCAAGTCGACCCAGGGTGGTTTGTTAAAAAATTTAATAAATTGGAAGTCTCTTTGGTGGTTTATTATATTCTAAAGTTACGACCATCTAGACTCAGTTGGTATGTGTGCAAGGGTTTCTAGTCAACTCAATTTCATATCTATACTTTATTTAACTTGACTGGTTAAGGATATTATCATCAAAATTATAATGTTGATTTTGGTTTAATTTAAATGAACCTTATTAATTTTCACTATTGGATTCTACTATTTTCTTTAATCCTTGTTTTTTTAGGTAATTAAAATGGATTCATGATGTTTATATATTAATTCGAAGATGTATTCCAATTCGAATATGGTGTTACATCTTGTGTTTAAAGGATAATGTCTCCAGAATATTCTCTTTGATCTAAGGGAAGGAACTATTGGAAAAATCCCATATGAAACCCCTTAATTCACACCTTTTTAGTGCAAATAGTAATCTAGGTTATTCAATCACATGTTCAATATAGTTGTGTAAACTAGGAATGGATGGTTAATTATCATTTGGTGTTTACCATGAAAATTACACTAATATTCCTTGGTGAAAAAGGAACCAATGAACCCAAGGAATAAATTAAGATACTATAACATATTTTACACTTCTTAGAAGATATAGAGGATTATATGTTTGTAATTTCCACATATATTCTTGATGTTCCTAGAATTAAATGGTTGGATTCCATCATGCTAGCCAAATTACACAGGGAACTCACATAGGCAACTTTCAAGAAGTCCTTCAATAAGAAGTTATATCCTATGACTATACATGTGGAAAAGGCTTGGGAGTTTGTCACTATGGATCAAGGAGACCATTTATTGATGGAATATGATAATAATTTCACCAATCTATTTCATATATCTCAAAAACATGGCAGTATTGGATACCTAAGGGCTACATTGATTATGATGTTTTTGTGCTAAGATTTGATTGATTCTTATGATCATGTGCTTGATGATCTTTAACGATGTAGTTGAAAATGTGGTTATAGCTGATGCATACATAGATATAAAAATAGGTCTTAGTGGTGCATCTGTTATAATAGTTGATGCATACTTAGTTGTAAAGAGTAAGGTTTTAAATATTCTATGTTCTAGGGTATGATCGCCAACCAAGAGGTCATATGGAATTTACTAGTTCTTGATATTAATATCTTTGAACTGATCATTGAAATGGAATTGATGGTTCATTTTCTATCCCAAGTTGATTCTAATAATTTTCATCTTTAGTTTCTACCTCCCAATGGGGTTACTTGTGTCTTTCAAGGTGAGTGGGATCCTATATTTTAGTGAGTAAGGAATATTTTTATTTTGGTTAGAATGGTCTCATTTTAAATTTTATCGATGTTTATTGAGGCCATTTATCATTAGTAACGTGTTCTTCTTCCTACAATTAGGAATGTATAGCATAAATACATTCCTAGGATCATTTTCTAGGTGAGATCCCCAAAGAGAAGTCGAGTTTACTATTGACATGCTTACAGGGACGATCATCATCTAATCACCATTTTATAATATGACATCTACTGAGTAAAATAAAATTAATGTTTATATTTCAGGATCATGAGCCCAAAATATTTGTTTGTATGAGTGTTTCACCGTGTACTTCTCGGATTCTCTTCATGAATAATTATATGGAATCCTTCAGTTGTGTGGTGACTACAAAAAGTTTAATAAAATGAATATTCTGAAAGGGTTCCATTTTCCTAGGATTGATGATATGTTTGATCAACATAGGGTATCTTGATCGTTTTCTACTATTGATTTCTGATAGGGGTTCCATCAGTTAAGATTCTCAGGGGAGGATATTATGAATAATACATTCCAGAAAAGTTATGAAAATTATAAGTATTTGTATATCCCATTTGGTATTATTAACACTCATGTGGTGTTTTCATCTTTGATGGATTATATCATTTATTGGTTATTAGACCTCTCCATGGTTTTTATTGTGGATGATATTTTGGTGATTTTAAAGACTAAATAAGAACAAAGTGATCATATTTATATTGTTCTCATAACTATGAGTTAACATCATATGCATTGAAAGATAAATAAATTCAAGTTATGGATCTGAAAAGTGAGGTTTCTGGGCCTTGTAATATTTGAGAGATGTATCTTATAGATTAATAAATGAGTTTAGGAAATGATTTACTTAGATCAACAAAGAATTTTTTTGATATTTAGATCTTCTTAATTTTGAATCGTTATTATAGAAATTTCATTCCAGATTTCTCCAAGATTCAATCTCATTTGATAGATTTGAACTATAAGGGTATTGAGTATGAATGGAATGATAATTATCAATCATCATTTGAATAAATTAAATTGAGGTTGCTTTATATCTTGTTTTTATTATTTTGGAATCGGGTTCTGGTTACCACATATTTTGTGTTCCCTCAGCTGCAGGATTATGATGTGTTATGATGTAGGGGAAAAAGGAAGTGTCATATGGATATTCTTATTTAATCCCTAATGATAATAATTATCCCAAAAATTATATTGAATTTAATAGCATGATTCATACTATAAATACATGCAACCCCTATCTCATTATAGAGAGTTTTATTATATATTTGGATTATAAGTGCCTGAAGTATATTTCTTCCTAGAGGCATATGAACCTATAAAAGAGATGTTTAGTTTGGTATATTCACAATTTTGATTTCGATATTTCATACACACCTTGAAAATAAAATTTGTTCACAGAAATAATTTAACAAAATAGGCCAAGAAAGAATATATAGAAAAATGATCTTTGATATTTTTATTAACTGAGATATGCTTTGACTTGGAAGAAGTTAACGGGAAGGAGTGATTATATTTTCTAAAAGATGATTATTTATTTGATGAATTTATTCCTCATAGATAATAAATTAACACTTATTTTGATAATTTTAGTTAAATACTCTATGGTAATGTGACCTTGGGTGATCAGACTTAATCTCCTTGTGTTGTTTTTCATTTTTGAGGTAGATCGGTCATTCTAATAACATTGTTGCCGAAATTGATGGATAGTGGAAATAAGTCAAATTATCCAATACACCCTAGGACTACCAAGATGAATCATGATTTTAGATTTTGGTATTAGTTTTTGGGGATAAGGTAGTCGATTGGGGATTTTGTATCATGATTCGTTATCTAAAAAGATTAATTTAGATCCATAAAGACCAGACAGTTTGTTGTCTCCTTTAAAAATTATATTATATAAATGGGATGAGATATGACATCATTTTTGGATTAACATGGAATCCTATTGGGAAAATATTATTTTGTTGATCATTTATTTACATTCAAAATAATCTCATTTCCTTTACATTATGGATACAATATAGGTATAAGATCTTAGGAACACATATTTTTGATAGATCATGAAGCTCCATGATGGTCCTTTTGTTTTTATTTGTAATAGAGATATATGATTTAAATATTGGTTTTGGAAAAGATTATAAGATGTGATAGGTATCCAATTGATGATAACTATAGTATATTATGCTCAGACAGATGGACATTCTAAGCAATCCATTCAGATTCTTTAGGATATGCTTTAGGAAATAATTCTTTATTTTGATGGTTCATGGAAAAAGAATTGGTCCTTAGTTAAGTTTCCATATAAAACATTTATTAGTATTTAATTAAAATATAACCCTTTGAATAATTGTATGGGTATCCTTGAAAATATATATTATGTTGGGAAGATTTAGTAAAATAGTCTTTGGTTGGACCAAATCTTATTCAATAGATTTAGAAGATATTTTATTTTATATGAAATATATTAATGATAGTATAGAGTCAACAAAAATAATGTGTGTACTATTGTCATTCCCCACTTGGGTTTTCAATATCTGATTGGGTTTTTCTCTAGGATTCACCTCATTTGGGACATATTCATTTGGGATGATATGGAAAGTTGGTAATAAGGTTTAATGGAACTTTCAAAATAGATAAATATATTGGAAATGTGGGATATTAGTTGGGCTTACTATCTATCTTGACATCAATATGATATGTGTTTTATGTTTTCCCACTAAGGAGCTATCTATTTATTAATTTCTATAAAGGGATGATGTTGATATTAATCCCAAATCAATAGTGTATGAGATCCTAGTTTATATTATGGATCATAAGAATAATTTTTTGTGTGGAAAAATGTTTCTTTTGATCCATGTAATATAGTAGTGTTGATGGGATTAACACATGGTTTGGGAACATTAAGTGTTGATGATGAAACAGTGGCATTTTTCCTTTATGAGTTTAGAATCATACGATCATTCTAGGGAAATAAATTGGCATGGTGGGGATAATTTGGACACCCTCCAGGTCTCACGTATGTTTTTTTGGGCCTATTTTATCACTATCATGGTTTCAAATGTGTTTATAAGTTAGGGATCAATATTTTATATTTTTTGGAGAAAACGTCTCAGCATATGGCTTGTGAACAATTATTAGTAACTATGTGATAATCTTGAAGTATGTATTTTTTGGATCCAATCAAATTTTGAATTTTTTTATCAAGGGTTTTCAAACTGATAGAGAATTCTAGGAAAACCATGTGAGAGGATTGGTTTGGATATTGAGGAAACTTCATGCATATCAGACAATTTTTCAAACTATGTGACTATTCTTTGGTAACCACAAACAATAGTTTTTAAGGGATAGTAATCACCACATGATTAGTTTGTGGGTTGTCTAACTGTGAATCCAATCTGTGTGACTCATATGGGTATTATAAAATTAGAAAAATACCCATAAACCCTCATTTTTTTAACAGAAATTTAACAATATTCTCCCATTAGTTTGTTTCATATTTTCTTTAACACTTAAAAAAGTTATCCACTTTTTATCTTAGTGATTATCTATCTATTTAGGTGGATCTCTTCAAGGAATGCAAGAATACCCACTTGATTCCCCATCTTTTCTCTATATCTACCCTCATTCTCTCATACTCTTAACTCATTATAACTCTTATGTGGATTGACAATAAGATATATGGTCTTGGGTGAGGAATTAATTATTTTTCTTATGGATCTAGCCTTGTGAAGACTTGATCTCTTTATTTCCAGTCAATGTTTTTTCTGGTGAGAGTGTTTCATCCATTGGTGAGATAGGTGTCTCTAGATAATTGTTATTTCTCATTTTAAGAGTTATAATTATTATGTTTACCTTTGGTTTGGATTATGGAAAAGTGTGGTTTGATATCAATCAGGTCATATTTATGTAGTTTCATATTTATTAGCATGGAAAATATTTTAAAAGGGGTTGTATTTAAAAATAATTTTACACACATCATTTGATTTATGAAATCCCTCAAATATGGTATTGACTCTAAAATGGATATTCAAGAATGGGATCAATAATTTATTACTTGTAAATGTTTTTTACAAAATTATGGTCATGATTTACTTGAACCTTGTGAGAAAACATGGGCCATGAGGACCTCATGTGCATCAGGTTATAGACATATGAAAATATTAGTATGTGTGTCATTACTAGGGGTGATGGTTATAGTATTTATATATTGTGGAAGTAATCAGTGTCACTATGATTCACATTATGTTATATTACTGTTACATGTGTGTCCTAGTTAAATATTCTCATAGACTAGAGAACAATTATTTTTGGTTCTATTCATGATAGAGAAGTTTCATGCTTTAAATTCATTCATGTTTCTTTTTTTAGATATAAAGTATCTTGATCAATTTGTTCTATGTTATCATTCATATTTATTTCCATATTTTTATTAAATTGAAAATGTATTGTTTTAAAAGAAAACCAAACGATGTTTTATGATAAATGGATTCAAATAAAATTCTTCATAAAACCTATTTTGTATTGAATCTAGAACTAATGGTTTTATTTTGATAGTATTTTTATAGATTCCAGGTGGTATCCTACATGGTGTTTCCCTCACACCCTGCCTATTCCTTTCTGTGTATGGATATTTTGTTATATAAGATTTAGATAAAGGTATGGGTATCATTTATTCTTATAACATATATTATAAAATTTCACTCCTTGGTGGTTTCAGATACTTATGGAGGACGGTCACATATAGATTTAGTTTTGGTCTTTGATTTATGTCATTTCTGGGATTATCCTTTTGGATTGTTATGTTATTTCTCCTGGTTTCATACTGCCTCTTCCATAACACAATCTGGTTTTTTATCTTTATCTTATTACTTGTTGCGTTTTTTAAGGTGAAATCATTCCTATTTTTGTATGTGTTGATACCGAGATGTGTGTTTTAATCTAATGGTGATCTGGAACGTGCTTTAGGCCATGTGGTGGGACATCTTGGGAGACGTGTTAGGTCTACCTGGGTTAATTGATTACATTAATATATTTTATAGTTGAATGTTAAAAGAATATTTTTAAATGGAAACCTTTAAAATATCTTATTATATATAACAATAAGGGTTTCTGACCTAAAAAAATTCAATATATTAAAAAATACATACAGATCCATTAAAGGATCAAAGAAAATATTCAATCATGGAATGATAATTTTTCATGTGTCCAAAAGAATTTAATGGGTGTAACATAGTTTTCCCTGAGATATATATTGATAACATATGAAAAAATATGTATTATTATAGTTCATTAAGGATTGGTTTAAAATATTTCATTATGAATGAATTAATGTAACAGACCATGTTTATTGAATATGATTTACTGAGATCGAACTATAGGTTTCTTGGACTAATTCAACATTTATAAATTCAAAAGGATTTTAAAAAGAAAATTTGAAGAAATTGGGGAATATTTTTTGAAAATTTCACATGTCATAAATCATTCCATGGTGACGTATCAGATGAAATGTGTGGAGATTAATAAAATAAATAAAACTATATATCCATTATTGATGGAATTACACATATTCCATATTATATTCTAGATTTTTTATTTCCTATTTTTAAATATTGGTAAAAAAATATCAAAAAATCCATGATAAAATTCATTGATCGGTACTTATAATTACCCTATAGTACTTAAACATTACAAGGTACATGATTATGGTAAATAGAGAATAATAAGAGAAATTTATCAAGGGTTATAATAACTACCCTCCAAATAGATCAATAATATATAGTATTAGATTTAAGAAAAGAAAATGAGAGAAATAAGATCATTACAGATAGTGGTAACCAATTTTACAGAATATGAGTATATTACATTTTTTAATCAGTTAAAGAAGTAGTATAAATATGTATCTTTATTCTAGATAATGGTATTATACCAAAAAAGTATATTTTTTCATCATGTTTATTATAATAATATTATAGTAGTGATACAGTAAAAGAACTCCAGGTTATGATAATGGTCAAGAGTAACATACTTTTAAGATATCATCACTTATGTTATTTTTGAAAAGAAGGTGAAGTTACAGTTAGTGAACTATACATATGAAAACATGGTATACCTAATTACTAACAATATATCATAGTACTAAAAATATTATTCATTGTAGAGTTAATTGGTTGTGAATAGTTAACTACTGGATCTAGTGAAAGTGGGTGTTTTATTATCTTTTCATTCTTTTACACAACACAAAAATGAAAAATTTTATTACTATGTATTGCATGGAGTATGATATATGCAGAATTTATAAGTACCATGAAAATAACTCAAATTTTTTATGTAATAGATATTTTAATGCACATATATTACAAGTTTTATAAAATATTTATATAAAAAAAACATATAACGAGAACTCCATGAAAACATGAGAGTAATATTAAACATTTGAACTATTATCTAGATTCAAACATATGATGCGACAAAGATGATGTATGACTTTAGATTGTTCGGGGATCATAAAACTATAGGAGAAATAGATTCTAGAACCAGTTTAAAACACCAATAATTTTTTCTCTTAATTTTTTCAAACCATTGTTGTGTATTGAGTCAAATATTAATTAAAATATGTTTTCACTAATTTTGGTCTTGGAGATCATTTATAAATATATAAATCTTTTATATAATGAATGTGGAAATTTAAATTATTGTATTTTCATAATATATTGTTGTAGTTAATTGTGGAAATATTTTTATTTGGTTGTCAAAATTAAATATATTTTATTATATTAAAAGCCCTTATAACCACCATGAAAATATTTCATGATGTTTTAGTAGTGCAAACCATAAATTGGAGATGGTTTAGAAGTTGGTATTTGCGGTTAAAAAAATGATAAAAAAATAGAACACTTGATTATTTCATGGTGGTTTAATCCATTTTAATACACTGTGGAAATTTAATAGGGAATAAGGTAGATCGATATACACTACTATCATCAATTTGAAGTGCGGATATATCTATAACATATTGAATTTTTTAGTTTCAATAGATTAATAAACAAAAATTATTTAATAATTATAAATATTATATGTGAAAAAATAAAATACATAAATATATTTTTATCAATGAAATAATACAAAGGAATAATATATATGTTTTACTAGAAAATATATAACACATGAATAGAGGGATCTAATATCAACTCTATCCGAGAAAGATAGGATAGCTTCCCCAATATGATCTTCACTACTAATTTTCATGTCGAATAATAGCCTACAACACATCTGATTCCTATGTTAAATAGAATTTGAAATATAAATTAGTTTTTATTACAATATTCTGTATAAAAAATAAATTTATAAAAATTATCATAACAATATAAACATATTAATATAAATTTACCATATTTAGTATATAAGGCCTAGCCTTAAACATTACTTAATCTTGACTTATTTCAAGAATACTCATTGGGGATCTTTTCAGGTTTAGAGTTTTAGATAATTAGATCGTAAATCATGCATTACATTCCACATTTAAACAAAGTGGTTACATAAAAGACAATATTCATTTTTTCCATCAAGGAACCATATTTAAAATAAAACATGGTTTCTTTCTTGACACTTACTCAACAATATCATAACAACATATAATTTTCCCTTGACCTGTGAAACACATTTCAAAAACATGGGATTAGCATAAAAAGCTCAGTAAGGGATATAAAAATACGGAACGAAAACATTAGCCCATGTATACATAAGAAACAATGAAATCATAATTTACTCATAAAAAATAAGCACATTAACATACCTCATGAAATAATAATATTTATGAATAACTCATAGAAATCATAAAACATAAAGGTAACATGAGGCATTCACAAAATTCGTACGTTGGGAGTAACACTCATGGTTATGTTTGGAATACCCATCACAATATATTCCCTAAATATCTTCAGTGAATCCTTAGAGTTTAACTCCTTCATGTTACCCAATGCATTGGAGAGATATCTCGGGCTCAACCCCCCTTTGTTTATCATGGAACCACCTGATTTCATAATCAATTCCCAAGAACAATAACATAATCGTATAACAAAAAAATGTATAAAAGAAACATAACATTTCATTATTTCAATCACAAGATATCAACACAACACATTGATATAATCAAAAAATTATTAAAACCATATTCAATACCAAAATAAAATAAAGGTAAAACATGGTATTTAATTTTCATTTAAAAAATTTATGCCTTGTAGAGGAAGCTGAAACTCAAACAATGGTCACGACAACATACAAGTCATTGTCACCGCATACATAAGGTAAAAACATTCTGTTTGTCATTCAGTAAAATGATTCGTATAAAAATATCCCTTTTTAATTAATTTAAAAGTAAAAAGGTTCTATTATAGATCAAAATAATACAAGGTCATATATAAAGGGAAGTGTGCCTCAATGAAAGGAGATTGAGACAAATTCCCTTACCTTATTTCCAACATGACTCGATCGTTATTTAATCTCCTGAATAATAAACTAGAGTTAATTTATAATTGCTTAAGAATATTTTTAAAGTTAATTATTCCTTTTATATCACGTATTAACATGTTATTAACATTATTTATTCATTTATGTTAATAATGGTCGTTTTGTCGATATTTGGTACATGAGTCAGAAGTGAACTCCAAATATATACAAGTTGCTCATGTGGTAAAATATACATTATCTCCAGAATTTTTATCATGATGTAGATATCTTATATATCAAATATATCCATTATATATATACATTTATAAAATTACATAACATACAGAGGTAAGAAATGAAATGCACCGTTCATGGAGACGGTAAGCCGTACGTACGCATGGACGCTACATTCAATTATATTTCATATTTAATGGAATGAAATAATAATGATATAAAGGTATATTATAATTCCAGTATAATATCATATATAATATCATTAACTATATCATTTATATGTCCCACGTATGGCATTAACGATTCAAATCACTTTGAGGGGGCGGTAGTCCGCACATCCAAAAATACAATTATTGAGTTTATCCATTATTGAATCCAAAAAGGTATGAAATAAATGAAAAATATAGAAGAATAAGGAAAACATAAACATAATTTATATCATATATAAACATAGTTGCATCTTAATGGCCACTATTAAAGTAAATAAGAGATAATTGAACAATCATCGTTTTGTGAGGCAGTAGTTCGTCGTCCACAGAAACTATATGTTCTTCACCCATTAGATGGAGGTGTGTGTAAGTGTAGCTCCAATACTTCTCATTAAAATATCCTAGTATATTTAAGATAATGTTATTTTACAAATTAATGGAATAAAATAATTTTAGGGGGTTGGAGAAGAAAAATAAAACAAAAGGACACAAGAAAAGACATTACCATTAAATCAGGTAACTCCCCTTGGTTTGAACCAAAAGGGTTTCTTGAAAATATTTCTGCCTAATATAAGGCTTCTAGGATGAATATAAGGATATTAGGAGATTATTTTAGAAGATTTTGGATGATCCAAAGGGCTTGAGAAGTGTGATAAATGGGTAGGAAGTTGGGTCTCTTTATAAGGGAGAGGAGGGGTACTTTTGGAAAGATTGAAAATATTATTTTATAATATAATGATTTTCAGATTCTAGAGGTCCAAAAATCATTAAATTCAAAGATAAGGTGTTTCATGTTTGAAATAAAATCATTCAACAAGAATTGGATATTTTTTGGATATTATGATAAACTTTATCATCTTATTTATTTAAATAATTCATTAATGACTTAAACACTGCATCATCATTGTGTCAAAAATAATTTTATTTATTTGATGTCTAAAAATTATATTAAAACTACCATGATATAGGAAATATTTTTAGATTTATAATGAATATTTATAGTAAAAAATATAACTTATATAACCCCATGTAAAAAAAGTTTTAGTAGAACAATACATGTTTGTGACATTTTCATTATCTTACCCAAGTGTGCCCATGGGGTCCAAAAAATTGACCGATGGATTTTATTGGTCATCCATGACTCATCCAATAAGTTAAGGATAAGTGAAAAGGAAATTTCATTTTATTATAACATTATGTTTATCTTAAATTACACTAATTACCTTTAATCACTATTAATAAAACTTTAAAGTTACTATTCACCACTAATTATTTTCATCCCATTGAACCACATTTTACTTATTAATGACAACCATGTAGGTCGGATTTTTTAAATTCAATTCATTGAAGCAGTAAAATTTCATTTAAATGAAATATGATTTTTTTAACAACCACTTAGTGGTTTCACCATTCATCAAAAAATGAGGTTTTTCCGAAAAATACCAAAAATTTATACAAAGTAAATTTCAATGTCCCAATTATAGAGAATAAGTTTATTTTGAAAAATAGATCTTATAAAATTATAAAAATTTATATTTAAAAATGGTTTTCCATCAAAAGGTGGTAAAACAATATTTTAAAAATATCAGAGTATTATATTCTTGAGATTAGATTAATTCTCATTTTAAGCCTCTAAAACACTATCTAATTCATAAATAGACATAGATATTAAAATATATTAATATTTACCTACTTGGGATGTGACATAGTACCACCAAAATCATGGTTGAAATTTTCGGAGGAGTTCTCTTTTTCCTTCCCTACAATAGATATGAAAAATAATTAGACATACATTTGATAGAAATATAAAATAAAATACACTCTAAATATTTATTTTCAATTACATTTACTTGTTTATAAAAAAAATATAATTATTTTAAGCGATTATAATGTTAAATTGACCATGATATATGATGGTAATGGAAATCATGTCACAAGATAATTTCCCCTATATTTACTAGTACAATCCTCTAGCATTATCTATAAGAACCCCGTATTTGTAAAATGGAAAAATCATTATACCTATATAAAAAATTATGCATTCACATTAAAATTTTCATACCAATCATGGTCACACCCTAATACCCTTGTGATGGTAATTATGGCACCATATTCTCAGTCAGTAACCACTCCAATTAAACTCTATCTAATTCCCCTGACATCCTTGAATGAAAATAATTCAAAATAGTGGTATTTATAAACAAATACTCTAAGATTGGATTGTTGTGATTATATGTTTATAATCATACATTAAAATTCACTAATGATAGATATAAAACCATTTTTGTAAAAAATTATAATACCTATGTCTCTAGTGGCCAACTATATTGAAATTTTCGTTTTTATTATAATTTGTCACAAATATCAAAATTTGATTCTTTTATTTTTAATGAAGATATTCTATTTGCATATTATCTTATGTTAAGTAATTTATTCTAAAAAATTTGGTATAATTTTCAGTGTGTAGTCTTAATAGGGTGTTTAGAGAGGGAATTAGTATTTAGTTGATGATAGTGGGGCTATATAATATGGTATGTTAATCCTTATATTGTATAGATCCACAATGTATAGTGAATTAGTAAAATTAGTTATTAGGGTGTTATGAGAGTTATTTTGATGAGGAGTGGTGTGTTTTGATCTTATTTTTAAATTTATTAGAGTAATGTAATGAAAATAGAATCTCGATATAATGAAAATATGAAGAATACCTAGTGAAGGTGGGATAATATAATATGGGTCTGATGACATATTTTTTTTTAAATACTTCATGTTATCATCAAATTTTATGGTTTTTCTCATACTTGTATCCAAAAACAATATAAAATAATTTATAACATGATATATGATATTATAAAAAGGAATGTATGTTTAAAATAATGTATAAAGATTATATTACTTGATGTATTCTAAAGAAACAAATAATATATATGTCACATACATGACATATTTTAAAGGTATTTTTGTATTTAATTTACATTATTGCTTTTTGGGGGTTTTCAATGCATTTTTGAAGGAAATGGTGGGTTTCCATAATTTGGGTCAACTCGAGAGCCCGTTTCCAGTTTTGACAATAAATTTTTTTTGTTTAATAACTCCCACGTTTTTCAACATTTTTAACTCATTCAACTTCCAAAATGACCTTAATTTAACTATTAAAACCACCAATGAATTTTGGCCCCCTTAAAAATTCATTTGCATCTTGGATTTGGGTGATCAAGTTAGGTATTGGGCCAACCCGAAAGCCAATTTCCAGTTTTAAAATTGTTTTGTAATTATTTCATAAAATATTCAATTTTTATTCTTTTTAGGTGATTCCACCACTCACCTTCTCCCACTGTACCTGGCCGCACCTCCAGCTTCGTTTCCCCCTCTTTGGAGATCGCATCTGTCGCGAATTAGGGCCTAACTTCTCTGGTTTCTAAAAACGTCCAGTTTTCTCAAGTAAGTGACTATCCTTCTAGTTCTCTTCTTTTCCTTGAGATTTATCTTTTTTTTTTCTTGAATCCACAAATTTCCAGAAGCTAGGGCTTCGTGCTTAGGGTTTCATTTTGGGTTTCATGGTTCAATCCTCTGGTTTTAGGTTTGATATCACTTCCTTGTGGCGCGGTGGTCGTGCGGTTGAAGTTCCGCACTAGGATTTGCGGTTCTTGAATATTTTGGTAGGTGATTCCATTGTGTGTTCAATTCTTTGGGAATTTGCTTGCTGTGTTGAGGGTGAATTAATTCTTATTGGATTTTAATGATTCTGTAAAAATTTGTTTTAGTTTCATTTACAATGCAAATGAATTTTATGTTACAATTTTTGTTGAAATTGAGGGTTTTTCATGCAAGTCTTTTATTGGTTCATTTTGGGATGAACTCTAATTACATAGTTGATTTTATTGAACTGTATTAGGAATTAAAATAATGTTTTAAATATTTATTCTTTTTGGTTGTGGCTGCAAAAGTTTGTTTAAATTGTGTTTGAGAAGCAAATGGGCATTAAGTGCCATGTTGGTGTGAAAATGGTGGTTTTTAAAATATATAATTTCTTGGTTCACATTGGGCTGCCCCATAACTGAATTTTTTGTTTTATTAAATTGTGTTGAACTGAAATTTTGTTTTGATGACTTACAAGTTTTCACATACTGTGAAAAGTGGATATTTTAAAGAGTTTTGGGTGCAAAACAATGTGATGTTTGGAGAGGTTGTTTTATTGAAGATCAAAATATTTTATTGACTGTTTCAAATGATATAAAATGTGTGTAGCTACTGTACTATTTGTTTGTGACCAGTAGAGATACTTTACATGAAAAAGTATGTGTGTTGTTTGCTGAAATTGTTTGAGCACAAAAGGGGGAATCCCGGGTACTTAGGTGGGCGGATATGTACTAGTACGGCTAGTGGACCGGATGGGTTGTGTCCCTGTTTCACTGAGCAAATGAATAACGACAACACTAACTGAACTATGTGGATGTTATTTGGGGACCACTAGGTTATGGGTTTGTTCCCTACTAGTGGCTCGTTCACGGGAAAGGATTGTGACTTGGATACTTTACACCGAGGTACGAGGTACATAGGGCCCGAGACTATCTAGTTGCCTAGGGGTGTTCCCAATTTTTGTTCTCATTAGAATTGTAGTATTTACCCTTGTTGTGGGATCTTTTGGCAGTACTTTACAGTAGCTCACATGTTTATTTAATTGGTTATCATTCTGAAATTCTTGGATTGAAAACTGTTCTCATTTGAAAGTTTCTTTTCTTGAAATTTTTAACATTGTTTCAACTTGTGTGTTAAAATTGCTAGTTTTGTTCCCATTGTATTGCATCCCCTTTGGAATATTCTGGTGGTATCCTATTGGGCTTAGGATCACACCCTACTTACACCCCTTGGGTGTAAGTAGAACTTCTTATGCTTGACTCAGGTAAAGGGAAGGCTAAGGGTGATGGCGCTTCAGGGTGTTAGTCCCCATCGTTGGGGCAGAGTTGTGGAGAAGGCTTGCGGGTGATGACACCCTTGTTGCGTGAAGTTATTGGGGATGTCTTGATGTTGTCATTATTTGTATTTGGACCACTTGTAGTGTCTTTAAACATATGTATTCAGATCTGGTTTTGTTAAGAATGGTTTAGTATGGAAATTTCAGATTCTTATTATTGATTGTTTTATTTGTTTTATGCTTTCATACTCGGGTAAATCGTTCCCAAATCATATTGTTTTATACCCGGGCACTTGTGCCAGCCCATGGGGATAGGGAATGCCCTTCTGGTCTTACCACGGGCCGGGTTTGGTTCCATTAATGGTGGCGACCAGATCCGGTTTGTGACAAAATGGTATCAGAGGAGGTTAATGTTTTTGGGTTATATTGTTATTTTGACATGAGTCGGGATAGACAGAAGCTAGGACTGTCGGGGCTCGGGGTATTGGTTGTGAGTAGGGTGCCTGGCCCGCACCTCTCATGGCATACCTTGAGTCACCAGAGGATGTTGGAATTTACTGATTTACTTCACTTCCAGGTGAGACGTGTGGGCTACAGACCACATGTGGACATCAGGCAGATGTGGAGTAGTTGTTTCTTTTATTACAAGAATGTGTTTAGTTTGCTTATATTTGATGTATTTGATTACAATTTTCAGAATTGTGGTATTGACCATTGTTTTGTGACTGTTGCATTTTGTAGCAACATGCCTCCCCGGAAAGCTCCAACGCACCCACAGGAGGAAGCTGGAGAGAGTTCACCCACGCCGATTGATCAGAGGCTAGTCGAGGCCGTGGTCCGGGCTGTCCAGGCTCTAGGATATGGACCAGCTCCAGCTCCAGCTCCTGTTAGAGAGGATTATACTGGTCCTAGAAAAGACAAGGCCCAGGAGTTCCTGAAAAATAAGCCTCCAACCTTCCGAGGCAGCTCAGAACCCCAGGAAGCAGAAGAATGGCTCGAGAAGATCGAGCGTATGTTTGAGTTCCTGGAAACACCCGAGGAGATCAGGGTGAAGTGTGCCTCCTTCCTATTGGAGGGTCCCAGTCGTAAATGGTGGGAGTCAGTGCTTCAGGCTGGGAAGAATGATCAGATGCACTGGGGAGATTTCAAGGCTTTCTTCAATGAACAGTATTGCCCTGAGGTGTTGGCTTATGCCAGGTCTAGAGAGTTCATGGAACTTGTTCAGGGGAATCTATCTGTGATGGAGTATGCCAACCGTTTCGCTGAATTGGTTCGGTATGCTCCAGAAATTGTCTCTAATGAACAAGCGAAGGCCCAGAGGTTTGAGAAAGGCTTGCGACCAGAGATATACTCCCAGGTGTTCTTGTTTAAGCTGAGGACCTATGCTGAGGTTGTTGATCGAGCGTGCATGGTGGAGATTGATAGGAAAGGCAGGGCTGGTTTCTATGGTTCAGTATCAGCAGTGGGAAGTGGTAGCTCCTCAGAGAAGAAAAGGAAGCGGGAGGATCATGTGAAGAAAGGAGGGGGCAGTTCAGGCCACTCTTCCAGGCAGTTTTCTTCTGCTGCTTCTGATGCAAGATCGGTCATGTGCCACCAATGTGGGAGGCCTGGGAATATCCGACCAGCATGTCCACTTCCTCCGAAGCCTTGTTTCCAGTGTGGAGGTATGGGGCATTTGCAGCGTTTTTGTGGTGTGGCACGTCCACTTCCGAGTGGGGTTGGTTCAGTGGCTTCAAAAGGAGTGCCAGCACAGTCCGAGCCGTCAAGGACTGGGGGATCTCGATTTGGTGGTCGTGGTGGTAGGGCTGGATCATCTTCTAGGCAGAGCCAGTTCAGGGCACAACCACATACTAGCGGTCGTCCTCAGGCAGATACTGGACATCTCCATGCAGTGGATCAGTCACCAGCAGGATCAGAGGCGGGACCGTCGACAGTTCGAGGTACCGTTCTGATCGCATCTTCTATAGCTACTTCTCTTTTTGATACTGGTGCCTCTGTTTCATTCATTTCTGGACATTTCGTGGACATGCTGAATTTGCCAACTGAGTTGATGTCTTTTGCGATGGAGTTGGTGACACCATTGGGAAAGAAGAAGGAGCAGGGCCTGAGGTGCCCCTCATGTGCACTTTCTGTATCAGGGGTCGAGATGGAGTGGGACCTTATGGTCTTAGATATGGACCTTTTTAATGTCATACTCGGGATGGATTGGCTAGTTCACTTCCAGGCACACATCGACTGCTACAGAAGGCATGTGAGTTTCACGGCACCTGATGGGAGTCGTCAGGTTTTTCATGGAGAATGGGATCCACGATCAAGTCGCGCAGGGCCTCCACTCCCAGAGTTGGGAAGTGTTATCTTCCAGTTATCTTCGATTGTGCTAGAGGATGGTCTTTCCCCTGAAGGTGCACTACCTCATGTAGTGAATGAGTTTCCCGAGGTATTCCCTGATGATTTTTCTGGTTTGCCCCCAGAGCGGGATGTGGAGTTTTCGATTGATCTGGCTCCGGGAACACAGCCGATATCTCTTCCCTCCTATCGCATGGCCCCCACCGTGTTGAGGGAATTAAAGATACAGTTGGACGACTTAGAATCCAAAGGATTTATTCGCCCGAGCGTCTCTCCTTGGGCCGCTCCTGTGTTGTTTGCAAAAAAGGCTGATGGATCCCTCCGGTTGTGCGTTGACTACCGGAAGTTGAATAAGGTAACAATTAAAAACAAATACCCTTTGCCCAGAATAGATGATTTGTTTGATCAGTTGACGGGGGCAAAGTGGTTCTCAAAGATAGACCTGCATTCAGGGTATCATCAACTCAGGGTGAAGGAGTCAGATATCCCCAAGACAGCCTTCCGAAGCAGGTATGGCCACTTTGAGTATTTGGTCATGCCCTTCGGATTGACCAATGCTCCAGCGGTATTTATGGCACTAATGAATAGGGTGTTCCATCAGTATCTCGATTCCTTTGTTGTGGTGTTCGTGGATGATATTCTGGTATACTCTAGCTCTGAGGAGGAACACGAACATCACTTGAGGATCGTTTTAGGTACATTACGGGATCACCGCCTCTATGCAAAGTTGTCAAAGTGCACCTTCTGGATCAGAGAGGTGAGATTTCTAGGGCATGTGATCTCAGAGCACGGAGTTTCAGTGGACCCTGAGAAAATTAGTGCGGTTATGTCATGGGAGCAGCCGAAGAATGTGTTCGAGATCAGGAGTTTCCTTGGCCAGGCTGGTTACTACAGGCGATTCGTTCGGGATTTCTCTCGGCTTGCATCACCAATGACTGCGCTCACCCGGAAAGGGGTGAAGTTTGTATGGGGTCCAGAATGTCAAGCATCATTCGAGGAGCTGAAGAGACGGTTGACTACCGCCCCTGTGCTGATTTTGCCTGAGGCCGGGAAGGGTTATGTGGTTTATTGTGATGCTTCAGGTATGGGTCTTGGGTGCGTGCTTATGCAGGATGATCACGTGGTGGCTTATGGCTCTCGCCAACTCCGACCACATGAAAAGAACTACCCTACCCATGACTTGGAGTTGGCAGCGGTGATGCATGCTTTGAAGACATGGCGTCACTACCTCTTTGGCGAGAAGTTTGTGGTCTACTCTGATCACAAAATCTTGGCTTATATCTTCTCGCAGAAGGACCTCAACTTGAGGCAACGCCGCTGGATCGAGTACTTGCAGGGGTTCGACTTTGACATTGTCTATACCCCAGGCAAGGGTAATGTGGTGGCCGACGCTTTGAGCAGAAGAGTTCCAGTGCAGGCTTTGAGGAAGTCTAGTGATGAGTGGACATTGATGGGGCTCTTTTCTCAAATGCATGTGGAGGCTAGGGAACACAGTGGAGGGGCATTCTTGGCGAGTGTCCAGTTGACTCCTTCTCTGTTGGAGTTGATTCAGCGGGAACAACCTAGTGATGAGCTTTGTCAGCGATCTAGTCAGTTTCTTCATGGTGGGGAGACATCCTCTGATTGGTTGTCGTCTCCCGAGGGCATCTTGTGCTTCAAGGGCCGTTCAGTAGTACCGTTATCTCTACGGAAGGCAGTGATGCATGATAGCCACCAGTCTCAGTGGGCTGTCCATCCAGGTGCCACTAAGATGTATTATGATGTCCGTCGGCATTTTTGGTGGCCTGGTATGAGACGAGACATAGCAGACTTTGTTTCGAGATGCTACACATGCCAGCAGGTGAAAGCAGAGCACCAAAGGCCCTCCGGTTTGCTCCAGCCATTACCCATTCCTACCTGGAAGTGGGACGAGGTTTCCATGGACTTCATTGTTGGCTTACCTCGTACACCTCGGGGTAATAATTCCATTTGGGTGGTGATTGATCGTCTGACCAAATCAGCCCACTTCATTCCGATCAGAGACACATCTAAAGTGGATGAGTTGGGCCATTTGTATCTTCAGGAGGTGGTGAGACTCCATGGTGTACCATCAGCTATTGTCTCGGATAGAGACCCCCGCTTCACTTCTCGATTTTGGGAAGGCCTTCAAAAGGCCTTGGGCTCTCAGATTAAGATGAGCACGTCGTACCACCCTCAGACGGATGGTCAGACAGAGCGGGCGAATCAGATTTTGGAGGACATGCTTCGTGCATGTGTCTTGGACTTTGGAGGTTCTTGGGATAGCCATTTGGGATTGGTTGAGTTTGCTTATAATAATAGTTACCAATCATCAATTCGAATGGCCCCTTTTGAGGCGCTCTATGGTCAGCCATGTCGGTCCCCCCTATGTTGGGCTGAGGTAGGAGAGACTTCACTATTGGGGCCGAGCCTTGTGCAGGAGACTTCTCAGAAGGTCAAATTGATCAGGAAGCGCTTATTGACAGCTCAGAGTCGTCATAAATCTTATGCTGATCGGAGGCGTCGAGACCTAGAGTTTACTGTGGGTGATAGGGTATTCTTAAAAGTGGCCCCTCGTCTGGGCCATCGTCGATTGGGGAAGCAAGGTAAGCTGATGCCACGGTATGTCGGACCCTTTGAGATCACCGAGCGTATTGGTAAGGTGGCATACAGGTTGTCCTTACCTTCTCAGTTGACAGCTATCCATGATGTCTTCCACGTCTCCCAGTTGAAGAAATACAATCCAGATCCATCCCATGTGTTGAGTTGGGAAGAACTAGAGATAGAGCCTGACTTGTCTATCGTTGAAAGGCCGGTGAAAATAGTGGACTCCCAGGAGAAGATACTTAGAGGAAAGTCTATTCCTTTAGTCTGGGTTTTATGGCAGCATGGGAATGATACACATGAGACTTGGGAGCGAAAGTCATGGGTCGAGGAAGAGTACTCATTCTTGTTTACCAACCAAGAATCATGTTGACTTTCCGGGGCGGAAAGTCCTTCATGGTGGGGAGAATTGTCACATACATGACATATTTTAAAGGTATTTTTGTATTTAATTTACATTATTGCTTTTTGGGGGTTTTCAATGCATTTTTGAAGGAAATGGTGGGTTTCCATAATTTGGGTCAACTCGAGAGCCCGTTTCCAGTTTTGACAATAAATTTTTTTTGTTTAATAACTCCCACGTTTTTCAACATTTTTAACTCATTCAACTTCCAAAATGACCTTAATTTAACTATTAAAACCACCAATGAATTTTGGCCCCCTTAAAAATTCATTTGCATCTTGGATTTGGGTGATCAAGTTAGGTATTGGGCCAACCCGAAAGCCAATTTCCAGTTTTAAAATTGTTTTGTAATTATTTCATAAAATATTCAATTTTTATTCTTTTTCGGTGATTCCACCTCTCACCTTCTCCCACTGTACCTGGCCGCACCCCCAGCTTCGTTTCCCCCTCTTTGGAGATCGCATATGTCTCGAATTAGGGCCTAACCTCTCTTGTTTCTAAAAACGTCCAGTTTTCTCAAGTAAGTGACTATCCTTCTAGTTCTCTCCTTTTCCTTGAGATTTATCTTTTTTTTTCTTGAATCCCCAAATTTCCAGAAGCTAGGGCTTCGTGCTTAGGGTTTCATTTTGGGTTTCATGGTTCAATCCTCTGGTTTTAGGTTTGATATCACTTCCTTGTGGCGCGGTGGTCGTGCGGTTGAAGTTCCGCACTAGGATTTGCGGTTCTTGAATCTTTTGGTAGGTGATTCCATTGTGTGTTCAATTCTTTGGGAATTTGCTTGCTGTGTTGAGGGTGAATTAATGCTTATTGGATTTTAATGATTCTGTAAAAATTTGTTTTAGTTTCATTTACAATGCAAATCAATTTTATGTTACAATTTTTGTTGAAATTGAGGGTTTTTCATGCAAGTCTTTTATTGGTTCATTTTGGGATGAACTCTAATTACATAGATGATTTTATTGAACTGTATTAGGAATTAAAATAATGTTTTAAATATTTATTCTTTTTGGTTGTGGCTGCAAAAGTTTGTTTAAATTGTGTTTGAGAAGCAAATGGGCATTAAGTGCCATGTTGGTGTGAAAATGGTGGTTTTTAAAATATATAATTTCTTGGTTCACATTGGGCTGCCCCATAACTGAATTTTTGGTTTTATTAAATTGTGTTGAACTGAAATTTTGTTTTGATGACTTACAAGTTTTCACATACTGTGAAAAGTGGATATTTTAAAGAGTTTTGGGTGCAAAACAATGTGATGTTTGGAGAGGTTGTTTTATTGAAGATCAAAATATTTTATTGACTGTTTCAAATGATATAAAATGTGTGTAGCTACTGTACTATTTGTTTGTGACCAGTAGAGATACTTTACATGAAAAAGTATGTGTGTTGTTTGCTGAAATTGTTTGAGCACAAAAGGGGGAATCCCGGGTACTTAGGTGGGCGGATATGTACTAGTACGGCTAGTGGACCGGATGGGTTGTGTCCCTGTTTCACTGAGCAAATGGATAACGACAACACTAACTGAACTATGTGGATGTTATTTGGGGACCACTAGGTTATGGGTTTGTTCCCTACTAGTGGCTCGTGCACGGGAAAGGATTGTGACTTGGATACTTTACACCGAGGTACGAGGTACATAGGGCCCGAGACTATCTAGTTGCCTAGGGGTGTTCCCAATTTTTGTGCTCATTAGAATTGTAGTATTTACCCTTGTTGTGGGATCTTTTGGCAGTACTTTACAGTATCTCACATGTTTATTTAATTGGTTATCATTCTGAAATTCTTGGATTGAAAACTGTTCTCATTTGAAAGTTTCTTTTCTTGAAATTTTTAACATTGTTTCACCTTGTGTGTTAAAATTGCTAGTTTTGTTCCCATTGTATTGCATCCCCTTTGGAATCTTCTGGTGGTATCCTATTGGGCTTAGGCTCACACCCTACTTACACCCCTTGGGTGTAAGTAGAACTTCTTATGCTTGACTCAGGTAAAGGGAAGGCTAAGGGTGATGGCGCTTCAGGGTGTTAGTCCCCATCGTTGGGGCAGAGTTGTGGAGAAGGCTTGCGGGTGATGACACCCTTGTTGCGTGAAGTGATTGGGGATGTCTTGATGTTGTCATTATTTGTATTTGGACCACTTGTAGTGTCTTTAAACATATGTATTCAGATCTGGTTTTGTTAAGAATGGTTTAGTATGGAAATTTCAGATTCTTATTATTGATTGTTTTATTTGTTTTATGCTTTCATACTCGGGTAAATCGTTCCCAAATCATATTGTTTTATACTCGGGCACTTGTGCCAGCCCGTGGGGATAGGGAATGCCCTTCGGGTCTTACCACGGGCCGGGTTTGGTTCCATTAATGGTGGCGACCAGATCCGGTTCGTGACAATATAAGTTAAATGATTACTAAGAAGATAATAAATTTATTCATCCATGAACATATTATTTTAATCCTCTATCAATAACCTGATTTCATCATCTTCACCCTCCATTATAATACACACAACTTCAATATCATCAACGATATATAGATCAATCTTATATTTCTAATAGATTTCATTGTCATAAAAAAATCTCCAACTTTATCATCCATATCATTCATTTCAATTAGCTTGACATGAACTGCAATACTCCCCCCATCTTGACTCTATTATCTACATTTTAGATTATTTTATCATGTGGATCCAAAATATATGGATCGTGTTGTATATTATCACATATATTGATAAATAGAGGTAAGTTAACATAATAAAATTGTATATAATAATTCCTTATTCCTCAATAAATATTGAATCACTTAAATTTTAATGCCAAAAAGGAAAATTCTCCATGATAATTTAATTTAACAACAAAAATCAACATTCTAGAGTATACCAACCTTGAGCATTATATGAAAATTCTACTATTTTTTGTTTTAAAACCATAACCATTAAAAACTATATAACAGTTAGAGACATTAATATAGTAATAATAAAATATCCTAAACTTATTCAAAGGTCCTCAAACTAAATATTTCAAACCATCAAGAATTATAGATCGATTACTAATATTCATGATCTATATGTATAAATATATAACATTTTTAGATACATAAGATAATTTTTTTGAAATATTATGAATATAAAATTGATTATGATCTTAGAATATGTGAAAACAATAAATAATGTATTTGTTAATGGATTTTATTATCTCTTTATCAATTAGTGTTCAACTTCAAATTAATATCTTTTTTTCATATTCTATTCTTTTAAAAAAGGATTTAAAATATCCCTATTGAGTAGCACATATCCATGTGCTTATATGGTCTCTATTTTTGTTAATGAAATTAATGTTTTTTTCCTAACAAGATGACATAACAATGTATTTTTTGTTAACATGGTTGAAGACTACAATTGATTTGTGTTATCAAAAACATTTCTAACTAAACTAAATCAAGGTTCAATATTATCCAAGAACATTGAACAAAATTTTAGACTCCCTTCAACTATATAACCTTTAAAAATGCGCCATATGGTTGGGATTTATTTATCATAAAAATATATCAAATGACCTAAATACATAATAAAAAATATAACATAGCATAATAAACCATATATGTAATAAGTATGAAAATTTAAATATTTTAGTGATTAATATGTATGATGAAAATACCACCTTATGGAATACATCCATCGATAAAGAATGATACATCTAACTTTATCTTCCTCAACAAACTGCATAGTTAGATAAACCATCAAAGTTAAAATGACAGAGGGAATATAATATCCAAATTAAAAAAAATAATAATAATAAATTATTGAAGTTTTTCATGCTCAATGTGGTTTATTTATTTCACACAAATCTATTTATATAATCTGAAAAACTCAATTACAAATGCTATTATTTTTTCAGGTAACAATTTTTACAATACCAAAGGAATAAATTTCTCTAAAAGATTATGTGAGTCTTCACATTTTATGACCATGTAATATATAATGTTTATGAATAAATTCAAATTGATATGTTAGTCAAATATCATTGAGGTACTTTCACATTTTTTAGCCTTTAAAGAAAAACATAGTTTTATAAATTTTTCAATGAAAAACTACTTCAAAACACATTAAATTATCATTTTGACATTGATCATGATTTATATTAATTTCTACTAAGTCCTTTTGTTAAATATGGTGATATTTTTATTTTACCAAATCATTAAATATTATAAAAAAATTGACATACAATATTTTAAATATTCATAAAATCATGATTATGATGTAATAGTTGAAATTATCAATAAGGTTGTTTTAAAAAAATACTATGTTTCTTACTTTTTTTAAAAACTAAATCTTATGAGAATTGAAATTTTTTCTAGAAATGTTCAAATTATACACATTAATAAATTATTTATCAAAAATTAATAATTTTGACTTAATATTTGAACCTGATAAAATGTTTAGTGGAGGCCTCAAAAAATTTCATTCATTGATTCATGACTTATTAAACTGAAATCTATGAGATATATCTATGAATTTATAATGACACCTGAATCAAAAATTTATTCTATATTGTATTTTTATAAGTTTCAATTCTAAATTACAAACTGGACTAGCATGGCTAGTTTGAGTGTTCAAACTAGTCATTTTCCAAATCCTAGGAAATATATAATCTTCCACATTAGAGAAACAAATATTTTGAACATTATTGTTTTTCTATGTATCATATGTATCTACACCATAGTCCCACAACTCTTTAAATTATTTTATAAGAGGTTTAAGATATATTTTGATGTAATTTCTATGAATTTGTTTCCTAGAACGACCATCAAAAAATGAATGAAATTTTTTGCATACACATCCTCTTTAAAATATTGTAATAGATCAAAATAAATAACCATCTATTATTGGTTGTACATAGAGTTATGAGTATATTAAATCCATTAGTATAAAATACAAAACATAAAATACTAGTATATAAATATAAATTTGGATATGAATAATAAAATGATTTCCAGGATTTAAATTCTCTCTAATGATGTGTAAACTTATCATTATTGATTTACATGGAATAATACTACATTTAATTCACTATTTTAAAAGACATAAAAATTCCATGAAACCACAGTTCTAATGGAATGTAATGTAAAACCTTTATAGTAGTTTTATTTATATTATTATTTTAATTTTATTAATTCAACCTTTCATCATTATTCATTGACTTCCATCAAAAAGTATGATATTTTTTACACTCTTCTCTATCAGAATCCTCCCCCAGATAAAACAACCAGTCATTGGGACATGCATGTATCCTTCTGTAATTGAGAAAGATGTTGTTAATAAAATTCATCATATTATAAAAAAAATCAAGAATCATATATCCAATTAATGAATCATGTTAGAACACCAATATCATTATTATTTGTTTATTTGTAATTTCTGATAAGAACATTATATTGTAAAACTTCAGTATAAGGAAAAATTGTTTATATCTTCTATATATTTCATTCAATTCCCCACTTCTATCATCCAAAAATTTATAAAATTTATTTTATTAATCAATCCACTTATCTATTGTATTAATATATAAAAAATAAAAATGTACACCATAAATATGATACAATCATTATCTTGTTATTCTTAGTGTCGAGGAATCATTAATCAAGTTATGAATTTAATTCGCTACTATTAGCCCAATAGTTTGTTTATTCTATTTATGGAATCAAGTAAATATTTATATAATCATCAATTCACCATGAAAAATAAATATAACATGTCCAATAAGAAATTGTTACAATATCAAGTTCTCAAATACTTCATGTATTTTCAACTATCATCTGAAATTATAATCAATATGTAGACATCTTATTCTTATATCTACAAATTAATTAACAATTCCAAAATAAAAAAACCTCCAATACATTAAAATAATGAGTTGTATTATAGGTAAAGTAATCTTAATTTAATACATGTGTACCCTACTAATAAATATCTATATAAAAAAATATTACACGCCCTAATTAAATAAAGTCATGTTAAAAATAAAAAATATCAAGGAATAAAATATAAGAATTTATAAAATTTAATTAAGAGAAATTAGTCAAATACAATATAATTACAATCAGGTGATTTTATAATTTCCTAGTACATACTATAAATATATCAAATAACATGTAGAAAAATATATGTGAAATAATAAAAGAAGTATTAATCAATATTTTATTAAATAATAAATTACAAAAAATAAAACATAATATATAAATGCATAAAAAAAATTTAAAAGGAAACTAAAAAAATCCACTAATAATAAAATAAAATTTATCATTATTTTTTAAAACCAATAAAACTATTAATTAATTAAATATATATATATATCCCAACATCATAAATCATGAAATAATCAAGTCATTATAATTCAAAATATTTATATCCCAACAAGTCAAATATACAATTTTAAATACCTATATAAATCACATGGAGTTCATTGAAATCAAATAATAATAAAGAAAATATAAGACTAGTTTTTCCAGAAACATTACTTGTACCCAGAATAAATGTACATAGAAGGGTAATAGGTTCATGTGACATATGATATAGAAGGATAACCCACTTCTAGTAAAGATTTGTTTTGTAAAATAATGGGATGATGAGATTGAGAAATATAAGAGGGGTTTATAGAAATAAGGAAAAGGGGATGGGTGGTTCATGGGATTGAAGGAGGAAAATAGAGGACGATGCAGTGGGGATGTTTTTCCAAGGGATGTAGGTCCATAGGGTTTAATGTGATAGAAAAAAGAGAATGAGGGGTGGGGTGACTATAATAAATGGGTTTAAATAAAAAATGTTTCAAAATTAATATTTATATAAAAATATTAGTTTTGGATTTTAAAATAATAGATGATAATATTTCATTACATGGTTATTGTAGTTAACTTCTACTAATAAATTTGGATGAAATGCTAAGAGCCTAAGGAGTTTAATTAGTGGTGGTTTCTTGAAACTTTGTTTAATAATCCTCCACAAAGGATTTTTTTTCTTTCATTATAATTATTGAGTATTATACTAATGATGTTCAAAAAATTTAATCTTTATTATTATAGATCATGAGGAAAATCCATCCAATTGGAACACCACATATATTGGGTGTCCCTAAATATTCCAATATATGAGCATGCATATTTATCTATTAATGTGAGATAAATTTAAATATATATCGTGTATTATATACATTTTTATATCATGAAAACCATAACAATGTATGACTTTGGGTAGTTATTTTTCATTTAGTGTGTTATTAAAATTATGAAATTGATTGAATGATCAATATAGGATTTATCATATCTTTTTATAATAATATGTTATCTCTAGGACTTCGACTTGAAAGTGAGTTCCTTGAATAAATTCATGACCATCATAGACGAAGGAAATTAAATCAAGTATGGTCAAATAATGATAAATAAAGAGTGATAGGATAGTGAATCAAATCATCCATCTATATTTTTTAGATATTGTAAGATGATGAAATTATAATATAAAGTAAGAGATAATAATATGTTTTTATAGATAGGAAAAAATATCTATCTATTTAGGGGCTATGTTATTTTCTAGAAACACCTATTAGTCTATGAGAAACACTAAACACTATCTATATAAGGTAAAGGTTTTTCATAGTCAATGTCTATCGATATGTTTTAGTAATTCTGGTGATTTTGAGTTTAAGATGATGTAAGTTTCATTTCTATCAGTCGGTTAATGGAAATGTTTGAATGATATTAAGTACTTTAATAAATAAATTCAATTATATGTTATTCAATTTTAGAATAATTATAATTGAATATATTTAATAATGTAGTCATAAGTTAATCGGTATTAAATTTTTGGATCTTGGAATATAGATTTCTGAATTAATATTAATTATTCCTGTTTTATTATGTTTATTTGAGAGGAACAAGCTGTGTTAGTGGTACTTATTTCTTCACATGATATATTAAATTACTACATGTTTCTAGTGAAATAAATTTTACATTTTTGATAAGTTAATAAGGTCATAAATGACATTTTGGGTTAGGCTTATGGATTAATCTTGTTGAAAGATCTTATGACACTAAAATAAAAATTAACCCCATTTATAAAACGTTATTTAAGACCCATGATTTTATATTTTAATAAGATCCATGAATCTGAGTCCTCCCATGAATTCTATTGAAATAAAATGGAGAAACCAAAGATAAGAATGACATCAGTTTACTTCCTCCTCTTGGATAAACTTTTTATTCTTATGATTATGGTACAAGTATCAAAAAACACTTAATTTTTTATGAAAAAAATAGTTGAAGGGTATTAAAATATTATTTTATGGTGCATGTGTGGATGATTTATAGGTTTTATCATTTTGTTCCTTCAATCTAGAATAATTTGAAACCTATTAGAGAATGTTGGGATAACATGAATAAATGTGATATTCTTCATATTATATTTATCATACATGAAATTTTTATATGTTATACATTGATAAATTTGAGAATAATTATGCTTTATCTTATTTTCAAAATATATCTTGTTCAAAAAAAATTACTACTTTGATACAGAACCCTTCTATTTTCTCTAAAATTTAGTTTGATTACTAATTGCGTACACACATGTAGAGAGATGTCATTATATCATCATGTTTCTCTCATCTCCTTACTATGAATTAGGTAATATTTTAGAAATAATTCATATATGTTATTCCAAACATTATGTACTTATACATGTATTTTAGTGTTTTCATAACTGAATTAGAATCAATTAGAGTTTTATCTATGATTGATTATGATATGATGAATATTCTGGGTCCGTATTTTGAGTATCCTCACTTATAGCAATTCTATAAGTATTTTACATTATATAACATGGATATGTTTTGCTGCTAAGACATTAAAAAAATTTATTTTTGAGATATGTAGTGGAATTCACCCATATAATATTTAGGTGGATTATTTTCTCATAATTAAAAAAAATTATCAGAAATTCATTTTTGATGATATTTCATAGTGATTAACAGAGTGTTGAAACTATCTAATGGAAATTTATGCAGTGTAATTATTCTTAGCATTCCAATTATAGGGATACTAGATGAGTTTTTTTGTGATACTTCTTGTTTAGTAATGAGGTATTTTTTGATAAGGGGTGATGCTATTTTTTTAATGTATAGTGAAGACTTGTGATATTCAAAACTTTATAGTGTATAAGGATAGGAAATTGAATTATTATTATCAAGTTTATTATCTATATCTTTAATGATCGTTGCGATGTAATAATTAATTTTCTTAATGTGATTATGATAATTTATGTTGATGTCTCTCTAGTTATACTAGGTTTCATTCATGGGCCCGGACTAATTTGATCATGGTCAGTTACATGTATTCAAGACCATCAACTTTTGATATGATGGTATGGGTTTCTAATAAACTATTAACCATTATGAATGATAGTAGTGGGAGGTAGAAGTATTGCAAAAATTTAAAGACCTACTTTATTATGGATTCTAAATTTTACTGATAGTTTCTTTATTAATGTATTTTTTTAGTTGTGATAAAATCATGCGAAACTAGAGACAATAATGTTTAATTTCATAGATGTTTATGTTTAATGAAATATATTTGGAATCATAATTCGTAAATTATTATGTGATGACTTGTGTGAAATGATGTGTGGGTAATTCACTTTAGTTAATTTCATATGTTTTTTATAACAAAATATTAATTAGTATATATCTTATTATTATATTACGAGAAGTGTAAATCGATAATATGATTAAAAGATGCTTCTAATCTAGGATTGTTATCAGATAATGATGATAATAATTATCAGATAGATAAAAACCTATGTTTTATAGAGTTATACATTGAGTTTTATTATGTATTCTCGTATTTGATAGGGTTCAACATATTTCAACTATAATATGAAGAGATAATCCATGAAACGTGTAGTTCTTTACAATGATGAAATGAATCAATGATAAAATTATTAAAATGACACCATGATTGTTTAATTAATCATCTCCATATAAAATTGAGATATTCTAAAAAATACATTAATTTTGGTAATATGAATTGAATTATTTATTTCACTATCAATATTTGATCAGTGGTTTTACAGTTATGGTATATGGTATCTCTTTTTTCGTAAATAAACAATCCTTAAAAATGGGAACTACGTGTGAAATTGGGGGTTTGAAGTGATTAATTAATGAAATAGATTTGATATAGATCTATTGGGTGATATTAAAAAAATTTAATAGGAGGATAGTTTTATAAAATATAATTTTGATTTTTTGTATGATTTTATAGGGGTTGACCTAGAGATATGTTCTTGTGTTCTAAAATGTGAGGTTATGTAATGTAAGACAATACCATGTTTTTTTATTGTTATTTTGTGTTGTGATCTATTAAAATGACTCACATGATTATATGTGAATAGATTAAATATTAACATGTTAAATTCCTTCAATTCATTCTTTAATATTGGAATATTGATTCTCTTTTATACAGATAAATAGAGAAAATATGTGAAGAAAGACTCTCACTTTCAGATAGTGGAATTATGAAATTTTTTATAATGTTATTCAGATTTCCTTATTACGATGTTTGAGTATGTTATTTATTAGTGTATTAATATCTTGTTTCCCTTTCTATGAGAGAAAAAAGTATGTTGTGAATTATTTCAGGATTGGTGACCCATCATTTTCCATTCTATAACTAAAATGGAACTATTATAGTAATACATGTGTTTCACCCAACAACCTCGATTTTCTACAATTATTTTATTTTCATTATTAATTTTTTATTCTATATAATTTCTCTCTCCCTATATGCCAAATTGAACTGAGTTTTTATATTGTTGGGTGTGTAGATCATATTACTCAGTTCTACGAACAATTATTACTTATATTACAACAACCATGTGACATGACTACATATTTTTGAAGACCCATTACATGGTTGGAGCATAATTAGTCTAACCATGCACCATACTCTAGGTACTCCGGTCTGGTATGAATGGTTTGGTCAATCGTGAATCCACAACATGTGATATCCCCATGTTTTAATTTTTGGGAATCCCAATTTTACCCCCACTTAAATTATATCCTCAAAATCACCCCTCATTCACTTATTCGCATGATGAACCACCCATGGATCTTTTATTATTACTCTTTATCTACATTCCTCTCTTTATAATGGAAATTCCCTAGGGTTTATTCATGATTTGAGTATGTACCTTAAAATTTTGAACTCCTTCCTCTTAATTTCCTCCACATTTCCTATTTCTTCAGGTTTCATCCTCTCCCCCTAGTTAAGTTCTTCTTTGGATCAGCCTTAATAAGAAGTTTCTTTTTAATTGGTTAATTTTAGTACCTAGGGCTTCTGAGGCTCTCTATGAAACATTTTCTATCGAAATTCATTAAGTAATATGAGTTTATCTTGATGATGGTAGTTTTTCTATATTACATAACTATTTAAAAATTATGAACCATGATTTATTGGTTATAAACCACATTTTAAATTCATAATGATATGTAAAATATCTGTCTATAGAGATTTTTAAAAGGGAAACCACATTTCACTTTGTTTTAATGGAATGTTAAGGTCATTTAATTTAAAATATATGACTTAAATCTATGTCAACTACCGGACACACTATTTTTTTTATTACCCAATGTATTTTATTAATTGATTTAATATTATAAAAGTGTTTTATAATTACTTGAATTAATTTATAAAAAAAACACTTTGTTTTTAAGGTTTTTATTGTCCTTTAATGAATGTGGGTTGTGTTTTTTTATGCTGATATTTCATGATAGTTGTGTGTTTGGTTTTCAAATATTTTTTTATAACATGGTATGCCAAATTATATTAGAAGGCTCATCTAGATCATTCTTAAATAATTTTAATGCTCACCATTAATCAAGCCCCTTTTTATGTTTTTGAAAAGTGTTATGGTTTATATATTTATTTCCCTAAAGGATATATTTTATTATTGATTATTATTCTAAATGGAATAGAGGGGTTGTTTTATGAATGATGTTCAATGTTGAGGGTGAGTTATTATTCTTGTTTGTATCATTTTTTAATGACTAACATTTTACCTCAATTTTTATTTAAAAGGAAGTGATGGTTTGTTATGTGACACCTCCAGTTAAGCATGCTACACTAGTTCAAGATAACTATATTTGTACTAACCCTGAGATATAGTATGCACCGATTTTTTTATGTTATCCCTCAATTAGGATGGGTAGGTAAATGATTGGTTTTATAGAAGGTTGTTGTTATATAGAATTAGTCTTTTTTATTATTAGTATTGTCAAGTCCTATTTTATTTCCTATTATACTAGGTTCCCATGAAATTTTTTATTTTACTTTCGATGCTAGTGGTTGTATTCTTCTTATTTTGGAAATATTCCTTTTTTTCAAAAATTCCATGAGGATTTTTTAAACAATATTTTGAACTAATTTAATTTTTTTAAAACAGTCTCCTTTAAGTTGAATTTAATATTAATAATTATATTAAAATATTCATTGGAGAGTTAAAAAATTTCAAATAGATTGTTTCATTTAATAAAATTAATGTGTATGTTTTATAAAATGTAATATACTTGATATTAAATTTTCATATGCTTGACATCCAAAAACTGATTTTATAAATTCATTTTCAAACATGTTTTAAATGGATTTACTTTATAATGATAATGAATAGGGTTTGGTGAGGATACCTAATGGGATTCCATGCTCACACCTATTTACATTTTATCTTCTTTTTCATCCCTTGACTTCTCAAGGTGTATGCTTGGGTTATGGTTGTATGGTCACTCATGGAGTCACATGGAAGTATGATTATTATTATTATTATTAGTTTTAATTATTTCATCCATGAGATTATCCATTCCTATTTTCCTTCTTTTATCTTATTGGGTGTTTTATGCTAGTGGTTTTATAGATGTCCAATAAATGGGTTTTTTCCTTCAATGGAGTTGGAGGAAATGGTGATTTGTTTTTTTATTTATTTTCTCTTTATCCTCGTTTATTTGATTCTTCATGAGAATCCAATTTATATATGAATCATTCTAGAATTTTTCGTAAATTTCATGCTATTAATTTAAGTTATTTTATTGAATAAATCATCCCATAATGAGTTTTTTCAGATTCTTTAGGGCTTATTTTCAACTTATGTGGATCGTGAAGACCCCTTGGGACATTCTAAGGGCGGGTTTGGGCATCTAGAAGACAAGAAATTCAGGTTGGTTCATAACAAAATAGTATTAGATCCTAGGTTCTTATATGTGACTAGGTTCTTGGAGCACCCTTTATTACTTGGGTGTATCTGTTAGATTGTAGATAAGAATATTGGAACACCATATGTAAGTAAATAATGACTTTATCCAACTATTTTACATTTCATGCCTTGAGTTGTGAAGTAAATTCATGTTTTTATTCTTTATTTTTATAATTTTATCATTCACTTCGAATATGAGATATTTTTTTTATCTTCTATTTTGGGTGATGATAAGGGGAGTGAACTGAGTGTACATGGTGAGATCCCATGGATTGGAAATGTATATGGAGCCAATGTATAGTATTTATTATGAATCATAGTACTAGTTCTGTAGTTGGGACCTTATCCACCATTCTAGGTTTCCATGTAGCACGTAGACAATAGTCCACCTATCAATAATTTGTTGTAATAATTTTATTTTTAATTCATTTTTCATAATTTCATTATAATGTTTTTTTATATAACATCAGTTTTAATTTTCAAATCATGGTTATATATTTTTTGGTTATTATTTTTCAATGTAATAAATGAGTTCACCTAAATTGATATAATTAAAAACTAGGTGTTTGGATTAATAAAAAAATGGTTTTGATAAGAAGGTGGTTACTCCATAAATAATTTGGTGGTAAGACCCCTATTTTAGCAATTGTAGTGTGTTTGTTTAAATGTTGATAACAGTTTTTAAGTGGATGGGTGGATTCAATGAAGATATTTCTGTTTTGGAAATAAACATTATGGGTTCCTTTAGGTGATATGAAATGACATTCATATTATAAATATTTCAATACATTTATAGCAATGATTTATGTTAAAATGTAGTGAAGGGTTGGTTTTCCCATTAAATTTATATTTATTTTGATAACCATAGTTTCTAAATAAATGGGGATGAGATTTTAAGTGATGAAAGGTTGTTTTAAAATTTATTACAAGAAATTTTAATGATGTTTCAATATTTTTTATTAAAACTTTTTATTGAATTTTAAATTATTAATGAATTTTAAAAAATAATTTAAAGTTAGTAATCAGAACTTTTAAAAAGTTATCTAACAAAAATTTTATTTGAAATTATAGTAAATGTTTTAATAAAGGATTTTGTAGAATAATATGTTGGTTTTTAAGTGGGAAATTGGGGGATTAATTCATAGTGGTTATACGAAATTAATTTTTTGGATTTATAATTGAAAAAAGTAACATGGGATAGGATTTTTCATATAAAAGTAAGTTATTTTATGTTGTGCAAGTTTTTTGGAAACAAGTTTAAAATAATTGATTTGAAATTGATGGGTGTTAAAAAGGGAAGAGAATTTTTTTGAATAAAGTGTTTTAAAATTTGGTATGTGTATTTCAAGGATCATCTATTGATGTAATTAAAATTTTTATGATTTTAGTTGATAAATATTGTTTATTTGTTCCTATTCCATATTTTAATTTTCATTTCACTCCCACAATGTTTTAGATTAATAGGATGAGTTTCATACCAGTATAATGCCTTCCTTACATTTTCTATGTGTATTTTTATTTTAGTGTGTGATGATTATCTATTTTGTTAATTTTTTATGTCTATACTTGTATTTTTTTGATTTTCTATAGTTTTATTTGGTTAATTAATTTCTTTGGGTTTTTACATGGATTCTCTTGGTGGAATGGTGATCATTTTAGAGATATTTTTCATTAGTGATACATAGTTCTGTTTTTCCCACAAGGATGTTAGAATTTTTATATTTCTCATTTGTGAGGGGTTGTGATTTGGAAGCCTTAGGTGTGTTATATGGTAGTAGGGATGAGTGTTACACCTAGTGTAGGTTACATTCTAGCTGATGCCTTGGTTGATCAGATGGGTTCACTAGGTTTTGGAGTTTTGGGAAAGATTCCACAATTTATTTCCACATAAACCTCTTTTATAAGGATATAATTTTCTACTTTCATATGGAAATTTACTTCTTGAGGTAATTATAGTCATTTCTTGTATTCTCCCAAATGGTTTTTCTTGGTTTTCCATGGTTAAGGTGATATTTATAATGAGATATTATTCATAGTGGAATATTTGAGGTCTAGTAGATATGGATTTCTATAGTGGTATATCAAAATTTTGATGGTGTCCTTGGTAATTATTCCCTTTTTATGGGAATATTTCATCTATTGTATTGATTTTAATCTTTCCCGTTTTTGGGAATGAATTGTTATTTTAGAGAGATGGTGTATTATTTAAATTCCAATATGGTGGGGTGACCTCCATTGATGATACTTTTTGGGGATTTTAACTGTATTTTAACAAGTATGTCCCTTTCATATTATGATTAATCAATGGTATTGGGTGGGAGAATTCGTTTTTAATCCTTACCAACAACTCCCATCAAAGGAAGGGTGTTGATCATTGGTATCTTTTTGGGTCATAGGTTGTTTCATACGTAATTTTTTTGAGTTTTGTTCATTGGTCTATCATTCCATTTGAGTTGGGTTGTTCATTTTGTTTTATGTTTTGGTTTATAATGTCAAAATTTTTTCAACATTGGAGTGCCTTCCATTGGTTTTGAGACATTGTTTAATTCTACTAAATTCCATTATGGTTACCTATAATGAGGGAATTAGACAATTTTGGCATGTCCCATTTAAACATTGAGGATGTAGTCATCAATAATTTGTAGTAATTTCATTTAATATTCATGTTTCTCAAATCTTGACAATAGTATGGGGTTTGGATCCATTTATTTTTGAATCAACCGTTTTATTTGAGTTTATATAATGAAAAATCCATTATGGATGGGACATTTATCACACCATGACCTTGGTTTTCCTCTATTATTTAATTTTATTTAATTATTATATTTGTTTTATTTATTTTTTAGTCTCTATTATTTCCCTCTCTCTCTCTAGGATAAATTACCTTGAATTTTGATTTTTTGGTGTATATTGCATGTTTCATGGTTTGGCACATAGTTTTTATTAACAATGTATAAATTAGGTGATAGGTCTATGACATTTAATGTACTCATTTCACAGTTATCAAATGGTAATTTTAATAATTCAAGTTTCCTATTATCCATGATCAAGGTCCCCTAGTGACACTTTCTAAGTCAGAATATGGTTTTTCTAATAGTGTCATATACCTAGTTTTTTTTGGGAATTCCTATTTTTAACCTCTTAAATTAAATCCTCAACCTCCCCCTATTCATGTGATGTGAAACCTAGGGTATCCCTAAATGAACCTATTCCCATTCATTTATTTCCCAATTGGTGATTCCATGGGATTTATTTATGAGTGGATTCTGGATCATTAAGGTACAGTCTTGTTTCTCATCTATTTCATTCTTATTCCTCATTTCTACTAGTTTCCTCTGTATCGAATTGTTTTGTTACATTTTGACTAAGCCCTAATTGAAAGGGGTATTTTTAATAGTGATTTTTTACCTATAACTTGAGACTCTTTACGTGAAACCTTTTTAGTGGTATTTTTCAATGGATGTGGTTTTATCTTGATTACTGTCAATTTTCTCCTTTATATAACTATTTAAAATTATTGAACCGTTATTTCTTCTCCTTAACCCTTGTTTTAATTCCCAACTTAATTACACTATATAGGTCAATGAATATTTTAAAAATGGAAAAAAATTAATTGGTTTCTAATGAATACCATTGGACTTTGTTTTAAAACACATGTTATAAATAAATTTTCCGACTTTTGGGCACACCAAATGTTCGATAAAAATATCCAATGTATTTTATTAAGGGATTTCAATTTATAAAATATTTTTTAGATCTATAAAATATTTTTCAATGGAAACATCTAGTTTCTATTGGATTTCATGGACTATAAATATTGGGTTTTAGTAGTTTTGGATGTTAACATTTCATGTGGATTGTGTGTATGATTTTTAATGTGTGTAATAATAATTTGGTTTCTATTGCAATATTAGAAAATCTTATTGGGACTTGTTTTAATGGTTTTAATGGTCACCCTTGAAGAATTCCTTTTTTTGTTTTGAAAAATGACATGGGTTATGAATTGATTTCATTTAAGAGTGTAACTACTATAAATTTAGAATATAGCCATGGACCTATAACCATGGTTTTATAGATTTTTGTCTATAAGCTCTTTATATCCACAATTATGTTATACAACCATGGATAAAAAAATTCTTGTTATTTTTTTCAAAACACATTAGGATCCTCCTACATCATTCCCCAATGCGTGACTCTCCAAACCCTCTACCTCTCTAATAGTAGAACCCTCATCTCTGATACCCACTGCGTATGACCCTCATTCCCTGACCCATCGTGACCTCTCCTCTCCTCGATCCTCCTCCACTGACGGTGCCCCTCGCTTCCACTGAATAAGGAAACCCCACCATGAGATGCTACCACCGAACATGGGAAACCTCACCTCCCCCTGATGACATTGCTCCTACATGGCCACCCCACCTCATCTGGAGTGCCTCTGTTTGTTGACAACCCCTTAAAAGTGATCCTTATCCTCATTTTATGAACAATTATGTGGTTATTATTTTGTTATCTATTTGTGTAGAAGTAAAATGTAATTGTTTCACATGTGTTGTTCTGGTAAAGAGGTTTTGTAATTAGATACATTATTATAATTATAATTTATATGTGTAGAGTGAGGGACATGTAGTTTTAAGTGAACATTAAATTAATCTAGATTAAGAATAAGAATATTATAGTTTTTTATAGTTTGAATGGATACAAAGTGATGGTATCAAATTATGATGGTTAAATTGGTAATCATGGGATCATCATGGATTCTTCTCAAGGATTTTAATTCTTATAGTTGGGAGTTTTTAATGACCCACACAATTAATGGGTTGGTAATTCAAAGGAAACATGATTTTTTTCTGAATTTGGGTGATTTTTTAGAATTGGGATATGAATTGTAATTTCAAGAGTTAGTACATCTCTTGGATGTGTTTTCACATGAGACTAGTGGTTATTTAGAGGTTTGGGTGACAAATTAGAGGGTGGTGGCTAACTGCAAAAAATCACAGTAGTCATTGGGTATTCGATTGAGAGGTACTAGGTTCCACTTAATGGTCTTGTAAAAAACAATAGCCTTTATAATGTACCTGATATAGGGGTACCGGGTACTCGGTGGGCTGGAAAGTGTAGTGGACCTTTTATAAGGACAATAAGGTACACCGTGGAGGTGGATTGGTTACCCAGTAGGGATTTGTGTTATTATTTAATGATAACAGAATAGTTTTTCTAGATTCCACTATTAAAAACGACTTATGGGGTTCTCCTCATCTAAATGGCTAGATCCAGGGGTGGGGATCACCCTTATCATGTCCTTTTTTCTTTTCCTTTATGAGAGTGCGGAGATTGATGCTTTTTTATACATGTAATATAGAGGTAAATCATCCTCTTCTACCTCTATTATTCTTTATTATTCATATCATTTAATATTATGGTTTTTTAGGGTATGGTTTATGTTATTTTTCATCATGACTTGGTGAAGTTGGACCATTATTATAGCGATTTATATAGTGGTGGAATAAGTGTGTTTTTTAACATCCTCACCCAAACCAAAAAAAACTATGTAATGCCAAGATCAGAGGATTAGTCACTGGGTCCTCAGATGGTCCTCCCAATATTTCAAAGGCCATCCATCACTAAAAAGGGTGATGTTTCCAAGATTTATTTACCTATTGACATGTGAAAAATATTTTGGAAGATGGAAACAATATTTTATTTTTCTCATTATTTTAGATACTCCAATTATTTATTATTTATTAAATCTATCCTTTATTAAATCCTCACATTGTCACCATTCCCTCGTAGAATGTGGTGCACTGACATTAATCTTCCACATTCTCATCTTTAACCAAGATGTCATATAATCTTGTTATTTCTTATCATTTGATATCTTTTCAAAAAAAACATAACAATTGATATAGTATATGTTTACGAGAATGATTATTATTCATCATGATTGATTCTTTACATATATATTCCCACAACAGTGTTCCTTATAGATTATATTTTAATACTATTTTAATATTTCTATGACTCAGGTATGAGATAACATGACCAAGATGTATCTTGAAAAGATTTTGGTGTTATATTTATAAATATAGATGTTCCAAAATCATCCCCAAGTTAATTTTGAGATCATGGAATCAACATATCTATATTATAGTGATAAAATTGATTATTTAACCTTTGATTATTCTTTAGTTGATCATCATTATTAGATTCAAAATTATCAACAATGATAATGAAGTTACCATCATTAAAGCTAATTTTTTTTGACATGGGACCAATGATATTCTACCCACTAGGAAACTTTTAACTATTATATCTTCCTATTTACCTATAGTTATCTAAAATAATAATTGTTTTCTATAAACAATAATTATTTTCGTAATTCTAAATCTAAAATTCTAACCATGCCAAAGATAATTTATGTTCTTCAACATGTTAAATTTACTACTTCCATAAATAGTACTAAATGAGAACATAGTAGAGACATCATATTATTATTAATTTTTATCTCCTAATTTATAGGACAATATAATTACTTTTCATTATAATGTACAATTCAAATCTTATCCACTTATTTTATATAGAATATTATAAATTGATATTTGTGATCCTCGTAATCATATAATGATAATGACATCCCACCAGTTTATTCAAGTATCCCACTTATGATATAATAATCTTTACAATTTTAATCAATATGTGGTGTGCCATAGGATAATTATGAATCCATTCATGAATAACCTTTATATATTCTCCCAATAACATATTGTGTTCCCCAATGTTGAATTTTTTTTAATTTTTCGTTATGAATTATAATAATTTACCCCTTTCATGAAATATAACTATGGATGAACATATAGAATAATAGCATCATTAAGTAAATATGATTAAATATTTGAACCATCTCTAAACATTATTACTCTCACATTGTTATTTTGCTCTATTTAGACCATCAGACTCTTACTATTGCTCTAAATTCAATACATCCTTCTATTTTATCTTAAATTTTATGTTCATAAATCATCATACATAATGATATTTCAATGTTTTCATTAATTAAATGTGTTTTCATTTGTAAGAATTATTTTTATCATACTATTTTATTGGTAACATAATTATATTATAAGAATCACCATATAAACATTCAATGTTTCCATTAAATAAATGTGTTCTCATTTTATGCTTTATGTTTATCTAGATTCTTTGCTCCTTCAATTGATTTTGGTGCATATACCAATGAATATTTAAATGATCATGATGATGGTGGTGGTGGTGGAATGAGAGGAAGTGATAATTATGTTGGTGTATCTATAGGAGATTATGAGGGTCATGACGGTTCTAGTGATGGTGATATTGAGGTACTTTTTAGAAGTAAATATTATTCTTGGTTTATACATTTAATTTTATCAATTTTTTTTATTATGATGATATTGAAATTCAAATTTTATATTGTTTATATTAGATATTGTTTTAGTTCTTATGATATATATTGTATTATGTTTGAGTTTATTTTTATTTGGACGGTTGTTTTTTTCTCATAGGTTGTAGATGTGAGTACTTCTATAAGGTGAAACTATTATGGAATCATTTGTTGATTAGTTAGAACTAGGTAGGAATGAATTTACATGATTATTCACTATGAATATATTGTCTATTTTCCCTGGTTTTTAATGTGTTATTAGGGTCCCAGATCCATGGTTTTACCATGGGTGTAGTAAAAAATTACAATTATTAAGATCATGGATTTATCCTATAATTTACATTGGATTAATCAGGGTATTATACACTAATTTCCAAGGTTAAACTATGTCCATACATGTACTACATTAATATTTCAGACCATTTCTATATATGGAATAATTCCATTGATTAAAACACATATGTTGAAAACCCCTACTACAACAGCTTTTGAATCCACAATTACTGAAATCATGGTTATAACATATTTCAATTAATTTTTAACCTTCTCCCATAGTTCCAAACCATAAATATAGGTAATTTTTAAAGTTATGATTTAAAAGGGATAATGAGATCATGTTGATGACAATCCACCTCTAATTATTGGAAAATGTAACTCACTACCCTAAAAAATTAGACTATATGAACGGTGTCTCATTTTCTTATGCAGGAAAAAACCAAAATTTTGAAAAATATGAGTATCAAAAAATTCAATGTAACCCACTAATGGATAATGTTTTAAGGTAATTATATCCCAGAATATTAGTTATATAAAATTAGAACAAAATTTTTAAGGTACAACTGAAAAAATGTAAGTGTGTATAGTAGAAAAATAATTGATAGATTTCATCAATAAGCTAAAAGTTCCTTGTTGGATATTGTATGTGTTGTTGGAGGTTTGGTCACAATATCATTTTTTTCACAAAATTTAAACATATTAATTTTATAGTATAACTAGCTATAGGGGATTAAATATGAAAGGTATAATAAACTTGTTCTAAAAAAGAACTAGGTTTCACAAAATAAGAATAAATTATCATTGAAGGATAAATTATAAACTCATGAAAATTTATGTGAAACTGGAAACATATATGGACACACATATGATTAATTTTCTGTCTAATCCAACCTTCTAATTCACTCTTGATTATAATATAAATATTCCACAATTGTTGATGAAAAATAAGAATGAGAGGAGTGAAAATTCTTCCTTGGGAATGCATACAACTCCCCATAATCCAAAGAAGGATTTGGAGGATCTAAAATAATCTTGAAGTAATGAATAGAGGAAATAATTTTAAACTATTAATAATAATTCTAAGTATTATTTAATAGAAAATATAATAAGATGATTCTATTTTGTTAGGGGTTTATTTTCAAGCTTTCTTAGGAAGTTTTAATGTTGAAAAAACACTGTGAAAACATGAGTTAGTTCATGAAGATTATCCTTCATCTAATAAGTAACCCTAACAGATCATAGTTTGTGATGTCCAATGTGTTATGGAGGTCCTTAAAGTGAACTCCTTGGAGGTTTTATTAAAAAGTGTGAGTGTGAACAAAACAAATTGAAAAAATATGTATTGATTTGTGAGAATAATAATTGTTTTAATAAGTTGTCTCTAAAAGATAATAATTTATGGTCACCTAGTTGATCAAATATTTAGGAATGTGGTCATTATTATTAAAAACTATAATTTTTTACCCATATTAATATTATTTTCAAGGATATCTCATAATATAGTTTACCTTTTTTTGTAATTTGAATTTTATTTTCTTATCTAAAAATACAGTTCCTACATTATTTTTAAATATTGCATATGCATTTATGTTTGTTCATCAATTCTATGTCATTAATAATTTGATGTGAACTCTATTTATGATGATAAACATATCATGATCATAGAATAAAGGAAAAATGAATTAGTGGGGTTGGGGGTTGGGTGGGATCTTGGGGTGTGCAGGCGGCATGGGGTAGGGGGAGGGGGTGTGAAGGGGGAGGGGCAGGGGGTGTGCATGGTGGTGGGGTAGGGGACAAGGGGTGCTGGGTGTGTGCATGGGATAAGGTGGGGTGGGGGTGGGGGTGGGGGTGTCTAGGGGGGAGGGTGAGTGGTGGTGAAAGTGGGGTATGCAGTGAGGAGGGGTAGGGGTTAAATGGACATAGGGAGGGTACATGTGGGGTGACAGGTGTTCGGACAGGAGGGTGTGTAGGGGTTAGGGTGGGGGTGGGGGTGTGCAAGGGGGTGTTCAGTGAGGAGCGAGCTTGGGGTGTAAAGTCTAATTGCAGGGGGTGCAAAAGGTAGGGGAAGTGCAGGGGGGTGTTGGGGGTGTGTAGGGGTAGGGTGAGTGGGTGTGTAGGGGTAGGGGTGGGGTTGGGGGTGTTAGTGGGGTGTGGTGTGATAAAAGGGTAGTGGGTGTAAGGGGCAGAAGGAGGGTTCAAGGTGGTGGGGTGGGTGGGTGTGCAAGGAGTTGGGGTAGGGTGGGGGTGGGGGTGTGCAAGGGGGTGGGTAGTGAGGAGGGGGTATGGAGTGGAAAGGAACGAGGGAGGGGTTCAAGAGGTAGAGAAGGGTGTAGGTGGGGTGAAAGGGGGATGGGTGGGGAAGGAGGGGGAGAAATGGTGGAGGGGAAGGGGTGTCTAGGGAGTGGGGGTGAAAGGGATGTGCAATGAGGAGGAGGAGGGAAAGGATGAATGTGGGGAAGTGGGTGTTAAGAAGTAGGGGGTGGGGTGTGGGTACGTGTTGGGGGATGCAGTGTGGGAAGGGGGGCTGGTACATGGGAATAAGTGTAGTGGGGATAGGGTTTTATTTCCTGTTTCTGGTGGTTTAAACAAGGTTTATTGTGTTTCTAGGGATTATAGATGAAGCCACTTCAGTGCATCTTTCTTTATGATATACCATTGATTTCTAAACATGTATTCCATTATTATATAGCTGTTATTTATAATTAGGATTTATTCTATATCCCCATGAATTATTATATAGAAGATATTTTTGATTTATATTTTTTCAAGATCCCCTTCCAACTGTGTTTTTTATACATTTTCTCACATATTCATTTTTTTGAGCTTTTATCCCATCGTAGAATATGCTTATGCTTCTGTCTAGTGCTTTCAAATTTATACATTTGATATATTCTCTAAGTAGACTTTTTTCCTTCTTCCACTATTATGGGCTTCATTATTCATTTGGATTTTAAACATACATAACTGAATTAAAAAATAATTTATCACTCCTTTGACCACATTGATTACAATTGCAATAGATGGACTTTGTGTTTTTAAAATGCAAGATGCCAGACTTAGAAGAACATCATCCTAAATATAATAATCATTGAAAAAGGTCTGATTCTCCTCTATTTATTCTTTTATAGTATGAAAGGTATAAATTATTTTCAATATTTTTCCCGACTTGCCGCAATCAATGTGGGTTTCCAAAAGAGCATTACATTTCTACAACAAAATGAAATAGGCTAGAGTTCTCAGAACATCATATTGAATATAATTTTTTTTGAAAAGGGTATGATTCTATTATCTTCATATTTATTATAAAAGTTATGAATTATTCATTCAACATTTATTTTTCTATCAAGCTTTGATATTTAGAATCATCACTAGGTTTTGTTTTGGTTCTCCACAACACTATTCTCTACTTGTAAAATATTTATTAGCATGTGCTGGGGGAGTGTACAGGGTGGGGGTCTGTCTAGGAGGGGGTGGGCTATCAGGGGGGTCTGTCCAAGGAGGGGGGTTGTGTATGGTGGGGGAGGTATGCCCGATGAGGGGGTGTGTGTAGGGAGGGGGATACAAGGGGTATCTGAGGATGATCAGAATTCATAATTTTTGAGTTTTTCCCCATATTTCTATATTTTTTGTAAAATGGTAGGCCCCGACATTTGTATTGTTTCATTTTACCTATTTTTATTTTTTGGGAGTAAAATTTTTTCAAAATTATTATGGATCATTGTGGACTAGGAGGGGTGTCCAGGGGGGTGGAGGGGGTGCTTTGTAGAGGGGGGTGTCAAGGATGGGGGTGTCTAGGCTGGGGGGTTTGTCTAGGGGGAATGGGTGTGAAGTGGGTCGGTCCAAGGATGGGGGTTGTACAGGAGGGAGGGATTTCAATGAGGGAGGGGTTGTCCAGGAGGGGGTCTGTTTATGGGGGTGGGGGGTTATCTTGGAGTTAGGGTTGTCTTGGAGGGAGAGAGGGTGTCTGCCAGGTGGGGAGGGGTGGTTTTTAAGGGGGTTTCCATGATGGGGGGTGTCTAGGGGGTGGTTATCCAAGAGGGGGCTATCAAATGGGTGTCTAGGATGGGAAGGATAGGTTTAAAAAATCTAGTATTGTTAAATCTAAATGGAAGGATATGTTTGAAAAATCTAGTATTAAATCTAACTACAATAGGATGATGATCTGATTTAAGTCTATATTGGGTGATGCTAGAAATTGTATCCCATTTATCAAGGTATTTGTTGTTTTTGAAAGCTCTATAATGTTTACTATCTACTATACTGTAATTTTTCCTTCTATACCAATATAGTATATTCATTTGGACCTACATTTGGGGCTACTCCCCCATTCTTTTTACCTCCAGAATTATTATTCCATGTTGATTTCCCGAGGGGTTTGTTATACTTATACATACAATCTATTGAGTTTAAATCTTGGTTAGGCATGGGAATGTAAGGAGAAACTATATTATCGTTCATACCTGATTTTTCCAGTATTTGAGTCATTGGTTCATCGCCAATAACATGATGATTGAAGTCATCTCCTTCAATGAGCTTCTTGACCTCTTCCATTTTCAAATCTGTATTTTTAACTATGTTATTGTTCATAATATTATTGTCATTATGATCCTAGTCAGAATATGTAGGCCTCGAATTATATTTTTAATGGATTTTTATATATGTGTAAGACAAAGAAATCATTTCCATATGTGCCCCATTCCCATTGATATATGGAACCAAAGATGGTGTCATGTCTATAGAGACTTCATCATATTTCTTCCACACATTCATCCTACACATATGTGCTCCTACAGATGTGTCATTTAAGTACAAGTTTTTAATTATTTCTTGCAAACTGCTCTTTTTAATTACATCATATTCAATGATGTTAGCGGGATTAGACATCTAATCAATCATATAGATTTCTGCTTTCAACGAGTTGGCAGTGTTGAACAATGTGGATTTACCCTTCATGCTTTCCTTTTAAGACCCAATAGAATCACTACCCATAACTCCAAAGTTACTAGAGGCATTAGTTTTGACATTATTTTAAGATAATGTTTTCAATTATTCGAGAATGCCTTCCATGCTACATCTTCATGGTTCATTACTTTTTTTCATTTACTTTTCCATCACCATGGTTATTTCTCCACTTTTAAGAGCCACTTGATGTCCATTCATCTGGGAATTGGAATTCTATTCAGTAGTGGTTCTCATGTTGTCCAGACCAGTGAATTGTTCCACTAGGATAAACACTCTACTGGTATTTTCATCATATGTGATTTTATGTTTATCCTGCTTGATCAAATCAATGACATTTCTCAATTTCATTAGAAATTTCCTAATCCTCTATATTATTATCAACCTCTTCAACTAGGTCTAACCATAATTTACTACCATTCCCTGAGGAATTGTGGTTTTCTTTCTTTCTAACCAAAAAACCATTACATTTTTTGAGGGGTTTAGGATTCTCCATAAGAGATTTACCATTTCTAGGACTTTTAACTCTAGTCCACTCCATTTCATTAGGTGGGAAAAAAATTAACCACACTACAGTTTTCAATAGAGTGTTCAATTATCTTGAAGAAGTCACGGAAGGGAGAGGAGGTGTGGGGCTTTGCAGGGTCTGTCCATGGGGTGTCTAGGAGGGAGGGGGTCCAGGAGAGGGCGGTCTAGGAGGTGGGTTGCATAGGTGGTAGGGGTTTCTAGGAGAGGGGGTTTCCAAGAGGTAGGGGTGTCCAGTAGAGAAGGTTTGGTGTCATGGAGGGGTTGTCTAGGGGGCGTGTAGGGGGGGGTATTCATGAAGGAGGGGTGTGGGGGGTCTGTCGGACGGGTGCAAGGGGATTTAAGGAGTTTCAAGGGGGTCAGTAGGGTGAGGGGATGTGTAGGGGTGAAAGTGGGGTGTGTAGGAGGAGGGGTAGGGTTATATCTAGGGTGGGGTGGGGTATGTCCAGGGTTCAAGGGGTCCATCAAGGGAGGGGGTGGGGTCTTTCATGGGGGGTCTTCCCAAGGTGCATGGGGGTCTATTCTGGAGGTGTATGTACTGGGTGTAAGGGGGTCTGTCGAGGGTGCAAGTGGTCTGCCTTGGAATGGGGTATATCCATGTTGCAAGGGGTCTGTCCAGGAGGGGGTTTGTCTATAGTACAAGGGGGTCTATATAAAAGGGGGTCTATCTAGTGTACATGTGGGTCTATCCAGGGTGCAAGGTGGGCCTGTCCAAGATGGGCGGACCAGGTTTGGCATGGGGACTAGCAGGGGTGGTAAAGGTGGAAGGTAGGGGTTGGAAGAACTGGGGGGAAGTAGAGGTTGGGGAACCAGGGGGAAATCAGGGGTTGGGTAACTGGATGGAATGAGTAGGCATGTAGGCCTGTTGTGTTTTTTATTGAAATTTAATCTGTAAACACAGTTTCTAACTGTGGATGTAGGGAATGTTTCTGTTTTTCCTAGAAATTCAAGATGTATCCAGGGTTTGAACCATGGCAATGGGAATATATCCATGGCTCAAATCGTGGATAAATACCTATATCCAGTGTTCAAACCATGGCTATAGGCCATGTATGGCATGAAATGTTTCCAGAGTTTCAAACCGTGGCTATAAGGATTCATCCACGGTTTGAACCGTGGATATATGGCTATAGCCATGGAATGAAACTGTGACTACATGTCTTACCCTATATCCATGCCAATACCAGCCATAGTTCATTAAACCATGGATATAACCTATAACCCTCGATTTTGGGATTATAGTCATGATTTCAAACCGTGTTTATAGCCTAAATTTATAGTGGGGTGGAAGTATATTTCATATTGTTATTCTCATTTAAATAGAAGAAATTGTTTCTCTAAAGGGTGTTCAGAGGCTCCAATGAATTGTTTTCTTGTTTATGTTATTTTTTTTAGATTAACATGGGAACCTCCATTTTTATTTCATGTGAATCCATTGGTTGTTAGGAAGGTACTCTATGTAAATGGGGATTACTATGTCTAAATGATTCTCTAACTAGTATCCCTTAGATAGAATATATTCTTCATGATATATTTTTCCACTCAATTAGGCCATGTACGATAATATCGGGTGTTAGGATAGGTTGTTGTGATTTGAATCTCGTCATATTCTTTGGATTTATAGAGATTCCCTAGTTTCTCCCCAAAGATCTTAAGTTCCCATGATAATTGTGACTATACTTTTAATGATGGTGTGTGTCTTTTTCTTAAGAACCAGAAATTCCATATTTTATAAAATACAATGAGACATTTTATATAACATATTGTGAATTTCATTGTTTTAATTTATTTCAAACATCATTAATGAGAATTAAAATATTATTGATTCATTTAAAAGTGGTATAGTCCAAGCTAATAGTTGTAAAGTCATTGTTTCATTTAATAAAAATGAAGTTGAAGTTTTAAAAAAATGATTTAACTTGATATTTAAATTTCATGTTCTCACCTTGCAAAAAATTATTTTAAATATGTATTTATAAAATAGAAATAAATTATTTTCCTTTTTAAATATTATGTATCTAGATTAGGGTGGATACCTACTAAGACATTATGTTCGTGCATATTATCATTTTAGGATATTGATCAACTATAAATTTCACATGGATCATGCTTGTTTTGAGGTTTTATGGTGACTCATAGTGTCACATTGAGGTATGTGGGTTATTTTGTTTTATTTAGTTTCCCTTATTGCATTATCCATCATTTTTTTACTTCCATTCCATTATGGGTAGTGTTTATTCATGTGGTTTTATTGATGTTGAATAATTTCATTTGTTTCTTTCAAGGGATATAAATGTGAGAGTTATTTTTTATTCATGGATTATTATATATTTATACATTTTTAATTTTTGGCATGTAAATCTAATGTATGTATGCATCATTAAAGAATTTTTGATAATATTTCCACTGAAATTTAAATTTCATTTATAGTAAAAGTCATTCCCATTGAGTCTTTCATGATTCCATTGTTCTTTTCACCATCCCATGGGGATTAAGAAGCTCTCTGGGCATTTTAATAATCTTTTTGGGGTGTTTGGTAGATGGAAACATTGTTTGGTTAATGGGAATGTTCCTCATAACCTTCAAATGTTTATGAATTTTACTTGGTATAAGTAAATAGTTATATTTCATAGGATGTTGTTTGAATGGTGGTAAATTTAATGTGTTTTTTTTGGAAATAATTTATATTGGAGTATACATTTAGATGAGAAATGTCATAATAATGTGTTCCACTATATACATTTAGATTGTTACCTAATTTTTTAATTCCAATACACTATAGAATTTGGTTTTGAATGGGTTAGAATCCTTGTGTTTCACAATTATGATTGGTAACATAGTTTGATATTTTATTCTTGAGATTGGGGAATGTTTTATATAAAATTTAAGAATAAACTTTTCCTAGATACTAATTTTGATTTATTTTTATATAGAAAAATAAAATTTATTATCATTCTTAAATGAAAATATCATTAAAGAATTTTTTTTAAATATCATACTTTTTGGGGAATATTTTTTTTAGGATAAAAAAATTAATGTTGGTTCTATTGTAATAATAAAATAATTCATTGAGGATGAAAAATCCTATAGTAATGGTATGACTACAGTTATTTTTAACTTATTATATTTAATGATATATTTATTTATTAAATGGTTCATGCACTACCACAAAATGGGTATCCAAAACATCTCCCTTTAACTACGCTAAAAAATATACTGATAATATGGTACTTTTAACTGCGCTTTAAAAGACACTCTTAACAGTACCCCCTTTCAACATTTTTTTAGCGGGGACAAAATTTAATCCAAGGGATTACATTTATATTGATATTATGGCTTTGAAATATTATCGTTTTTTTAAATTTAATTTTTTTTATTATCAAATATATAACAATATATATGTATTTTTTTACATATTCACACAAAAAAATTTAATTTTATAAATAAGTGAATGAACATATTTACATATAAAATATATTTCTCAATATATACACCTTATCAAAATAAAAAAATTAATCCATTTTATTTAAAATATAAATATATCAATATTTATATAACTATATAATGTGTGTGTGTGTGTCTATTTGTGTGCGTCTATATTAAAAAATGAGATATATTATCTATATGTTCTATCATATGTATATACATATTAATATATAATATATGTAAATATGTATAATTACACTTATAGATACACATATATAATATGTGTGTGTGTGTGTGTGTTGTATATATGTATTTATTTATTTATTTATAAACTCACAAAAAATATATTTTATAAATTTGTTTAATTGCGGTTTTATAAATATATATTAATATACAAATCATATACGGAAAAAAAGAATATAACTAAATATATATAAATAAATACATATAAATAAATATTAATATACAAATAAATATAAATATATATAAATATAACTATATATATATATATTAGTATATATATATTAATATATGAATAAATATATATACATATATATTAATATAACTATATATATTTATCTAATTTTATTTATAAGAACATGTGTTTTATTTATTTCTAATGGTATCACCGAATAAGTTTTTTATGTTCATTTAAAACATATATCCTTTGATTATTTTTAATAAAATCTTTAAGAAATCTATTTTATATATTTAAATGATTAATATATACCATGTTTATTTTTTTTGAAACACATAACATATAATATGAGATGTATATCAAACCTTTAATTGAGTGTTAAAAGATATATCATTTGAGCTAATTTTATGCCTTTAAATTGTGTCTTTCTCATACCACTTCTACTTTATGACTTTTCACATGAAATGAATGTCAAAAAAATAATAAATAGTGAAGAATGTAACCAAATTAGATTAAATAAATCCTATTTATATTTTGAGGTTATTCATAAAGTTTATTTATTTAATCTCACACTCCTCCCTGAGATTTTAAGTCCATACAAATAAATTCAAATGAAATGTATTATATTTTTAGAATCATTATTTCAATAGATTTCTCGAGACCTATTATTTTTAGTTTTTTAAATTCAAGTTCGGAAGTGAATCTAGAGAGAGGATTTGTCATTATTTTTTATTAAAATTTTACACACATCAAACAATGAAGAATATAATTTAAAATAATATACCATTATTTATATTAAAAATAAACGAGTCCAACGAGAGTATGAATGGAAAAATCCCATGTAAAATTTAAAGATATTGACGAGATAAATTTTTATGAATTATAATATCTCCTATAATTTCTTGGCCCATAATAAATGTTTTCGATACTAAATGTTATATTTTTTAAATCGTTGTATCAAGAAAAATCTACAATTTTTTTTATAAAAAAAAGTCGAAGTGCCAATTGAATTGGTGCTTGACCAACCTAGATTCTTAAATATAAAAACCTAACACCACATTAAGTAAAAAATTAAAAACCCCGCCAGCTAAATGTTCCTCTGAAATAATTTAATTCCATAAAAATAAATTAATATGAAATGGATTATATTTATATTATATTTATATCAGTAGATTTAAATAGACATGTTATTTTTAATTTTTTTTAATTCATATTGGGAAGAGAATTTAGTGAGAGGTTTTATCAACTTTTTTATTAACAATGTACACATATCAAATAGTTTAGAATATAATTTAAAATAATATATCATTATTTATATTAAAAATAAATTAGTCAAAAATTATATTACTTTTATAATTCATTTTATTAGATTTAAAATACAAAAAACAAAAGTTTTAAATAGAATATAATTATTTAACATAATACTAATATTTAATATTCATCTAAAAGAATCATGGAACACTATAATTCACTAAAATTATATTACTTTTATAATTCTTAAAATCATTTATTTTATTTTTCTAATCATTTAATAAATACTATTATATCATTGAATAAGAATTGAAGGTGTTTTATAATTTCTGAAAATTATAAATAAATTTATTTCAGGAAAATAATTAATTAATCTCAAAATAATCAATTATCTTAATTCATTGATTTATTTTTTCATCATATGTACATAAAAGAGAAATTTAAAACTATGATAGTGTCATTTTGAATCATCTATTGCATTAAAAATTATATATGTCATATTCTTGGGAAATTGGCCATTAAATAAATCATTTTAAAATATAAGTAGATATTTGTAGAATATCCTTTATCTATTAATTATTATTATGAAAAAATATAGCCTTATCACTTAGTTTTAATCTAGATTAACTTGATTCACCCTTTACCATGGTGATAATTTTTACAATGATTATGATTGGTACTGAATAAAAATAGAAGGGAAATATTTAAAAATTTTGAATAGCTAGATTAAAAAATATGTAATCATGTGTTTAAAATTAATTTTCTATATGGATGAAATTAATTTTAAAATAATCATGAAACATGTGAAGAAAACCACTTTTTAAAAAAATACATTTTTAAGCATAACAATAGGTTTTTTCTTATCACATGCTTAGAAAAATATTAATTAAATATTAAAATGATTATTGAATATAAAATAAATATATTACATTATAATAATTCACCAATAGTGAATAGTTTAATTTATTAAGAAAATATTTATTACACGCATAACAAATAGTTTTTCCGAAAAATGTCTTTTAATTTTAAAATTGTTATTTTTACAAATTCATTCATAAAATTGATTCCAATAAACGTAACTTGATAATTTAAAACTGAAGGGAACTATTATTATATTAGATCCATTTTTAAAAAAATATAACATTATACATGATTTAAATTAAAATATAGTTTTCAATAAAAATCAATAATTTTTACAGTTCATTGAAAAATCTTATTTTCAAGAATATTATAAAAAAAATTCAACCTCAGTTATTTTTTAAATGCTGAATTAAAAATTTTTATCCTTCTAATTAAATATAATTTCTAAATTCTCGATAAATTATACTTAATATATTCTCAATAATATAAATAAACCCCATTTATAAATAGAATGTTTTTAAGAATAAAAATACTTTACAAAATATTTAGTGATTATTTAATAAATATTTATCAATATGTTTATATTTATTATGAAATTTATATATATTTAATGTATTATTTAATATTTTTGAAAAATTACAATCTTAGTGATAGGTTATCTTGATCATATTTAAATAATAATTTTTCATGTTTTGTTTAGTCTTGGTGTTTCATATTGAGTACACTATTGAAAATAGTGTTCATTATAAAATTTTTTGTGTGAAGATTTTCATATTTGGAAGAATTTTGAAAAATCCTAGTATCAACTTGAGACAAGATATATGTTTTTTAAATATTCATCATCCTTTTTTTATACATGAGTTATCCAAACACCAATGATATTTTTTTCATTGACTTCATCCCTACTTCTTTCTATTCTTAAAGATATTGATTCTACTTTATCTACCACATAATTTGTTTCTTCATATGAGTATAATTTATCCCCATGTGCTCCCCCTACGAATCACACTTAATCATTTCTTCATTATTTCATTCCTCTAAACTTGTATCACTATTTTACTATGGCAACTCCTTATTTGATTGAGATTTCTACTCATTTTCACAAAAATGGATCTTGAATTTTAATAAATATTCATGAATTTTTTTATACTTTGTATTTCATTATTTTAGATTAATTTCCAAGGAAAATTTCATCATCTATATGAGTTTTAATCTTTTAGTTATTTTACTTTTTTAGAATAAAAAATTTACCCCCCAAAATTCAAAATTATTCCAATGTGGTATTCTTCCCATACCATACATCTTATAGTGTGTTCTCTTCATTTAGACAAAACAATCCCCTTTTGTAGATATACACTAAATTAATCACAATTTTGTTTTAATTTTTATTTTATTATTGGGGTATTATAATAGTATTAGTGTCATCATGAGAATGTTTTAGGATATTATGATATCCTTCATTCTACGCCACATCTTACATGGACTTTTGGATTAAGAGGATGAGAATTGTTTTTCTATATCATTTTATATTCTTCCTTGGATATAAATTGAATATACTATTCCCCCAGTAATTAGTTAGATGTTGGATGGATTAATTTTCTTAAACACTGTGGAGTTTATCCCTTCACAATACATTTTTTTCAAAGACATCCTAATGAATATGATCGGGATAAGAGATTTAATGTGATTTCTAAAAATAATTAATATCCATGAAAGACATTTATAGATAATATAAACACTCATCCTTTTACTCGTGATCCCTCACCTCCTAAGTTGTGAGGTGATAATGGTTGAGGTAAGCTCAGTTGTGTTTTACTTTATTATCATAAGAAGTGAGTGAAAATTGTAAAACAATATTAGAATAATTAAAAGATATTAAAAAATTATAATTACTTACTATAATTAATTATTGGAACAATAAATGTGAACTTCTATGAAGAAAAATTATAATAGGGTCCAGTGATCTAATAAAATTTGATGTAAAGGCTAACAATTCCAAAATTTTGGATGGAATATCCTATTTCTAGACTTCATCACCATCATGACATAATTTTTATCATTGTGGAATGAAGTTATATACCTTATATATAAACCCTTATTTATTCCTCACATGTTACATCATTAAGGATCAAGGGATGGTTTTGGTGTGCCATTAATACATATTTCTCCTTCAAAATCAAAATATATTAAGGTTCATGAAATAACCGTCCAAATACTTCATATGTAACTTTATCTTCCTTTATATTTTTCAGTATCATTGTATACTAAAGTGGAAAATATTATTGTTTAATTATTAAGTAATTCTATATCAATATTAGTTCATAAATTCATATAACAATGGTCATATGATATAAAATGATCTTCTACATCTCCTTAAAGGGGTGTTGATATTTAAATCCAATATGACGTGGATACATCTATAATAGCACTATATGATTTCTGTGTTATATCCCATGAGACTTATCCCACATTAAGTTTTTACATTATTGGTATCCTCTTTCATAAGAATGAGTTCTCTTACTATATTATACGGTTCTCTCATAGTGTATAATGGTAACACAACTCGTTCTTCTCTACTCATCCTATAATGTTGACCCCTCAACTCATACATCATCCTGGAGAATTAAAAATTTTCATTTCCTAGAGATCATTTTACTACTTCAATGACTGGCTACATCCTTGGTGTGAACCTTATTCGTAGGAGGATTTTATGAAATTTTTGTTCTACTTTTACTTTTTAGCTACAAAATATTAAATAATTGCATAAAATCCTAAAATAATAAGTCTATCTTGGGTAATCATATATATCCTCTTTTGTGTCATGTTGTGGAGCAAGGTCCCTTCTTTTGGTGCAATATCTTCAAAATTACATTCATCCACACCATGACACCATTTTGTGGAATTATTTCCTTCTAGGTTTACTATTTCTACTTTTTTCCAAATAACTACAAAATGAAATAACATTTTATTGGAGTAATCACTCTACAGATACTCTAAAAACATCAAGGGAGGATCCAAATTCTTATTTAAGCTCTATCCTTCCATAAATAATTATAAATAAAAAACTTTATAGCATTATCTCATATAATCAATGAATAAAATGATAATAAGATATGCATCAATAATAGTTATCAAATTCCCCAGCAATTGAACATTTTTTTATCCTTGTGAAAAATATATTAACAATGATGCCAAATAAGTTCAATCCTTTAACTAAAGAAAAGCAGTAGAGAACATGTCAATAAAAAAAGTATTAGCCGAAAATTTTCAAATTCTAATATACTCATCCTCCCTAAGGAATCATATATCATTAATAAGATTATACTGCAATTATTATTATCATCCATAATTATTGTTCAACCATTCCTTAGACATCCTTACCCATACTGAGATATACCTATTTAACAAATGTCACTTTGAACACTCAAGAATAATGTAAAAATAGTGTTATTCTAATTATAAATTTCATGACTTCGATTTATAGGCTTGTATAATATCTCAGATCACATTATCAAAATCTAACCAGAAAAATAAAGAGGACATCCCAAAATGGATCAAATGTATTTAAGGCTATAAGTGGGTAGTTCATGATTTAATAATTAAAAACTAATTCTTTAAAAATGGGGATAAATTATTTAATTACCAATAAATATTATTTTTTTAATCCCAATGTAAAGGGGACCTACTTACCAACATCAAATTCATAATCTCCTATCAATCTATACATCTCTTAATGATTCCCATCATGAAATTTCAACAATAATGACACAATTTTTCTTCATATCTTTCATTAATTTTCCTTTGTTATAAAAGAAATTTTACCAGGATCAGTTATCACACCCATCATACCACCTTTTTCTGATTTTCTCTTGGAACTAATTCTAATAGTTATAATTATATCATAGATCATGTATGGGTGATCATTAAAATGTATATGATATGATCAATTATTTTGATTTATTTCCCAAAATAATATAGTAATCAAGTATTTAAAATATAAAATATCTTGGAATCAACTACCAAATCACTAATTACAAGTTTTCCACCTTATCTTACATGGTATTACCACATGGTATTTCCATGAATCACCAATCTCCCTTTTTAATCCCAAATGAAAAAATGAAAGTATTTGTACAAAATAATGTCTTGTATGAAGGATAATTTATCCTATAATTTGCATTACTTATCTGGAAAATTCATGGATATGAAAAGATTAAAATAGGGTTCGATATAGGTTAGGTCTAAGGTAAAAATGGTTAAAAAATATCATCAATCGCATTAGTGTGGTTTGAAAAAAAACTCATTTTTTTGAAAAATATCAAATAGAAAATGTGGATTTTAATGTTTGATTAGACTTCTCTTATGAAATAGGTTATAATAAATAACATGACAAAATAGTTTAAAAAACCTCTCAAGAATGTAATTTCAAAATAATAAAAATCACTCATAACATGAACATTATGTAATAGTAAAATAAACAAAAATTTACAAATTTTATTTTAGAGGCCAAAATAATTATATTATTTTATTTGATATCATATTAATAATTAAAAAGTAATTTATTTACAATAATTCTATATTATAATTTTTTCATCTGTTTAAATGTGTGTTCATAATTTTCCTAAAACAAGAGATGTATGTAAAAAATGTGTCTTATTCCATTTATTTCATGAAAAAATTCATATGTCTTCATGAATCCCACACCACACATATTTTAAAATACCATCTCTTCTATTTAAAATCATAGTGATATAGAAAAAAATAAATATTGTTTTAAATATATCATAGTAAATTATCAAAATTCAAAAAAGAATTAAAGACCTCCATGATTCATGTAATATTTTTTAGATTGATAACTGTATGGAATTTATTGTATGAAAATAGTATGCATTGATGGATTTTGGTGGATTTTATTTCCTAAAATTAAAACATTAAACTAGGTCACATGATAGTATAAAAATTTTATATTTATTTTGGTTAAGAATATATTGATGCAAAAAATATTATTTTATTGTTTTCATTCAACATGTTATATATATGATAGATAATGAACTCAAAAGAAATGTAAATATAATAAATTATAAAAAAATACAAGAATGTAAAATAAACGATCTATTTGGTTGATGTTTCGTTTCTGTATGAGATCTAGTTGGATGAAGTTTCGATCTAAATCAACCTAACCATGGTAGGTTTTTGTGTTATTTTCTAGATGTCAAATATTTATGTAAACCCTTTTTTTGAATCCATTTAGCATAGAATGACATGTGATTCTTTTCTTCCTCAATAGTATTCATCTATTCTCTGTTGATCATTATTTATTTTTTTGGATCAATTTGATGAGTATGCCAGATTTAAGAAATGATTCAGATTAATTTCACATTTTATCTGGTTGTTGACTCTGATTTTTATTTTTAGATTTAATCCACATTTCTATCACCCTTCAATTTTCATTTTCCACCATTTTAGACTATTTCTTTTGAAAAAATATATATAGATATATAAAATACTACTATCTATTTTATTGTTGTTGATTTTACACCTCCACTAAACTTATATAGATATCCACTATAATATAACACTATAAATAATTATTTTAGGTATTTAAATTATGTATGAACTAGATATATAAGAACCTATACCCTTATATGATAATCGTCCCTAAATATTAAACTCGATGTAAGAGAAGAGAGTTAGATAGGGGGATTTTTTGCAAGCTATAAAGTAGTAGAACAAGGTTTTCTTATTTTTTTTAAATGAAGTTAGGGAAAATATTTTTATAATATATTTAAATATATTTTTTATTTCACAATAAAACATGTTTCGGGTTTTAATTTTTTTCTTTTTGGGTTTATATTTAAGTAATTGAACTTCTTATTTTTCATGCATTTATTTCTTTTAATGATTTTTCATACAAAGCTGAATTGTTTAAAAACAATTTTTGTAAAATAGAATTTTTATTTTCATTATGAAAATAAAACATGCTCAAATGATTCAATTTGGTTCTCCATTTAATATTTAATGTAAAATTGTTTTATTGTTTTACTAATATTTATTTTCTATCTATCTAAAGAATTTTGAATTAAATATTTATGATTGTAAGGGGAAATTTGGTTAAATATTTAAAATAATTTCTGAATTTACAATTTTTATATGAAAAAATTTCTTTAATCAATTGGTATTTCCTAATGGTATTTTAAATTTTTTATAATGTTATGGGGGATCATTTTGATTTTTAAAATTGTTCTGCCAAAACAATTCATGAGATTTATATTCTTGAAATTATTTTTTTTTAAACCTTATTTTTTCTCCAATGTATATACATGGGATGTTATTCTATTTTCAAAATGGTTTTTTGTATAAAAATGATACAAATGTATGTGTAGATATACCACTTTTCATGTTAAATATCATGTTCGCCCATGTTTTTCTCTTCATAAAATTATTTTCTTGATTTTTCCAATTTAAGCGTAAGTGAAGTTATCGAATTTTCCAAAATTTATTCTTAAGATAAAATTTATTTATATTCAAACAATTACATGTGTATATATAAATTCATAAATAGATCGTTTAGTATGAAACAATTTTTTTAAAACAGGTATATATATGTATCTACATAAGTATTATTTTAGGATGAAATAGAAATGTAATCTCACATCAATAGATATATATATATATATAATATTATTTATATATGAATCAATTTGTGTAATACAAATTATTTTCTATATATATGTAAATAAATTAACTTATAAATATATTTTTCATTATTCATACCTAAACATATGTGTTTGGATATGAAATCATGTTTTAGTCCAATATATACAAAAAAACATGTATGTATATATATATATGTAAAACTATTATATACATATATATGTATATTTACACATTTCCTTTCATGAAAAGATACATTTATCATGAAACATCTATAACCAAGTAATTTAATTTTTCATGAAATGGATATCAAATCTCCTGATCATTAAGGAAACATTGTGGTCCATACGATATAAAATACAAGGTGTTATGTTATTAATTCTAATGAATCACAATTAGATATTATGTGAATGAAGGTGTGGAATCGGGATTGAAAGTTAACCCTTATAGTAATTTTGTCTAATCATGTTATGGGTACACATAGAATTATATAGCACTCCAATACATTGGGCAATGTTGAAATCTGATGTAATGTCATGTATGGTGTGAAAGAGATGTATCCCAAACACACTATGCTATTAGAGAGTGAACCTAATTCATCATGTGACTATTTACTTTATGTTATGTTATCTCATGAGTGAATTTTGACTTCATGTTATGATCCAAGGCACCTTCTATAACTATTTATGATTGTTTATGAGTTATCAAGAGAAATTTTTTTTATTTCATAAATGAATGATGATGATTTTTTAAACGGTTACATATGATGGATCCTATTTAGAAAGAAATATTATTATTTTAAAAATTACTCATCATTTTATAAATTCATAATTCTCATGTTGTATCTCAGGTTTTATATTTTCTGTGGAAGTAAAACAATAGATTGGTTTCCACATGTTTTTAAACCCCTTACTAATATTTTTGGCACTCACCCTTTTTTAAAAACCACTTTTCATTGGGAATAAGGAATCATAGAAGTGATTGAGTGGTCGATTCCCCTTTATGATGTTTTTCACAACCTGACCTAGTGGGGCCCAAAATGTAACCCCCCAATAGCACCTCCAAATGGCCAAGGGCTGGTGAATAGAATCGAGTAGACATATCACTAAAATGGGAGGCATTGCCAATATGCATGTACACATGCACACATATCCAAGCACACAAATGCTGAAATGTAAAAAACACTAAGGAAAGAAATGAATGCATACAAATAAACCAAACCAAATGAGTACAACAGATGTAGAGTGCAGAAAATAAACTTGTCCAGAATACAAGCCCACAAAAAACAAGAGTATGAAAAGTACAAAGTCTAACCTGTAAGAACAAAGTGGTACGGGGACTGCTGCTCATAGCCTTAGGAACACCTCATCCTATAAGGAACTTAGAAAGCTTGGTCCGGTCTTGGTCTTCCCTAGACTCTGTCAAAAGGACACTCTTCTGAAAAAGACAAGCCATGTGCAGGCAAATCCCATATAGTGGTGAGTATAACAATACACATTAGAGGACCCAAAAAACCACAATGCAACAAAAAATGGAAATAGTACAATCAGCTCTACACATTATATGTGTACCGAACATATAAAAAGTGAAACAACTCTGATATACTCAAAACCTGGACCCGTAGTAAAGAAGTATGTCATACAACCACATACTCCTCCTAGGGATTTAGTTCAAAGATTCTACAAAGCAATTTTCTGGGAGAACTCACTCAACGAGACTGATATCTATGATATTGTCTTTTCGAGAAGTACTAATAGTTGGGAAAATAAATGAGATATATATACCCTCATTCAAGGAGAACACACTCCTGAGTGGGGAGAGATCCTGATACATAGATTAGGATCACTGCTAGGGCCTTGGTGGATAACGCAACTCATCTTGATTCACCAACTAAGTAGAGGATCAGCATCCTGTATAAGTAGTCACGTTGATACCTGAATCTTTCTACAGTCAAGAATGGATAAGGAATATCGCTCATGAAATCATAAAGGGATACCTGGCTCTATCTAAGAAGGTCCTGCTAAAAATATCATACTCTTGTGGATGGAAATAATACCTAACCTTCAGGGGAACAAAAAATGGTGGTACTAACCCAATAAAACCGGTCCGGGATATAGTGTGAAAGAGCCTCAATCCATGTTCTAGGATATACAAAACGTGTGGAATGGTAACACGCTGTGTCTCTCGACTCAGGGTACTACCCATGTAAAATGTCTTGAGTCCTATAAACACACCATGTATAAAAGTAAGTACATGAAGTGTCGTATAGACCACACGCCGTGTCTGTGTAACCAGGGTTCCCTTCGGGTATGCGGTCGTGTGCTCGTACATGGTTTCAAACTATGTGTGATATCTCGTGTAACTAGTACATGGGTTAGATTGTGTAGATGTCCCGGTCCGTCTGTGTGGTGGAGTACACGACCGTGTACCCACCCCATGTCTGTGTATCCTCTGACACACATGCTGAGTCTGTGTAAGGAACCACATGTCGTGTGAAAATGGTCACACGATGTGTTAATGCTTCCTGTCGCCCAGAACACTAGACGCTACTCGGTGGCCCCCTCACGCCATGTCTCCCCGAAGGATCTTCGTTTTCGTCATCACATGATGCGCGAAAACCCTAGCCTCCACCACTGGTACCACATGGAATCTTCTTCAGGATACATGTTGTGTGATCTAGAAAAATTCCAGAAATGTGAACCTGTTCTGCCACACCTCGTTGTTTCTCTAATCTTTGATCTGATGGTATATTTTCCATGAAACTCAAATTTTATGGTTTCTTAGACATCCCTATGTCTTCTCAGTTGTTGTCAAACCTCCAATAGACCCTGAAAATGCGTATTGATCCACCCGCGTGAAGAATTCTCGAAGAAAGATATCTCCCAATCTGATCAAATTCGTCTTCTATCATTGTCATCTCACCTTCACTAGGTCTTCTTGATGTTGGATCTCAAATTTGGGATTGTTATGTTGAAAAATGGATGCAAAAATATCCATTGTTAGTAAACCGTCCAAGAACGTGATGAACGTGGTGTTAAAGAGGGAGGAAGAAATAAATAAAAAAGAGGAACGTACCTCCTCCATTGTTCATTATGGCATAAATTCACTCTCATTAGAAGGATTAAACTGAATTAATCAAAATATAATCTAACTATTATCACCAAATCAATTATTTAATCAAAACCCCAAAAAGAAATGAAAAATAATGCCCTCCCTAAAGAAAAAGTGATCTGCGGATCAACATATTCATGGGTTGATCTGTGTTCATAGTTTATTTAAATAACGGGGAAGAACTAAATCAAAATAAAAAACCCTACATTCATTCAGTTGATGAATGATTTCCGCCTCACATTCATTGGAGAGGTTCATTGAATCCGAGATGTGTCGATCGATTGTTTCATCATCATCCACCAATGGGTTCTCCTCTAAAGCTCCAATGTCAATTCTCAATTCACAGGGTTATGTGACTAACCATGTGAGATTTTTCATAAGAAGATATTTAAAGGGAAGGAATTAGGTTTATGCGTAAAAAGGAAATATTTGAAATAAATTAATTTCCAATTTATTTTATTTCCTTAAAAAAAATCCGAAAAACTAACCTGTGCTGGTCGATGTTAGGACATACATAATGTGAATTCATTTCTCTGAACGTTATGGTGCCCTCGGATTTCTGATCGGGGTATTCTTTTAAAATTTATTCCACTTTTTTAGGAAAACTGCTTATGGACACTATTTAAAAGTTCCATTTATTTCATACATTTATTCCGGGCACTCCGGGACTCATAATCGCACTCTGTAAAAAATCATAATCTTGAAATAATCCAATAAATTATTTAAAAATAATAAAAAGATAATTCGAGTCATTACATTCTCCCCACCTTATGGATTTCCGTCCTCAAAAAGATAAAGCATAAGGATACTGAAAGAAATGTTAGTATTTTGCACGAATGTGAGCATTCGGATCCCATGTGCTCTCTTGAAGATTCTCGTGCTGCCACCAGATGCACACCAAGGGAATCAATTACCCATGAAGGATCATATCCTTTTGATCCTCGATCTCTATCGAGTACTCAACAAAGGTCGCTTCATCCACGATGTCCAGCTCTCCCCAGTTGATGATGAGTGATGGGTCATGCACGTACCTCCTCAGTTGTGACATGTGGAAGACATCATGTACCCAGTGCAACTACAACGGTGGAGCTAAGCGGTATTCCACATCACCAACACTGTGCAGTACCTAAAAAGCACTGATGATCCTCAAAGATAGCTTTTCACCCCGGGAAAATATTTGTATTCCTAGTTGAGTCGAGACCCAAAGGAAGTCATGGTCTCCCTCATCAAACTCTAGAGGTCTCTGTAGTCTGTCAGCATAAGAATTGTGTTGTCTCTATGTAGTCTTATTCTAGTCCTTGATGATCTGCACCTTCTCGAAGGTATCTCACACTAACATTGGACCCATTAGTGATGACTCTCTAGGGTCGGTCCTGAAAAGTTGTGATCGTAAAGGTCTCCCATATAAATCCATGAATTATGCCATACCAATGGTGGAGTCATATATGTTGTTGTATGAAAACTCCACCGGTGGTAGGTGGTCCTCCCAAATATGAACAAACTCCAAGATACAAGTTTGCAAGATATCCTCTAGAAACTGAATTGTTCTCTCAGTATGACTATCTGTCTGGGGATGGAATGATGTGCTCAAGCGTATATGAGTCCTGAAAGCCTCCTGTAATCCCTTCTAAAACTGAGATGTGAAGTGGGAATCTCGATCAGAGACTATTGTCAAATGGACTCCATGATTCTGAACTATCTTCTACACGTAGAGGCATCCCATTCTCTCTATAGAACACTACTCTCTGATAGCTAGGAGGTGGGCAGACATGGTGAGTTGGTTAACGATCACCCAGATGGAATCATGCCCCTTGGACATTTTTGGAAAGCTCTTCACCAAGTCTATTGATATTCTATCCCACTTCTACTCTGGAACTTCTAGGGGGTGACCTAACCCTACTTTAACCTAGTGCTCATCCTTCACTTACTGGCTGGTAAGGCACCGAGAAACGAACTCTGCTACTACCTTTTTCCTGCCTAACCTCTAGAAATGTCATTGGAGATCCTAGTATATCTTCTCCATTCTAAGGTGTGCCGCCAAGGGGGATGTATGAAACACCCTTAGGGCCTCCTCCTGGAATTCCACTAGTTCAACTGTGCATCCCTTGAAAATAACTATGTGATCCCCACCATGCGAATTTCTATCAGGAGCATGACCTATGGATAATTAAGCACGTAAAGTTTAGCAGTCGACATCTCCCAGTTGTGCCTCCCAAACTCATTGTATGAGTGGAGGGGTGACAACCATTTACTCAAGGTAACATGTATCATCCCTTTATATAAAGGGAAACTATAACAAGGCCAACTGCTCCATCACCTCATTCAATATTTGTGAACTCGATGTCCTACTGAGCGCATATTCCACAACATTCCCCTTACTAAGAGTACAGACGATCTCATTTTCATAGTCCTGGATGAACTCTCTCCATCACCTATTCTTCATATTCATGTCATTATTTGAGAATATGTATTTTAGGCTCTTGTGGTTAGATTAGATGTTAAACTACTCACCCATAAGGTATTTTTTCCACATCTTTAATGCAAAGACTACCAATGCAAACTCCAGATCATGGCACATATAGTTCTTCTCATGTGGTATAAGTTGGCGTGAACCATAAAAAAATCACTTCCTTTCTATAAATCAGTGCACATCTAATCCCGGTCCATGATTCATCGTAGAAAACAATATACATGACACCCTCCATTGGAAATCATGATATTGGGGTGCTTGTCAAACTATGTACCAACTGTTCGAAAGCCTGCTGGAACTTCTCTATCAATATGAAGGGTTTCCCCTTCCTATTTAAGGTTGTCATTAATGCTGATATCTGGGAGAAATCAGGAATGAATCTCCAGTAATATCCTTCCAACCCAAGAAAGCCTCACACCATTTTTGGGCACTGGGGTGGCTCCAACGACTACACTACCTCCACCTTGGATGGGTCCATAGCTACACCATCTTCTAAGATGACATGTCCTAGAATGTGGACCTCCTGAATCTAGAACTGGAACTTTGAGAGCTTCCCATAAAGCTAGTGATCTCAGAGTACATCTAGAACGATCCGCAAGTATCTCGTGTGCTCCTCCTCTGACCCTAAGTACACAATGATTCCATTGATAAAGAACACTACAAACCGGTCTAATTAAGGATGAAATATCTGGTTTATAAGTCCCATAAAAACTACATGGGCATTCATCATGCCAAAAGGCATCACCATGTACTCATAGTGATCGTAGAAGAATCTAAAATCCCTCTTCAGTATATCCTTATCTCGTACTCGTAACTTGTGTTATCCTGACCGAAGGTCAACCTTCACGAACTAATGTTACCCTCTCAGCTAATTTAAGAGGTCATCGATCATTAGTAGTGGATACTTGTTCTTCACCATTACCTAATTCAGGAACCTGTAATCCATGCAAAACCTCAAAATCCCATATGCCGTCTTGGAAAACAAAACGGGGGCTACCCAAGGTGAAACACTAGGCCTTACAATACCCTTGCTCTGCAAATCCTCCAACTGCACCATCATCTCACAAATATCTGAATGATCCATATGATATGTTTGTGAGGAAATTGGTGTCATCTTTAGGTGTAATTAGACGAAGAAGTTGATCTCCCGGTGGGGAGGTTGTCCTAGAACATCCTCAGTAAATACATCCTCGTACTCTGCCACTACTACTGGGATGTTGAAGCTCACAACATCTTATGCACCGTGGGTAAGGCTAGCCTACTCATGATTGATTGGTTACACCCTCCTCTATATGAGCTCATTCTGTACTGCATGGGTCTCCATTTCACTGAAAAAGAAAAACCTCGTCCCATCAATGTGGACACACCACACTCTTCACCTAAAGCAGTCAATCTGGGCATGGACCAATGTTAACCAATCCATACCACAAATGACGTGGTAAGGCCTCAACGCAGCCATCATGAAGTTCCAACAGAAACTATATCCTCCATGGTTATGATCATGCTATCTTCAAAGGTGTGTGATCATCAAGTCTCCTCCCATAGGTGTCTCCAAGCATAAGGGTCGATTCAATGGCTCTACCAGAATCTCAATGTTTCACACAATACATGTGGTGAGGAAGTAATTACTGAAACCTGAGTCTATACGTTTGGAAGCTAAGGTAGTGAAGACACATATCATACCTCATATCATCCCTAGAGTCCATGGGTCATATGCCTCGACCGCATGAAGTTGACCCCACCCCAATCCTTGTGCTCCATGGGCCTGGTGTGGACCTCTTGGGGGTGGTGGTGGAAGTATATTGAAGCACCTTCCACCACCTACAGCTCGCCCTGCTTCTCTGCCATGTCTACCACCTTGAGGGTATGCCTGCTCAAATCTTTGCCTATGCCTTGGTGGACCATCCACCACCTCCATGTCAGCAGCTTGATGGGTCGTACTGTCTATAGTGATATGTCCCCTACTGTCACACGAGTAGCATCGCCTATCCCTAGGATGACTGGATCCAGCCTTAGTTTCATGGACTTTATAACCCCTATCCTAGATCCTCTTGTAATCTCTCCCACATTCTGAACCATGTTCATGATGTTGACACCCTGCTGTCAAGGTCTCTTCCCCTATCTGCCTACTACTGACAACTCTCGCCTATCTCTACTCTGCCAAGAATCTCTCAATCACCAAGGTCTTCTTGATCACTCCATCATAAGATGAAAATCATATATGAATGAAACTGACTCGGGTGTCCCATTTTAGACTTCGCTCGAAGTTAGGGGATCTAATGTACTAATCCCTAGCCATATCCATCGAGTACCTGGCGAGGTTGGTGAACCTCGATTAATAGTCATCCACCGTCAAACTACCATGTTGTAGATGAAGAAGCTCCTAGATACACACTAATCTTATTGTAACCATCGATAACTCCTCGCTAAAGAGTCACTCAAACTCCTTCAATGAAAGAGTCTCCTCGTTTTGAGTATGTGTTGTCAGACTCCACCATCATCCCACTAAACCCTGAAGAAGGCCATCTCCTATGATCACTATCTGGTCTATTGGTGTCCTCAAAAGACAGAAAACTCTAGTCACCACCTCAAGCTAGTACTTCGAAGCCTAAGGGTTGGGCTCACCTTGTAAACTTATGGGTCTCTATCTATGGAACTCATGGAGTACGCTCATCCTATACCCCTCGTATGTCAATACTGTAGGCACCACAGGATGCTCCACTGGTGGTGGTATAGCACGTTCACCACCTAGAGGTAACACATAGGGAACTATTACTTATATTGAAGCCTCATCACTAAGGGGTTCATCCCCATGATCACGCTGGTGAATCCTAGTGAGTATCTGTCACTGATGCATCCTGTAAGGAAACAAGATGTACCATGGTTAATGAGTATATCTGGATAGCTGACACAATGGAATGGAAAAATAAACAACCTATTCATATATGATGCATGTATAATTATTTTACTTCCCCGCAACTAGTGTTTTTGTGTACCAAGGAATATGCTAGTTTATCAGAGTACTAGTGTGTGGATACGTCAGTTGCTCGCACCAACACTGGAGTCTCTGTCCTGAATGTCGATCTCGAAAAAATTAGCACTGTTTCACCCCAACCAATCTCACAGACTCCTAGTCCTAAGGTATAAATGACCACCTTTGATACAACTATGTCACAACCCATCCTAGTGGGGCCTATGCTCCTACTCCCCAAGACCACCTCCAAAAGGCCAGGGGATGGTGACTAGCACCAAGTAGGCATATCAATAACTTTGGAGGCATTTCCTAAGTACCTATAAACACACACATATCTCTAATCCCAAAAATATTAAAATGTAGAAACCACTATGGAAAAAAATGCAGGAATACAACTAACCCCAACCAACAGAGTACAACTGATGTAGAGTGAAGAATACAAAACTAGGCCAGAATACAAACCCACTAAAAACAAAATTCTGAAAACTACAAAGACCAACATGTAAGCATAAAGAGGTGTCTGGACTGCTGGTCGTAGTCTTAGGAAGACATCATCCTGTAGGGAACTCATAAATCATGGTCCGGTCTTGGTCCTCCCTAAACTCCGTCAAAAGGTCACTTGTCTTCACAAGACATGACAGGTTTGGGAAATGAATGTGCAAGGGTGAGTATAAAAATACTCAGTAGAGGTCCTCAAAAACAAAAAATCAACACACAAAGAAAAAGGTAGAATCTTCTCTACATAGTAAATGTATATTGGACATATAACAAGAGAGACACCTAAAAATATACTCAAAACCCAGACATGTAGTCTAGAGACGAGTCACGCAACTGCATACCCCCTATAGGGATTCAGTTCAAAGATTCCATGAACCACTCATTCGAGAGAAATCACTCCATGAGTCTGCTATCTCTGATGTCATCCATCCAAGAAGTACTGATCATCATGAAAATTCATGAGTGATAGATAAACTCATTCTGGGAGAACACACTTCTGAGTGGGGAGAGATCACGATACACATATGAGTATCACTTCCAAGTCCTTGGTTGATACCGAGACTCATCCAGATTCACCTGCTATGTAGAGGATCATCATCATGTAGGAGTAGTCACATCGATACCTGGATCTACGTAAGGTCAAGAATGGATAAAGGATCTAGTTCTGGGCCTCTTAGAGGGATACCTGACTCTATCTCAGAAATTCATACTAATGATATCATACTAATGTGGATGGAAATGATACCTGATGTAGCACCCCCGATATTATATGGTATATTTCTCTTAAATACACTGTACTCATTAGATAGTCCATATTTCATGAATCACTGGGCCTATATGGAACAAAACATGGTTACTTATAGGAGATTTCCATAACCTAGCCATTAAACTTAAATTTATCAGCTCTGTGATTTGAATTTTAAAAATATGACATACACGGTTGTGTTCAAGATGATATTTAGAGTCATATAGAATTAACTTAATTTTTGGTAAATAGTATCCTACACTTATGAATAGTAACATAACCTTATGAATATTAACATACACTTATGAGTATTAATATTACTCTTATGAATGTTTTCTATATCCTTGAGTGTATAAATAAATTTAGTCACCTTAAAAATGAAGATGAATATTTTAAGTGTTCATATATTTCGATTTAATAATGATTTAACAAAATAATTATTTAATCATAATTATAAAATAATTTTTGAAAATATGGACATCATTTTTTGTGTTCCACACGTCGATAAATGGATAGGGTGAATTTTTGGGATTTTTCTGAAATACCTGAATTTTTTGATGAATAGTAAAATCCGATAATTCACAATGAATGCTAAATAATGGATTAATTGAGTCATTGATTATGATCTGCTGATGTAAGCCCAATTTATTATAATTCACATGACTATATTACTATTCTTGGTCATGCAATACTCTCTATTGGTTGTCTTGAGAGGAAATAATAAATTAATGATTATAATATTAAGAAAACTCCACTCCTCTCCACTATATAAACCACCTCTTACCCCCTCTTCCTCCCACACCACTCATGCTTCAAGACATGATTAAATTCAGAAAAATACTCTTCCCAAGCACAATCCCCACGTCCAAGACTTTATGGTCTCACCAAAAGTCCAAAAACAAAGGCCTTGAGGAGATTCTCAAGGAGAAGTACTCAAGAGGTGAACCATCCTTCTCTTTTCTTTTAATTTATTTTACAAAGATCCATTATTTTTTTCTCCATTCTCACTTCCTCTCATCCAAATTCCATGATAATTCCATTACTTTACATGTACATTATTTTTATTGTGTTAATTTAATATTTCATCATAATCTATCTTTTCCCCTCCTTTTATACAATAAATGCAAACAACGTCTGAGATGTGTAAATTTATCACACTCAAAGAAGATGGGTCTTCAATTTGCATTAATATCTTCAATAATGTTCATGAAACCTTTAAAATGGTTGATACAGGTCATAATATATATTTATTTTATCTTTATTAGTGTTCTGGAATCTTTACACGCTCATAATATGGAATAATAATGCAAAACAAGTTTATTATGCACAAAACCGCCAAGCCAAATCCAAGTGTTTATTTTTAACTAATCGAATGATTCATTATCATGTAATATAACCAGAAATATTATAAGATCATTTATATCTCTTTAATGTCACTAATTATTTATATTAACAAATCTGTATGTTTAATCATATTTCAAAAAATCTTCCATACATGAATACAAGTAAACAAATCATGAAACCAAGTAAGAAAATGCTTCCAAAACAATAAAATTGAATCTCTTAAACCCATAACAAATGCCATTAATGAACTTAATAAGGTTATACCATATCAAAATAATGTTGATGGGGTTCTGTACTTATTTATTAATTAATCTAAATTTGATTATTCAGTTCTTTAATAAAAAGTCAAGAACATCTTCAAGCATAAGGTAAGGGATCATCTCTCTCACTTTTTTAAATGATTCTCTCCTATGTTGTGCCCTTTTATTTTTAATTCCAAATTATGGGGTATGTTTTATCACCTCCCGCATACATCCCTTATGACATAGAAATAATTAATACCCCTTTACATATAATTAATCCCATGAAATAACACTCATTACCATGTCGAAATGTTTTTATGGAGTTTCTCATCTCGCTTTCCTTTCTGTGAGATTTACATTGTTCACCACTTATTTATTGTATGTGGTATATGGGTACTTCCATTTGATATATATTATAATTATTACCTTTATATTCATGTTATTCTATGATACATTTGGTGGTTATTAACATTTGGTCAGTGGACTTAATTGATTACAACGTGGTAATGAGCTTGGTCTCAATTTTCACATTGTTGTGACTTGCTTAGTATTGTGCACATACTCTTTCTTATGTGGTGTAACTACTACCCATTTTATATCACTTTTATTTTGAATTTATATTTATATTAAATATCCATAATCTCATATCATGGAAATTTTAGTTATCTAAACTGTATACCATTTTACATCCTGTGTTTATTTGGAAAGTTATTTTAATTGTGGAAATATTTATGAATTTGTATACTCTACTCTATACAGATATTTAAATGGAATATTTCTGTTGTAATGAATCAATTTATAAATAATTATTTTGATGTAGAGGTTGGTGGGTCCCACTAAATACCCTCAATGCATCGGCAGGTCTCATGAGACAATTCAGTTGGCAATAAACATTTTGAGTTTGTTTCCAAAAAATTAGACGGGTTTCTAAACATATAACTAAACTATTTTTATTGGTATTATGGTTTCATGTGCCAGATACATGACTTAGAATTAATAACAATTTTATTTTTTCATTATCAGATATTACTATCCAGGTGTTTTTCACTATTACAAAACCTATGGATGCAGGTTCATTCTAATTTTATTAATGGTGTGAGTTTTTCATTTATTCACCATGCCATGTTGATTATGTCAGATTGATTATTATTCAATTATTACTGTATTCATTCTTCTGAAATTTGTAACCCTTACTATGAGTTTGAGCCCTCCCTTTCATTGTTTACCTTCAATACATGATGTAGAAGTGATTTTTTATTGAGTTCATGTGGTTGCAGTTTTTTGTTTGTGTTATGTATTGTATTTTGTATCCTTTTCCAATGTAATTTGAGTTTCACATATGTATCTAGTTTTTCATGACTACTATACTAATATTTTCTTTGGTGTTTTCATTCCTTATATCCATTCCAATATCACAAGTAAAGCACAGGACCCATCCTAGTGGGGGCGGGGTGTTACAGTTGGTATCAAAGGATGTTTAGTAGAAAACATAGTAACTAGATTTAGAAAACATAAATTAGGGAAGAGTATCTACGATAAGCCTTTGAGGATAAACATACAAGAACTTCATTGTATTTTAGTAAAAAATAGATAATGTGGATCTTTCAAGAAATAAATTTCTGTCTAGATATGAGCATGTAGAGGCGGATCTGGCACAGATGTATCTAGGGGTAAAACCTGAAAACACCTCTTTGAGCTAGACTGAAATGGGAATTAGTACATGATAATGGGCCTTGTTGTACTCTTGGTTACGATACTCCCATAGGATATTATTAGGATAATTCATATTCTATTTATGAGCCATTATGAAGGATTGAAATGTAAATTATTCCTCAATAAAACCTTTTTTTCTAATTATGGGATTAGCCATGTGTAGGATCCTGAACTATGCTATGTATTTTGTTAAGTTGTGATTATACATTATTATTGATACCCTAATCTTGTGTGTGTCATTATTTAAAAATGGTGTGTAATGGAAGAAGGGGAATCAATACTCGTGGGGAATGTAGATATCTCCCCACTAAACAAGTCAACATAGTCAATGTTGGAGCAGATCAGATCTTGACCATATTGGGAAAACATACTCGAGTTGTAATGAATAACCATTCCACACCTGTATTGGATTGTTTCACATGGTAGAATCCCCCATATTTGAGCGGGACTACTAATCCAGTGGTTTCCAAATAATGGATCTAGTACCTTGAGAAGATATTCATGGTGTTAAGATGCAATGAAAATGAAATGGTAGTACCAGAAGTATATTTTCTCAAGTGCGACACTGATCAACGGTGGTACCTGGTTCAAAATACCATATAGGAAGAATAAATAGAGGATATGGAATGGAGGAATTTTAAGGAAATATTCTTCGAAAAATATTTACCTCGTGACCAACGAACTGAAATGAAGAGTAAATTTATTGGCTTAAAACAAATGGAAGAAGACAGTGTTGTAGTGTATAAGGATATCCTCACAAGGCTATCTAGGTATTCCATAGATTATGTACGTGACTCGACAGAAAAGATTGCATATTTCTTTGAAGGTATTAATCCAGGTCATCGAAGGGCACTGGCTTCTCACTAATTTTCATCATTTGATGAAATTGTATCATGTGCCATCAGAACATAGAAGGAATTTTCTAGATCAATTATTTTCAAAGGAAACCAAGATAATAAGTGGTACTCTACTAACAATGGAAAAGGAGAGGGACCAAAGAAGAGAAAGGGAACAAAGTTATTCCCATTATGTGAGAACTGTCGAAAAAATCATCTCGGGAAATACTTGAAAGTCAATGTAGTCTACAATAACTATTGAGAAAAGGGTAATCGATCTGATGAATGAAAGGGGAAGAAACAATTCAATGATATTCAATGCTACAATTTTAGAGATATGGGACACTACGAAAATGAGTTTCCTAAGAACCAATTAAACATGACTCAGAAAAGGCCAAGAGAGAAAGGGATATCTTCAACAATTAAAACTACAGAGGTTGAAGTTCTTAATGATGTTTTGGAAGGTACTTTAATTGTTTCCTCAAACATAGCCAACACATTATTTGATTCTAATCATCACATTAATTCATATCTTCTCAGTTTTACATGAAAATTAGATATGTCCAATTTGATTTAATAAAGGAGTTGTCAGTCAAAACTCCCGAGGGATGTATCATTGGAACAATGGTATGTCGACTACTCCCCCTCTAGACACCAAAACATGATTTAGCTACCATCCTCGTCATCATACCAATGACTGATGGTGATATAATTATTGGTATGAATTGGTTTCAAATTATGATGTGAAGATTTATTGTAAAAAGAAGGAAGATGAAATTTTTGAAAATGGTGTATAATCCCTTGCCTTTAGGGTAGAATCTTCACCATGTGATTCTTATCTAGAACCACCCCCAATGGCTCAACTGAATTCAATACTTGGAGAGGAAGATAAACCAATATCTATGGGAGAGGAAAGAAATATTCAAATTGAAGATGTAAACATAGTTCAAGAGAACTTTGATTCATTTTCAGAGGATTTTCCTGGACATCTTCCAGATCATGGAGTTGAGTTCTCGATTGATTAAATTCTAGGTGGAAGACCTATATCAATGACTCCCTATAGAATGTCCACTTATGAATTAGTATAGATAGAGAATCAACTAGAAGAATTGATTGAACAATGATTTATTTGACCGAGTGTTTCTCCATGGGGAGCCCATGTCCTCATTGCCAAGAATAAAGATGGATCCATGAGGCTTTGCATTGATTACAAGGAAATAAATGCTATTAAAATAAATAATTAGTATCCCTTTCCGCAGATTGATGATTTATTTGATCAACTTCATGGATCTCAATAAATTTTGAAAATTGACCTTCGATCTGGATATCATCAGTTGCACGTGAGGAAGGAAGATATTCCTAAGACAGCCTTTTGATCCAGGTATGGGTATTATGAGTTTACAGTGATGCCTTTTGGACTAAAAAATGCAACCTATATTTTCATGAATTTAATGAATAGAGTTTTCATGAAATATCTTGATAAATTTTTGTGGTATTCATCAATGATATCCTTGAATACTCAAAAATCTATTAAGACCATGAGAATCACTTGCAGATTATTCTAAGAACTCTTAGAATAAATAAATTATATGGTAAGTTTACCAAGTGTGAATTATTGCATCAACTGGCTGATTTTCTTGGACATATTGTATCTAAGGATGGAATCATAGTTGACCCTACAATGACAAAGGCAATCCAATAATGGACCACACCAACAAAAATAACCAATGTAAGAATTTTTATTTGATTATCAGGGTACTATAGGAATTTCATTTAAAAATTTGACTGACTGGCTAACCTACTAACCAAGCTCACACATAATGGAGATATGTTTGTGTGGACAAAACATTGTACAGAATGCTTTAATGGTTTGAAAAGAATATTGGTCAATGCTCCAATTTTGACTCTTCTATCTGCAAGTGGTGGATTTGTAATATACAGTGATGAATCAAAGAATGGACTTGTTTGTGCCCTTATGAGAAATGTTAAAGCTATTTCTTATTCATCAAGACAGTTGATGACTCGTGAAATTGTTTTTCCGAATCATGATCTTGAGTTAGCAGTCGTAATCTTTTCTTTGAAAATATGGAGGCATTATCTCTACGGAGAGATATGTGTGATTTATACAAACCACAAGAGTTTGAAATACATTTCCATTCAAAAAAAACTCAACATGTGGAAAATGAGATGTCTTGAGTTACTCAAATATTATGATTGTTCAATACACTACCACTCGGGAAAGGTGAATAAGGTGGAAGATTCATTAAGCAGGAACGATCATGGGCTTTTGACTCAAATGAGGATAGAGAGAGATCCTATATTTTGGATCTACTAAATATGGATATGAGAATTGTTAAGGAAAGGGAAACATAATTCCTCTTTCAAATTATTGTTAAACCATATTTATTAGATAAGATAAAAATATCTCAATCTGATGATGAGAATATACACAAGAAAATTAATGTTGTCAAGGATGGGAGACTGGCTAACTTCATGTATGAAAAAGGAGTTCTCAAATTTTGGAAGAGGATATGTGTTCCATCAGTACCTGGGCTAAAACTGGAACTATTAGATGATGCTCATAGCTCAAATTTCTCTATACACCCGGGTAGCACCAAGATGTATAGAGATATGAAGGAATATTTTTGTTGGGATAAGATGAAGTGGGAAATTGCTAACTATGTGTCAGGATGTCTAGTTTGTCAACAAGTGAAGGAAGAGAGACAACATCCCAAAGGAGTCATTCAACCTCTACCTATTCCTATGTGTAAGTGGGATAACATTACAAGGGATTTTTTCACTGGACTACCAAGGACACCTAAAAGGAATGATTCATATGGGTAATTTTTGATCATCTCACAAAATAAGAACATTTCCTTCCAATAAGAGAGGATTTTCCACTAGATCTCTTAGAAAGACTTTATATTATTGAAGTTGTAAGAATTCATTTTGTACCTATATCGATTGTATCTGATCGAGATCCCCGGTTTACATCAAAATTCTGGAAAAGTCTCCAAGGTATGTGGGATCAATACTTTCCTTTGGTGGAATTTTACTACAACAATATTTTCTATTCTAGTATTAAAATGGTTCCATATAAAGAATTATATTGAAAGGGATTTTGAACTCCAACTTGCTGGGACGAAGTTGGTGAGAGGAAACTTATAGGCCCATAACTTATTGAAGAGACTACGACAATGGTGATGAAAATATAATCCCATATTAAAGAATCCCAAAATAGGCAGAAGAGTTATGATGACAACCAGAGAAATGATTTGGAATTCTAAGAGTGAGATCATGTATTTCTTAAAGTATCTCCATGGAAGGGTGTCTTAAGGTTCAGTAAGAAAGGGAAACTGAGCCCCAGGTACATCAGACCATTTGAAATTCTGGAAAGAATCGGAGCTATAGCATACCGTCTAGTGATGTCTCCAAATCTCTCCAAAGTTCATGATGTGTTCCACATGTCATTATTAATTAAATACATGGCAGACCCAACACATGTACTCACATATTTAGAAATTGAAGTAGAACCTGATTTGTCATACTGTGAAAATCCTATCGGGAATCTTGGCACAAGGGAGCAGGTGTTGAGAAATCGGATAACTCATCTAGTAAAGGTTCTTTGGAGAAACCATAATATAGAGGAAGAAACATGGGAACCAGATGATGTTTTGAAAAAGAACAACCCACATCTTTGTGGTGGTATTTAAAAATAAAATTTCATGGGCAAAATTTCCGAAGTAGGGAATAATGTAGCACCCCAAACATTATATGGAATGTTTCTCTTAAATACCTTGTACTCATTATATAGACTATATATAATGATTCACTGAGCCTCTATGGAACAAAACATGGTCACTTATAGGAGATATTCATAACCTAGCCATTGAACTTAAATTTGTCAGCTCTTTGAATTGAAGTTTAGAAATCTGACTTATACAGTTCTGTTCAAGATGATATTTAGAGTCTGAGAGAATTATCTTAATTTTCAGTGAATAGTAACCTACCCTTATGAATAATAACATACCCTTATGAATAGTAACGTACCCTTGTGAATAGTAGAATGACTCTTATGAATGGTCTCTATACCCTTGAGTTTATCAATGAATTTAGACACCATAAAAATGAAGATGAATATTTTATGTGTTTGTATTTTTCGATTAAATAATGATTTAATTAAATAATTAATTATTCATATTTAGAAAAATATTTTTTAAAAATTGACTTCATTTTTTGATTCTATACATCAACAAATGGTTAGGGTTAATTTTTGGGATTTTTCTAAAATACATGAATTTTTTATTAATAGTAAAATCTGATAATTCACAATAAAAGCTAAATAATGGATTAATTGTGTAATTCCTGATGATCTACTGATGTAAGCCTAATTGATTTGGATTCACATGCCTATATTACTATTCATAGTCATGTAATATTCACTATTGGTTGTCTTGAGGGGAAATAATAAATTAATGATTACAATATTAAGAACACTCCTCTCCTCTCAACTACATAATCCACCCCTCACCCCCTCTTCCTCCTACACCACTCAAGCTTCAATACTTGCCTAAATTATTCCAAATAATCTTCCCAAGCCCTCTACCATTTTCCATGACCTTATGGTCTCATCAAAATTCCAAAAAAAAATGCCTTAATGATATTATCAAGGAGGAGTACTCAAGAGGTGAAATTTCCTTCTCTTTTCTTTCAATTGCTTTTACAAAGTTCCATTATTTTGTTCTCCCATCTCTCCTACCCTTATCAAAATTCCATGTAATTACAATACCTTAAATTTACTATTTTTTAACTATTCTAATGGAATATTTTATCACAATCTCTCTTTTCCCCTCCTTCTATACAATAAATGCTAACACCGTTTGAGATGTGTAAATTTATCACACTCAAGGAAGATGGGTTTGAAAATTTGAATAACGATCTTCAATAATGGTCATGAAACCATTTCAATAGTCGAACCAGGTAATAATATATATTTATTTTATCTTGATTAATGTTCTGGAATCTTTACACATTCATAATATGGAATAATAATACAAAACAAGTTTATTCTGCACAAAACCGCCAAGCCAAATCCAAGCATTTATTATTAACTCATCGAATGATTCATCCTCATGGAAGATAACCAGAATCAATATAAGATCATTAATATATATTTAATGGAACCAATAATTTATATTAACTATTCTGTATGTTTAATCATATTTCAAACAATCTTCCATACATGAATTCATGAAATAAATCATGAAACCAAGTAATAAAATGCTTCTAAAACAATAAAATTTAATCTATTAAACCCATAATAAAGGAAATTAATGAACGTAATAAGGTTATAAAATATCAAATAAATGTTTATGAGGTTCAATAATTATTAATTAATGAATCTAAATTTTATTATTCAGGTCTTTAATAACAAGTCAAGAACACCTTCAAGTATAAGGTAAGGGATCCTCTCTCTCACTTTTGTTCAAGAATATTCCCTATGTTGTGCCATTTTATCTTTAATTCATAATGATGGGGTATGTTTTCATACCTCCCACATAATTCTCTTGTGACATTTAAATAATGAATACCCCTTTACCTCTCATTATGCCTTCACAATAACACACATTACCATGCCGAAATGTTTTTAAGGGGTTTCTCATCTCGCTTTCATTTCTGTGAGATTTTCATTGTTCACCACTTATTTCTTTTCTATGGTATTTTTTTACTAAAATTTGATATAAATTATCATGTTTCATTTTATATTCATGGTATCCTGGGATTCATTTGGTGGTTATTATCTTTTGGTCATACGACTTAATTGGTTACAACGTGGTAATGAGCTTGGTCTCAATTTTCACTTCTTTGTGACTTGCTTAGTATTGTGAACCTACTCTTTCTTATGTGGTATACGTACCTCCCATTTGAGATCATGTTTCATTTGAAATTATATTTATAATAATTATCCATAATATCATATCATGTATATGTTTTTTTGTCTAAAATTTATACCATTTTACATAAGGTGTTTATTTGGAAAGTTATTTTAATTGTGGAAATACTGATGAATCAGTATACTCTACTCTATACGGATATTGAAAAGGCATATTTCTATTTTATTGAATCAATGTATAAATAGTTATTTGGATTTAGAGGCAGTTGGGAGCCACTACAGCCCCTCGATGAATCGGTAGTTTTCATGAGACTATTTAGTTGGCGACAAACCCTTCGAGTTTGTTTCCAAAAAATCAGATGGGTTTCTGCCCATAGAAGTAAACCGTTTTTAACGATATTATGATTTCATGTTCCTGATACATGACGCCCAATTAATAATCATTATCTTTATTCATTATCAGTTATTATTATCCATGAGGATTTCACTATAACAAAAACCTATGGATGCAGGTTCATTCTCAGTTTATTAATGGCGTGAGATTTTTATTTATTCATTATTCCATATTGATTTTTTCAGATTGAATATGATTCACTTAATACTGTATTCATGATTCTACTATTTGTAAACCTTAGTGTTCATTTGATCTCACCCCTTAATTTTTTACCTTCATCAGTTGATGAAGAGGGGATCGTTTATTGAGTTCATGTGGTTGCAGTTTTTAGTTTTTGTTATATATTGTATTTTGTAACATTTTCCAATGTAATTTGTGTTTCACATATGTATCTTGTTTTTTCAAGACAACTAAACTGATCATTCCTTTGGGATTTCCATTCCCTTTAACAATTCCTATATCACATGTAATGCTCCGACTCCAGCCTAGTGGGGTCGGGGTGTTACACCTGACCATTATGGAATGAAAAAGGGGGTGTACGAACCCAAACCAAACCTATACAATATATGGTGGACAGGAGGCTCAAGCCATATTGTAGGATATACACAGTGTGTTGAATGGTGACATGCTGTGTCTCTTAGCTTTGGGTACTACCCATGTAAAATGGCCCAAGTCAGAAGTATATGATATGTAGAAATGTAAGTACATGGTGTGTCGTAAGGACCACATGCCATGTATGAGTAACCAGGGTTCCTTCCATGTCCACGATCATGTGCCCGTACATGGTTTCAACCCATATAACTAGTACATGGTTTATCCCGTAAAACTATCTTGGTGTAGCCATGTGGTGGAGTACACAACTGTGTACCCACCCTGTGTCTGTGTATCCTCCAAGACACACACCGAGTTTGCGTAAGGACACACACACCATGTGAGAATAGTCACACGCCTTGTTAGTGCTTCTCATTGGCCAGAACTCCATCCGTTACTAGGTGGGGCCCACACCCCATGTCTCCCCAAAGGCACATCGTGTTCTTCATCGTGTGAGGCACATAATCCCTAGATGATGCCACCAGTACCACATGGTGTGTTCTTCGGGATATGTGTCGTGTGTTCTGGAAAAATTCTAGAAACGCAAACCTTCTCTGATGTGCCTCAATGTTTCTATGATCTTCAATCTGACAATTTATTTGTGATGAAACTCAAATGTTAAGGTTTCCCTGACATCCTTAAGTAGTCTCTGTTGTTTTTGGGCTTCTGATTGTCCCCGAAAACACGTATCGGTCCACTCGCGTGAAAAACACCTGGGGAAATGTCTCTCCCGATCTAAGTAGATTCATCATCCAACATCGTGGTCACACCTCCCCTAGGTCTCTACAATTCTAGATCTCTAATTTAGGATCAATGCGTTGTGAAACCGATGTGCAACGATCTGTTGTTCATAACCCCACAAAGAATGCATAGAACGCAGGGTTAAAAAGGGAGGAAGAAATCAATAAACAAAAGAGGAATGCACCTCCTCCATCATTCTTCATGGCATCAATTTACTCATGTTATAAGGATTAAACAAGATGAATCAAAATATAATCTAACAATTATCACAAAATCAACTATATAATCAAAACCCCAAAAAGAAACAGAAAATAACACCCTTCGGCGAGAACGATCGATCCGTAGATCAACATGTTCATGGTTTGATATGTGTTTGTCCTTTAATCGGATTAAAGGGTATAAATAAATCAAAATAACAACCCCTACCTCATTTTGGTTCAATATTGATCGTTGTGTTGAATTTTTTGGTGAGATTCTTCCAATCTGAGATGCATCGATCAATTGTGTCGTCGTCGTCTGCCAACTGGTTCTCTTCCAAAGCTCCAATGGAAATCCTAAATCTGTAGGGTTATGTGGATGACCCTGCAAACATTTCATAATAAGGTATTTATAGTGGAGTAATTAGGTCTTTGTGTAAAAAAGGAAACATTTAAAATAAATTAACTGCCAATTTATTTTATTTCCTTTTAAAAAAATCCCAAAACTATCTTTTGCAATCGACCCACACTCATCGATGTTAGGACCTACCTAAGGTAAAATCATTTCTCTTAATGAAATAGTGCCCTCAGTTTTTTTATATTGGTACTCACTTTAATGGTATTCCACGTTTTCAGGAAATCGCTCATGCATGCTATTTAAAAGTTCAATTTGATTTAAACATTTATTTCAGGCACTCTGGGCCTCGGAATCACATGCTGTCAAAAATCATGGTCTCAGAATAATTCCATATAATATGTAGATATAATACAAAGAAAATATGATTCATTATAGTGTTTATACCTTATAATCATTAGAATGGTTTTCTTTCCCTTGATTATTTTTAGAGTAGTAATTGGAATTCTTCAATATATCTGGACTCTCTAAAACAATAATACTTTGGGAACATGGGTTATTAAATAAAAAATTAATTATAATATATAAAAATATGGAATTGGTTTTGGGTTGGCATAGGGTCACCGTATGATTCGTAGATTGGTGAAGTTAGTTCCTAGGTTTTTTGGATTTTTTTGTTAGTGGATAGAATTAATTTGGGGGCATACCAATTTTATCTTCCATAGAGGAATAGAAAAATAGACAATTTCTTCCATGTGTCACAACTTTAGATGTATCACCCTGAGCCATATAATGGATCTACATTGATTATGTTGAATTTGAGACAGATGCATCATTTGAGAATCATTGGATACATGTTATTGATCACAGTGATAAACTGTTGTGGGAAGGATCATGCTAATTATTCAAGTATTGTGGAAATATTGATGTGTTAATGTGTAAATGTGGGAGAGATAAGTAGAAATGCAGGTTATTGGCCTGATATGTTTACCTCATATTCATAGAGATGCTTGGGAGTAGGGGTTGAGGACGTGATGTTATTAGGTAGGGATATTATAAGATCTCAACCTTTTTGAAGATGTATCACGCCCTTTTTTAGGTATTCTTTTAAAATTATTTTTGTATATATTTTCTTATTTTATTGGTTATTTCTAGTGGAATTTTGTAATTTTGGAAGAAAGAGTGGTACAACATGGTTATCGCATTGTTTTCCCAAATGGTGCACTTAGCCCAAGAAAACCATGTAATCCCAATGAGAGGGGAATTTCACAATTAGAAAATTGTTTTTCAAACAACGTCTCCACTTAGTAGAAATCATGCACTCCTAGGATGAGACAAATAGTAACAGAGAATGGTTTGGAAGACCATGAATCCCATCCTAGGAAATCATCTATGTGGATTTTAATTACCCTAAGATTTATAAATAAATTCATCCCATGGTATAAACCTCAAATTGACCTGGTATGAACTTGAACCAATTCCTCTAAATTTTTAAACTCTTGAGAGGGTTATAAGGCTCCTTGAACCTCATTATTAACGAATCAATGATCCAATTAAAGGATTATATCTCATCCAGTATGTGATTTCTTCCCCATTTGGATTCCTCTATCATCTGTCTCTCTTTATCGATCAAGATGAACAATTTATACTTTGCTAGAAATGGTTTAAATTTACCTTTTCTTGAATATTAATCAATTTTATCTTGATATTAAGTTTTGGTCTTAGATCTTCCATGACATAGTGATCTTGAATGTTTCTCGTCAATATGTGGATTCCTAGTTTAGCGTACGACAACAAAAAATCATGAGGTATGTTGTTTAAATATCAATTCATATAGACATGAATGATATTTCTGTGTATATAATTTTGTAATTCCAATTGCCACATTTGAAAAGTGAAGGAAAAATAATCATGGGGTATTTCTGCCCTCGGCTCCTGGTGACTCACACATGGCCTAGGTATCCATGTTCGGCGCCTCTACCCCTCCCCTGTCATTAGGGGAGGGGGTTGATCAGAAAATCCTTCTTCCACATCCCCTCTTTTTTTTATTCTTCTTTTCCTCCATTCATTGAAATATTCATTTACACTAAGGTCCCATACCTCCTCGATGGCTATCCACAGCTCGATCTTATGAAAACAAAATTTAGAGATTCTTCTATTGTTCACTCCTAGACATTGGTGTTTTGGTTCACTTTACTATGTACATTGTTCAAAGTCTTTGAGATAATTTTTTTAAAAAATTGGCGCTTTTGGAACACGCATCTGTCGGGCTACCGGACAAATGGCACAGCATTATTTGATTCTCCTCCTTAGAAGATGTGATCACCGAATGGTCTTGGGATTCTTGATCACGCACTGGCTATCACTTCCATCTACTGAAATGGTCCTTCAATATTTATATGAAGTGGCACACCCCGACAACGGCTTTGTGGGTACGCTTTCCTGATCTCCCCCTCCCCTTTTAGAACCCTTCTATCATCTGAATGCTCAGGAACATGGTAGGGTGATTTCTATGTTCGGATTTAAGAACTAGTTCAGTATTCCAACATACCTATCCATTTATCTATGTAGAATATGATGTGACAAGACCCCCAGTTGAATGGATTCAGATTTAGTTAGGAGAGGAATTTTGTTGGAAGTAACCAGTTATGTTTGAGACTTGGATGCACTTTTGTTCGTTGTGTTTCCAACTTCGGCACCTGTCCCATTCCTGCAGGCATGGAGGGAGGAAATGCATAGGGTTCATGGTGCATTGACCCTCCCCCAGGAAAGGATAGGATTGTGTATGGGTCTAGAAATGATGAAGTTGTTCTACAGGTAGGGTCTGACCGCACTGCCTCTCCATCTATCGGGATCCTATGTGCGGATGCTTCTGATCCGCAGAAGTCGTCTATGTTTTCTCAGGATAACCCAAGAGTCTCTGATATTACCTATCGACGGAAACATAATATAATAATGACAAGATAATATGAGTATGTTGTTGTGTTGTTGTGTGATAGTGGGGTTCGTGCCGAACATGACCATGAATGGGTTGGGAGGGACAAAAGGGAGGTCTGCTTGGATGCTTCTCAGGCATTGTAGATGGATCCTCTAAATCCTTCCAATGTTAATGAAGTGAATGAGTTTGTCTGTGGGGATGAGTACATTGGTGTGGATTCCATGTTTCTGGTATTTTCTGACATCTTAAGGCTTTTCTAATTCATGTGTCAATTATTTTCCTAGACTGGAGATCTAGACAAGTTACAGCAGGTCCTGCAAGCTAGAATTTTATATACTGAAAAATTAAATTATGGAGGACCATTTATTAATTCTCTTTAATATTTTACAGTGTTGGGAGTAGAGGATGGCCATGCTAGTGGGCATCCTAAAGATGTGGAGGTCACCCATAGAGAAAATCCCTTTATGGGAGGGTTTTTTTCTCAAGATGACATGGACGATGCATTGGATCCCACTACGTCCAAGGACCATTCCATTGTGTAATAATATCTTAGATCCTCTTCTCCAAAGGGAAAGAACACTACTGTGGATTCTAACGGATTCATTATGAAAAACTGGAGGGCGTGTCCTAGGAGGGATTACTCTCACCTACCTAGTCCTCATGTCACTATATCTTCAAGCAAGGGTAAGGTGCTTGAAAAGTATCCTACAAATGCAGGAATCATTCCCTTGAGAAATTGAAATGGTGACAAGAATTTGGTGGCTGTCACCTCCATTGAACCCATTCCCACAGGATATAAGGCTACTGGTCCATTCATCCCCTCGGGTGATAAGGTAATTGTGGATTTAGGACTGCAGTGTTAGACATGCCCCAATAAAGAAATTATTGACGAATCTCTAGACATTATGATGTCAAGGAATATCTAGGAGGTCATGCTCGATGATACATGGTATGTTATCATCCATTTATAGGATGATATATTAAAGAAATAGTTGTCATTAAACACATACAAATATGATTAGTTTAAGAGGTCTAAGAGAGCTGTTGAAGTGGAAACAAGCAGGATGCAGACAGAGTGGATTGAAAAACAAGATCGTATTTTGTAAAGAGGGTTTAATATAGGGAAGTTAAGCAAGGAAGAGTTCCAATAGACGTGGGAAAAGATAGATATTTGGTTCGATGACCTCATCAATGATGATTCAGAGTTCTAGGTAAATGTAGTTATCTGGAAACTACTTAGTAATAATGCATCTAATAGGCTTAAACATGATTTAAATAGTTCGTCTATCTCATTCGCTGTTTGATTCAACGTTTTCCTATATGGACATGGAATCTCACTTTCCCATAAAAGTGTTAGAAATAAAAAGAATTAATTTTCAGGTTTAATTTCCACATTTGGTAATTGAATCTTCAAATTGAATTAAATAAATAAATAAATAAATAAATAATGGGTTTATGGTGTTTGTAAAATAATGTGATTAGTGAATTACTTAAAGTTCTGATTATGGAATTAGTGTTTATGGAATTGATGGGTAATTACAATTAAAGGGATTTTTGGATTAACCTTGAATTGTTAAAGGATGTTATGAATAAATTTTGATCAATGGTTTAACAGTGAATTTTCCATGTTATTCCATGTGATTTATATAAAGAACCATGATATTTGGGATAAAATGAAATCATGCACCATGATGATAAAGTTTGATAAGATGTTTAATGATGATTAACCTTGATAAAAGTGATATTTATGAGATATTTTTAAAGAACCATGATTTTGAATATAAATGTCTGAGGAATATTCTTGATTTTATTCCAGAGCAGCACCTTCAGACGGCGTACGATTCCGAGCCCCGATGTGGCTGGAATTAAGTTTTCAGTGCGTTCAAACTGGGAACACCAAACAAATGGAATAAATCCTAAACGGTGATCCTAATGAGATGTTTGAGTCTGCATATGGGTCCGGAATGGGGTTTTTACCCTAGGAACGACATAAAACATGTCGGCGTGGGATGTTTGGACCCCTCTCTCGCTATCGGAACATGAAATAGATAAATTAAATAATTAATTTATTAGTTTAACGGCATAACTCAAGTATCTCTTAAATAGTGGCTCTGATTGGGAAACTGACGGCACTATTGGGTCCAGAATATGTCGTTTACCCTAGGAGTGGTGTATGTTTCACGGGCGCAGGCCATCTTTAAAAAATAGCCCCATGGGCGTTTTTTTAATTTGGCGGCCTCAGAAGTTATGTTTTATAACATTTGAACGGGGCCTCAGATTAAAATTTCGAGACAGTCGTTGTTCTCGGGTGGTGGTGTTTACCCTAGGAACGACCTAATTTTCATTGCGTTTGGGGATTCAGATTCAGATTTAATTTGGGATGAGTTTTTTTTAATTAAGGGATTAATTAATTTCTTTTATTTAACCCATCTCTCCCCCTTCTTCCTCCCCTTTCCACCCCTATAAGGAGCTCTCAAAGATGTACTCCTCCTCTCCTCCACCTCTCTGGTGAGGCATGACAGCTCCGGCGAGGCGCGACAGCTCCGGCGGATCATTGCGATGCGTCGGGCTACGCCCCTAGAGGTAGGATCGTGCGTTTCATTTTATTCTCCCCTCACCTACATTGAGTGCGATTAATCACGTCTATTTTCTATTTAATTTTTTATCAAAGAACATGAATGCGTAGTATACTTTATGATCTTTTCGACGCAGGTCACAGATTTGAATTCCTAGTCCCGAGCTGCCTGCAACGGTCCCGCAAAGTTTGCGTGTTTTCCAGTGGTTAGAGTTTTCCGGCCGGTTATGAGGGTTCCGGCGGTTTGACAGCAGCGTGAGGCGTCGTCTCCATGCAGTGAGGCCGAGAGCGGCGGAGCGGGCTCCCATCAGCAGAGGCAGCTGCGGGCATCAGAGGCTCAACGAGCAAGGGCACTGGCTGGGGACGGCGAGCGGGTTGCGGGAGCGCGGGCTAGCGGGGCGGCGGCGGTGGTCTGCAGGGGCTACAGACGAGAAACCAGGGCGAGGGGTCATTGCGGGTGAGGCCGGAAGAGGCGGCCGGGGCTTGCAGACGGCAAGGGCGAGGTCCAAGGCTGACCGGATTTTTCCGGTCAGTGCTCACGAGGGAAGACCGGGGTCTACGGACCCCAGCTGGCCGACAAGGACCCACACGCTGCGGGTCCTGTTGGGAGATGAAGGCCGGACTTAAGGCCGGTCTGGTTTAAAAAATGGTTTATAATAATAATAATATTATTATTAATGTTTTTATGAAAATTTATTTATATTGATAAATAATCTGCAGGGCGTCCATCTTGGGCACCGTCTGCGGCGACGCGACCCATAAATTGAGACGAATACATTGAGATGGTTTTGGGGGGTTTTAACTATAAGGCCCATACCTTAAACATTACTTAATCTTGAGATATTTCAAGAATAAACCTTGAGGATCTTTTCATGTTTAGAGTTTTAGAGAATTAGATCATAAAAAATGCATTAGATCCCACATTTAAACATGGTCTTTACAATAAAAGATAGTATTCTATTCTTCCCATCAACAGAAAAATATTTAAAACAAAACAGGGATTCTTTCTTGACACTTCCTTGACACTATCATCATATCATGTACCCTTCCCTTGACATTTGAAAAAAATTTCAAATACATGGGATGAGCATAAAAATCTCAGTAAGGGATATGAAAATATGGAAAGGAAACATGAGTACATGTATACATAAGAATCAATGAAATCATACTCTACTCATAAAACATAAGCACTTTAACATACCTCATCAAATCATAAATAATTCATAGAAATCATAAGACATAAAGGTAGCTTGAGGAATTCATAACATTATTACGTAGGGAGTAACCCTATTGGTTACGTTTGGAATACCCATCACAGTATATTCCCTAAATATCATTAAAGAAACCTTAACGTTTAACTCCTTAGCATTACCCAATGCATTGGAGAGCTATATCGGGCTCACCCGCCCTTAGTTTATCACGGAACCACCTATCTTCATAATAATGCCCAAGAATCATACCATAATGATATCACATAAAATATGCATAAAAGAAACATAACATTTCCACATTTCAATCACAATATATCAATACAACACATTGATATAAAAACATTATGAAAACCATTTTCAATACCAAAATAAATGAAAATTAAAACATGGTATTTATTTTTCTTTTAAAAATGGTATATCTTGTAGAGGAAGCCAAAACTCAAATAATGGTCACAGAGGTAGAGAAGTCACTGTCACCACATATGTATGAAAAAAACATTCCCTTTTTTCTTTTAGTAAAACGCTTCTTATAAAAAATATTCCTTTTGGATAAACATAAAAGTCAAAGGCGGCTTATACACCGTATAAAAGAAGGTTGTGTATAAAACAAAATATGCCTTAATGAAAGGAGATTGAGACAAAGTCCCATACCTCGGGTCCGACATGACTCGATTGTTCATTAACATCCTGAATAATAAACATGAGTTAATTTATACTTTCATAAGAACATTTTTCATGTTCATTATTCCTTTTATATAACTTATTACCATGTCATGAAAACTATGTAATTATTTAATTTAATAACGATCATTTTAACAATCATTGGTACTTGAGTAAAAAATAAACTCTTTATAATTACAAGTTGTGAATGTATCCATTATATCCAGAGTTATAATCATGATTTAGATATCATATATATCATAAATATCGAGTATATACATGCATTTATAATATTACATAATGTTTAGAGGTAAGAAATGAAATGCACCGTTCATGGAGACGGTAAGTCGTACGTACGCATGAACGCTACTTTCATTTCTATTTCGTATTTTATGGAATGAAATCATAATGATATAAAGGTATATTATAATTCCAGTATAATATCATATATAATATCATTAATTACATCCTTTATATGTCCCACATATGGCATTAACGAATCAAATCACTTTGAGGGGGCGGTAGTCCTCATTTCCTAAAATGAAGATATCGAATTTACCAATAATGGAAACCATAAAAGTATTCCATAAATGAAAAATACAGGAGCTTAAGTAAAACATAAACAAATTATATATCATATATAAATATAGTGACATCTTAATGGAAACCTTTGAATGTGTTAGAAGAATATTGAACAATCATCGTTTCGTGAGGCAGAAATTTTCCATCCACAGAAACATTATGTTCTTTAAACATTATATGTAGGTGTGTGTATGTGTTGCTTGAAATCTTCTTATAACAACATCCTAGTATATGTAAGATACTGGTTCTGTTACAAAATAAATGAATAAAAATATTTTATGGGGTTGGAGAAGCAAAATAAAATATAACAACACAAGAGAAAACACTACCTTTAAAACGGGTAACGCTTTTTGATTTGAGCTCAAAGGTATCCTTGGGAAAAATTCTGACCATTGTGAGGCTTCTAGGAGTAAAAGAGGGATGTGTAGAGACTAAATGGGTAGGGTTTGTCTGAGCCAATGTCTTTGGTGGTGTGGGTAAGTAGGTAGAGGTAGGGGCCTTTTATAAGAGGAGAGGAGGGGCACTCTTGGAATGTTAATAAAAGATACTTTGTTATAAAATGATTTTCGGATACAAAAGGTCCCACAATTATAAATTTCGAGGATAATGTGATAAGGGTTCGAAATCCACCCATCCAATAGGTTTATGAAAAGTGTAGGTTTTATATTTTACATTATATTTTCATTTTATTTAAATCGTTAAATAATGAGGTAATCACTACATCATCATGATGTCATAAATAATTTACTTTATTTAATATCTAAGAATTATAAAAAAATATCATGATGTTGGAAATTTTTTATCTTTCTAATTAATATTTATAGTCAAAAATATGACTTGTATAACCCCATTTAAAAATTGTTGTAATAAAACAACTCATGTTTGTGACATTTTTATTTTAACATTAAATAAAAAGATATTAATGTCATTTTCCTACCAATGTGGCTCCATGGGGTCCCCAAGTTGACCCATGGATATTCTAGGTCGGCCATGACACATGAAATATGGGTAGGACATGTGTCAAGTTCGTTTCATATTATTAAAACATTATTATTATCTTAAATTACACTAATTTCCTCTAATCGCGATTAAAAACATAAAAGTTACTATTCACCAAAAAATTATTTTTATCACATTGAACCATAATTTACTTCTTAATGAAAACCATTTATGTTGTATTTTTTAAATTCAAAACACAGAGGTGGTAAAATTTAATTTAAACGAAAAATCAGTTTTTATGTACCACTTAGGGGTTTCACTATTCATCAAGAACTGAAGTTTTTTAAAAAAATACCAAAAATTCACCCTAAGCTATATTTGATATTTAGAATTCAAAAATGATTTCTATTATAAAATATTAAAAACATATAAGTTTCATTAATTAATTTAATAAGTAATTCCCGCTGTCAAAATAGATAGCGTGTTTTTATGAAACAAAATGTATCAAAAGATTGACACTAGTTTAAGTCCGATTTCAATGTGAAATTAATTCCAAGAACACTATTCAATTAAATGGAAAAAATATTTTCTAATTTTACTATAAAAACAAATCAAAAGATAATATAATAATATAAATAAATTAGATTAAAAAGAGGTTTTGAATTAAAATACATCATTTTTCACTATTCATTAAAAAATGAACTTTATCGGAAAAATAAAAAAAATTACCCAAAGTAAATTTCAATGTCCCAATAATATAGAATAAGTTTATTTTTACAAATAGAGCTTATAAAATTTTCAAAAGTTTTATTTAAAAAAGGTTTTCCACCAAAAGGCAGTAAAACAATCTTTTAAAAATATTAGTGTATTCCATGCTTAAGATTGGATTTATTCTCATTTTAAGCCTCTAAAACACTATCTAATTCATAAAGAGACATAGATAATTATATCTATTATTCATTACTTACTTGGGATGTTACATCTTTCCCCATTTAGAAAATTGCATCCCCGAAATTTATTTACTTATCGAATAAGTGGGGGTATTTATCCCTCATTGCATTTTCAGATTAACATGTTGCCTCTTCAATCATGTGGTTTTCCCCAAAACCCTTACCTGATGAATCAATTTATTCTATAACAATTACTCCCTTTGGTCAGGAATCTGGATCGGTTGTTCCCCATAATATAGGTCAACTTCCAGCTGAACTACCTTTGGACTCAAAACATGAGATGGATATGGCATGTACTTCCTTAACATTGAAACATTAAAAATATTGTGTACCAGAGATAAACTTGGACATAAAGCCACTCGGTTAGGAACTGATCCAACACTCTCCAGAATTTCATATGGTCCAATGAACCTTGGACTTAGCTTTCCTTTATTACCAAATCGCATCACACTTTTCCATGGTGAGACTTTGAGAAAAACAGGATCAGCTACCACAAAAGAGAGATCCTTCCTCATGTTGTCCCCATAACTCTGCTGCCTGCTCTGAGCTCTTCTCATGTGTTTCTGTATCAGTTGAACTTTTTCATCCAACTCGTCTACCAATTCTGGTCCCATCAGCTTCCTCTCACCCACATCATCCCAGAAATTTGGAGTTCGACACTGTATCCCATATAACGCCTCAAATGGCGACATCTGTATATTGGAATGAAAACAATTATTATATGAAAATTCAACCAAAGAAAGATGTTGGTCCCCACATCCCTGATAATCCATCGAATAATCACGTGGCATATCTTCCAAAGTCTTAATTGTTCATTCTGACTGCCCATCAGATTGAGGATGAAAAGCTGTACTAAAATTTAATTCAGTACCCAACGACTTTTGAAGGCCCTTCCAGAAGTTAGAAGTAAACCTGTGATCACAATCAAATACAATGGAGAGAGTAACTCCATGTAACCTGACTCTCTCTTTAAGATACAAATGAGAACGTTGATCTAGGGAAAAAGTATATCGTATATCAAGGAAATGAGTAGATTTAGTGAAGTGATCAACAATAACCCAGATTGCATTATCACCTCGAGATGTCTTGGAAATACCACAACAAAGTCCATGGATATATTCTCTCATTTCCACTCTGGAACTGGTAACGGTTGAATCATCCCTTTCGGTAACTGTCGCTCTGCTTTAACCTGTTGACATGTCGAACACTTCACTGTAAAATCAGCAATATCTATTTTTTTTCCATCCAACCAGTAATACTCCCGAAGATCTCTGTACATCTTAGTACTGCCAGGATGAACTGAAAACGGAGAACTATGAGCTTCACACAACAACTCTCTCATCAACTGTGATTCACAAGGCACACATAATCTCTTCCCAAATCACAAAACACAATCATTATCATTGTTGAATTCAAGAAACCTATCCTTATGAACCAGGTATACCTTCTTCTGCAACTCACTATCATGCTTCTGTGCTTGCTTGATTCTGTCTAATAGAGAATATTTCACTGATACCTGAAACACAAAATAAGAACATCCTGCACCAAAAACTTCTATTCCAATGTTCATAAAATCCTTAACCAATGGATCATGTTCCAAATGCAACATTGTTAATGAAAAATTACTTTTTCGACTCAAAGAATCAGCAACTTTATTTGCTTTTCCCGGATGGTAATGAATTGTACAATCATAATACTTGATTAATTATATCCATCTCTTATGTCTCATGTTCAATTACTTCTGAGTGAATATATACTTTAATCATTTTTGATCGGTATATATTTCACACTTTACTCCATACAAATGATGCCTCCAATGTTTTTAAGCGAAAACTACAGCAGCTAATTCCAAATCATGTGTAGGGTAATTTACCTCATGAGTTTTCAACTTTCATGAAGCATATGAAATTACCTGAACATTCTACATAAGGACACAACCAAGTCCTTTCATTGAAGCATCATTGTAGTTAACAAACTCACCATTCCTATAAGGTAGTGCCAAAACAGGAGCATTCACCAATCTTCTTTTCAATTTCTGAAAACAATCATCACATTATTTTGTCCTGATAAACTTAACACCCTTCTGAGTTAGCTTAGTCATTGGACTAGATAACCATGAAAAATTTCATACAATCCTTCGGTAATAGCCTGCCAAACCAAGGAAACTGCGAATCTCAGTTACATTTGTGGGTCTTGTCCATTCTTCAAAAACATTTGTTTTTGCAGGATCAATAGTTATGCCATATTTAGAAACATTGTGACCAAGGAAAGAAATTTGTTGCAACCAAAAATCACACTTACTGAATTTCCCGAACAATTTCTTTTATTTTATGGTTTTCAAAATATCCCTTAAATGTCTTTCATTCTCCTATTTTCTTTTAGAAAACACCAAAATATCATCAATGAAAACCACCACAATCTTATCCAAGAACTCATGGAAAATTCTATTCATTAAGTCCATGAATACAGCACGTGCATTGGTTATCCCAAAAGGCATTACTACAAATTCATAATGGCCATATCTTGTACGAAATGCAGTCTTCAGAACATCTGCTTCCTTTACCTTCAACTGATGGTACCCTGATCTCATGTCAATCTTTGAAAAATACTGAGCTCCCTGGAGCTGATGAAACAAATCATTGATATGAGGAAAATGATATTTTTTCTAAGCTGTGATGTTATTCAAGGCTCTATAATCAATGAAAAGTCTCATAGAACAATCTTTCATTTTAAAAAATAAAACAGGAGCACCCCACGGTGATGTGCTAGGTCCAATGAAACCTTTCTCTAATAAATCTTGGAGTTGCTCCTTCAACTATAAAAGTTCAATTTGAGCCATTCGATAAAGGGGTTTTGAAATTGGCTTAGCATTAGGAACTAAGTAAACAGTAAATTCAACATCCTGATCTAGTATTATTCTAAGAAACACATCAGAAAAAACATTAGGATACTCATTTACCACTAGCACATCATTAATCTGAATAGTTACTTTGTTTTCAACAACATGTGCAAGGTAACATTCATTTCCATCTTTTACAAGTTTCTCCACCTCTTGATATGTTATCCACAGTAAGGGTTCATTCTTGTACACAAACTGAACGTCTTTCTGAAAAAAAACTTCTTTAGCTCTAGAGTCAATCATAGCATGATAAGTAGAGAGCAAATCCATACCCAGGATAACATCAAACTCTACTAGAGGTAAAACAATAAGTTTAACAAGTAGGTTCATTCCAGAAATAAGGATAAGAAGATTCGTATAAATTATTTTTGCCTCAACATTTCCCCCAGATGTTTTTACCACAAGTTTAGGAGTCATTTCTTGAGATGGTATTCTCATTTTAATAGAAATGTTTTTAGACATGAAAGAATGTGTTGACCCCAAATCAAACATCACACTGGCATAATCTGAAAAAACAACAAAGTACCTGATAAAAATTCATTTGATGGCCTGACATCTGCTGAAGTAGTTGCAAAGGATTTCACCACCCCTTTCTGCTTGTAGTCTAACTGCTTCCCATCACTCGATATCTTTGTCGGATACTTTTTTGCATAGTGACCCATCTCATTGCACTTAAAACATTCCACTAACTGCACAACAAATTTGGACTTACCATCACCTTGATCTTTTTTAGTGAAACAACGAGCCTTATGTCCCATCTTACCACATCGGTAGCACCTTCCAGAATTCAAAAGACATTCCCCAGCATGCCTTTTACCACATATATCACGAACTAGAATCTTAGGTTTCATATAGTCAGACCTTTTTGATGAATTCTTCCCTTTCTCATGCCACCTCAGTATCTTCTTCTGTTGGTTGTTATAGAACACTTGATCATTGGAAAACTCCATTTCCACCTTCTCAACACATCAAAAAAGCTTTTCGTAACTTTTGAACTCATGAGAAGCTAATTCCCTTCGATATTTTGGCTTTAATCTTGAGTAAAACGATTGATTTTTCTATCAGGGTCTCAGAAAAAATTTGGAGCATACCTTGACAATCGAGTGATCCTTTCTTCCTAGACAGCCACTGAGTCCTCATCTTGCCTAAATTCCAGGAATTGTTATTCCATCCTAAGTCGAGTAGCCATAGGAAAATACTTCTCATGAAACATACCTTTGAATTCATCCCAGTCGAGAGCATCAATTCATCAGCGTCTCTGATATTTTTAACCATCGACCACCACTGATCTGCTTCACCCTCCAAACGGTAAATAGCAAGACATACCTTTTGATTGTCTGAACACCCCATGACATCGAAAATCATCTCCTGTTATTTAATCCAACCTTCAGCTAGCACATGGTCAGATGATCCTCTGAATGATGGGAGTTGTTTCCTCGGGAAACATTCCACCACTAACATGTTCCTCTGCGGTTGATGTAGCTGATCTCATCCATGTATACCGCCACCATTTATCGCTTGAGTCAACTGCGCCATTACTGCAACAAATTGTTCAGTTCCAATTCCAACCATCTTAGGATGCTGATTCAGAAGGTTATTTCCTTATGTATGCCTTCTTAGCATTTCTTCCATATTTCCTCTGTAGAAAACCATTCTGAACAAACATGTCATAGATGAAGAGACATGGTAATGTTCAAATGCTATATCATTTCAATTTGACCATAAAAAAATATTTTTGAATAATCATTTAATAAAATTATAACTCTTAAAGTTATCCAATCTGACCTCTGATACCAACTATAAGTCCCCAGCCTTAAAAATTACTTAATCTTGAGATATTTTAAGAATACACCTTGAGGATATTTTCAGGTTTAGAGATTTAGAGAATTAGATCACAAAACATGCATTACATCCCATATTTAAACAATGTGGTTACAATAAAATATAGTATTTATTTTTTCCCATCAATGAAAACTTATTTAAAATAAAACATGGATTCATTCATGACACATACTTGACACTATCATCATATCATGTACCCTTCCCTTGACCTGTGAAAAACATTTCAAAAACTTGGGATGAGCATAACAAGCTCAGTAAGTGATATGAAAATATGGAAAGGAAACATGAGTACATGTATACATAAGAATTAATGAAATCATACTCTACTCATAAAACATAAGCACTATAACATATGTCATTAAATTATGAATAAATCATAGAAATCATAAGACATAAAGGTAACATGAGGCATTCATAACATTCTTACATAGGGAGTAACCCTCTTGGTTACGTTTGGAATACCCATCACAGTATATTCCCTAAATCTCTTCAGAGAAACCTTAATGTTTAAATCTTTTGCATTACCAAATGCATTGGAGAGTTATATCGGGATCACCTGCCCAACATTTATCATGGAACCACCCATCTTCATAATAATGCCCAAGAACCATAACATAATCGTATCACATAAAACATACATAAAGGAAACATAACATATCCACTTTTCAATCACAAGATATCAATACAACACATTGATATAAAAACATTATGAAAACCATTTTCAATACCAAAATAAATGAAAAGTGAAACATGGTATTTATTTTTCTTTTAAAAAAAGTTATGGCTTGTAGAAGAAGCCAAAACTCAAATAATGGTCATGGCGGCGGAGAAGTCATTGTCGCTGCATACGTACGACAAAAACATTCCATTTTATCGTTTAGTAAAATGCTTCATATAGAAAATATTCCTATTGGATAAAAATAAAATTCAAAGGGGATTATACACCGTATAAATGAAGGTTGTCTATAAAACAAAATATGCCTCAATGAAAGGAGATTGAGACAAAGTCCCACACCTCAGGTCCGACTTGACTCGATCGTTCTTTAACATCCTGAATAATAAACTTGAGTTAATTTCTACTTTATGAAGAACCTTTTTCCAGTTCATTATTTCATTTATATCACTTATTACCAGGTCATGAACACTATGTAATTATTTAAGTTAATAACTTTCGTTTTAACGATCATTGGTACTTGAGTCAAAAATAAACTCATTATAATTACAAGTTTTTCATCTATCCATTATATCCAGAGTTATACTCATGATTTAGATATCATATATATCCATTATATATATTCATTTATAATATAACATAACATTTAGAGGTAAGAAATGAAATGCACCGTTCATGGAGACGGTAAGCCGTACGTACGCATGAATGCTACTTTAATTTCTATTTCTTATATTATGGAATGGAATCATAATGATATAAAGGTATATTATATTTCCAGTATAATATCATATATAATATAATTAACTACATCCCTTATTTGTCCCACATATGGCATTAACAAATCAAATAACTTTGAGGAGGCGGTAGTCCCCACATCCTAAAATGAAGATATCACATTTACCCATAATGGAAACCATAATGGTATGACATAAATGAAAAATACAGAATCTTAAGTAAAAAAATAAACATATCATATATCATATATAAATATATTGACATCTTAATGGCCACCTTTGAAGGTGTTATAAGAATATTGAACAATCATCATTTCGTGAGGAAGAAATTCGCCATCCATGGAAACAATATGTTCTTTAACCATTAGATGTAGATGTGTGTATGTGTAGCTCGAAATATTATTATAAAATCATCCTAGTATATGGAAGATACTGGTGTTGTTACAAAATAAATGAATAAAAATATTTTAGGGGGTTGGAGAAGCAAAATAAAATATAAGAACACAAGAGAAAACACTACCTTTAATACGGGTAACTCTTTTTGATTTGAGCTCAAAGGCTTCATTGGGAAGACTTATGCCCAATGTGAGGAGTCTAGGAGTAATAGAGGGATGTGGGGAGACTAAATGGCAGTGGTTGGCCGAGCCAAAGGCTTGAGAGGTGTGGTTAAGGAGGTAGAGGTGGGGGCCTTTTATAAGAGGAGAGGAGGGGCACTCGTGGAAAGTTAAGAAAATATACTTTGTTATAAAATGATTTTCTTGTAAAAAAGGTCCCACAATTATAAATTTTGAGTATATGGTGATAAGGGTTCTAAATCCACCCATACAATTGGTTTTTTACAAGTGTAGGTCTTAGATTTTACATTATATTTTCATTTTATTTAAATCGTTAAATAATGAGGTAATCACTGCATCATCATGATGTCATAAATAATTTAATTTATTTAATGTTCAAAAATTATAAAAAAACTTTCATTATGTAGGAAATCTTTTTATATTTCTAATTAATATTTATAGTAAAAAATATGACTTGTATAACCCCAATTAAAAATTGTTTTAGTAAAACAACTCATGTTTGTGACATTTTTATTTTAACATTAAATAAAACGCTATTAATGTCATTTTCCTACCAAAGTGGCTCTATGGGGTCCCCAAGGTGACCCATAAATTTTCATGGTCGTCCATGACACATACAATAAGGGTAGGACATGTTTAAAGTTCATTTCCTATTATTAAAACATTATTCTTATCTTAAATTACAGTAATTACCTCTAATCGCGATTAAAAACTTAAAACTTACTATTCACCAGAAAATTATTTTAATCCCATTGAACCACATATTACACATTAATGACAACCATGTATGTTGGATTTTAGAAATTCAAAACACAGAGGTGGTAAATTTTAATTTAAATGAAAAATCAGTTTTTTAAGTTCCACTTAGGGGTTTCACTATTCATCAAAAATTGATGTTTTTCAGAAAAATACCAAAAATTCACCCTAAGATATATGTGATATTCCGAATTAAAAAATGATGTCTATTTTACCAAATTCAAAAAATATAAGTTTCATTAATTAAATTAATAATTAATTCCTGCTGTCAAAACAGATAGCGTGTTTTTATGTAACAAAATGTATCAAAAGATTGACACTAGTTTAAGTCCGATTTCAAAGTGAAATTAATTACACTAACACTATTGGATTAAATGCTAAAAATATATTATAATTTCACTTTAAAACTAAATAAAAAGATAATATAATCATATAAATAAATTAGATTAAAAAGAGGTTTTGAATTAAAATACAACATTTTTTACTATCAATTAAAAAATGAACTTTATCGAAAAAATACAAAAAATTTAGTCAAATTAAATTTCAATCTCCCAATAATAAAGAATAAGTTTATTTTGAAAAATAGAGCTTATAAAATTGTCAAATGTTTTATTTAAAAATGGTATTCCATCAAAAGGAAGTAAAATAATCTTTTAAAAATATTAGTGTATTACATGCTTAAGATTGGATATATTTTCGTATTAAGCCTCTAAAACACTATATAATTCATAAATAGACATAGATAACTATATATACTATTCATTACTTACTTGGGATGTTACATTAACACCTGAAACGGGGGCTTCAGTGGCATGACACGTTCGTTAAGTATGTTTGATGTTTTTTAAGGGGATCTTGTTTTGGATGGCGCGGACGCGTCCAACGTCCGCTTTGAGCACCATCAGTGGCGTTGGGACCCTGGTGCCGAGGCGGAGTTTTCTAGTGTGGTTTAGTGCATTGAAGCCGGAGTTGATTTGTGGGCCCTACGACCCGTCTGTTGAGCTGCGAGCAGCGTTTTGTGGCTTTTTCATCTGACGTCTGTTCGAGGCGTGCAAGTAGTCGATTTTGGGTGTTTTTCTGAGGGAATTGCACTGGAACAGTCTTCCCGCTTTAGTTATGCATGATGGTGCGGGCCCTACTAGGGCCGTTTTGGGAGTTAACAGTGATTTTCTAGCTTTATCAATAGGTTTCCTTTTTGGAAAAGTGAATAGTCAAACTTGTGTACATTTTCGAGTGGATCGCAATGGTTCAATCCGTTGGTAGTGCTTCGGGACCGAGATGCGGGTCCCATGAAGTACCACTCACGTTTGGTATGCCGGAATGCATCTTTTTCTTCGGATATCTGTTGCACTCAAGTGAGCAGTCCTTTTGACCTGTTTTCCCAAGGGGATCACAATGGTGCGATGTGAAAGACTATTATGGGGGCCAAGGATCGGGATCACGGGATGCCATTCAGCCGTAAGGCGGCGATGGTGACTTTTCTGTCGGATATTCGTTTGAGGCAATTAGGTAGTCTATCTCGCGTGTTTTTTCCACGAGGATTATAACGGTGTAATCTATTCTGGTGTGTGGTGCCTCTTACGCGATCTTATTAAATGTGGAAATATGAAAGGTGTACTAGTGGTGGTTCTTCCTGCATTGTTTGTAGGGAACCCTTGGCGTGTGATCACGTTCGCTCATGGGAGAGTGATGTTGGTGTTTAAAGAGATGTGGTTGGTCGTGCCTCAGCCATTGAGATGGCATGTTGGAGTTTTTACATTTATTCCTTCGCGTTGACGATGGGTGTCATTTTCACATTAGCCTTTTGGCTGCAGACGTGGTATACTCTTGGAGTTTATAGAAATGCTGGGAGGTACAGGTGAATGTTGGTACCTGAGAATGTTTGTGTTCTTGGTTGGGGTTAACTTGGGGTCACACGTCGTGTGGGCCCCATGTGTGTGTCGTGTTCTACTTTATATACCTTTGACCTCTCGCGACGTAGAGGGTCCCTTTGTTCTCGTTTGTTGACTAGCAGGGTTGAGTTTTCCCCTGGTTCTGTTCTTGTTTGATTACCAGCAGGGTTGAGTTTTCCCCGGGTTCCATTCTCATTTTTTGATAGGTAGGGTTGAGTTTCCCCCTAGTCTTGTTCACGATTGTTACGACCAGTAGGGTTGAGTTATTTTCTCCTAGTTCTGTTATCAATGGTTTGGCCGACATAGGTGCTTCGTGTAACATGGTAGAGTTCTTGTGGATCCGGTGTGACCAATACATTATGCGGGCACTGATCCTCTACACAGGAGGTTGATTCCAGTAGGGCTGGCCAATGGGCTACCATCTAGCAGGGATGGCCAGAGCCGTACCATCCAGCAGGGATGGACAATGGGTTGCCATCCATCAGGGATGGCTAGTCTAGCGGTGTTCACAGAGCAATACCATCCTGCCTGGATAGACAGAGTGGTTCCGAGTTTACCTACAGTGGGACTGGAATGTGGTCCCCAATGCCGGGTTTACCTCCAGCTAGGCTGGGAAGTGGTCCCCAATTCCAGGTTTACCTCTTGCTGGGCTGGGAAGTGGTCTTTGATGATGGTTCTGAACCTCCCTCTAGTGGAGTACCATTTTTCCGGACTGGGCATTGGGACTCTTCGACGACTTTAGCTGGGACTCCCTCCAGTGGATTGCCCTTTTACGAGATTGGGCATCATGGCACTCGTCGACTCTTTTCGGGTCTCCCTCCAGTGGGAACCCGTCGACTTCCAGGGATCGCCCTCCAGCGGGGCTGAGTAGGGGGTTACCTATTGACTTTGAGGAGACCTCTCGACTGTGAGGTAGTAACGAGGTGTGGCTTGACCTTCCTAAGAACTCTCAAGTACGAGGGGGAATTTTCCCCACAGAGACGCATCCTTGAGATGTGACATAAAACCATTCATGCGAGTCAGTGCCACCCAAAGCGGATAGTTTCGAGGTGCGGTGATTTGATCCCCTTGACTTGAAGTTTGGGGTAGACGTGCGAGATGCTAGGCATCGATGGTTTTTACTTCTAGGACTGTTGGTTACTCAATTTCTTGGGCTGAGCTACGGGATGGAGATCCCCTTATGATCTTTTTCGGGCTTCTTGTTTGAGAATATGGATATGTATATATCTTGTTCCAGTACAAACTTCTTGGGTTTGGTTACTGTCCTTCCAGGAGAGGCGAAGACGCGTGGGGTATGCCATGTGCTTTCCAAGTCTAGCTTCTCATTGTTGTATGAGTCTACTCTCCTACTATAGGTAGTGAAGACTCGACGGGAAGTTCAACTTCTCACCATTTCAGCTCCTCAAGTATGGACGATTCTACCTTCTTTACTCTTGTTGGGATGAGCTGGACTCTCGACTACTACTCTACTTCACTCCTTGTTGTACTCCTTACTGCACTCTCGGTTTTACTCCTTTACATTCCCCTGTTCGATCTACTGCTCACCCTTCGATAACTTCTTTTTTGCTCCCTCAAGCCTTCAAGGTATCCTACTGATTATTTTTATACTCACCCCTGCTTGGGATTTTCCCGCACTTGGTGTGACCTTGCAGATGACGTACATGTTGGTCATGACTTCAGTGGAGATTAGGAGTATGGATTCTTGGACCGCGTGCAGTGGTCTTAGTCGGGTTCTAGGTGTAGGAAACTCCCAGCTGTTTGGTTTTGTTTACCTGTTTACAAGTTATGGCACTTTTCTAGTTGGGAGTGTGTTTTGCCCTTTTATTTTCAGTTTACCTTCAGATTTTACTTTGTACTGTTACAGGTCGACGCACTTTTTTTGTTTATATATAGAAGTTTCACATTACATTCCCTTTTAATTTACACTTTTTCATTGAGTGTGATACGTGTGTGTGTGTGTACAGGTACTCAGGAAAAGGCCTCCCCGGTTTGTTTAGCCTTCGGTGCTTGTCACCAGCCCCTGTCTTATGGAGGCGGTCTTGGGCTAGTTGCGGCTCGAGACTGGGTAGGTTCAGGTCATGACAATATGGTATTAGAGGTGGTTCATTCCTTGGGATTCTATTCGGACGTCCCTAAAATAAAAGGAATTGGTTGGGATTTAGGGTAACAGTGTTAACGTGTCTCGAGAGCATCTCTCAGGCCAGGGAGTCCAGGGATGGTGCGGTGGCCGACATATCCATTCACCAGGACCCTGATAACCCGCTAATCAACTCGGCATGCTGAGACACTAGTTGCAGGGAAAATTGGTTTGTGAATCACAAAGGATCGAGTCTTTGACTTTCCTTCTTGAGTCAGATCCCCATCGTTGTTGTTGTTGTGATATACATATATACTCACCTGATCACGCCACTCCTTGATAATATAATGGATGTCTCCACGAAGACAGCCATCCAAGATACCATCTTTGATTTGTGATGACAACCCTATGAGTTACGAAGCCTCATTCCAGGACCCATCATGTGAGCCACATTCTCCAGGTGGGATGGTAGTAGCACCCCCACCTGGTGAGCAGAAGACAGCTTCAGCAGAGTAGATGGGGCTTCAGCGCAGGTTGAGCACACACCGTGAGTTCCAGCGGTAGATACTGCTAAGGTTCGGTGGTGAGTCAGACTCTCAGGCAGCAGTGGTTCTGCTTGAGTCAGTGGTTTGCCTCTTCAGGCTTGTGCAGCCGCTGGTAAGTCTTATGGTGGCTTTGGGCGCCAACCTTTTCCATGGAGCAGCTTGGCGTTGGTGGAGTCTGGTGACTCAGTTTCTTGACGAGTCGTCACTCTCATGGGGTGATTCTTGGTTTTTTAGTGAGGAGTTTGGCCCTTCTTCCTTATGCTCCGTTCAAATTCAGGAGCTTCTATAGTTTTATAAGGGAGGGATGACAGTGGCTGATTACGTGGCTAGTTTCGCAGATCATGCATGTTTTTACCCGGAATTGGTCCATGATGACATCATCTGAGCGCAGAAGTTTGAGTAGGGTCTCCATCGAGAGATTCATGCTGTAATAGTACCCTTGGGAATTTCCACATATTTCGGGGTGCTAGAGTAGGCACTGGTGACAGAGAGCTTCCTGTCATATTCTATAGTTGGTGGTGGCAGCAGGCATGTTGGAGCCGAGACGTCTGTCACAGCTAGCGGGCGTCGGCAAGAAGATCCTTGACATATGTGGCTTTCTGACAACCGGACTCAGGGGCATGGTCGTACACCACAGTGGTGCTAGAGGGCACCAGTGTAGCTCAGATAGCACAAGTTCTGTACTTGCGACGAGCAAGGTCACCTGGAGTGGGACTGCCCGACAAGGCACACTTAGAATATCGGGCAGGCAGTAGGTGCACCACCATGGCAGAGGCAGCGCCGTGATCGGAGTAGCGCCCAGATGGGTGATGATTTCAGAGGGGCGGGAGGAGCTGTAAGTGTAGGATGACTTTATGAGGTCTTCTCATTAACACGAGGAGGTCCACGTCAGGCTCTGGGAGCTGATAGTTGCGACTGAGGAGAGCCTCGAGTTTTGGATGTATACGATCCTGCAGAGCATGAGGTGATAAGAGGTATGCTCTACATCACTTATACTTTTTTCAGTAGAATTGTTAGACTCTATGGGTGAAATTATTTTCTCCATGCTCCTTGTTTGAGTTGTCACCAGGGTGGCGTGGGTCCTCGATGTAACCATGTGTTGGTAAGGTAAAAGGTGTAGGACCTTTCTCTTCAGTCGATGGTGTCGACTCCTTCACTCTACGAGCATGTAAGAGATTTTGGGTCGTTGGACATCGACTGTGAAATCTTGTGTGACCAGATATCCTTGGGTGTTTCACCGTATGGATATTCTAAACGACGGAATCATCGGGCCTTGTTCTAGGTGCGGGTGGTGATTTCATTTGTGGCGTGCGACGTAGAGGTTTGATCGGGGAGGTGAGCTACCCCCGAGGTCCTTCAAACCGTTTGAGACCCTGCAAAGGGATGGCGCGGTTCTCTACCGCCTTTCCCTAAACCCATAGTCTGGAGTGGGTGCACGACGTATTCCATGTGACTCACTCGAGAATAAGTCGGTGCGCTCCTATACACGTCATCGGAAAGGGTTGACCTCATGTGAACAGATCAACCACTTTGGTCTATGTGCGGTGATGCAGGACTGTGCATGAGTTCTTCTAGCTATAGGAGAGCCAGGTATGGGCTTAGTAACCTGAATTGTTCCATGGTTTTGCTTTTTGAGGATGAAAATCTTGAAGGAGTGAATTCATTAAGGCCTTCATTTTTTGTTATAAATGACTTTGTAATATTCTTGATGTTTATCCAGAGTAACGACTTCAGACGGCGTGCGATTCCAAGCCCCGGTGTGACCAGAATTAAGTTTTCAGTGCTTTCACACTAGGAACGCCAAATAAATAGGATAGCTCCTAAACAGTTATCCAGATAAGATGTATGAATGTACCGATGGGTCCGGAATGGGATTTTTACCCAAGTAATGTCATAAAACATGTCGGCGCGGGACTTTTGGACACCTCGCTCACTATAGGAATGTGAAACAGATAAATTAAATAATTAATTTATTCGTTTAACGGGTTAACTCAAGTATCTCTTAAACGGTGGCACATATATGAAAATTGAGGGCACTATTGAGTCTGGAATGTGTTGTTTACCCTAGGAGGGGTGTAAGTTTAATGGGCGCGGGCCGTCTGTGAAAAATGACCCCAGGGGTGGTTGTGTAATTTGGCGGCCTCAGGAATTCAGTTTTATGACATTTTAACGGGGCCTCGGATTAAAATTCTTGAGACTGCCATTGTGCTCGGGAGGTGGTTTTTACCCTAGGCGCGGCCTAATTTTTACTGCGTTTTTGGTTTTAGATGAGGATTTAATTTGAGATGAGTTTTTTTAATTAAGGGATTATTTAATTTCCTTTATTTAACCCATCTATCCCCCTTCTTCCTCCCCTCTCCACCCCTGGAAGGAGCTCTCATGGAGGAACTCCTCCTCTCCTCCACCTCTCTGGTGAGGCACGATAGCTCCGATGAGGCGCGACAGCTCCGGCGGATCGTTGAGAAGCGTCAGGCTATGCCCCTGCAGGTAGGATCGTGTGTTTCATTTTATTTTCCCTGCACCTACTTTGAGCTCGCTTAATAACGTCGAATAGCTGTTGGATTTTTGAACAAATCACATGAATGCATTGTATATTTTTTTATATTTCGGATGCTGGTTACGGAGTTGAATTCCGAGTCACGAGCTGCCCGCAGCGGTCCGGCGACATTTGCCGATTTTCTGGTGGTTGGAGTTTTCCAGCCGGTTTTGAGGGTTCCGGCGGTTCGAAAGCAGTGTGAGGCGTCGGCTCTAGGCGGTGAGTCCGATTGTGGAAGAGCGGGATCCCTTCAGCGGAGGCAGCTGCTGGCTTAAGAGGCTCCGAAAACAGGGGCGTTGGATGGGGACGAGAGTGGGTTGCGGAAGCGCGAGCGAGCGGGGTTGCGGCGGCGGTCCGATGGGGCTGCGTGCGAGCAGCTAGGCCGAGGTTTTGACGCAGGTGAGGCCGGTGGACGGGGCCGAGGTTCGCAGATGGTGAGGGTGAGGTCCAGGGCCGACCAAATTTTGTCGGTCGGTGCTCACGAGGGATGACCGGGGTCAACGGACCCTGGCTGGCCGACAAGGACCCGCAAGCCGTGGGTCCTGTTGGGAGATAATGACCGGCCGAAATGCCGGTATGGTTTTAAAATATATATATATATATAATATTTTTATAATAATAATAATATTATTATTATTAATATTATTATGAAAAATGATTTGTGTTGATAAATCATCTGTAGGGTGTCCGTCTTGGGCACTGTCTGCGGTGATGTGTCCCTTAAATTGAGACGAATACTTTGACATGGTTTCAGGGGTTTTCTACTCCCAAAATGGGGACTTCGCTGGGACGACAAGTGCATTATGTATGTTTGACGTTTTTCCGGGGGATCTTGTTTTGGAGGGTGCGGACGCGTATGACGTCCGCTTTGAGAGTCGTCAGCGGCGTTGGGACCCTGGTGCCAAGGTGGAGTTTTCCAGTGTGGTTTCAGGCTTTGAAGTCTAGTTGATGCGTGGACCCCATGACTTGTCTGTTGAGCTGCGAGCAGTATTTTGTGGCTTTTCCATCAAACTTCTATTCAGGGCATGCGATCAATCGATTTTGGGTTTTTTTCCAAGGGCATTGCATTGGAGCAGTCTACCGGCTTTAATTTTGCACGATGGTGCGGGCCGCACGAGGTCCCTTTAGGGATTTGACACTGATTTTACAGCATTATCACAAGGTGTTTATTTTGGACAAGTGAATATCCAAACATGGGTAACATTTTGAGAGGATCTCAATTGTGTGATACGTTGGTAGCACTTCGGGACCGGGATGCGGGTCCCATGAATCACCCCTCACATTCGGTATATCAGAATGCATCTTTTTCTCCAGATATCTATTGCACTCATGTGAGAAGTCCTTTTGAGGTGTATTCCTGAGGGGATCGCAATTGTGCGATGCACCCGACTATTTTCGGGGTCGAGGCTCAGGATCACGGGACGTCGTTCGGGCGTAAGGCAGTGTTGGTGACTTTTCTGTCGGATATCTGTTTGAGGCGAGTAGGATGTCTATCTCGTGTTTTTTTCCACGAGGATCACAACAGTGTAATCTGTTCAGGCATGCAGAGCCTCTTTCAGGATCTTATAAAATGTGGAAATATGAATGGTGTACCGGTGGTGGTTCGTCATGTGGTGTTTGTAGGGAACCCTTGTGTGTGATCGTGTTCACTCTTGGGAGAGTGATGTTGGTGTTTAAAGAGATGTGGTTGGTCATGCCTCAACTGTTGAGGTGGCAAGTTTGAGTTTTTACGTTTACGCCTTTACATTGATGATGGGTGTCGTTTTCATGTTATCCTTTTGTCTCGAGACATGGTATACTCTGGAAGTACACAGGAATGTTGGGAAGTACATGATGATGTTGGTACCTGAGAATGTTTGTGCGCTTGGTTGGGGTTGACGTGGGGTCACACTTCATGTGGGACCCATGTGCATGCTATGTTATGCTTTACGTACCTTTGACCTCTCATGACGTAGAGGGCCCCTTTTTTCTCATTTCTTGACCAACAGGGTTGAGTTTTCCCCTGGTTCTATTCTCGTTCGTTGACCAGCAAGGTTGAGTTTTTTTCTGCTTCTCTTCGCGTTTGTTGACCGACAGGGTTGAGTTTCCCCCTGGTCTTGTTCACGATGGTTACGACCAGCAAGGTTGAGTGGTTTTCACCTGGTTATGTTCTCGATGGTTTGGCTGGCAGAGGTGCTTCGTGTTCCCTGGTTGAGTTCTTGTGGATCCGGTGTGAACAACACATTACACGGGCACTGATCCTCTACCCAGGAGGATGATTCAAGCAGGGCTGCCTAGTGGGGTACCATCCAGCAGGGCTGCCCAGAGCAGTAGCATCCAGCAAGGATGGCTAGTACATCGTTGTTCACCGAGTAGTACCATCCAGCCGGGATAACCAGAATGGTTCCGAGTTTACCTTCAGTGGGGCTGGGAAGTGGTCCATGATGCCGGGTTTACCTCCAGCTGGGCTGGGAAGTGGTCCCCGATGACGGTTCTGAGCCTCCCTCCAGTGGAGTACCCTTTTTTCGGGATTGGGCATTGGGACTAATTGACGACTTTATCCAGGTCTCCCTCCAGTGGACTACCCTTTTACAGGACTGGGCAGTGTGGCACCCGTCAACTCTTGTTGGGTCTCCCTCCTGTGGGAACTCATCAACTTCCAGGTATCACCCTCCAGCGGGGCTGAGCAGGGGGTCACCTATCGACTTTCAGGAGACCTCTTGACTGTGGGGCAGTGAAGATGAGTGGCTTGATGTTCCCCAAGAACCCTCAAGTACGAGGTGCACTTTCACCACCGAGACGCGTCCTTGCGACGCGACCTAAAACCGTGCGGCAAGTCAGTGCCGCACTAAGTGGATTGTTTTGAGGTGTGGTTATTTGAGCCCCTAGACTTGAAGTTCGAGGTAGATGTGCGGGATGCTGGGCATTGATGGTGTTTACTATTGGGGCTTTTGGATACTCACTTTCTTGGGCTGAGCTACAAGATGGATATCCCCTTACGATCATGTTTGGGCTTCTTGTTTGATCACATGGATATGTATATACCTTGTCCCAGTACCCACTTCTTGGGTTTGGTTACTCTCCTTCCAGGAGAGGCGAAGATGCGCAGGGTATTCCACGTGCTTTCTGTGTCTAGCTTCTCATGGTTGGACGAGTCTACTCTCCTACTATAGGTAGCAAAGACTCGATGGGAAGATCATCTTCTCACCGTTTCCAGCTCCTCCTGTATGGATGATTTTACCTTCTTTCCTCTTGTTGGGTTGAGCTGGACTCTCTACTATTACTCCACTACAATCCTTGTTGTACTCCTTACTGCACTCTCGATTTTACTCCATTACTTTCCCTGTTCAATCTATTGATCACCCTTCGGTACCTTCTTTGTTGCTCCCTCGAGCCTTTGGGGTATCCTACTGAGTATTTTTATACTCACCCCTGCTTGGGATTTTCCCAAACATGGTGTGCCCTTACAGATGATGGATAAAGTGGTTGTGACTTCAGTGAAGCTTAGGAGTTCAAGAGATTGGACCGTGTGCAGTGGTCATAGTTGGGATTCAGGTGTGGGACCCTCCTAGATTTTTTCATTTGTTTACCTTTTTTCGGGTTGTGGCACTTTTCTAGTTGGGCGCATGTGTTTCCCTTTTCTTTCCAGTTTGCCTTCAGCTTTTACTTTGTACTGTTAGAGGTTGATTCACTTTTGGGGTTTATATATAGCAGTTTCACTTTACTTTCACTTTTACATTACACTTTTTCATTGTGTGTGCTACGCATGTGTGTGTGCAGGTACTCAGGAAAAGGCATCACTGAGTTATTTAGCCTTCGACGCTTGTCACCAGCCCCTGGCCTATGGTGGCAGGCTTGGGGTAGTTACAGCTCGATCTCGGGTAGGGTCGGGTCATGACATATGTGATATATTATGATATATGTGATAATGAGTGTGGGATACAAACTGATGCTCCCAATACCCATATGTGATAATGAGTGTGTGACAAGGATTGATGCTTTAACCAACCATATGTGATAACAAATAGGTGGGGGATATGATCGATGCTCCAAATATCCATAGGGTTCTAGACATGATGTTCTTAGCCTAACACATTGGCATTGGAGTGGATTTCCTATTAGACATGGTACGAAAATTGGAATTAACTAATTAGTTAAAGCTCCTTATATAATGAATTGTGATTCCCTGTGATATACGATTTAGACTCCATCAAGAGCTGAATTAGATATTGATTGTTTGGGTGAGATCTTGAACATGGGAAATTATGTGGCTAATTAAAGAATAATGAAATTTGAAATTTTTTTACTTTATTTAGTATTCATTATTCATTATAAAACTGTATACAGTGTTATAGACTGGATAATTTTTAGACAATATTGGTGGTTTCTTAATGATTTGAATTCATACCCTACTTGGGCTGCCTGATCGGTACCCAAATTGACATCATTTTTATAGGAAATGATATGGGAAATAGAACAATGTTATATGGATGAGTTGGGATGGCACATGGTTGGGGGAACCAGACATGATTTTGGGACTCACATGGGAGTTGTCAGTGTCTTTATTATTTCTTTTTCATATTGACACTTGAAACATATTGAAATGACATATATACAATTTTAGTTATGGTCAATTATACATGTTTTGGGATTATCATGTGATGTTGGTCTTTATTGTAAATGGAGTTTATATAATTATTTTTTATTACCATTTGTGTATTATTATTTATTTATGTTTTTTTATTCTGATAGATAGTGTGTAGTCTCCCTGTTGTTTATATTAGACCCTCACTACTTGTTGGACGCCTATGGAATACGTTGAGGTATGCCTGAGGTCATATAACCAACTAGCTCAGGGCACTGCTGTGGGGTACCAAGGTCCGACCAATACACTGTTAATAAAAAATAAAATCCAAATGTTATAGAAATTAATTATAATATTTTCTTTCAAAAAACAATAAAATGTATTTTTCTTATGAAAATGATTCTTTAATGATTAAAATGAATTTATTAAAAATTCAGAGATTATTTAATAATAATTTATTAATACCTTTATATTTCATATGAACATTATATATATTTCATAAAGTATTTAATACTATTCATAACCTCCAATTTAGTAGATATGTTATTATTGTCATATTAAAATAAATATATTTCATGGCTCATTAAGGCTCAGTGTTGCGTATCTTGTATGATATTGAACATATTGTTTATTTAAAATCATAGTGTATTAAATTATCTCCTAATTAATAAATTTCATCCTCATAATTTTAAATTGTTTTCTCCAAATTAATAAATTGAATTCTTCCCAAATTTTCTTTCATGGTAAATTTATTATTAAACATGAGTGTTACATATACCTCATCCCAATGAAACATCCCCCAAATATAAATAATCACCATGATAAATAAATATGTACTATTTAAATATATTGAAATTTTCCAAAATATCATTAATTAGATTTATATATTTTACTAAAAGATTATAAATAACTTTACCAAGACTATATTTGATGATATCAACATATCAATGAATAACATTTCATGTCACACCAGTTTGTTTTCTTTGTTTTGATCTAGTCCATGGGAAATATTGATCCTTTTAATGGGTATTTGGTGAGATGAATATTTTGTTTTGAAGTTTCATATATGTCTAATCCCCCTAATTTGTGTTCCTCATTGCCTTTTTATGAGTTTTTGAAGAAAGTGTTGTTACTTCATGATTTGGGTCAACCGTTAGCCCATTTCCAGTTTTAGAAACAGAATTTGTTCCTTTTATAAGTCCTAATTTTCATCATTTTTACCTATTACACTTCCCACTTGTCCTATAATGACATATTAAAACTTACATATCCTTTTTCATTCCATATAAATTCATAATCATGTTGAATTTTGGTTACTTATTTAGGTATTGGGCCATCCCATGGGCCCATTTAATGTTAAAAAAAATAAATTGTTTATTTTATATATAATTCAATTTATAATATTTTTCAGTTATTCCTCCTCCCACTCAAATCCAATACCACTATCCTCACCCCCATTATCTATTAAACCAATCTGGAGCTCATATGGGTCACGGAGTACGGAGAAATTTCTCAGGTTGCTTCAAATCACCCAGAATTGATATGGTAAATTGTTTCATACATAACTTATTCAATTAGTCCTCATTTCCCTAAAATATTCTTTCACTAGTTCTTCCATACCATAGGAGACTCTCCAAGAAGTTTCATCCCATTATATTTTCTCTATGGTTACAATCTAATGGAAGACGAAGAGTTTTCTAGTGCAAAAGGGGAGATTCCATCTCCTTTATCCTCCCTCTTCTTCATCCTTTCAGTATTTCTTGGTTTTATAATCTCACCAAGTCATTATATACCAAGGGATATTTTATCCCATGGTTTTTTATGGATTTTATATTCATTCAGGTCTGGTATTCATATTTTTAGGGTTTATAAACCCGCGATGGGTGATTTCAGGTGTGCATTTCCATTACACCAAGGATTTGAGGTAGGATATCCATTGAAAAATTGTTTATCATTTATGTTTCATCATTTTAATTATTAAATAACCTTACTTATATGATATTTTCTACTGTGTAACTTTGGTTCTAAAGGTTTTATGTGCAACATATGTTTTATGACTAATTTTGTTAAAAATATAGTTGTTTTTTTATAAATGTGCACTCCTCTTGTTTGATAAATTATTCCATGAGATTTCTCACTTGGTTTATGGTATTTTGAATATGTATCAGTATATTTAATAACTTTATGTCATTATAATGGAGTTTTATCCGTTTTTATGTGATTAAAATAAGTTTTTTATAATGAGTGCATGTCATGTGTTCGGTAAATTGCCCGTTTGGATTTTAAGTGTCTAGTTCCATTTAAAATTATTTGTTTGGATTTATAAATATATTGGAAGAATGTAAGAAAATTATTTTTGGATCCTTTTATGGCTTTAAAATTTGTATATTTTTTACAAACAAATTGTTTTTTTTTACAACATGTTTTGGCCCGAGTTACCAGAGAATGGCCCATTTCACAATCTTATAAAAATGGTTGTGTTTTGAATATGTAACTTGAGTGTTTTAAGAGATTTATGAATGTTGTTTTATTCATTAAATGTTTAGTATATACCTCCTTAATAAAATTAAAATGCATAACTTTGTCAAATGTTAGTTTTGAGAAAATGTTTAAAGGCCCCGTTGGCCTTCTCTAAAATTGATGAATTAGTGTTTTACTTGTATATACCAAGTTGTGTCAATTTGGATTGTTTTACGGTCCATGAAATGATTTTATTAAATGTTATTAGGGCTTCAAAATATGGTTTCATATGGTTTTGTCGTGTTTTTATAATTTAATGATTTTTTTGAATGAGTTTTATGTACAAAGCCTCAATACACTCCTTAAAATTATTTTACAAAAATAGTTAGTGGTTTGATGACTCATGAAAAAAAAATGTGAAGAAAGTTTGTGGTATGTTTATGTGCTTATGGTTTGGGAATGTAATTTTGATGTGAAATGTGTATTTGATAATCTGCATAGCTTGATTGATCACTAAAGGGAATACCAGGTATCTAGGTGGGTGGACGTGTACAAGTATGCAAGTGATCCTGTGGGGTTTGGTGCCTGTTTCACATAGAAAGTTTGAAAATGACAACACTAACTAAACTTTGATGATGATTTTGTTGGGGGGACATTAGTTTATGGGTATTCTCCCTACTAGTGGCTCATGTGCACAAGAATTTATATTTATTATGGTTACATTCACCGAGATATGAGGTACATGGGGATCACAACTGACCAGTGCCTAGGGGTGTTCTCGTGACTTGTGGTCATTGGATATTTTGTACTCACTATCGGCATATGGTGTGTTTGGTTGTCAAATTCAGTAGTGTGTGTTATTTATTTAAAAGGTAAAATTATTTAATGCATCCTTATTGAAAAATATTTTCCTTTTGAATTTGCACCGCTTTGAAAGTTGTTACTTGCATTCTTGTTTATAAAACATGCATGTTTTTGTATAGTAATTTTTTTATAGAATGTGATGTCATTTGTAAGACATAACTTTATATTTGTATTTAAAACTTGAAATTTATGTTTCTTTTATTTTAAATGATGTGCATTGATAATAAAATATCGGGCTAACCTAGTGAGTTTTAATACTCACGACTATATTCGTCTTCTATTTTTAGCCCTTGTGCAGGTTTTATCTTGAGTTTGATCACCTTGGGAGATGTGTGATATTTTTTTGGAGACTGGTCAGCGGGGTCACTTGGAGCTAGTTGGTTATCGGGTTTGGTCAGGTGAGTTGTTGGCATAGTTGTACTTTCAGTTTCTTGTACAAAAAATGTTTAGTTCAATTTTTATATTAATTTATTTTGGGCTGTAAATTTCGTTATGTTGTTTGTTTGATTTTTCATATATGGGATAAATCGTTACCTTGTGTACTCTATTTATGCCCTTAGTGCTTTTCAACATCTCGGGAGGATCGGGAATGCCTCTCTGGGATTGTCGCGAGCTTTCCTGGGTGATCGGTTCAGGGTCGACTCGGACAGGTCTGTGACAAAATGGTATCAAAGGAAGTTGGATCTTAGCATACCTTTCTTTTTAGAGGGCCCTTGTTATTTTGGGAATTTCATGTTATATGGAGTAGGATTGTTGGGACTTGAGGGGTAAGTTCAGGAAGAGAATTGTGAACTCTTTCTCATTCTAATCCTCAGGTTTCCATGGGATGTTTGGTTTTATTAGTGTCCTTTGGTGTTGTTGATTGTTTGGTGTTGGGATATGACAAGGGGAGTCTGACTAATTGTCTCAGTGAGATCACAGGGCCTGGAAATCCATGTGGAGCTGGGGAATGGTCCTAATAAGTCTCTTTGTTTTGGTGTTGTGTTTTACATATGGCCTCTAACCATATGGTCTAGTCACCCACTGACACTAGTTCCCTTTTTTTGGGTCTCTTGAAGCTTTTTTAAATTCTGTATTTTTGTTTTGAAAATACTTGTGTGAGAATTGTGGAAATGGGGTTTAAGGAAGGATTTTATTTTTAAAATTGAAAAAGGGGGTTTCAAAAATTAAATATAAGAATGGTTTTGTAAGGTTGTGTTTTTGTGAAAAATTTTTTTGGAGGGAAGTGGAAATGATTTCACGAGATTGGATTATCTATAATATAAACATGTGGTTTGTTGGAATAAAATGTTTTGAAATTGTGAATCATTTAAAGCGGATTCTGAATATTTTTTTATAATGGGGTATTTTGGGATGTTAAAAAGTTTATGAATCATATAAATTAGTTTTGGAAATTGTTTTTGATCAGTTGGTGTTTTCTTAGAAAGGGTATTGGTCTTAATGGACCTCAGATTATGAAAATATACCTTTCTGAATTTTAAAAAATGGGAAGGGGTTGTTTGGGGTGGCTTGGTTATTTTAAATGTTGTTAAAAATTAAAAGGGGTAGGTTTTTAAGAAAATGGATCTTAATGAATGGTGTTTTTTTAAATATGAAAAGGGATTTTGACTTGGTGGTTGGTGTTACTTTTCAAGGTACGTGAATTTTGGAATGATGTTGTTTTGTTTTAGCCTTTGGTGTTTCCATGGGTGCTCACATGCATGGTTTTATTGATATCTATAAGGATGGACTATATGGAATTGTGGTTGGGTGCTTGGGGTGGAATGGAAATTTGAATGTGGTTGAGACTTGATGAGACACCATTGGTGAATGTGGAAACCCACAAAGTTAGTTTGTTTTCCCAAAGTGTTTTGAGATGAAAATTTTTGGCCTTTTTTTAAATCCAATGGTTATGTGGCTTGATTTTTCTATGTCTTAGAAGTGTATTTTTCCATTATCTTCCTTTTGATATTTAATTCATACTCTTGTTGTATCTTGATATGAGATGTTGTTGGTGGCTTGGTTTTGGATTAATGTTCATTGGGTTCTTAAAGATGTGTTTGATGTTGTGATGTGTCCATGGATAGTTCTCTGTTGGAAATATTTCTTGCTGATCAACCTAAGGATTCATTTCAAATTTTAAATCCTCCTATTTGGATGATACCTAAACCTATTTTTTTGGATTATATAGCTATTTGGGATCAACTAAATGTTCTTCTAGGTCGTGATAATTCTTTTTGACATATCAGTTGTGGTCATTGATGTTGATGTGTTTCGCCGTATTCGTTGTCCATTATATCCCTCGATTGGAGTGAGACAGAATTTTGATATGTATCTATGAGTTCATATTTACATGAAGATTTTTTTGGGTGAGAAAGTGAGTGTTTTTGAGTGGTGTGATCCTTATCACTTAACTGTGTGCAGTAGATGCTTCAAGAATCAGGGCTCCAGCCATAGGCCTCATAGTGAAGGTTTTCACGCAGTTAGAAAATCTCCAGAGGTGTGGAGTGCTCGATTAGGTTCTTGCATCCTCCGTTATTGTAAGTTATTTTCTATCTCAATGTTTTGGTTCTTCATTTTTGTGATTTTCCCTTTGTCGCAACAAGCGTGGTGGACTTACCCCACACACACTGTCTATGGTTATGCCTTCATGGATGCAGGTTTTCAATCAATGTCCCTGTGTGGACTACCTGTGAAACTTAGGTGAGGTCATGGTGTTACATATTCATAGGTGGAGAGTTTTGGGTAGTTCCTTTGTTTCTTTTGTGGTTTCATTGGCCAAATTATTGGGTCCCCTTCCCTCCCATCCCTGAGTGGTGTGGGTCCAGATCTGTACTGAAAGTGTTGGCCCAGTTCATGTCCCCTCCGTTCAGGAGTGGGTGGTTTATATGTTCATGTGGTAACACTATTTAATTGGTATTGTAGGTTTTTGAAGTGTAATTTTTTTGTTTTTGTGTGAGTGAGGCCCAATTGTAGATCATGTGGAATTCTTGTCTGTTCGTTGCTTGTTGGTTTCTAATGGTGGGGAGACCCACCATGGGTCTCATGGGTTTTCATCCTGAGAACTTTTCTAGTGATAGTTGTTTTTTATGGTGGGGAGTCCATTCTAGACTCCCCTAGAATATTTTTTTTGTGAGTGCTATTTGGATTGGGTGATGGTTGGGTTCATTGGGAGAAGGCCCAACAATCGGGTTCTGGGCTTGGTTGTGGAGGTGGTGGCTTGATATTTCCAATGATTTTCTGGATGTGGTTGTGAGTAGTGTGTTTTTTTGAGCTAGAGGTTTAAAATACATTTATGGTTCATGATGATTCCTTTTATTGAGAGTATGGATCATGTTTATAGGTAATCCTTAGGTGATTATTTTTCATCCAGAAAGTATTAAGGATTTCCAAGGGTGGAAAGCATTAATGGCGGGGAGAATTTTCAGACCCGTTTTTTGTCTTTGTTTTGATCCGGTCCTTTGGAAATACCAATCCTTTTCTTGGGTATTTTTTAAGATTAATATTGAGTTATTAAGTTTTATATATTTCTAATCAACATAATTTGTGTTCCCCATTTCTTTTTTAGGTGTTTTTGAAGAAAGGGTGGTTACTTTATGATTTGTGCCCACTGTGAGCAATTTTCCAATTTTAAAAACTGAATTTGTATCTTTTATAAATCCTTTGGTTTTCATACTTTTTTACCCATTACACTTCCCAATTTTCCTATACTGATATATTAAAACGTACATATCCTTTTGGAATCCATATAAATTTATAAGAATGGTTAATTAGGGTTACTTATTTAGGTATTGGGCCAGCCTGTGGGCCCATTTCCAGTTTAAAAAAATGTTTCTTTTATATCTAATATTTTTTTTATATTGTTTTGGGATTCCACCTCCAACTCGAATACAAAACCCCAATCCTCACCCCTATTATCTATTTACCCTCTTTTTAGCTCATATGGGTTGATGATTAGGGCGATACTTCTCAGGTTACCTCAAATCGCCCAGAATTGATAAGTTAAATTGTTTCATACATAAATCATTCAATTCGTGATCTTTTTCCAAAAAAAATATTCTTTACCTGGTTCTTCAAGACAATTATAGCCTCTCCAAGAAGTTCCATCCCATTACCTTTTCTCTAGGGTTCAGATCTAATGGAATATGAAGAGTTTTCTAGTGGAAAATGTGAGATTTCATCCCCTTTATCCTCCCACTTCTTCCTCCTTTCATTATTTCTTGGTTTTATAATCTCCCTTAGTCATGATAGACCTAGTGTTATGTTATTCCATGGGTTTTTATGGAGTTTATATTCATTTAGGTCTGGTCTTAATAGTTTTAGTTTTTATAAACCTGCGACGGGTGATTTCGTGTGTACATTTCCATTACGCTATGGATTTGAGGTAGGATACCCATGAACAAACCTTTATCATTTACATTTCATAATTTTAATTATTTTATAAACTTATTTATATGATATGTTCTACTATGAAACTTTGGATCTAAAGGTTTTGTGCACAAATTATGTTTTATGACTTATTTTTTTTAAAATATAGTTGTTTTGGTATAAATCTGCACTCCTCTTGTTTGATAAATTATTCCATGCGATTTCTCACTTGGAATATGGTATTTGGAATATATCTCAATAGCTTGAATAACTCTATTTCATTAAAATGTTGTTTTCTCTGATTTTATGTTCTTAACATATGTTGTTTTTTTAAAGAGTGAATGACATGTGTTCGGTAAATTGCCTGGTTGGCTTTTATGTATCTAGTGTAATTTAAAATAATTTGTTTGGATTTATAAATATATTGGAATAATGTAAGAAAATTATATCAGGAACCTTTTATGGCTTTCAAATTTGGATTTTTTTTACAAACAAATGGTTTTTTACAACATGTTTTGGCCCGAGTTGCTGGAAAATGGCCCGTTTCACATTCTTATAAAAGTGGTTGTGTTTTGAATATGTCACCTTAGTGTTTTCAGGGATTTGTGAATGTGGTTTTATGTTTTAAATGGGGTGTACACACCTCCATAATAAAATTAATATGCATAACTTCTTCATGTGTTAGTTTTGAGAAAATGTTTATAGGCCTGTTTGGCCTTTCCTAAAAATAAAGAATGAGTGTTTTACTTGAATATGCCATGTTGTGTCAATTAGGATTGTTTTATGGTCCATTAAATGATTTTATTTTTTATTTTTAGGGATTCCAAATATTGTTTCTTATGTTATTTATGTGTGTTTATAATTTAATGAGTGTTTTTTATTGAGTTTTATGTGCAATGACTCAATAAACTCCTTGAAATTGTTTTACGAAAATATTTAATGGTTTGTTGATTCATGAAATAAATGTGAAAAAAGTTTGTGGGATGTCTGCGTGCTTATGGTTTGGGAATATAATTATGATGTGAAATGTTTATTTGATAATATCTGTAACTTGATTGAGCCCTAAAGGGAATCCCAGGTATCTGGGTGTGCGGACATGTACTAGTATGCTAGTTATCCTTTGAGGTTTGGCCCCTGTATCACGTAGCATGTTTGACGATGAAAACACTAACTAAACTATGATTATGATATTATTGGGGTACCACTAGGTTATTTGTATTCTCCCTACTAGTGGTTCATGTGCATGAGAACGGATATTTATTATTATTACTTTCACCGAGATATGAGGTACCTGTGGCTCACAACTTAATAGTGCCTAGGGGTGTTCCAATGACATGTGCTCAATGGATATTTTGTACTCACTGTCAGCATATGGTGTGTTTGGATGTTAAATTCAGTAGTGTGGGTGATTTATTTAAAATTTAAAATTCTTTAAATCATTCCTCTTGAAAATTATTTTCATTTTGAATTTGCACCGCTTTGAATTTTGTTACTATCATTTTTGTTAATAAAACATGCAGGTTTTTGTCTTGTAATTTTTTTATAGCATGGGACCTCATTTGGAAGACATAAATTTATGTTGTATTTAAAAATTTAAATTGAGGTTTCTTTTTTTAAAGTATGGGAATTGGGAATAGAATATCGAGAAAACCTATTGAGTTTTAATACTCACGCATGTAGTCTTCTTCTGTTTTTAGCCCTTCTGTAGGCTTCTGCTTGAGTTCGATTGCCTAGGGGGATGTGTAATCATTTTGTTGGAGAGTGACCTGTGGGGTCACATGTAGTTTTTTATTGGGTTTGGTCAGTTGAGTTGTTGGATTAGTTTTACTTTCAGTTTCTTGTACAAATAATGTTCAGATCAATTTTTATATAAATGTATTTTGGGATGTAAATTTCTTTCTGTTGTTTGTTTGATTGTTCATATATGGGAGAAATCATTCCCTTGTGTACTTTATTGATTCCCTTGATACTTTTCTCCAACCCAGGAGGATCGGGAACGCTTCTTGGGAATTTTCACGGGCCGGCCTTGGTAACAGGTTCAGGGTCGACTCGGACGGGTTCACGACATTTCATCCATCAAAATTGTTTATATTCCACAATATATTACAGCATAATTAACATGAAATAATTTACTAACCCCAAAGTTTACATAAACCCAAATAGATTTTTCTTCCTAATTTTCAAAAAAAAAATCAATTCAATTCAAAATCACATCACTTAAATAATGAAAAATGGTTTTTTGATGCCATTGAACATCTGATTAAATATAATCATATACACCCATGAAGGTATCCATAACATTTATATTAACATCAAATGAAAACATTTATTCTTACAAAAATTAACACAACCCTTATTCCTTAAATAATTTCACAAACTATTTAATACATTCTATAAATCCAAATATTCAATAGCATCAAATATGACATAAATCAATATGTCATCAACTGACAATTTTATAATTCACCAATACTATCATACCAATGCCAAACTTCTCTTTAGTCTAACTAAACATATGTTTTCAAATTATTATCTGGAATAATAATTAGACATACCATGATCGTTGTATCCAAAAAATCATTGATATAAAAATTTCATAACATAATTCATGAATCATAATGCATAATTACATTACACCATTAACTTCATAGGTCCTTCCCGGGTATATTAGGTAACTCGTGGATTTGGAAATTGGCTTGGATAATACTCATGTTCCCAACACATAATACATTGAAATATAAATGTTACATTAGGATGATCTTCATTTACCTCCATCAAACATTTCATTTTTCCTTAGAAGATACATGTTGTATACCCTTCATTTGCACATAAAAAACATCTTTTTTTTACATTGATTCATTCACTTGAGTGCTTCTTCTGACATTTTCTACATAAAGGAAATCGAATCTTCTTTCCTTCACAATCCCCACCACTAGAGCTCTTAGTGAAATTTATCTGTCTCTTCATTGGTGAGTCTATGATTTGGTTTAGGTGAATGATATTAATAATATATCATGAAAAGTGATTAGAAATAATCCCAAGGTTTTTCATTATATCTCCAATTTCATTTGGTTAATCATGTGGATAATCATTCCATTCTCAGTTAGTATTAACACGAGACCTCTAAGTTCCAGACATTGACTAGAAACAAAAATCATGTTATGACCAATAATATTCATAGTGAGGAACCACGGAAAATCATTTATAGGATGTATAAATCATTAAAACTTATTCTCAATCTATGACAGCTTATATTTAACCCAAGTTATCCATAATGATTTCCAAATGTTTTTGATGTTATCATAAAATTAGACTCATGACTATGGTTTTAAGTAATGTTTTCTCATCCTAGTTTATAAAGGATAACTAAAGCATTCTATGATACAAACTTCATTTACCCAAAAATTTATTACATAGTTATCACTTCTTAATATGTTAATATCCATTACATAACATAAAAATCCATTCCATAATTGTATAGTTCTAGTTGGATTATACATTTAGAAACATAAACAAGTTGTTAATAAATGATCTACATCATCTCCCACTATATTCTTAATAACAATAATCCTGCTCAGAAATATCATACATAAAACTGTCTTCATAACATGGTGAAAAGGAAACAAAAGAAAGGGTGAGAATAGATGATCAGCAATGGAAAACAATGGATATTTCAATGATCACTTGATCTCAATATGAGAATAAATTTATGTGAACATGATTATAAAATTATTATATCATACCATGTATATCATAGATCATAATAGTAGTTCATGTAATAAATATTGGCATTTCATAAGACATAAATCATAAAAAAATAAATGAACAATAGACAAAATAGAATGACATATTAATAAGACATATTTGTATGGAATACACATAATCATATAAAATAATTTCATTATTAATAAAGGATTATTATGAATACTATCATAGTTGAATGTATTTTCTCCCCAACCCATCATAGAAGTCATGGTTCAATCCAAAGTCTATCATAGTTGACAAAGTACCATAATAAATTTGATTCACTCCGCATTCTAGTTATTTTTATCTCATGGGATATCAATCATTACCCAATTCATTAGTGGGAGATAGAGGTCTCAAACATTACATAATAAAATTTGTACATATGTTCTCTATAAGATCATAAAAAATTCATCATATCATAACCCAACAAAAGGAATGGGTTTCATAAACATTTCATCATTTAATCATAGCATAACCTATGGAAAAGGAAAAAGTTTCATAACCATAATTTCATCATAAATATAAACCTTGTATATAAAGAATATGGTTGGTATCATTGGATCATATCCACCGTAAATTATAATTGAAATCAAGGGTTATTGTCACTGATGATTATAAAGAACATTAAAATATAATTAAAATTTTATTTGGGAAAATATCCTTTCCATTTTAAAATTACATATTCAAAATATAAAAATGTTAAAAATAGTTTTGATAACATTTTATTTGAAAATATTCTTGGAAAAATATAACGGAAATGAAAAATCATTGAGTCGTCATGATGGTGTGATTTCTCGTTTCAGTCATATAAATTAAAAAACATTCCTTTCAAACATGTAAAATGATAAAAAAATTTACCTAATTTGAAAAATAAAAGAAAAATTACTTTTGAAATAATTTTTAATAAATTAAAACTTGTATAAAAATTAATTTAAAAAAATAAATTGTAATATTAAATACCTTCTTTAAAACATGGATAAGTAAGAAAAAGTTTTTTTGGTCGAAGAGATAAATAATTAAGATTTTTTTTAAATGAATTATTTTAGTATATTGAGGTCTAAAAGAAAGGAAAATGTAATGAATAATTTATTATCTATAAATAACTAGATGAGAATAAAATCCATAATATTTTAAAAATTTATATCATAAAATTTCATCATCATAACATAAGCATAGACAATCCTGATAAATAATGAGATTATAACATAAAAACCTTACTGTTTTAGTGAGAATTGATTAATAAGCCCCATGATATAAAGAACCATAAAATTATATTTAAAACCCAATTACTTTAATAATAATAATCATAAAATAAATTCATAGATACAATATACATCACAGAAAAGAAAAAAATGGTGAATATGGAATGTGTCCCCCAGAAATAAAAATGAGATGAAAATCCCTTACCCTATATATGTCTTCTTTTGTGGTCATTAGAACCTTCTTAATAATAAATATAGATTTATTATAAATATACTATATAAATATAATCATATATATAATCCCATATATGATTTAATTATTACATTTTATCACCAATTTGTTAACAAATCATTATTAAAATCATTGTTCTGGGTGATATCTATTTCGTTTTTCATGTACATTTTCGTACGGTGGTTCTGGTCCATTTAATTTTATTATGGTAATATAACATATATATTATTAATAATAATAAAAATATAATATATATTCAATTTATAATTATATATATTCAACCATAAAATTAGAGATAGATAAATGAATTACAGTGTTCATAGAGACATTGGGTCGTATGTATGTAAGAATGATGTTGTCATTTATCGGCGGATGAAATAATCGAAAGGTAAATAATAAATAATATTTAAAGAATAATTATTATATAATATATTTATTATATATTATATAAATCAATACTTATTACCATACAAGTAAAACTGAAATGTAAATTGAATCACATTACTTTATGGAGGTGGCAGTCCACACGTACTCACAAGCGATGTTATTATTTTCCAACTGTTTGGAAGGTAGGAAGGTATATATGATATTATAAATAGTAATTTTTAAATATTTAATATTTATAATATATAAATGTTAATATCATCATAATAACCATCCATAAAATTTGGTGATGAGAAATGAAATGTATCGTTATGTGGAGACGGTAAGTCGTATGTACGCAAGCGCGAAACATTCACTTCCCATTTCATAGATAGATGATGAATAAATGTGATTTCATAATTTTTTAAAAATTTAATTATATTTAGGATAATGGATTTATTATTTTATTAAAAATATAAAATATTTAGTGTATAAAAAAAATAATTAAAAAGAATGTTATCTGTTAAGGCAATTAACACTTATTTAAATAACTCCATTAAATATCCCCTTCAAGACCTAAGCGTTGGTCATTTAGGAATAACATCACATATAAATTGTGTATAGGTATTTTTATAATGTTTTTTAGGGTTATGGTCGAGATATAAGGTAAAAAAATTATGAATACGTTAAGGTATGAGGTTCCCTTTTATAATTGAGGCAAGGGGGAGCTTTTGGAATTTCATAAAAGATTTAAATATAAAAAATTCATTATTTATTCCGAATGCCACCAAAATCCAAGGTATTTAAATTTTATATATTACTATGTTTATATTAAAATATCCAATAACATTTTTACCAGTTTATGTGGTGTTTTAAACCTTATTATTTGGTTATACCCATTAATTAACTCATTTTAACATTAATCATGGTATTACATTTTTCACATAAAAACGATTATAAATTTACATGTGAGTTGAAAATTTGACAATAAATAGAAAAGGGATTATATTTTAGACAATATATTATCCTATTTATCATATTTAATTTTTTTTAATTTTTTAAAAAAATTACGACATATTATTTTGGTAAATTATCCTTAATTTCAATTATGACACTATCCATTTAATTAGAATTAAAATACATAAATAAAAAGTTTTAAATAGAATATAATCATTTAACATAACACTAATATATCATATTATTCTAAAATAATCATGTAACATTATAACTCACTGTTATTATATTACTTTTAGAATTCTAAAAATCATGTATTTTATATTTATAGCCATTAAATAAAAACTATGATAGCATTGTATAAGAATTTAGTGAAATTTTATAATTTATGAAAATTTTAAATAAATTTATTTCAGGAAAATAATTTAATTAATCGCAAAATAATAAATTATCTTCATTAATTGATTTATTTCTTGTTTATGTGTTAATATAAGAGATATTTAAAACTAAGAGAGTGACATTTTGTAACTTCTATTGCATTAAATATTATATATGTCATATTTAGTGAAAAATGTCCATTAAACAAATCAATTTAAAATATAAGATGATAAATTTAGAATATCCTTCATCCATTATTTATAATTATGAAAAAAATATAGCCTTATCATTTATTTTTAACCAATATTAACTTGATTTACCATTAACCATGGTGAAGTTTTACCATGATTATGATTGATATTGACCAAAAATAAAAGGGATTTATATTTAAAAAATTAATAGATAGATTAAAAAATATGGAATCATGTTTATAAAATTCATTTTCTATTTGTGGATGAAATTAATTTTAAAATAACCATGAAACATGTGAAGATAATCACTTTATAGAAAAATGCATTTTTATCATAACACTGGTTTTTTTCTTATCTCATGCCTATAAAAAAATTTAGTAAATAAAAAAAATTATTGACTATAGAATATATATATTTCAAAAAAATAATTCACAAATAGTGAATAGTTTAATTTATTAAGAAAAAAAATCCATTTCAAGCATAAAAACAGTTTTTCAGAAAAAATGTATTTTACTTATAAAAATGATTTTTTTCAAATGCATTTATAAAATTGATTACAATGAACATAATCTGATTAATTAAAACTTTGGAGAAAAATTTTACTTTTGAAACATTTTATAATAAAAATTACTATGTACATGATTGAAATGAAAATATAGATTTCATTAAAAATCTATACTTTTTGTTGTTCATTGAAAAATCACACTTTTCAGAAAATTATCTAAAAATTAATCCTCAGATAATTATTAATTATTTCATTAAAAATGTTATAATTTTAATACAATATAATATATAAAAACTCTAGAAATTATTTTTAATATTCTCTTAAAAAGATTATTAAAAACCATTTTTAAAGAAAATGTTTCCTTAAAGAATAAAAATAATTTACTAAAAATTAGTTATTATTTTTTAAATATATATCATTAAATTTATATTTACTATAAATTATATATATATTTTATAGATTAGTTAATATTTTTGTTAAAATATAATTTATGGGATATTTTATCATGATCATATTTAAATAATAATATTTCATGATTTATTTAGGCTTGGTGTTTATATCATGTACACTGTTGAACATAGTGTTAATTAAAAATATTTGGGTGTGATGATTTTAATATTTGGAATATTATTTAAAAAACATAATACCTACGTGAAACAAGATAGATTAATTTCTATGAGTCTTCATCCTTCTTTTTTTGTACAGGATTTATCCAATCAATAATGATATTTTATTCACTGACTCCATCCATAATTCTTTCCTTTCTTACAGATATTGATCCCACATTAACTAGCACATAATTTTTCCCTTCCTATGAGTATAATACATCCCCAGGTGCTCCCCTAGGTATATAACTTAATAATCTCTTCAGTATTGCATTCCTCTAAATTATTATCACTGTTTTTCTATGAAAACTCTTCATTTGATTGTGATTTCTACTCATTTGCACAAAAAATAGATCGTGAATTTTAAAGACCATTCATTAATTTTATTAGAATTTGTCATCCATGATTTTCGATAAATGTCCAAGGAAAATTCCATCATCCCAACGAGTTTCAATCAATCATTTCCTCTCCTTTTTGAGAATAAATAATTTACCCCCCAAAATTCAAAAGTATTCCAATGTGGGAGTCTTCCAATACCATATAGTTTATTGTGTGTTCTCTTCATTTTCAAATAACAATACCATTTTGTATATATAAACTAAATTAAGCACTATTTCATTTCAATTTTAATTTTAATGTTTCTGTATTATAATTTATTTCTTGTGATGTTCCTTTACCTGATAGTTAGTTAATTAAATACCATTTTCAATCTATAACTTCTAGATTTTCATCCCAAGTACCTTCTATACTAATATCATGTAATATTTAATACACATTAATACTCTATATTTGATCTATATGTTCATAAAAAATGTCCTCATAACATAATCATCAATAAATAGAGTGTAATAACTTTATTCATCCATGGACTTGGGTGAAATTGGCCCCCATACATCCACCTTCACTAACTCAATCCATCATATTGACATTTTTTACATAATCTTGTTTGTATTTAAAATTGTTTTCCACTTTTAAAAAGAATCATAGTATTAGTTTAATCTTTAGATTGTTTTAGGATATTATGATCTTCTTCATTCTCCACAACATCTTACAAGGACTTTTGGATTAAGTGGCCAATAATTTTTTTCCCATATCATTTTATTTTCTTACTTGGATATAAAGTGCATATATTATTCCCCAATAATGAGTTGACATTTTATGGCTTAATTTTCTCAACCACTGTGGAAATCATCCCTTTACAAGAATTTTGTTCAATGACATACTAACGAATAAGATATGGATTAGATATTTAATGTGATTCCTAAAAAACTTCTACCCACAAAAGAAATTAGTAGATAATATATACACTCATCGTTTTACTATAGATCCCTCACCTCTTAAGTGATGAGGTGCTAATGGTTAAGTGAAACTCATTCATGTTTTTTTTACTATCTCAATAAGTTATTGAAAATTGTAAAAGAATTGTAGAAGAATTAATAGATATTGAAAAATAAAATTTCTTACTTTAATTAATTTTTGGAATAATAAATGTGAACTTCTAGGAAGAAAAAGAGTATAATAGGGTCCATGTATCTAATAAATTTCAATGTTAAGGATAATAATTAAAAAAGTATTGGATGGGATGTCCTATTTATAGACTTCATCTTCATCATGACATAATTTGTTTCATTTTGGAATGAAGTTATATACCTTATATATAAACCCTTATCTATTCCTCATAGGTTACATCATTGTGGTTCAAGGGATGGTGTTTGTGTTCCATGGATACATCTTTCTCCTTTAAATTCAAAATATCTCAAGGGTCATGAAATGACATTCCAAGTACTTCGAATATAACTTTATCATACATTATATTTCTCAGTAGCATTATATCCTAAAGTGTAAAATATTATTTTTTAATTATAAATGTATTATATATCAATATTACTTCATAACATCATAGAATAATGGTAATATGTTATAAAATGGTCTCTTATTTCTCCTCAAAGGGGTATCGATATTTAAATTCAATATTATGTGGATACATCTATAATATAATTACATGATTTCCCTATTAGATGTCATTAGACTCATCCAACATTAATACATTGCATTTTTGGTATCCTCATTCATTATCATGATTTCTCTTACCATCTTATATGGTTCTCCCCTAATGTCGAATGATTCCACAACTCATTATCCTCTACTCATCCTATAATGTTTTCCCCTCAACCCACGCTTCATCCTTGATCATTAAACTATTTCATGTCCTAGAGGTCATTTTTCATCTTCAATGACTGACTACAACCTCGGTGTGAATCCATTCTTAGGAGTATTTGATGGAACTTTTGTTCTACATTTACTTTTTACCAAAAATGAAATATAGAATAGCATAAAATCCTAACATCATAAGTCCTTATTGGGAAATCATATATATCCTCTTTTGTGCCATGTTGTGGAGTTAGCTCACTAATTTTGGTGAAATATCTTCAAAATCACATTCATCTACACAATGACACCATTTTGATGAATTATTTTCTCCTAGGTTTATCATTTCAAATTTGGTCCAACTAAATACATAATGAAAAAAACTTTTTTTGCATTAATCTCTCTATAGTTACTCTAAAAACATCAAGGGGTATTTAAAAGCTTCTTTAAGCTCTATCCTTCCATAAACCAATAAAATTAAAAAAACATTGTATCATTTCTGTTCGAAAATCAAGGAAAATAATGATAAAAACATATGCATCAATAATAGTTTTAAAATTCCCCCACAATTGAACATTTTATTATCCATTAGAAAAACATATTTATAAGGATTCTAAATAAGTTCAATCCTTTAACTAAAGAAAAAAGTTAGAGAACATGTAAATAAAACAAAATATTAACTGAAGATTTTAAAATTCTAATATACTCACCCTTACTAAGTAATCATACATCATTTTTAACATTATACTGTAATTCATGTTCTCATCCATAATTATTTTTCTACCATTCCTTAGACATTTATACCCATACAGTGAAATAAATATTTAGAAAATTTCACATTCAACACTCAATAATAATGTAAAACTAGAGTTATTCATTTTATAAATTTCATTTCTTCTATTCATATGCATGTATAATATCTCAAATTACTTTCTATAAATCTAACCCGAGAAATCAAGGGGAATCCTAAAAAGGTATTATTTTCTTTGAAGCTAGAGATGGGTAGTTCATTATGTAATCATTATAAATTAAGGATTTAAAATGGGGATAAGTTATTTAAGTACAAATATATATTATTTTTTTAATCTCAATGAAAAGGGGACATACATATCCACTTAAAATTCATCCTCTCCCATCAATATCGACTTCTCTTAATGATTCCCATCATGAAAATTCAATAATAATGGAAAACTTTTTCATTATATTATTCTTTCCTTTTACTTTGTTATGAATGAAATTTTACCAGGATAAAGTATCAAATCCATAAAACTACCTTTATTTGATCTTATCATGGAACTAATTCTAATAGTTATAATAACATCATAGATCATGTATGAGTGATCATTAAAATGAACATGATATGATCTATTATTTCGATTTGTTTTTCTAAAATAATATAGGAATCAAGTAATAATAATATAAAATATCTAGGAATAAACATCCAAATTAGTAATTACAATTCTTCCACCTTATCATACATGATATTCTCAAATCATAGTTCCATGCATCACCAATCCCCCTTTTTAAACTCAATAAGAAAAAAAATCAAGTATTTATATTAAATAATGTCTTGTATGACGGATAAATTAGCTTATAATATTGATTATAGGTCTAGAAATTTAATGGATATAACAAGAATAAAAAAGGTTTAGATATAGGTTATTTCTAAATGTTAAAATGGATAAAATATTCTTCAATCATATTAGTGTGCTTTGAAAAAAAACTCAATTTTGTTTTGAAAAATATCAAAGTGAAAGTATAAATAGTACTTTTTTTCTAGACATCTCTTAGGAAATAGTTTATTAAAAATAATATTACAAAATATTTTAAAAAACCAATCATGAATGGAAATTAAAAATATTAAAAAATCATGCATAAAATGAACGTTATGTAATAATCATATAAGGAAAAAAATTAGAAATTATAAATTAGATTCCAAAATAATTCAGTAATTATACTGGATATCATATTAATAATTAACAACTAATTTATTTTCAATAATTACCATTTAATTTTTTTCTTTTATTTACATGTGTGTTTATAATTTTCATAAGTCAAAATATTTCTCTAAAAAAATGTCTCTTTGTGCATTGATTTTTTGAAAAAAATCATGTGTTTCCAAGAATCCATCCACCACACTTAATTTCAAATACCATATACACTATTAAAAGTCATGGTGATATTGATGAAAATGAATATTATTTTAAATATATCTTAGTAAATTATCAAAAGTCAAGAATGAATTAATCACAATAGCCTAGACCAGTATGTGAGGACTCATCAAGTGCATCCAAGAAACCCAAGTTCAAATCCGGTGGGAGACATATTGCTGGTCTACTGTAGCAGAACTGTAGAAGGTACTTATTAGTACTATATTAGCTAGAACTATTCATCCAGTTGGGCTTTTGGGCCACCATTTTGGTCCTCGAGTCCTTAAAGACCTTTGGGGCACCCAAGGACTTTGGTCTAGTAAGGATTTCAGGCCACTTCAAGGCCTTTGTGCCACATTAAGGCCTTTAAACCACCTCATGGATTTCGGGCCACATGAAATTGTGCTTAACAGACCAGGTAGACTCTACACGGAGTAGACTGAAGGTGAGGATTTGGAGCATGTGTATTCACCAGATCATAATCTAATGGATGTGGAATAATGAGAGGGTATTTAATTGACATTGGGAGTAGCATGTGCATGCACGGGAAGCCTAGATAAACATCCATGTGAAGGTGGAGAGATGATATCACGATGCAGATATTGGGGAGGAGAAGTTCCATGTAGTTATAGTCTAGATGTTTTCTCTAAGACCTGTAGGTCATGTATTCTCTAAACCTACTGGACTTGTAAGGGTACCCCCTTATCCCTTGAAAGGGGGGTTATCAAAAATAAATAAATAAAGTCCTTCGGGCAATTCGGGAAAGAATAAATTAAGGACCTCCATGATTTATGTAAGATATTTTTTCCTTGATAACTGGATGGAATTTACTATATGAAATTACAATGAATTGATGGATTGTGCTGTATTTTATTTCTTAAAATGAAAACATTGAACTAGGTAACATGATAGTGTAAAGTTTATATTTATTATTATTAAGAATAAATTGATGAAAAAAATAATATTTTATTTTTTTCATTCAACATGTTATATAAAGGATAGATAATGAAATCAAAAGGAATTTAAATATAGTAAATTAAAAAAAATATGAGAATGTAATACAAAAATAGAAGGCATAAAAAAATATGGAAGGGGGCGGAAATCCTATGATTTTTTGGTTCCATCCCCCTTCTCCCTATTGGGATCCACCTCCACTAAGGTGGTATTCGATGAAATAAATAAATCCCAAAAGGAGTACACCCACCAGCATTGAATCACATAATACTTCTCTAAAATAATTTCCTCGACGAAAAATGTTTTATAAGGTAAGGTAGACTAGTCTAAATCTATGATGTGTTAGAAACTGACTCTATCACACCCTATTGATGAGGAATAACTATTAATTATGGGGTAGAAAACTACTGAGATGAATGATCAATCAAGTATATTTTTAAATTAAATGTCTAAGAGTTTTATAATGGTACTTATGTTGTAATTTGGGTATATAGTTCCCCACTAGGTAGGGTAAATGAATATCCATGACCCTAGGAATGTCCAATATTTACAAGAGGATTAACTAGAATATAGATATCAGTATTGGTAGTTTTAATTTATGTATCAATTGGAAGGGGTATTATAGGGAATATTCTAGTAGTGGGAGTCAGTGGATGATCATTCTATTGAGTTGGTATCTCCCGGATCCTTAGAGAGTTCATGTGGTGATAAACTAGGTCAATAAAGGAAACCACCATTATAGGGTAATTTATCAAAACCTTTCCATTATTTTATGATTCCAACTGAAACTATCATCATTAATTAGTATCCTTAAGATAAGTAGTATCCCACGTGTCAAAAGCTGAAGAGGGGTGGGTTTGGGCTGGTATAAATTCTCAATAATGGGTGGTCAAATAAAAAATTAATATTTTTATGGATGAGTGGGATAAAAATAAATATTTTTCATGAACCTAAAATTTCCCACTAGGGTGGAACAGTAGACAAAATGGGTGTGGTGTTAATTCATGTGGTAGAATGGGAGGTGGATCAAATTCTACCTCCAACTTGTTATATAAATGGTTCTTGATCCAAATAATATACTTAATGAAGTTATAAAATACTAATTACACTCCTTATGAGGAAAGGGTGGGTGTTTTTCCTAATCATGTGAAACTTATATATGCCCTCTCGGTGTTGGGTTTGATTGAGAAGTGAAAGAATCATTTGAGTGTCCCTCAATGGAATCATAATACACTATTAAATAAGTATATTTTTCATCACATTCATTCCCTTTCCCTCAATCATTAATGGTACCATTTTTTCTAATAATGGGATGTCATACAACATAATCTACCCTAATGAGGATAGGTGAAATTATTAGTAAAAAATGCCCAAGTGCTTTTCTTGTTAAGAAGTGAAATTCCCACCCATAATAATACCCTTATGAATGTTCAAAATTCACCCATAATATAATGAGAATTATTTAGTCATGTTGATTCTTAACTACCATATTCAAATTCAAGAAATAATAATAACATATAATCTAATCACAAATCCTTATGTTGGTCACTTAGAAAACCATTCATGAGAGATTTCCCGATTTATAATCCTTATGATATAACTTCTCAACTAATTTCTATTAGTTATTTTCGGTTTTTTCCTTCTCAATGGGTAAATGGTTGTTTTAATCTACTACTTATAGATTTTTTTTCTTGGGGTGATCTAGTATAAAATCATTATAATACACTCTCTCTATAAACTCATAGTATTTTAAACATTGTCCTACTCGAAAGTCTATAAACCAAAGGATCCAATTATGTTGAATGATATTTAATGTAATATACATCAATTTTATATCCAATAATAATTTTTACTCTAATATACACTCTATAGAATCATCCTCCAATACATGAGTAATATGTTATAAATTCCTAGCTTTTAATGAATATATATCTTGATCATCTATATCAATATATTCAATAATATGCATGTCAAAATTAATTTTTTGTTAATTCAGGACATTTAATTTCTCCCCAGACTCTTACAGTGTTTGGGTTTAGTGAACCATATAAAATAGTTAAGCTGAGTTTGGGATAAATCCCAACACAGATATGAGTAATGGGTTGCTTGGGTGGTTTGTATTAGGTTATGTTACAGATATGTGAATTGGGTAGGTGAAATTATTGGTAAGGGATTAGGTGGTTGTGTGGGTAGTTTATCCATTTTCTATTTTGTGGATCTCATAGGTATATTTTTTTTGTGTTAATGGGTATTTATCTTTGAATTTTTTGTTAACAGTCTTATTTTGAGCCATTGTGAGAGGGATAGGTACATGGAAGGGTAATGGCTCAAGATGGATTCACATGGGGTTTTAAATTGGTTGTTTTCATTTTTTGGAAATATTTTTATGTATAGATGCATATGGTAAATTCAAATAGTGTGGTTTGGGAAACAATGTAGTGAGTATGTTGAAATAGGTATGAGGAGGTGTGATATTCATGAATGAGATGATCTAGAAGTGTAACTTTACAGCTTGAAGGTGACCATAACCAAATCAAATAGCTATGAAAATCAATTTAGGAAGCACAGAGAGATGGGAATATGGATACTAACAGGACAATTTAGGTTTTGGTGTTTATAATTAAATGTATTTGAATACATTGTGGCATGACCAATGTCATTATAGCATGAATTTATTAATTCTAATTCCATGGTATTTTTTAAACTCAGTCCTCTAGAGTTGCAACTCCATGGGGGAAGCCACCATAGAACAACCATGTAATTTTATCCCTATGTGATTTATTTTAGGTCAAAAAAATGACATGAATCCTACCCTATAAAAAATAATGTTTATTTTTTTTCTATCTTGATGCACTATAGAATGAGAAAATAATTGCCATTACAACCTAGTTTGTCACCCTATATTATGATATTTTGTGGTTGGGAAACAGTGTACACCCCCTATTAGGGTAATGATCGTTTCTATCCTAGAACTTTAGATTATTATAGTGCGCTCAATTATTTTGTGTCATAGGTCTAGAATGATTACTTTAGGGAGTAGTGTTTTATTACATGATATATTTGGTTGCACATTATAAATGATTCATTTTATCCATTGGTTATTACTCCTCTCAAATCTTATGTTGTCTCAATTATATATTCATTAGGGGAGTAGAAGATTGTTCCCTAAAGTCTCTAAACTAATTTATCCTAATAATTTCTAACCAATCTAAAGTAGATTTATAATCCTAAAAATGAAAACATAGCTAGGATTCTCCACACCTATCCCTTTAATTAAAGTGAATATCTAGATGTAACTATGCATTATTAGAAATATTTTAGAGATAGAATTAATTAATTATGGATATTATTCATGTATAGATTCATCATTTTTTATTGAACTTTAATGTAGTTTCATTCTATATTTATATCTAAATGGAACCATGTGAAAAGGAATTTATACCATGATGTGTCGTAACCAAAGTGATTGTAGTTTTCATAGAAACAATATCAAACAATATTAAAACAATATTATTGTATCTTCTTTTATGAATATTTAATAGTTGAATCATCAATCACACCACTTATTTATTTTCTATTTCTATATCTTTTAATTCTAATATGAATCTGTTTCAATATCTTATAATTTATCGAAATATAGTTATATATTTCTATTTTTGTGTGATTGCATAGAAAATTTCTTCATAGGACTATATTATTGATGCTCGAGATCCACCAGTAAATGGTCGAGTTTCTCATCAATAAGCCAAAATGGGGTTATACTAGTCATAATTTTAAAATATATCAATTTTTACTATAAATTATTATCAGAATTTTCTTGATAATCATTACATATTTAACTTTTAGTTTTCTCCAAAATCATTATAATCACTCAGATGGATAATTCTACTTTCTCATAGCTTTGTGGGTGGTGATGGGAGATGGTATTGTATCGAAATCATTAATTTTCTACTACACAAAAAAATATATAATTGTTTGAATGTGTTCCTCACCTATTTATGAGTTACCTAGACATAACAACATGCTAAATTAAGTTCTTTCTTTACAATTTCATCACTAAATTGGATATATTTTCATGTGGCCTCATATTTTACCCATTTAGTGATGTAAATAACTTAAAAACTATGTATTTGTTTCTCATGGATCTTAGTAAGGTCCCCATAAAATCAATTCTCCATACATAAAACACCTCAAATTTTAGGATTGGGTTTTTTGGAATCTCAATTCATTTCCCATTTTTATCAATTTATCGGCATAATTCATAGCCTTATATGAACTACCTTGCATCTTTTTGGATGTCAAAAATAATAATCCAATTCGCATTATAATGCCCATTGTTCTACCATTTCAATTGTGTCCTCCATTTTGTGATGAATAGAAAAATTCTAGAATGATCTTTGCCTTGGATTTGGGCACACATCACCAAATTAATCATTCACTACATTTCATGAATAATAATCGATCATCACAAAAACAATGTTTTCAATTATCTAAAAAGATTATTCATTGCTGATAAAAACAATTTATGGACTCATTTTCTGAATAATATACAATCATGAAAAACCATTGGAGAGATTGTAAATCAGTACAAAAAAGAATCTCATCTTGGAACTCAGCATCAATTTCTAACTCCTCCTCATCTTCTATATTCTTTCGAAGTAATCTCAAAAAATGTTCATCCACTACAATTTCTAATCCATTTTTTCTATGTTAGTCCTATTAAACTATTTTAGTAAGAAGATAAACCAAATCATGCATGGATTAGAATCCTTTTTTAGAAAATATCTCAAGAGGTGTGATCACTGTAGACAATAACCTCAAATATTTATAAATATATTTTGATATTATCAAAAGAAAACCCCATTTTTATAATATTTTTTCTCAGTGAATGTTTAATTTATTTTTGACTTATTATTGGAATAGTTTTCATAATAGATATGTTGATAAATATGATCTAACCACTGTCGTTGAGTATCTCTAATAATGATATCACATGGATCTCACATTATGATGAAAATTTTCTAACAATTTAGAAATATCATGATTGGTGTGTCCAAACAATTCTTTTTCCAACAAATTAGGTCTTCCTTACATAATTATTCAAATATTAACAAAACATAATTTGTCAAAATATGGGTGAGTGGCCTAGATATCTTGAAAATTTCATTTATAAAGTTGTGCAAAATCCATCATGTCCATGAAATATATAAATACTATTCATTGTATTATGATCATGGAGATCTTGTATGAATTTTTTCATTACTAAATCAACCTTGATTCCTCGTTTAAATATTCTATTCTCTAGAATGACACAGCCTTGAACTATTAAGTGAAACTTTTCCCAGTTGAGAACTATGAATTTTTCTTCAAATATTTTATATACCAAATCATATTTTTATAGGAATACTTCAATGGGTATCCCATATATTGTGAAATATTCCATGAATATCTCATGAAATTCTTCCACCATGTTCTGAAAAATAAGTTGCATGCACCTTTGAAAATTCACTAGTTTATTAAACATTCCAAAATACATGATATGATAGGATAATTTTTGATATGTATAAGTAAAAATTGTCTTATAAATGTTATTTAGATAAAAAAACTATTTGGTTATAACTAGAATGTCAATCTAATAGGAAAAAATAACTCATATTGTGATAAGATATTAAAAATTGATCCATGATTAATAATATAATGTTTTACTTTCTTATGGATGTTTCCATTATTTTATAGTCTATGCATACCCAATATCATAAAAATATCATTGTAGGTATCATATCTTTATCATCAGTTATTATCACAGTCTTCAACCCTTATTTGGAATTACTTGTAATGGGGTCACCCAATTAAATTTTTATATTGAAATTATTATCATCGAATCAACTAGTATAGGAACCTTTTTCTTGGAAAAATATTTTATAGTTTGTGTTAGTGTCACCTGTAGTAACCATCATATTTTTCTCACATCATCTAAGAGTGATATTTGTGTGAAAATGGTATGATTAATTCCATTGGTAAAGGAAATAAACTATGTTGGTTATCACATATTTGTCTCTGTGATGTATGTCTCATTTGTAGCTATTTTCTCAGTTTTAAATCTTCTTTCTAGATATATGTTTTTGTGAGAATGAAAGGATTAATTCGTTTTATGTTGGAAAAACACAATTTAAGTGATTTGTTCCTTTTTATTAAAACATATAACAAATTTTATTCCTATTACTTTTTTAATTATGCATTAATAATGATTGTTAAATAGTATTTTTCACCCAAGAATAAGTACTATAGTGTTTGTGTCAATTGATGATACTAGATAATTAGTATTTTGATGATTGAAGGAATTAATTCTAGATAAGAATCTATTTACAAGTGTTTTCTCCATTTCATGGCTTCATCTTGTTCCTCACCCTCTAGTTATAAATTATCCTCCTTAGTTTCCACCATATCATCAATTAGTTGCATTATATTACCTTCTTTACTATATGTAGGCTCATGATGGATGTGTGTTCTTTAGTAGAAAGTATTATATAGAAATCCTATTATTAAATTTCATGATTAATACTTTTAATAAGATAAAATTTGACTTATTAATCATTAAATATGAAAATTATTCATCATTAGTTGACATTTATAAATGATTTATTAGATTAAATGAACGTTATCAAATGAATTTTTGGAATATATTGTTCTTATTATATCATGAGGATAAAAAATATATAGTGAATCAAATATTTTTCAACCATGAAAAAAATATTCAAAAACCCTTAGTGGTACTTCATTGATATACTAATAATTTAGATTGAAAATAATATCAAATTTGGATTATCTAATCCCATATTTAAAAACACACATAGGGGAATACAATTTTCACCCCATTCCTAAGTCACAATGTGTATTCTTGAATTTGTATGAACAAATGGTTAATAAGATGGAAAATATTCCTAGATCTCTCATATTTGGAGGTATATTCTTTGGAAATTCTATTGAACACTCTTTTCAAATATAAATAACACCACAAACATCTAGAATTATCTTTTTTTATATAAATTCCTTTCAAATTTTATAATAATCCAATATTTAATAAATAGATTCACTAAAATATATGTCTATATAAAGTTGTATGAAACCATATTAAACGTCTTGTATTGAATTTCAAAAATTAATTTCCTTATCCTCTCTCGGAAGGAATGATAAGGTCTATATGGTTCTATCTTTTTGTTTAATTCTTCTCCTTATAAACCTATTTTCTAGATTTTCCCATCTTATAATTTCCATTTTATTATTCTACTTTTTCCTCGTTATATTCTAAATTTTTATATTTAACCATTAATTTTTATTATTACATTTACACAAATTTTCCTAATATTTTTCTTATTTTCTTTCACCTATCACCAGAAAAAAGTGTCATAGACATCACCTTCTCTCTTAGGTTTCCTCAATGTTACTTTATATGGTATTGAGTAGTCACTCTAATAATGATTGATATATTCCCCCCACTTAGTTCTAGAGTTGTAGGTTGTGGATTATTAACTAATTATATAGTTATATTGTCTTATAATCTACTAAGAATACTTTTGGATGTGGTTATTTAACATTACTTTAAGTTATTTTTTTAGGGGATATGAAGGTTGTTTTGGATAGAATTTATGTGTAGGATTATTATTTTATTGTTCAGGGGTGGTTATAGTTTGAATAACCTAAAGGGTTGTGGTTTAAGTGAATAATTGTGTATGCCATTATTTTATTTGAAAATTAAGAAATATTTCTATTAGTCATGAAATGTATTTAGTTATCGATTGTGTTGAATTCAACTCCATTAGTTGTAGGTATTTTGGAATTGTTTTGAATATTGATTATAACTAACACAGTTTCTATCGAAAGGTTTATTATCATCTAAACCATACAATATCCTTGGTATATGTGGGATCCTCTTCACATCTCAAAATATTATAAAATGGGACTGAGTGTTAGTTTTTGTGAATAATTTTATTGAGTCAATGCCAGTAAAAATTTTATATTATTTAATTTACTTATCAATGATTATATTTGGTTATCAAATAATGTGATATCATAGAATTACAATATTTCACTCCTTAGTGGATTCTAATCACTTTTTCGTAATTTATAATTATCAGTAATCTCATATATAATGTATTTTACAACTTCAAAAGTTTTCATAATTAATCCTTTACTGGATAGGTCATCGATTATGACTCAAGTCGAATGATGTAAAAAATAAATAATTGATTCGTTTATAGGAAATGATATATTCTCTTATGTAACTAACATCCTTTTAAAATCATTCATTTTATACCATGTTTCAAATATAGATTATCCATCATCTTTTGAAATGATTGAGATTTCATTTCTAAACTTCTATATCCTCCATAATGGAAATTATTTTTCTAATAATAATTCATATATGTTATCCTAGGTTTTCATGTAACCATAGAGTTAACTCTTTAACCAATCTATTTCTCAGAAAAATAGAGATAATTAGAATACCCTCAATCATATAGAATTTTTTGTTACCCAATTATTGATGAATATATCTTATATTTTACTAAGGATAGTCAAATATCTATGTAGATCATCATTTTTTATTCCACTAAATCATCCCATGTTTTTTATTGGTATTAAGATTATATTAATATTAAAAAATTTCACTTAAATAAAAATATGAAAAAAAGGAAAAACATCAATAGATGATAAGTAATAGTCTATTATTGCTCGAGTCCAGGGAATTTGTGGTGCTCTATTATTTTGGTTCTCACTGGATAATTTTCCTTGAGGTACATTGGGTGTAGTTGAGTGCATGTTCTCTTGGATGGTAAATCATCTGTATGGACATAGGACCCTCTTGTTCTTTAAGTTATAATCAATAATTTCTCAGGAATCAAGGCTCCTTTATCATGTTTTTGGTATACTGGCCATGCATTAAGTTTCACGAAATGAAAAAACAAAAAATAAACACATGCACATAATGATAATTAAAATAAAAAAGTATTAATAATTTAAGAAATTAATTAGTTTATAAAGAAAAGTTTTATTATACTCTTATGTTCACCCTTAAACACTAATAATATTGCCAAAATCATTGTCCGTTCCATTATAATTATTAGTTATATAGGTTAATCATGATTAAAACTTAATTATTCATGATTTGTATTATTCTACTAAGTCATTTATTAGTGAAGGTCCATGGTTTTTCCCATGAGTGATACATACAATCCACAAGATAAATCCATAGAACTTTTTGTTAAGTATAAATATATAAATTTAGATGGATTAAAAAAAATTGAAACAAAAGTGTAATGTTTTTAAAATAATAAAAAAAAATTAAAGGATCAATTTCAAAGACTGTTTTTGAAAGATATAATGACCAATTTCATTCATTAATTGGATTTAATAAATCAGTTTCAATATTTTTGTATATTTAACAGTTTATTATGGTAAAATTTATTTATTTTAACTGAGATAATCTAAATATATTTGTAAAATTGTAATATCAGACTAATTTTATTATATTTAATATTTAAATTAAATGCTAAATACAATATATTGTTAATTTCTTAATTTTATCAACTAGTTTTTATTTATGTTCTTAATAAACCCTTTTAAAAAATTATAACTAAAAAATAAGAATAGAATTCGTGAATCAAATGTATTCCTAATTGAAATTAATATTCATGAATTGAATTGATAGAAAATGTAAACACCCATACTTCTACTCTTAATCCCTTACCTCCTAAGTGAATTTCCACTCATAGTTGAGGAAAGATCAATAATATTTTACTAGAATATATTTTTAAGTGAGTGAAAATAGTAAATTAATGCTGATGAATATAGATATATAAGCATGTCTTCCCATCATTAATAATCATCCTTAAGTTTTTCACCTTGTGTAATACAAGTGATTAAAAAAGGGTGTGTTTCTGCAAGCTATGTAGCAACAAAAGAAGGTTTTATGATTTTAAATAAATCAAGTAATGGAATTTATTTTGGAAATATATTCAAACATTTTATTTATTTATTTCAAAATCAAATATGTTTTTAGTTTTAAATTTTGTCTTGTAAAGTTTATATTTATTTAAGTGAACTAATTATATTTCCTGCATTTATTTCATTTCAAGCTTATAATTAATATGGTGATTTGTTTTAGAACTATTGATGTGAAAGGGAACATTTCATTTTTGTGTTAAAATAAAATCTTCTCAAATGATTCAAGTGGGTTATTCATTTTAGATTATATTTCAATTTATTTTAATATTTTACTAATATTTATTTTGTATCTCACTACTACTAAAACGGGCAAGGGAAGCACCCCCTTATATCAGAATTAAGAAAAACCACTGATATAGGTTACCCTGTATCAGCACTAAAATTTTAGCATTGATAAAGGGTAACCTTTTTCAGCGCTAAACAAGCGCTGATAAAATAACCCCTTATCAGCGATGATAAAGAAACCTTGTATCAACACTAAAATTTGAGTGCTGATACGTGAAGGATTTATCAGCGCTTTTTTAGTGCTGATAAAGGTAGTCTTTATTAGTGCTTTTTTAACACAGATAAAACCTTAGTCCATTTTTTTATAATTTTGGTCGCAGAATGCCCTCGTTTTATCACGACCTAAAGCTCTTGCGGTACTGGAACCCTGCGACTCCCCTCTACGTCTTGTGGAGTTCGCGTTGCCGGACCTCCACAACTCTAGCTTTTCGTTTCCGGACCTCCACTGCCCATTGAGTTTGCATTTTCGGACCTCCGCCACCCACTCTTATCGTTGTCGGACCTCCGTCGCCCATTGAGTTCACGTTTCCTAACCTCCACTGCCCTCAAGCTTCAGTTTTCCAGACATTCATCCCCTGCAATGCCCTCAAGCATCGTATAACGACCCATACTTTACATACATTGTTAATACTTCAAAATTTAAGCACACTTATTACAACATATGACAAAACCACAAAGGACCGTATAGGTATAGTGTCTTTAGAAACTGGGAAACATAAACAACTGGTTCATAAATCTTCTACAGTGTCTCCCATTTATTTCATCATATCTAGGACCCCTTTTAGAATATTCTACTTAATATCCATCTTCCTGACCTGGGGAGAAGAAAACATGAAAGGGTGAGCTCAAATGCTCAGCAAGGGAAAATAAAGGAAATAAAAATCATATCATATCTTTTTTGAAAATCATAACCTGCAGAAGAGATCATAAAATCTTAACATGGAATAAATCATAGAAGTGAAAATGAGATCCCCATAATCATAACATGAAACTTGAAACTTTGTGGCATGCACACATAATCATGGAAAATCATTTCTTGTTAGTCATGACTCATTGCCAAGACTATCTTAGTGGACAAAGTCCCTTTCTGAATCGAGTCACCCTCATTCCAGTCCTGTTTCACTGAACCGATATAACCTACCGTTCCAGCCATGTCTATCTCATGAGATATAAAATCTTTACCCAATGCATTGGAGGGATATATAGGTCCCACCCATCTTATAATGAATCCTTTCTTATGTGTGCCACATAATCATAAACCATACATCATAGCGTAACCCATGTAATAAAAATGGAATTCTTAAACAACATGACATCATAAAACAATTCATATAAGATAAAGGAATTCATAAAAATATTTCCATCACAACATAATCAAATCCATGTAATAATAGGGATAAAAACATAACCCTTTATTATCTTAGATGGAAAATAATTTTGATAAAACACTTGAACTCCATTCTTGAGGAAAATATCCTTTCTTTTTCAAAAACATTTTTCCTTTCTAAACATGTCATACAACTTTAAACTAAAAGAATTTGATTAAAAATAAACTTGAAAACTTGTAAAGGAATATTCTTGGAAATAATGTTTTAAAAATCCATTCTTGTCGTATATGTTAAAAAAACATTCTTCTCGTACTTTTGTCGAAAAAGTCAAAAAGTTCCTCGTACGAAAAACGACAAAAGATTCATTTCATACATATTACTAAAAACTCACCAAAGGGTAAAAATGTATTTAAACAATATTAGGTGGATGGAAATAATATTACATATTGATGAAACATGGATGTGGATGATAAAATACACCCCAGTAAATACTTACGAATAAACAATCTCGGATAAAAATGAGATTGTGATATTTCCCTTACCTTAGGTCCGATTTGCTTTGTATGTGTCCGAAGCTCCTGTATAATGGTTTAAATAATGTTATTGACTTATTCCAGAATCATACATATTGATATGATATCATATATGGTCATATTCTTAGCTTCTTGTTAGTAATATTTCATTTTTACTTGTTACTCGGGTCTTTATTGCCTTTTGTTCTTATGCGTGTTTTGCCGAAAAAATTCTTATTCTTCTTTTAAGGTTATAGATACCTTATATCCAGAATGGTATTAGTGTAACATATATCATATTTATTCATTCAATTCATTTATATAATTACAATGTAATGATGATCATGTAGAACGAGTCGCATCACATCATGGAGACGGTATTCCGTACGTATGCACGAGTGATGATATCGCTCCTATGATGATGGAATTGTATTGGAGTATATGTATATTATTTCAGTATCAATATTACTTTATAATAATCATAAATAGTTACTCATTTCACCATTATACCCATCCTTGTAAGGTGATGGTGGAAAATAGATTACACCACGGCGTGGAGACGGTATTCCGTACGTACGCACGCGCGGTGATTTAATTTTTCCATAGGATAGATAGAAGGTGAATTAGGGTTGTTTAATATTTATAATAACATATCAGTATGTAAGTAATACTGATGTTATTACTTTATCATGAAACAACTAAAGAAGAAGAAGTTGAAGAAGAAAGAAATTGAAAAGATTGGTAATGGATATTACCTCTTCTTTGGAACGCTTCTTGGAATCCTCCACTTAGGGAACTAAGATTGGTCTTTTAAGAAGACCAGGACCTCTAGGATTATTCTAGGGAAGTGGAGAGGAGAAAATGGCAGGGGTTGGCCGAGCTTGAGTGCTCATATTGGTGTGAGGAGGAGGGGGAGGAGGTGCCCTTTTATAAGGGAGGATAGGGGCAGCTTAGGAATATCTCAAAATATTATTTTATATTAAAGTCAAAATCGGTTTATAATGGTTCCAAAGGGTCTTATTTCGAAGCTAAAGTGTGGATGGGTCGAAATCCTATCAACCAATAGGATTTAGACAAGTTTAGGGTATTATTTTAACCTTATCAATTAGATTTAACTCTAAGTTAAATAATTTAACCTTTACCGTGTCTTTTTGTTTTCTTTCACTATATGGTTAATACACTTACTATAACATGCCAAACGAACCCCAAATTGTTTATTATTAATATATATATCCTTATCTAAGTCATTTGGTCGAACCTTAGATTTTTGGGAAAAAAATAACAATTAGTAATATAATATTTGATTTAAAAACTATTTTGTGTCAATTTTGACACTATTTGATATATGATCTTTGTGAAAGTCATAACAGAATTAAATGTTCTAACCAAGTGGATGAAATCAACACTAATATATCATAGTAACCTAGAAAATTAGTTTAATTCATAAAAAGTCTCAGATTACATTTATTTTGGTGTTTATAACATCAATTATGTCAATATTTCATTAATAAGATAATTACTGCATCATCATTGTGTCATAAATAAATTAAATAATTTAATGTCTAAAAATTATAAATAAAATACCATCATGTAGGAAATATTTTTATCTTTCTAATGAATATTTATAGTCTAATTTATCTTATGTATAACCCCATATTAAAAATGTTTTAGTTATTAAACTTTGATTTTAACTATTTTAACTATTCATTAAATAAAATAATAGTAAATGTCATAATCTAATCCAAGTGGACATAAATGGTCATATTATATTCATAAGGTTGTTTTTGGTCGAACTACACTTATCCAATAGAATTAGGACATGTGTTAGGGTAATAGTAATATCATATTTACCCTTAGTTACCCTATTTACTATTAACCGTGGTAAAAAAAAGTAAAAAGTTACTATTCACCAAAAATTATTTTCATCTCATTGAACCACATTTTAGTCCTTGATATTAACCATGTGTGTCGGATTTTCAAAATTCCATTCACAGAAGCGGTAAAATTATGTTTTATGCAAAATTCAGTTTTTAACCTACCACTTAGTGGTTTCACTATTCATCAAAAATTGAAAGTTTTCAGAAAAATACCAAAATTTCACCCTAGGCTAATTTCGGTATTCCGAATCCAAAAATGAAGTCCATTTTGAAAAATAAAATTTATAAAATTTCAAAAAGTTGTTATTACTATTCATAATGGCTAGTTTTAATAATATTTTAATAGCATATCGTTGTTTAGTGAAACTCGGTGTTGCGTACGACGCCAGCTATCGAGGAAGGTCGTGATTGCGTGTAAAGTAAGCCAAACAAGTGTGTAGTGAAAGATTCCTTTGATGATATAAAAACAAAATATTACTCATAAAAATCTCGGGTGTTACATTCTACCCCCCTTAAAAAAAATTTCGCCCTCGAAATTCGTCACTTTGTTACAAACAGATGAGGATACTTCTCCCTCATCATATCCTCAAGCTCCCATATAGCTTCTTTATGTTGGTGGTTCCTCCATAAAACTTTCACCAAGAGAGTGGTCTTGTTTCGTAGGACTTTTTCACTATGATCCAGAATCTCTATCGGCTGTTCTTCATAAGAAAGATCTTGCTCTTGCGGTACAACTTCTGAGCTGAGTACATGTAAAGGATCGGGTATGTACTTTCTCAGGAGAGATACATGGAACACATCGTGAACTTGAGAGAGATTCGGTGGAAGCGCCAATCGGTAAGCTACCTTTCCAACACTATCCAGTATTTCTTAATGACCGATATATCTAGGGCTCAACTTCCCCTTCTTTCCAAATCTCATAACCCTCTTCCAGGGAGATATTCGTAAGAACACTTTATAACCCACTTCAAACTCTAGGTCTTTTCTTCGGTTGTCAGCATAACTTTTCTGTCGACTCTGAGATGCTCTTATGTGTTGTTGAATAGATCTGACCTTTTCTCCCATTTCATCAACGAGATCAGGTCCTAATAGCTTTCATTCCCCAACTTCATCCCAGTAAGTTAGAGTCCTGCATTTCTTTCCATAGAGAGCTTCATATGGAGCCATCTGAATACTGGAGTGAAAGCTATTATTATAAGAAAATTCCACCAAAGGTAGGTGTTGATCCCAACCTCCTTTGAAATCCATAGAGCAAGCTCTCAACATATCTTCTAGGTTTTGAATTGTTCTCTCAGACTGACCGTCTGTCTGGGGATGATAAGCAGTGCTGAAACTCAACTCTGTATCCAGAGTATGCTGAAGACTTCGCCAGAACTTCGAGGTAAATCTCGGATCCCGATCAGATATAATAGAAAGTTGTACTCCATGTAATCTTACCACTTCCTTTACAGATATCCTGGCAAGCTGATCAAGAGAGAAATCCTCTCTCATAGCAATGAAGTGTGCAGACTTTGTAAGACGATCAACTATGACCCAAATAGCATTATTGCCTTTGGATGTTTTAGGAAGTCCTGTAACAAAGTCCATAGTGATGTTTTCCCATTTCCATTCGGGTATGGGTAATGGTTGTAACATCCCCTTAGGCTTCTGTCTCTTAGCTTTAACTTGTTGACAAACCAAACATCGAGAGACATATTCAGCAACATCTCTTTTCATGCCATCCCACCAGAAGTACTCTTTCAGGTCCCTATACATTTTCGTGCTTCCAGGATGAATAGAGAATGATGATCTATGAGCCTCATCCATCAGATCCTTCTTTAATTCGGGGATGGGAGGAACACAAACCCGATTCCGGAACTTTATTATCCCATCACAATCAAGGTTGAATTCAGGAACATTTCTTACCTTCTTTTGTAACTCGACATCTTCTTTTTGTGCCTCTTTAATCTTCACATGTATAGATGGTTGAACATTCATTTGAGAAAGATAAGATTTTCCCCTTCCATTATAATTCCAATATCCATCCTTTGTAAATCCATAAATATTGGATCTTTTGTGATCCTCATCATGGATAAACTAGCATGGTCTCATCGACTTAATGCATCTGCCACCTTGTTTGCTTTCCCAGGGTGGTAATGGATTGAGCAGTCATAATCCTTAATCAGCTCTAACCATCTTCTTTGACGCATATTCAGCTCCTTTTGTGTGAAAATATACTTTAAACGTTTATGATCAGTATAAATATCACACCTTTCACCATAAAGGTAATGCCTCCAAATCTTTTATGCAAATATTACTGCAGCTAACTCCAAATCATGTGTTGGGTAATTTTGCTCATGGATTTTCAACTGTCGTGAGGCATAAGCTATCACCATATCATTTTGCATAAGAACACACCCCAATCCCTTCATTGATTCATCACTGTAGATCACAAACCTTTCTCCACTACAAGGCAGTGTGAGCACATGTGCACTGGATAACCTTCTTTTCAACTCCTTGAAATTCTCTTCACATTCCTCTGTCCAAACAAACTTAACTCCTTTCCGAGTCAAAATGGTGAGTGGGTTAGATAATCGTGAAAAATCTTTTACAAAACGTCGATAATATCCACCCAAACCAAGAAAAGTTCAGATCTCAGTTACTGTTGTTGGTCTTGACCATCTTTCGATAACCTCTGTTTTTGCTGGATCCACAGATATCCCCTCTTTTGAGATTATGTGACCCAAAAATGCAACTTTTTGAAGCCAAAATTCACACTTGGTAAATTTGGAATAAAGATTCTCCTTTCTCAGGGTCTTCAATATAATTCTCAAGTGGTCTTCATGCTCTTCCTTGCTCTTTGAATAGACAAGAATATCGTCTATAAATACTACCACAAATTGATCAAGATAGTCTCTAAAGACTCTATTCATTAGATCCATGAAGATAGCAGGGGCATTAGTAATACCAAATGGCATCACTGTAAATTCATAGTGTCCATACCTTGTACGGAAAGTTGTCTTTGGTATTTCCTCCCTTTTGACCATTAATTGATGATACCCTGAACGAAGATCAAACTTGGAAAAGTATTGAGCTCCGCGTAGTTGGTCAAATAAGTCATCAATGCGTGGGAGAGGATATTTGTTCTTGATAGTGATCTTGTTAAGTTCTCGATAATCAATGCAGAGTCTCATTGATCCATCTTTCTTCTTAACAAATAGAACAGGTTCTCCCCAAGGTGACGCACTAGGGCGTATGAATCCCTTATCAAGATTCTCTTGGAGTTGCTTCTTCAATTCTTGCAACTCAATTGGGTCCATTCTATAAGGTGTCTTTGAAATTGGCAAAGCACCTGGTACGAGTTCTATTTAAAACTCAACTTCACGATTTGGTGGAAGACCCGGTAATTCCTCCGGAAAGACATCATCAAACTCCCGTACTATGGGCATATTCTTAATTGTGAGTTTCTCACCAACCATTTGAGATAAATAACCTTCATTTAGTGGAATCAAGACCCATAAGATGGATGAAATTTCCACTGGAAGGTTATATTCATCCTTGCATCGATAGATGATCGTAGATTGATCTGGAATATGAAATGTGACTTCCCTTCTTTGGCAATTGATATGAGCTCCGTATAAAGAAAGCCAATCCATGCCATGAATCACATCAAATTACACTATAGGAAGGATCACAAGATTTGCAGGAAGCACTTTCCCACAAACTTCGATCGGAGAAGAATTATAAACTTTTGATGCGATTGATGTGCCATTAGGTGTTGTCACAGCTAACTCAACATCTAATTGTTGAGGTAATACGGTGATACCCTTAGAAAAGTCTTCAAAAATAAAAGAGTGGGTGGATCCAGAATCAAATAAAACATTTGCTACTTTAGAGTGGATGGTAAGTGTACCTTTCACCACTTCGTTATCGTACTCCACATCGCTGATAGAAATTGCATGTGACTTTCCTTTGTCTTTAGCCTTAAGATTTTGTTGACGTCGACCATCATCATCAACCCTTGGATTTGGGCATTGATTGGCATAATGCCCCATCTCCTTGCACTTGAAACATTGAAGTGTAGTAGGATCATTCTTTGTATCCCTTCCTTTGTTTGCATCATTAGACATATTCTTCCCACTATCGCGACATTCAAATGCCCGATGACATTACTTTCCACACATAAAACATTTACTTGTCCCTTTAAGACAACTCCCTCCATGTTTCTTTCCACACTTTGAGCATAAGGGAAAGCTCATCTTCTTTTTAGTGTGCTCTTTAAATTTTCCTTTGAATTCCATCTTCCTCTTCTTATCAAACCCATGTGACTGATGGGTTACTCCAATCTCCATCTCGACTTTGAGAGCACATCGAACGATTTCCTCGTAGCTATTGAAGTCCCTTATGGCTAACACCCTTCGAAGACTTGGTTTTAAGCCACTAAAGAATCGATCGATCTTACCCTCAAGTTGGATAATAATACCAGAAGCGTACCTTGCAAGTCTTGTAAAATATGCTTCATAGGTACCAACAGATTCATCATCCCATTGCTTCAGTTCAAGAAACTCTTTCTCCATCTTTGTTCGGAGAATACGAGGGAAGTACTTATTGAAAAATAAGTTCTTGAACTCGTCCCATTCCATAGACTCAACTTCATCCCTTTGCCTCGTATTCTTAATAAGATTCCACCATTGATCAGCATCTCCTTCCAAACGATACACTGCTAGGATGACTTTATCATGTTCAGAACATTGAAGAACAGAAAATATCTTTTCAGTAGTACTAATCCATTGTTCAGCAACTAATGGATCAGTAGACCCGCTGAAAGAAGGTGGACGCTGCCTCATGAAGGATTCAACAGAATGTTGCTCCTTCCTTTTCTCGTTTGGAAGTCCTGCATGATTCATAGCTTGAGAAATTTGTGTGAGTATGGATACAAGATTTTTCATTCCAGCTCCCAAATCGTTTGGTTGCTCAGGGGGACAATCATTGCATTGCCTATCGCATTCTGCATTAACACGGTTCCTTCGGGTTCCATCCATTGACTAAAACCAAAAAGAATAGTGTGAGCAACACTAATTATAATAGGAAAACCACATAATTCAAGAATAAAATTTTCATACTGAAGGTCTTATCCTAGGGTATTCATGGCCATTTCTAAAACACTAAGATTGTGTGCTATGCTTAGACTTATCCTTATGGTTCTTACTAAGTCTTTCACATCCTAGTTTCCAAAGGTTGACTATACCTTTCCTCTAATACCAACTATAACGACCCATACTTTACATACATTTTTAATACTTCAAAATTTAAGCACACTTATTACAACATATGACAATACCTCAAAGGACCGTATAGGTATAGTGTCTTTAGAAACTAGGAAACAAAAACAACTGGTTCATAAATCTTCTACAGTGTCTCCCATTTATTTCATCATATCTAGGGTCCCTTTTAGCATATTCTACTTAATATCCATCTTCCTGACCTGGGGAGAACAAAACATGAAAGGGTGAGCTCAAATGCTCAGCAAGGGAAAATAAAGGAAATAAAAATCATATCATATCTTTTTTGAAAATCATAACCTGCAGAAGAGATCATAAAATCTTAACATGGAATAAATCATAGAAGTGAAAATGAGATCCCCATAATCATAACATGAAACTTGAAACTTTGTGGAATGCACACATAATCATGGAAAATCATTTCTTGTTAGTCATGACTCATTTCCAAGACTATCTTAGTGGACAAAGTCCCTTTCTGAACCGAGTCACCCTCGTTCCAGTCCTATTTCACTGAACCGATATAACCTACCGTTCCAGCCATGTCTATGTCATGAGATATAAAATCTTTACCCAATGCATTAGAAGGGAGATATATGTCCCACCCATCTTATAATGAATCCTTTCTTATGTGTGCCACATAATCATAAACCATACATCATAGCGTAACCCATGTAATAAAAATGGAATTCTTAAACAACATGACATCATAAAACAATTCATATAAGATAAAGGAATTCATAAAAATATTTCCATCACAACATAATCAAATCCATGTAATAATAGGGATAAAAACAGACCCCTTTATTATCATAGATGGAAAATAATTTTGATAAAACACGTGAACTCCATTCTTGAGCAAAATATCCTTTCTTTTTCAAAAACTTTTTTCCTTTATTAACATGTCATACAACTTTAAACTAAAAGAAGTTGATTAAAAATAAACATGAAAACTTGTAATGGAAGTTTCTTGGAAATAATGTTTTAAAAATCCATTCTTGCCGTATAAGTTAAAAAAAACATTCTTCTCGTACTTTTGTCGAAAAAGTCAAAAAGTACCTCGTACGAAAAACGACAAAAGATTCCTTTCATACATATTACTAAAAACTCACCGAAGGGTAAAAATGGATTTAAACAATTGTAGGTGGATGGAAATAATATTACATATTGATGAAACACGGATATGGATGATAAAATACACCCCAGTAAATACTTACGAATAAACAATCTCGGATAAAAATGAGATTGTGATATTTCCCTTACCTTAGGTCCGATTTGCTTTGTATGTGTCCGAAGCTCCTGTATAATGGTTTAAATAATGTTATTGACTTATTCCAGAATCATACATATTGATATGATATCATATATGGTCATATTCTTAGCTTCTTTTTAGTAATATTTCATTGTTAGTTGTTACTCGGGTCTTTATTGCCTTTTGTTCTTATGCGTGTTTTGCCAAAAAATTCTTATTCTTCTTTTAAGGTTATAGATACCTTATATCAAGAATTGTATTAGTGTAACATATATCATATTTATTCATTCAATTCATTTATATAATTACTATGTAATGATGATCATGTAGAACGAGTCGCATCACATCGTGGAGACGGTATTCCGTACGTACGCACGAGTGATGATATCGTTCCTATGATCCTGGAATTGTATTGGAGTATATGTATATTATTTTAGTATCAATATTACTTTATAATAATCATAAATAGTTACTCATTACACCATTATACCCATCCTTGTATGTTGATGGTGGAAAATAGATTACACCACGGCGTGGAGACGGTATTCCGTACGTACGCACGCGCGGTGATTTCATTTTTCCGTAGGATGGATAGAAGGTGAATTAGGGTTGTTTCATATTTATAATAACATATCAGTATGTAAGTAATACTGATGTTATTACTTTATCATGAAACAACTAAAGAAGAAGTTGAAGAAGAAAGAAATTGAAAAGATCGGTAATGGATATTACCTCTTCTTTGGAACGCTTCTTTGAATCCTGCACTTAGGGAACAAAGATTGGTCTTTTAAGAAAACAAGGACCTCTAGGATTATTCTAGGGAAGTGTAGAGGTGAAAATGGCATGGGTTGGCCGAGCTTGAGTGCTCAAATTGGTGTGAGGAGGAGGGGGAGGATGTGCCCTTTTATACGGGAGGAGAGGGGCACCTTAGGAATATCTAAAAATATTATTTTATATTAAAGTCAAAATCGGTTTATAATGGTTCCAAAGGGTCTTATTTCGAAGATAAAGTGGGGATGGGTCGAAATACTATCAACCAATAGGATTTAGACAAGTTTAGGGTATTATTTTAACCTTATCAATTAGATTTAACTCTAAGTTAAATAATTTAACTTTTACCGTGTCTTTTTGTTTTTTTCACTATATGGTTAATACACTTACTATAACATGGCAAACGAACCCCAAATTGTTTATTATTAATATATATATCCTTATCTAAGTCATTTGGCCGAACCTTAGATTTTTAGGAATAAAATAACAATTAGTAATATAATATTTGATTTAAACACTATTTTGTGTCAATTTTGACACTATTTGATATATGATTTTTGTGAAAGTCATAACAAAATTAAATGTTCGAACCAAGTTGATGAAATCAACACTAATATATCATAGTAACCTAGAAAATTAGTTTAATTCATAAAAAGTCTCAAATTACATTTATTTTGGTGTTTATAACATCAATTATGTCAATATTTCATTATTAAGATAATTACTGCATCATCATTGTGTCATAAATAAATTAAATAATTTAAAATCTAAAAATTATAAATAAAAGACCATCATGTACGAAATATTTTTAGCTTTCTAATGAATATTTATAGTCGAATTTATCTTATGTATAACCCCATATTAAAAATGTTTTAGTTATTAAACTTTGATTTTAACTATTTTAACTATTCATTAAATAAAATAATATTAAATGTCATAATCTAATCCAAGTGGACCTAAATGGTCATATTATATTCCTAAGGATGTTTTTGGTCGAACTACACTTATCCAATAGAATTAGGACATGTCTTAGGGTAATAGTAATATCATATTTACCCTTAGTTACCCTATTTACTATTAACCGTGGTAAAAAAAATGTAAAAAGTTACTATTCACCAAAAATTATTTTCATCTCATTGAACCACATTTTAGTCCTTGATATTAACCGTGTCTGTCGGATTTTCGAAATTCCATTCACAGAAGCGGTAAAATTATGTTTTATGCAAAATTCAGTTTTTAACCTACCACTTAGTGGTTTCACTATTCATCAAAAATTCAAAGTTTTCAGAAAAATACCAAATTTTCACCCTAGGCTAATTTCGGTATTCCGAATCAAAAAATGATGTCCATTTTGAAAAATAAAATTTATAAAATTTCAAAAAGTGGTTATTACTATTCATAACGGCTAGTTTTAATAATATTTTAATAGCATATCGTTGTTTAGTGAAACTCGGTATTGCGTACGACGCAAGCTATCGAGGAAGGTCGTGATTGCGTGTAAAGTAAGCCAAGAAAGTGTTTAGAGAATGATTCCTTTGATGATATAAAAAAAAATATTACTCATAAAAATCTCGGGTGTTACACATCGGTTTTCCGAACCTCCATTTAAGGCATGTTTTCCAAATCTTTTTTTTAATATTGCTCTCCTCTTCCATCACACAAAACCATATGTTTGTTTGGCATGATATATTTAGTGGATATTTGAGACTGTGATGGTTTTAGGATACATGATTCATCCTTTTCTGGAAACCTACGAATTTTTTAGGTTATTTCCATTTAAAATACCTTATGTTTCCTTCCATGGTTGTCTTCTTTGGGTGGGTGTTCTAGACCATTAAGGTGGTTATTATTCCTTATTATCCTATTATTCAAAACTTCTTGGTTAGAGCTCAATCTTGATGTGTTGGGTGGTCTATATTTTAAGAGATTATTTTTCCATCTTTGTGCAAAAATCATTTTATATGATCTATTTATGGTTAGACATAGATAGGATTTTGGTGTGTACTCAAATGACTAGGATTATGAAGTCTCTTGATGGAACATGCACTGGGTGGTGTTGGTGTCTACTTCAATGAGACCATCGATGCATGATACTCTATAGTGGGAAATCAAGGTTTCCATCGAGTACTTGATCAAGGAATAAATCCTTTTTAGTTTTTTAATTTCTTGTTGTTGGTTGGATAATTGATGGATATTGATTTTTTTATATAATTTGGATTCATTGGTATGTTTTGGGTGTACCCTTCCTTAGGTTTCAAATTATACTGTTAGTGGTTCTTCATGGTTAGTGGTTGTATCCTTTTATTTGGGTGAAGGGATGTGTTCTTAGTATATTTCAATATTATGTCCCACCATTTTAGTGAAAATTTAAATGGTTGGGTGTCATATGCTAGGTCTCTGAACATTATTGGGATTTTCTCTCTTCTTAGTGATGTAGACGTGTCATTTGGAGATGTATGATGTTCTTAGAGGATATAAATTAAGGGTTCTTGGGAATATTGGTTAACTTTTCATTATAATTTTTTCGTAGTGGTCCTGTATTCGGTGAATCTTCCTATATTTTGTGAATTGTCCACATAATAATTATTGTGCGGAATTTATTTTTGCCTCATCATTTTCTATCTTTCATACTAGAATATCTGTTCAGATAAAAATCAGAACAATGGGGAGAATTGTAACATATCAGTATCTATTTCATCAAAGCAATGATCTTTGAGTTTTTCTGGGATTCTTGAGGGGTCATAGGATGTCCCAGACTGTCATAGAAGGTGTGGACGTGAAAATGTAGGTTGAAATGCTTCATGTGGTCCATCGAAGGGCCGGTGAGTGTAATTGGCTAGGCAATGGGATTCATAATGGATACAAATAAAATTCTATAGGCATCAGCTAGCTGGTAGGTCTGTAGTGACTATCTAGTGGGATAACCTATGGTTATAACATTTATACTATAACCACATTCTTTCTGGTGAGGGCCACTATCTAGCAAGTGGTGTCATTTTATATGGTAAAGCATCGAGGTGTTAGGGTAATTGCACCACGATACCCCCATTTATTTATTTTATCTTCTCCCTCAAGTTTAACTCAACCCACTCAAGCCTTGGGAGCTCTTTTGGATAGTTTGTCTCTTCTATCCTCATCATTTGGTGGATTGAAGTTTCATTCGAAATAGTGATCCTCTATTGGTATTTATTTCTTTTCTTGAACTTCAATCTCTCTCCATCACATGATTATTTGATCTTGGGGGATATGGAAGCCTTGGTATTTACTATAGCTATAATTGTTTTGGGGAATTACGGTTATAGTATCTTTTTTACATTTTATTGAGATCCCTTTTATTTGATTTAATGTTCTTCATTTGAGTAGACTCATTCAGATTCATTGTGTTTTGATCCCAAATATTCCAAGTGGGTGTTTCTATACTATATCTTCTTTTGTGGGATTCATGTGTTTCATGAATTCATATTTTATACATTTGATGTTTGTTAGACATGTATTGATCATTTTTAAGCACAAAATAACTCTATTAATGAAAGTAATATATGGAATAGATGGTATCTTGTTGTGAATTAACCTTTTTCCTTGAAATAAATTAGATTTACTTCTACCATTAGTGGATAAATGAAAATAATGTTTTAAAATAAAGATAAGTTTATTATTTAAATAAAATTCCAAATAGTTTGGTATGTGTTTTTTTATTGATTTTTTGGGAATGATTCCCAAAATAAATTAAAATGTCTTGTTTTTAAATGGTTTATGGTATTGGTATTTTAAAAAATTGAGGGGGATTGATTGTCATTTTGAAAAAAATACCTTCGATCACAGTCACCATCCATTGTTTTTTGGGGGTGATTTTAATGTCATTTCCAACCCATAGGATAGGAAAGGTTGAAGCCCATTCCAGAGGAAGGCCATCATATATTTTGTTCAGTTCATTGCTGGGAAGGGCCTCATTGATCTCAGCTTCTCAAGTGATAGTTTCACCGGGTGTAACAACTTCAGGGGCCATCACCGCTTGTGGAGTCTATTGGATAGGAGTGTAGAAAACATTAAATCCACTAATATATTCCCAAATACCATGTTTTTACATCTTGGTTGAGGTATTTTTATTCACTCCCCCTTTTGGTTTCCATTTATTTTTTTGTATGATCATCAGGAACGGTTTCACTTCCACCAGTAGTGGGTTAACATCCTAGGGTACCAGAACATGGTTTTTGAAATATGGAATGAGCCCTTGTAAGAGTATTGAGCAACCTTCAACCTCAGTGACCTGAACTCGAACCCTGATAGGTGCGTCTTCGCCCCTTCCTCCTCATGAACCTTCACCACCTAAGGCTACTGTCGCATATGGGCTCCTTCAGAGTATTTTGATAGATGGAATGATACCTTTGGTTTATTTGATTATTAACACCAGTTTGAGATTTATGTGTGACTATATACTTATTATATTTTATTATTATTTCTTACACACCACAACTTGAGTCGAGTAACCTGATTTTAATCCATATTGGTACTATAGTTTTGATGTGGATATGGTTTTTTATGTGTTTGTGACATGTGTAAATGTTCATATATGGGTATTTAGGCATGATGATATTGAATGTAGGGAAAAGACCTTGTAGTGGTAGAAGTATCATTCTTGATTATTCTTGTGATTGGTCTGGGGTGATTTGAGGAAACTATAATGAATCTAAAGTAATTATATTTAATGAAGATGAATAAATACAAATGGTTAGGATCTGTTAATCTCTATTTTTATAACGAATTTGTTATCTTCTACTATATTTGGAAGTCTTGTTTTTGGTACATGAACCTCAAATACTAATATTTTATATTCAAATAGGATGAAGATGAATAAAGATTGGATGGATGCTAATCATTTAACAATAGAGTATGAGAACGGAGTGAAAGAGTTCATCAAGTTTGAAAAGGATCACAGAAAGGATCCCTCACAAAACCTTTTTCCATGATTAAGTTGTTGTTATTCTAGAATACTAACTCTAGAGGGGTTGTAATAACATTTGATATGTCACGGAATATATCGGAGTTATAAATGTTGGAATAAACACGAAGAAAAAGTGATTGTACCTACTAGATGGGATAAAACTGCGTTGTATGGATCATCTGATATGAATACATATATGGATAATGAAGAATACCATATGGAGGATGTGATTACAGATGTCAATGATGATGAATATCGTATTGAAGAAATGAAAAAGACAATTGATGATTAACTCCGTGATTTCCCAAAATTGTTTGAGAAGTTAAAGAGTTGTGCAACGACGCCATTTTATGCTGCTTGCACTAAGTGTACAACATTTTCAGCTATACTAATGTTGTATAAATTGAAAGTAGGGAATGGGTGGAGTGATGTCAGTTTTACAGAACTACTTGCTCTCTTTAATGGCATGCTCTTGGAAGATAATGAGCTCCCACGCCAGACATATGATGCTAGACGAATTCTACGCTCGATGGGTATGATTTCTGAAAGAATACATGCCTACCTGAAAGACTGTATATTGTTTCTCAAGGAGAAAAAATCATTTCAAGAATGCCCAATGAGTAGTGATTATCAATATAAGAAAGATAAATCCAATCCTACGAATGTTGTATGGTACTTTCCAATCATTCCAAGGTTTAGGTGTCTATATGGAAGTGAAGATACTACAAGACAATTGTCATGGCATACAGATAAAATAAATAAAGATGGGAAATTACGTCATCCAGCCGACTCTCCTCAATCGAAAAAATTGATCATGAGTATCCTAAATTTGGAAAAGAGACAAGAAACCTTCTTCTTACATTATCTACAGATGGAGTGAATCCTTTTGGTTTTCAAATCCTCACTCATAGTACATGGCTTGTTATGTTGGTAAATTATATCTTGCCACCCTGGTTATGCATGAAGAAGAAATTAATCATGTTATATATGCTTAGATTAGGACCAAAACAACCAGGTAATGATATTGATGTTTATCTGGATCCTTTGATCGAAGTTTTGAAGTTATTATGGGATTCAGGTGTGATGTTGTATGATGCTTATAAAAGTGAATACTTCACATTGAGAGCGATGTTGTATGGAAAAATAAATCATTTCCCTACTTATTGAAAATTTTCAGGCTATATAATTAACTGAACTCATGGGTGTCCCGTGTGTGAAGAAGATACAGACTCAATTAGGTTGAAACACTCATCGAAATCTGTGTTACTAGGACATCATATATTTTTATCTCATCGGCATAAGTACCGATCTTGGATGACATCATTCAATGGAAGTTAAAAAAAATGTGCAACATTGTCTCCACTAACAGGTGATCATCTTTTTGATAAAGTAAAATATCTGAACAATGTTTTTTGGTAATCCAATTTCGAAAAACCATAGGAAAATTGGTTGGAAAAAGAGATTAGTTTTTTTTGAATTACCATACTGGAATTGTTTGTATGTCAGACATATTCTTTATGTGATGCATGTTGAAAAAATGTATGTGATAGTGTTATCAGAACGTTGCTAAATTCCCCTAGGAAAACAAAAGATGAAATTAAGGCAAGGATGGACATGGTTGACATGGGAATACGAGAAGAGTTTGCTCCCGTGAAGGGTGAAAATAGAATGTTTCGTCCTCCAACTGCTTATACTCTTTCTAGGGAGGAGAGATATCAGTTTTGTAACTTCATCATTGATGTAAAGGTTCCATTGGGGTACTCATCAAATATCAAGAACATTGTGTCACTGAATGAGTTGAAGTTAAAAGGTATGAAATCACATGATTTCCATGTTTTGATGTGAGATCTAATTCCTATAGCTTTACATTTCATTTTCCCAATAATGTTCATCACACATTAACCAAACCTTATTTCTTCTTCAAAGAAATATATAGCAATGTTTTAGACCTGGGGAAATTTCTAGCTATTGACAAAGAAATTGTTATCATATTATGTGAATTAGAAATGTTCTTCCTGCCAACATTCTTTGATATGATGGTTTAATTGATGATTCACTTGGTGAGAGAGATTCGACTTTGTGGTCCTTTTCACTATAGATAGATGGATCCTGTTTAATGGTATATGAATATTTTGAAAGGGTATGTCAAGAATCAATGTTGGCCAGAGGGTTGTATAGTGGAGCGATATATTGTTGAGTAAGCCATTGAATTTTGTACTGAATACCTATATGATGTGGAATGCATTGGTCTCCCGATATCTCATCACACTGGATGCATTGAGGGTGAGGGAATTTCTAGAAGATAAGTTGTAACAATCAGTATTATAGATCGGGATCAAGCCCATATTTATGTTTTAGATAACAGTTGGGAGGTTGATCCATACATTGAAACTCACAAATAAATTCTTAGGCAGTTGAATCCATCAATGGATAAATTTTTTTATCAAATACACATAATCACCAGTTTATAGGATGGTTTCAGGACCATATTTTTATGCAGATGGATTAAAATCCGAATTCAATTTTAGATCGACTTCGATGGATAGCCGCTGGAACAAGTTTGAATTATTTATCCTACAGTGGATATGTAATTAATAGTTATACATTCTATATAGATGAACATGATGAATATAGTACCATGACTAAATAGTGCAGTTAAACTAGTGATTGAAGCGATGCATGTTTCTGGTAGTAAGGACATAAATCCAATTTATGAAAATATGGCATACTTTGGCACTATCAAACTAATATGGGAGTTGGATTATGCGACATTCCAATTGTGGATTTTTAAATGCAAATGGATTGATAACAACAGTGGTGTTAAAATAGATGAATGGGGAATTGTGAAAGTTGATTTTAGTAAAGAAGGGTACATAGATGAATAGTTTGTAATGGCATCACAAGCGGTAAAAGTTTTTTATGTTGCAGATCATGCAAACCGAATGTTGTAGATTGTTCTATTATCGTCAAAAACTACTGAAGGTTTTGAAGAAAACTCAGTTGAGGATGATCCTTTTAGTGGTACGTCACAATCATTTCGGAGCGGTCCCAATGTAGATGATGTTTTGTTTGTTAGAGGAGACCACAATGAAGGGATTTGGATAGTCGATAGAGGTGTCAAATCCCTTCAACCATTGAAAAAATAAAGAGAGTTCAATAAGCTGGTTATATTTTGTTGGTAATATAGATCATGTCATCTGTTGTGGCTGCTGTTGCTCCGGTTACTCCTGCACCTCATGTTGTTGCTGCTGCTGTGGCTTCTGCTGCTCCTGCTGCTCTTGTTGTGGTTGCTGCTGCTCCTACTGCTACGGTTCCTGCTGCTCCTAGTTTTGAGGTCGAAAAACCATCAGCACATTTCCTTTATACCATTCTAGATGAACATATAATGATTTTGATATTGATGAAAAGGTTGGGAATGAAGGACTTATGTCGCAGAAAACACAGGTGCGTCATATTTTGACGGTGTTAGCCAAAATTCTTAAGCAAAAAGAAAAGGCATCAAATATGGAGTTGGATGGAATGCACGAGGCCGACATGTGAATCCTAGAAAGGGTATGTTTAGCAGCTACATTGGAGTTGTCACTTGGAAACGTGTGCCAATTGACATAGATTCTTGGAACCATGTTGTGTCCGGGGTGAATGCTGCGATCTGGGAAAAAATTACTGTAACATTATGAATTTATTTCTTTAATTTACTAGAAAATAAAATAATGAAACAATGTCTTACTATTCTCAATATTTTGAATATTACATTTATAGTATAAGATTCAGACAAGGATTATGTACTAAGGAATGAAGGAATGATTCATCGAGGTTTTCGAACTATTTTAACAAGATGTCACCTGAACGATTCTATAGGTAAAATAAACCTGCACCCACCCATTGTCTACGCTCACCAGATATCCCAATAAGCATGGGATGCATTTATTGGCCATCGTGGGGATGAGAAGTTTCAGGTACATTGTGGGCGATACTATGTTGTTTGAGGATACATGTATTCATCACTTTGATTTTCAATATTTCATTTATGAAACAAAAACTCTGTACTAAAAATAAGGAATGTGCACCAAAACCAACATACCCCTATTGTAAAACAAATATGGGGTACGCTTCATTATAAAAGAAAATGGTACGTATTTTAAATTTAAAGTAATATTGTTAGGTGAAAATAAACAAAATCATAATTATAATTCTATGTTTATATGTAGATTAATGAGTCTAAAACCAAATGCACTTCCATACCATGTCATGTGCTATGGAAGGAGGCACGTGTGAACAAATAACAGAAGTTAGTAGATGTGAACACATAGAAAGTGTGGGAAATATGTATAAGTATGAAACGATGATAAAAAGATTTGTTTAAAATTTATATTACATAAAAATAATTAGCTGTCTTCCTATATCTGATAGTCATATGAATCAGGTACTCTTATAGTGGATACAGACCTATTATCGATGGCTTTGAAGCAGCCAGAAAAATACAGTCGTGTCAGAGGTGCGGGGTTTGGGGTGACACCCTATGTATATTTTGAGAAGAAGAAAAAAATTGATGATACAGATGAAAAATTGGAATAATTGAGCGAAAAAATAACAACCCTTGAAGAACGATTGCAATGGTAGGGAGAGTTTCTAGCATCTTTTAGTGGTGGGAAGCAAAGGGAAGACACATGTCAGGAACAACCAGTGCATGAACATCCCGCCCCACCCCCACCAGCTTTGAGGCGAGCCATTCGCCTCAAAGAACTATCTTAGCTATGGTAATCAATAATATAATAATTGTTCCCATGAAATGTGAATCAGACAAACACTGATAATTTTTCTATAGTGATCTTATACAAGGTGATAATGATTGTGATTTATATCTATCAATACCGACTTATCACCTTGTAGCGAGGGCTACCGTGTTCAATATTCCAGATGCCACACTACATAATAGACCACTTCCGAAAGATCATCTGAAAGTGATGATTACTGTATATCATGATCCAAATGCAGAGATACCTATTCCACTTGATGACGATGATATTCATACAGTCAAAAATGCTATTGGGACATTCATTTCATGGCCATCACAACTTGTAAGAGTACATGTGTAAAAAGTGGTATTTATTTCCTTTTTTATCATGTTAAACCGATAATAGTTAATGAAAAAAGGGTCTGAACCAATGATTGTTGTTATAGATGGAGAAAGGGAAGGGGTGACAAACGTCGTCTCAAAACCATTGAAAGGATCGACCAACTGATCCTAAGGAGCTACTGAAATCACAATAACACCACATGTTATCAATCCACATTTATTATCCTTGAAGACTCATGTGGATAAAAAGCTAAAATATTTAATAGTCATATAGTGGTTTTCGAAGAGAATATATACGGAGAGGAAAGTCAAGATTTTGTTGCTGCTGAAAATGTAAATGAGATCCTTGAAAACGGTTGTCTAGGCGTCACATTTGTAAAAGTATATATGAGGTATATTTCCATGAATTGATTTTCTAAAAGGTTATCTAATGTGAAAATTATGAATAAATGAATTTTATATTGTTGACAGATGCATTTATGAAAAATAGTTGAAGGAATTTTCCCATGAGCCAGGATTTGGACTTGTTAGTCCTCATATCACATCAAAACACCTAACAAAAATAGAGCCATCAAAAAGGGATGCAATATTGAATGGATTGGTGAAAACATTTGAAAGCAATATTACAGATGACGGACTTTCCCTAATACCAACCATGTCGGGGTAATACTCTATGATTAAAGAATATCAATTATATTTTCACTTGTATTATTACTTTTTCCATTTTGTGTATTTAGGAAACATTGGTTGCTAATTGTGGTGAACTTGGATACTCCAAAGATTTATTTTCTGGATTCAAAGAAAGGATATCCATCAAACCGACCACACATGATGGATTTTATGAATCTGTAAGACTCTAAATCTTACGTTTTAGGTCTATACATCATGTAATATAATTTATATTATCTTTTACTGAGGATTCTGTTATGATAGGGTGGTGCATCATTATCCTCTAAAAAATGTAATTAGGACAGGGGCTAAGCATATGGAGGGGAACAAGTAATACGTCTGGACAAATATATTGGTATATATAATAAATTTTCACTATCCAAACACATCTCAACACAAGATACTTATTTACCTAATGAACAATTTTTTTGCAGTTTCCAAAACAAACAAACAATAATGATTGCGGTTATTATGTTAGTAAATTTATGAAATATATCATTTTTCATCAACAAACTAGCATCCCTAAAGAGGTATTTTCAAAAACAACTACTAGTTCGTTTATGTTATTATTACTTCTTTATTTTTATATTTTTTAGTACTACTATACCATCCAAATAGCCTCATACTCACAAGATGATATAGATGTGTTCAGAAATGAGTGGGCCGCATACCTGATGGAATATTGTACACAAATACAATGAATATCTGACTTGGGGACATGTACAATTGGTGGTCATTTTTGAGAGGGATTACAGGGATCAAAAGATGAAACATTATTGTATGTAAATGTTTGTAGGAAAATTTTAGTTGTTATTAAAGAAAAATTCATTTCTTTAATGAGTCAATTTCCCATTTTAAAAGATGATATGCACCAGAAACATGCAGGAATGCTGAACCACTCAACGGGTCTCTATTTTGTTTAAAATTAACACTATTTTAAGTGAAAACAACAACAGACAAATGAAAATATGACCAAAGGCATTTGGATTGGGTTGATACTTTCGGAGAATGATCCAAGGGTCATTGGTGACGTGTACGAGTCTTCCCCACCTCAAATCAGTGGAACGGTGTGGCCGGTACCACTCAAAGGGTCCCTCTTTTGTTTAAAATGGACGTGATTTTAAGTGAAAACAAAAACTGACCTATGAAAATATTACCAAACACATTTGGATTGCCTTTATCATTAATGAGAATGATCCAAGGGTACGTGGTGATGTGTACAAGTCATCTCTGCCTCAATATGAGTCATGGTGTGGCCGGTACCACTCAAAGGGTCTCTATTTTGTTTAAAATGGACATGATTTTTAGTGAAAACAATAACTGACGTACGGAATTCTGACCAAAAGCATTCGAGTTTTGTTGATCCTTTTGGATAAAGATACACGGGTCATTTGTGATTTGTAAGAGTCATTCCCACCTCAATCCGAGGCATAGTGTGACCGGTACCACTAAAAGGGTCTCTCTTTTGTTTAAAATGGGCAGGAATTTAAGTCAAAACAACAACTAACCTAAAAAAATATAACCAAACGCATTCCTATTTCCTTGATCCTTTAGGGGAACAATCCAAGGGTCCTTTTTGACGTGTACGAGTCTTCCCCTCATCAATCCGAGGCACAGTGTGACCGATACCACTCAAAGGGTCTCTCTTTTGTTTAAAATGGGCACAATTTTAAGTGAAAACAACAACTGACGTATGGAAATATGACCAAATGCATTCAGATTGTGTTTATAATTTAGGAAAACTATTCATTGGTCCTTTGTGATGTGTATGAGTGTTCCCCGCCTCTATATGAGGCACATTGTGTCCGGTACCACTCAAAGGGTCTCTCTTTTGTTTAAAATGGACATGATTTTAAGTGAAAACAACAACTTACATATGTAAATCCAACCAAACACATTAAGATATCCTTGATCCTTTATGAGAACTATCCAATAGTCCTTTTTAACGTTTTCGATTCATCCCCACTTCAATCCGAGGCACAGTGTGTCCGGTACCACTCAAAGGGTATCTCTTGTTTAAAATGGACACAATTATAAGTGAAAACAACAACTAACGTACATAAATCCAACAAAAAGCATTAAGATTTTGTTTATACTTAAGGATAATGATCGAAGGGTCCTTTTTGACGTGTACAATTTATCCCTGCCTCAATCTGAGTCACGATGTGGCCAGTACCACTCAAAGGGTCTCTATTTTGTTTAAAAAGGACACGAAATTAAGTGAAAACAACAACTAACCTACAAAAATCCGACCAAACACATTAGTATTTCCCTAATCCTTTAGGAGAACTATCCAAGGGTCCTTGGTGATGTGTATGAGTCAACCCTACCCAAATACGAGTCACAGTGTGGACGGTACCACTCAAAGGGTCTCTCGTTTGTTTAAAATGGACACGATTTTAAGTGAAAACAACAACTAACTTACTGAAATATGAACAAATGAATTAGTATTGTGTTTATCCTTTAGGAGAACGATACAAGGGTCCTTGGTGACGATTACGAGTCATCCTTGACTCAATCCGTGGCACAATGTGGCTGGTACCACTCAAAGGGTTTCTCTTTTATTTAAAATGGACACAGTTTTCATTGAAAACATCAACTAACCTATGAAAATCCGACCAAACTCTTTCCTATTGCCTTGATATTTTATTTTAACAATACAAGGGTAATTGGTGACTTTTATGTGTCATCCCTGCCTCAATCCGAGGCAGGGTGTGACCGGTACCATTGAAAGGGTCTCTCTTGTTTTAAATGGACACGATTTTAAGTGAAAACAACAACTGACGTACGAAAATCTGAACAAACGCATTTGTAATGTGTTTATCCTTTATTAGAATGATCCAAGGGTCCTTTGTGATGTGTTAGAGTCATCCCTGCCTCAATCTGAGTCACAGTGTGGCCATTACCACTCAATGGGTCTCTTTTTTGTTTAAAATGGACACGAAATTAAGTAAAACAACAAATGTCCTACGGAAATCTGACCAAACACATTTGGATTGCCTTGATCCTTTAGAAGAACAATCCAAGGGTCCTTATTGATGTGTACGAGTCATCCCCACATCAATACAAGGCATGATGTGGCCAGTACCACTCAAAGGTTCTCTCTTTTGTTTAAAATGAACACGATTTTAAGTGAAAACAAAAACTGACGTACTGAAATCCAACCAAACACATTCAGATTGTGTTGATCCATTATGAGAATGATCAACGGGTCATTTATGATGTTTAAGTGTTATCCCCGCCTCAATAAATTGCATGATGTTGCCAGTACCACTCAAAGGGTCTCCATTTTGTTTAAAATGGAAACAATTTTAATAGAAAACAACAACTGTCCTATAGAAATCTGACCAAACACAATCCGATTGTGTTGATCAATTATGATAACGATCCAATGGTACTTTTGACATGTAAGAGTCATCCCCACCTAAGTACAAGGAACGTTGTGGCTGGTACCACTCAAAGGGTATCTCTTTTGTTTAAAATGGACACGATTTTAAGTGAATACAACAATTGACCTAAGGAAATCCAACCAAACACATTACGATTGTCTTTATCCTTTAGGAGAAATATCCAAGGGTCTTTTAGGACATGTAAGATTCAACCCCATCTCAATCTGAGGCATGGTTTGATCGTTATCACTCAAAGGGTCTCTCTTTTGTTTAAAATGGACACAATGTTAATTTAAAACAGCAGCTGTCCTACAAAAATCCGACCAAATGCATTAGGATTGACTTGAGATTTTATAATAACGATCCATGGGTCCTTGGTGATTTTTACGAGTCAACACCGCCTCAATCCTAGGCATGGTGTGGCCGGTACGACTAAAATGGTCTCTCTTTTGTTTATAATGGACATGATTTTAAGTGAAAACAACAATGGACCTACGGAAATCTAACCAATTTTTTTGATTGTGTTTATCCTTTAGAAGATCGATCCAAGGGTCCTTTGTGACATGTATGAGTCTACCCCTCATCAAACCGAGGCACGGTGTGACCGCTATCACAAAAAGGGTCTAACTTTTGTTTAAAATGGACACAATTTTAATTGAAAACAACAACTGACCTACGAAAATCTAACCAAATGCATTCAGATTGCCTTAATCTTTTATGAGAATGATCCAAGGGTCCTTGGTGATGTTTACGAGTCAACCCCGCCTCAATCCAAGGCATGGTGTGGCTGATACCACTCAAAGGGCCTCTTTTTTGTTTAAAATGGACACAATTTTAATTGAAAACAACAACTGACCTACGGAAATCCAACCAAACACATTTGAATTGTGTTGATCCTTTAGGAAAATGATCCACGGGTCCTTTGTGAAATGTAAAAGTCATCCCATCCTCAATCCGAGGCACGGTGTGTCTGCTATCATTCGGATAGAGTTGATATTTTATAAGAATTATCCAAGGGTCCTTGGTGACATGTAAGAGTCCACTCTGCCTCAATATGAGGCATGGTGTGGCCGGTACCACTCAAAGGGTCTATATTTTGTTTAAAATGGACACGATTTTAAGTGAAAACCACAACTGACCTACGTAAATTCGACCAAATGCATTCGTATTATGTTGATACAACAGGATAACGATCCACTTGTCCTTTTTATATGTACGATTAATCCCCGCCTCAATACGAGTCGTGGTGTGGCTACTATCACTCAAATGGTCTCTCTTTTGTTTAAAATGGACACAATTTTATTTGAAAAGAACAACTAACCTATGAAAATCCAACCAAACGCATTCGGATTGTCTTGATCCTTTAGGAGAATTATCCACGGGTCATTTGTGACGTGTATGAGTCATCCCCACCTCAATATGAGGCAATGTGTGGCCGCTAGCACTCAAAGGGTCTCTCTTTTTTTTAAATGGACACAATTTTAATTGAAAACAACAACTGACCTATGAAAATCCGACCAAACGCATTTGGAATGCCTTGATCTTTTATAGGAATTATCCAAGGTTCCTTGGAGATGTGTACTAGTGGACCCCCAACCCCCTAGACCGCCCCACCCACCTGGAAACCAATCCACCCCTGGACACTCCCCACCCCTCTAGACACCCCCACCCATGTAAAGCCCCCTGGCACCTTGGACACCATCCCACCCCCCTAGAAAGCCCCCCCAGACACCAATCCACCCCTTATACCTCCCCCACCCCTAGACACCAATCCACACCTGGACACCCCCACCCCTCTAGAAACCCCCACCCCTGTAAATCCAACCTGAAACCTTGGACACTAGCCCCCCTCCCACTGGAAAGCCCCCCGGACACCAATCCACCCCCTAGACCGCCCCCAACCCCCCTGGACACCAATCCACCCCTTGGACACCCCCACCCTTCTGGATACCCCAAACTCCTTTAAGTCCCCCCCCCGACACCTTGGATATCAGCCCACCCCCTGGAAAGCCCCTCGGACACCCCTACCCTCCCATGGATAGCCACCCCAAACCCATGAACATCACCCAACCCCCTAAATTCTGATTTGAAATTTTTATGTACTTAATTAAAGTATGAATTATGTGTTAATGGTGTATGGGTATACTTGTTGTATGGGTATACTTGGTATAATTATATTATGATTTATGTGTTAATTTTGTATGGGTATACTTGCTTTAATTAGCTTATTGAGATGCTGATTTTTTTTCAGTTGTTCGGGTGTGCTGCTGCAGAATTTTTTGTAGAAGTAGAGAGGGCATTTATCATCATTTTTTAGCACTGATAAGTAGTTCTTTTTTCAGCGCTAAAAAAGAGCTGATAATCTAAACATTTATCCGTGCTAAAGCAACACTGACAAAGGGTTGTTTTATCAGCACTCTTTTAGAGATGATAAAATCTACCTTTATCAGTGATTTTTTAGTGCTGATAATGGGTACCCCCCTTTATCAGTTCTGAGCTTTACAACACTTTTTTAGCACTGTTAAATCCTGTTTTTAGCACTTTTTATTCCTGTTTTTGTAGTAGTGTCTATTTAATAAATTTTAATTATATATGTTAATAAAAAGTCGAAATTAGGTTAAATGTTTAAAACTATTTCTAGAATTAGTATTTTCATATGGAAAATAGGTTTCAGTCAATCGATATTGTATAATGGAATTTCAATTGTCTTTTTATAATGGTAAGGGGTAATTTTGAGTTTATAAAACTTTTCTTCCATAATTATTCATGAGATTTATGTTCTTGAAAAATGTCTTTTTTAATAGAACCTTAATTGGTCTCTAATATATATACATGGCATGTTATTCGGTTGTAAAAGTTATTTTTTTTAATAATTATATTTAAAATGTATGTATATATATATAGATTTGAATGTTAAAACTCAGATCCACCACATTTTTCTCTTCATAAATTTATTTTCTTGATTAGGACACCTTATGTGCAAGAAAAGTTATAAAAAGTTTCAATATTTATATTTAATTTAAAATTATTTTATTTTCAAATAAGCATATTTGTATATATATAAATAAATATATCATTTCATATGAATCATTTTTTTTAACATGTATACATATGTTTCAACATAAATATTATTTTAGGATGAAACAAAATTTTAATCTAAGATCAATAGATATGTTAATAAATAAATGTATTTATATATGTATAAATTTATGTACAGCTATTTATATATGTATAAGTTTTACCAGAATTATATAGTGCTCCAATTTATTGGGTATTGTTGAAATCTCATGAGATGTCATGTGTGGTGCCTGAGACATGTATCCCAAGAACACTATGGGATTTGAGACTGAACCTAATACATCATGGGATTGTATCTATTAGGTTTTGTTTTCTCTGGAGTGAACCGTGACATCATGTTAATATCCATGGTATTTTTGATAACTATTTATGAATGTTTATGAGTTATCTAGAGAAATTTTTATTATTTCATAAATGAATGAAATGTATTTTTCTAATGTTTAGATAAGTTGAAACATATTTAGAAATAAATATTATTATTTTCTAATCAACTCATGATTTTATAAATTTGGAAATCTCAATATATATTACATGTTTTACTTTTTATGTTGAAGTGAAAAATCCAGATATGTTTCCACATGTCTTGAAAACCCTTTCTCGGCTTTTTTTCTCATAGAATGTTTTTCAATACAGCTTTTATATGGAATTAGGAGACATAGAAGTGAGTGACTGGACAAGGATCCTTTATGGTGTTTAATGATTATTAATCATAAGAATATTTTTCTTGTCCTTTCTTTTTTTAGAGTTGTAAATAGAATTATCTAATGTATCTAGATAGTCTAAATCTATAAACCTTTGTGGTCTCAGGATTTTAAATAATCAATGAATTATAAAAAAACAGATCATGTCTTGGGGCATCTTATTACGTATAATAGATGAGGTTTGTAAAATTTTATAGATGAAGATATGGAGAAACCCTTTGAATATTTAGAGTACTTCTATAAATTTTATACGATTTTACTTTAAGGAAAAATATGGTGCTCCTGGTTTTCTTTATTTGGAATAGTGAAATTCAGAATTTAAATTGGTATAGTAATGGAATTTCGAGGAAATTTTTTTTAATGGGGTAAAATGTAACATCATAGATATTAATAAATTATTTTTTTTAAATAAAGTAAATTAAATTTTGGTCATATGTTAAGATTAAATATGTCAAATAAAATAATAGTACTTGAAACTATTTGTATTATTATTCAAAAGTAATAATTATAATAATGCCTTTATGATAATTGATAATTTGTTAAATTTTTTTATCAATTATAATTGTATTTATAATATTTTATAATGTTTTAAATGGATTATTTTATGATTTGATTTTAAAATATATAAAAAATTGTTTTATAGTTTAAAATAATATTTTAACATAAATATTTTTAATACATTATTTTTTTGTAAAAACATATGTTTTTATGAAAAACTCAATATTTTATTTGAAAGGTAAAATAATTATGAAATTATTATCAATAATCATGTTGAATTATATGGTAAATTGATAACTAAAATATCTTTTCATTAGAAAAAATAAAATGTTTTTCAATAATCAATATTGGTTAACATATAATTTTATAAAAATGGTTTTTTCATTTATTCATGAAATATTATTTGTATTTTATAAATAATTTATAATAATTTGAATTTAAAAAAGAAAATTATGGTACTTAATTTCAATATTTAACTTCAAAAATAAATTATAGCAATATAATTTTTAACTATAATAAATTTATATGTTTTTTATGAATTATGAGTATAAATATATTTATATAAAATTATGAATTAAATTTAATATGAAAAATATAAAAAAATTATTAAAATTATCAAAATCGTATATGAAAAAATGTTAAAACAAATAAAAATAATAAAGCGATAGTTTTTTTTAAAAAAACGTGGTATGATTTGTTAAATAACAATAACAAAATTATAAAAGGAGAGAGTGAACAAGATTACAGGGGTGGGGGAGGTGCTGATTGAGAATGGAAATTGGGTACGGGGAAAAAGGGTTCAATCACCAAGTGCTTCTGAAGGAGAGGGATTGATCCAAGCACGATAGAGGTCGAGTAACCGAGGGGGGTTTTGACATGGGGAGGCCAAATGACTGTCAAGAGTCTGAGCGATATTTGGCCACCGATGAGGGCTCCTGAATGTAACGTGTTGTCATAAGGGGTTCAACTACTAGTTAGGATTTTCTTTTTTGAGTGAGATCTAATTGGATGAAGTTTCAATCTATATCAACCTAGCCATGGTAGGTTTTTGTGATATCTTCTAGATGTTGAATATTTATGTAGACCCATTTTCGTGAATCCTTTTGGCATAAGATGACCTGTGTGTCAATTCTTCCTAAATTGTATTCACTTATGCCCTGCTGATAATTTTTTCTTTTTTTAGATCCCTTCGATAAGTATTCCATATTTCAGAAATGATTCAGATAAATTTTATAATTTATTTAGTTATTGACATTGATTTTTATTTTTGGTTTTAATCCTCATTTAAATCACCCTTCGATTTCCTTTTTCCTCCATTTTGGACTATTAGTTTTGAACAAATGAATATAGATATATAAAAAACTACTGTCTATTCTATTTTTTTTATTGACCACCTCAAAATAGCTTATTTATGAATCCACTATAATATAACTATAGAAATTTATATTTTATAGATTTAAATTATGTATGAACTCAGTATATTAGAACCTATTCCATTTTCGTACAATTGTCCCTATGTATTGAACCCGATGTAAGATAAGCGAGATTGATAAGGGGGGTTTTTACAAGCTATAAAGTAGTAGATTAAGGTTTTATTATTTTCTATAAGTAAAGTTAGGGAAATTATTTTTAAAATATCTTTAAACATTTGTTTTTTGGTTAATTAAAAAAACAAACATGTTTCCAGTTATAAATATTTTCATTTCAAGTTTATATTTATGTAATTGAACTACTTATTTTCCATGGATTTATTTCATTTCATGATTTTTCATACGAAAGTTATTGGTTTCAATAATAATGATGTGAAAGAGAATTTTTCTTTTTATTATTAAAATAATATATGATCAAATGAATAAAATGGGATCTTCATTTTAGATTTTATGTCAATTTGTTTTAGTGGTTTACTAATTTTTATTTTCTGTCTATCTAAATAATTTTGAATTAAATATTTATGATAGTAAGGGGAAATTTTGATCAATATTTAATTCTATTTCTGAATTTTAGATTTTTACATGAAAAAATTTCCTTAGTCCATCAGTATTTTTAAATGGTATTTTAATTGGTTTTTGATAATGTTAAGTGATTCATTTTGAGTGTATAAAACTGTTCTACCAAAACAATTCATGAAATTTATTTTCATGAATTTTTTTACAAACCTTATTTTATATCTTATGTATATATATGGGATGTTATTCTATTTTAAATAATAATAATAATCATACAAATGTATGTATATATATACCTCTTTGCATGTTAAAAATCATGTCCACCCATGGTTTTTTATTCATAAAATTATTTTCATGATTTTTCCACTTTAAGTGCTAGTGAATTTATCGAGTTTTTCAAAATTTATGCTGAAGTTAAAATTATTTTATTTTTGAACAATTATATGTGTATATGTATATTCATAAAGTGATCATTTAATATGAATCATTTTTTAAAACATGTATATATATGAATCTACATATATATTATTTTATGTTGAAATAGAATTTTAATCTCACATTAATAGATACATATATATATAATTTTTTTATATATGTATCAATTTTTGTAATACTATTTATTTCATATATGTATCTAAATAAATGAATTTATATATATATATATTTCATTATTAATTCCTATACATATGTGTGTGGATATGAAATCAGGTTTTAATCCAATACATATATATATATATATAAACATGTTTATATATATATATGTATATTTTTATGTGAAACTTTTATATTCATATAAATGTATATGAATGTATATTTACACATTTTATTTCATGAAAATATATTCTTATCATGAAACCTGTATAACCAAGTAATTTAATTTTTCATTAAATGGATATCAATGCTCATTATCTTTAATGAAACTTTATGGTACTTACGATATAAAATACAAGTTGTTATGTTTTTAATTCTAAATAATCACACTTGTATATTATGTGAATGAAGGCATGGAATGGGGAGTGAACCCAATCCATTCTGGAAAGTATTTATATTCATGTGATAGGTACATCCAGAGTTATATAGCACACCAATTCATTGGGTAATGTTGAAATCTCATGTGATGTCATGTATGGCTTACAAGGGGTGTATCCCAAGCACACTATGGGATTAGAGAGTTAACATTATACATAATGTGACAATGTAAAATATGTTATGTTTTCTCATGAGTGAATTGTGACTTCATGTTATTATCAAAGGTTCCATTGAGAACTATTTATGAATGTTTATGAGTTATCAAGTGAAATTTTTATTATTTTATAAATGAATGAAATGAATTTTTCAAATGGTTACATATGTTGAATCCTATTACGAAAGAAATATTATTATTTTAAAAAGTACTCATCATGTAATAAATTCTAAATTCTCATGTTCTATCTCATGTTTTACATTTTCCGTTGAATAAAAAAAATTGATTGGTTTCCACTTGTTTTCAAACCCCTTAATAAGATTTTTGTCACTCACCATCTTTTTAAGACCACTTTTCATAGGAAATAATGATTCATAGAAGTGAGTGAGTGGTCGAGTCCCCTTTATGGTGTTTAACCCTTATAAACATCAGAATAGTTTTATTGTCCGTTATTTTTTTGAGAGTTGTAATTATAATTCCTCAATGTGTTTGGACTCTCTAAATCAATAAACCTATGGGATCTTGGGTTGTTAAATAATAAATAAAATATAATTTATAAAAAATGGAATAGGATTTGGGTAGTTATAAGGTCACCATATGATTCTGAGTTAGGTGAAGTTAGTGCCTAGTTTTGTTGGACATTTTGTGTTTGTGGATAGAATTGATTCAGTGGCATACAGATTTTCTATTCCATAGAGGTATAGGGAAATTCACGATGTTTTCCATGTGTCAGAACTTTGGAAGTATCACCCAGAGCCTTCTAATGTGATCGATGTTGATTTTTTTTGAGTTTGAGACATATGCATCATTTGACAATCATAGGATATGTATTATTGATCATAGAGAGAATGTGATGTAGTGAAGGATCATGCCAATAATTCAAGTATTGTGGAAATATTGATGTCTTCACATGGAAATGTGGGATAGATAAGTAGATATGTGGGCTCATTGGCCTGATATTTTTACCTCATATTCTTAGAGATTCTTAGGAGTACGGGTTGAGGACATGTTGTTATAAGGTGTGGATATTGTAAGATCTTGAAATTTTTAAGGATGTCTCATGCTCGTTTTAAGGTAATCATTAAACCTTATAAATATATATATGTTTAGTGGGGTTTTTTGTTATTTCAAGTTTAATTTTTATAATTTTGGAAGAAAAGTGGTACTGCATGGTTAGTGCATAGTTTTTCCAAATGGTGAACCCACCCCAAGAAAACCATGTAATCCCAAAGAGAGGGGAATTTCACAGTTGGAACATGGATTTTAATTCCGTGTGTCAACTAAGAAGAAATCAGTCACCCTTAGGATGAGGTGCATGGTTATAGAGAATGGTTTGGAAAAACAAGCATCCCTACCTAGGAAATAATCCATGAGGTATTTAATTGCCCTAAAATTTATAAAAAGATCATACCCCCAGTATTAACCTCATATAGACCTTTAATGAACCTATACCAATTACACTAAATTTTCAAACATGTTAGAGGGTTCTAAGGTTTCTTGAAACTCGTTCTTAATGAATCAAAAATCCATCGAAGAATCATCACTAATATGGTATGTATTTCATCCCCACTTGGATTCTTCTATCTTTCATCTATCTTTATCGATCATGATGAATGATTTATACTCCATTGGAAATGGTTTTCATTTACCTTTTCTTGGATATTAATCTATTTGATCTTGATATTAGGTTTTTTTCCTAGATCTTCCATGACATTGTGATATTGAATGTTTCTCTTCAATTTTGTGAGTTTTGTTTTAGCGTACGTCCATAAAAATTAATGAGGTATGTTGTTTAAAAATCAATTAACATTGTCTTTAATAATAATTTTGTGTATGTAATTTTTGAATTTCAATTTTCAAATTTGGTAATTAAATCTTGAAATTAAATTAATTAATTAATTAATGGTTTTATGGAGTTGTTAGAATAATGTGATTATTGAATTACATAAATTAGTAATTATGGAATTTGTGTTCATGTGATTGATTGGTAATTTGAATTAAAGTATTGTTGGATTAACATTGAAGGGTTAAAGGATATTATTCTTAAATTTTGATAAATGGTTTAACAATGAATTTTTTATATTATTCCATGTGATTTAAATAATGAACCATGATTTTTGGGATAAAATGAAATGGTGTACCATGATTAGAATGTTTGATAAGATGGTTAATTATGATTAAACTTTATAAATGTGATATTTATGAGATATGTGATATATTGTGATATATGTGATAACAAGTGTGGGATATAGACGGATGCTCCCAATATCCATATTTGAAAACGAGCGTATGAAAAGGAAGGATGCCTCAAACACCCATATATGATAATAATGAGGTGAGGGATTGGGAATGATGCTCCAAATATCCACAGGGTTCTATACAAGATGTTTTAGGACCATCACATTGAAATTAGAGTAGATTTCATATTAGAAATGGCATCAAAATTGAAATTTAATTATTATTTAAGCACATGATATACGGAATTGTGATTCCCTATGATATATGGTTAATACTCCATCATTTGATGAAGTAGGTATTGATTGTTTGGGTTTTATCTTGAACATGGGTAATTATGTGGTTAATTAAAGAATAATGATGTTTGAAATTTTTTACTTGATTTATATTAATATATTCATTATAAAATTGCACAAAATTTTATAGACTGGATTATATTTAGACACTATTGGTGGTGTCTTACTGATTTGTATTCTCGCCCTACTCAGGTTGCCTGATCCATACCAAAATTGAATTCATTTTTATAGGAACGGATAAGGGAAAGAGAAAAATGTTATATGGATGAGTTGGTATGAAACATGGATGAGGGAACTAGACATGATTTTTGGACTCACATGCGAGTTGTTAGTTTATTTATTATTTCTTTTTCATATTGACACTAAACACATACTGAAATGACATATCTATTATTTTAGTTATGGTCAGTTATTCATGTTTTTGTATTATCATGTGTTGTTGGTATTTATTGGTAATGAAATTATTATAATAATTTTTTGTTACAATTTGGTTATTATTAATATATTTATGATCTTTTAATCTAATAAAGAGGGTATAGTCTCCCCATGGTTTATATTAGACCCTCTCTACTAGTCGGAATCCTATGGGAAACAGGGAGGTATGAATGAGGTCATGTAACCAACCATCTCGGGGAACCAGTGTGGGGAACCTAGGGTTAGGAAAAACACTATTAATCAAAAATAATTTCATAATGTTCTAGAAATTAATTTTAACATGTTCTTTCAAAAAACAATAAAATATATATTTTTAATGAAAATATTTCTTTATAGAATAAAATGACTTTATTATAAAATTTGAGATTATTTACTAATCATTTATAAATACATTTATATTGTGTATGAAAATTATATATATTTCATAATGTAGTTAATACTATTCATAACTTCCAATTTAATATATAGGTTATAATTTTCATATTAAAATAAAACTATTTCATGGTTTGTTAAGGATAAATGTTTCTTATCTTGTATGCTATTGAACATAGTATTTATTTTAAATTATAGTGTATTGTATTCTCTCCTAATTAATAAATTGCATCCTCGTAATTTTATCATGTTCTCTCATAATTAATAAATTGCAATCTCCCAAAATTATCTTTCATAGTAAATCAATTATTATACCTAAGTGTTAAATATACCTCATCCCAATGAAACATCTCCCAAATATCAATAATCACCATGATAAATAAATACATACACTATCAATATAATGAATTTCACCAAAATAGCATGTATCATATTCATATATTAACGTAAAAGGTAATATAAAACATTACCACAACTATCTTTGAGGATATTAAAATATCAATGAATCACATTTCATCCATAAATATTATTTATATTCCATAATATATTAAATCATAATTAACATCAAATAATATACTAACCCTAAAGGTTTATTCAAACATAAATAAAATTTTCATCCTCATTCTTAGAAAATGATTCAAATCAATTAAAAATCACATCACTTAAATCATATAAAATGGGGTTTAATTCCTTTGAACTTATGATTAACTATAAAATTATACACCCATGATGTTATCCATAACTTTTATGTTAACATCAAATGAAAACATATATTCTTCCAAAAATTAACACATTCCTTATTCCTTAAATAAGTTCACAAACTATTGGATATATTCCATAAATCCAAAAAATCAATATCATTAAATATGACATAAATCAATATCTCCTCAAATAACCATTTTCAAATTCACCATTACTAACATACGATTGTCAATCATCTCTTTATTACAAATAAAAATATTTTTTCAAATTATACTTTGGAATAATCCTTAGATGTTCCATGATCCTTGTATCCAAAACGTTATTGATATAAAACTTCCATAACATTATTCCTAAATCATAATGAATAAATACATTAAACCATTCACATCATAGGTCCTTTTTTGGTATATTAGTTAACACGTGGATTTGGAAATTGGCTCGGATAATCGCTATATTCCCTAAACATAATACAATGATCTATAAATGTTACCTTAGGATGATGTTCATTGACCTCTATCCAAAATTTCATTATTCTGCAGAAATTAAATTCTCTATATCCTTTATTTATAAATAAAAATAATCTTTTTGTTACATTGAATTATTCACTTGATTGTGTCTACCAATATTCTCAACTTAAACAAAATCGAATATTCTTTCCTTTATAATCCCCCCTCTAGAGCTCTCAGTGAACTATATACTTATCTTCATTGGGGAGTCTGAGAGTTGATTAAGGTGAAGGATATTAATAATATATCATGACAACTTATTAGGAATAATCCCAAGGTTTCACATTATAGCTGTAATATCATTTGGATAATCATGAGGATAATCATTCCATTTTCGGTCAGTGTTTACACAAGACCTCAAACTTCCATCCAATGACTAAAACAAAAAAGCATATTATGAGCAATAATATTCATATTGATGAACCATGAAAAATCATTTATAGGATTTATAAATCATTAAAATTCCTCTTTAACCTATGACACTTTATATTTTACCAAGGTTATCTATAATAATTACCAAATTATTTATGTTATCATATAATTATACTCATACCTAGGGTTTTTAGTAATGTTTTCTCATCCTAGTTTCCAAATGACAACAAAACCATTCTCAGTTACAAACTGCATTTACCCTTACATTTTATACATAGTTATCACATCTTAATACACTAATATTCATTACATTACATAACGATCCATGACCAAATTGTATAGTTTTAGTTCCTTTAGACACATAGACACATAAAAAAGCTGTTAATAAATGATATACATCATCTCCCACTATATTCTTCATAACTATAATCGTTTTTAGAAACACCATACATAAAACTATCTTCATAACCTGGTGAAAATGAACAAAAAGAAAGGGTGATCTTAGATTCTCAGAAATGGAAAACAATGGATATATTAATTATAAATTGATCTCAATATGAGAATAAGGTTATGTGAACATGATCACGACATTAGAAAATAAAACCCTACATATCATAGATCTTGATAGTAAATCATGGAATAACGTTTGGTATTTAATAAGACATGAATCATAAAAGAATAAATTAACATTATCCAAAAGATAATGCCTTATACATAATACATAGTTTTAGGGAATACACATAATCATATAAAATAATTTCCTTTGTATGAAAGGATCATTGAGAAGACTATCATAGTAGAATGCATTTTCACTACAAACTATCATTGAAGTCATAGTTAAATCCCAATAGTATCATAGTTGACAAGTTCCCCTACTAAATTGGATTCACTCCACATTCTAGTCATGTTTATCTAATGGGATATCAATCATTACCCAATTAATTGGAGGAAGATATAGGTATCAACCATTACATAATGAAAATCAATCATATGTTCTCCATAAGATCATAAAACAATCATCATATCATAACCCAATAAAAGGATTGGGTTTCATAATCATTTCATAATTTAATCATAGCATAACCCATGGAAAAAGAAAAAGTTTTATAAACATATTTTCATCATAAATATAAACCTTACAGATAAACAATAATGTTTGTACCATTGGATCATATCCCTATAAATTATATGTGAAATCAATGGTTATTATCATTGATGATTATAAATACCATTAAAATATGAGTTAAAAATGTGGGGAAATATTTTTTCCATTTTTAAATTATATATTTAAAATATAAAAATGAAAAAAAATATTATTGAAAACATTATATTTTATAATATCCTTGGAAAAATATAATGGATACTTCAAATAATTGAGTGGTCATGATGGTGTAATTTTTTTTCTGCCATATAAATTTAAAAACATTCCTTTCATTCTTGTAAAAATACAAAAAAATACCTCATTTGAAAAATGATAACAATATTACATTTGAAATAATTTTTTAAAAATTAAAAAATTCATGAAAATTAATTTAAACAATAAAATTATAATAATAAAAACCTTCATTACAATAAGGTTATGCAGCGAAATGTTTTTTTGATCAAAGAAATAAATTATGTTGATTTTATTTAAAATAATTATTTTAGTATATTGAGTACCTCAAGAGAATAAAATGTAATAAAAAATTTATTCTCTAGAAATAAATAGAGGAGAAGAAAATCAGTGAAATTATATAATTTTATATCATACAATTTGAGTATCATAACTTAATCATAGACAATCCCAAAAAATAATTAGATTATAACATAAATGCCTTACTGCTTTAGTAACAATTGAATCGTAATCCCCAAGAAATATAGAACGATAAAATTATTTTTATACCCCCATAAATTTCATGAGATAAATCATAAAATAAATTCATGTGTACAATATACACCACAAAAAATAAATAATTGGTGAATATGGCAGGTTTCCCCTAGAAATAAAAATGAAATGAAAATACCTTACCCTAGGTATATCATCCATTGTGGGCATTGTAACCTTCTTTTCTATAAATATAGTTTTATTAAAAATATAATATAGAAAAATAATCATATATATAATCCCACATATTATATACTTATTACCTTTTATCCCCAATTGTTTAAAAAATCTTTATTAAAATCATTGTATTGGGTGATATGTGCTTCGTTTTTCATGTATGTTTTTGTGCGGTAGTTCTGGCCCATTTAATTTGATCATGGTTATATAACATATATAATATTAATAAAAATATAAATATTATATATATTTGTTTTATAATTATATATATCCATCCATAAATGTAGAGATAGAAAGATGAATTATGCCATTCATAGAGATAGTGGGTCGTACGTACGTATGAATGATGTTTTCATTTCTCGATGGATGAAATAAGAGAAAGACAAATAATAAATAATATTTCTAGAATAATTTTTATATAATATATTTATTATATATTCAATAAATCCATCCTTATTACCATCCAAGTAAAATAGAAATGTAAAATGAATCACATAGCTTCATGGAGGTTGCAGTCCACACATACTCACCAGCGTTGTTATTATTTCCAATTGTTTGGAAAGTAAGAAGGTATATATGATATTATAAATAATAATTTTTTAATATTTTATGAGTATAATATATAGACATTATACCCATTATAATACCCATCCATAAAATTTTGTGATGAGAAATGAATTGTATCGCTCTGTGGAGACGGTAACTCGTACGTATGCAAAAGAGAAACATTCAATTCTCATTTCATGTATAGATAGTTAATAAATTTGATTTCATAATTTTAATAAAATTTCATTATTTTTAGGATAATTGATTTATTATTTTATGAAAAAACTAAAATATTTATTTTAGATAAAAAATAATTAAAAAGAAAGTGATTTGTTAATGCAATTGACTCTTTTTTAAAATAACTCCTTTAAATATCCCCTTAAAGACCCAATGGTTGGTCATTTCGGAATAAAATCACATATAGAATGTGTGTATGTAATTTTATAAGGTATTTTTTAGGGTATGGTTGATATATATGGTAAACAGATTATGATTGTGTGATAGGAGGAGGTTCCCATTTATAATTTTGGTAAGGGGGTCTTTTGGAATTTCATAAATGATTAAAATATAAAAAAGTATTTATCTATCCCAAATGACACCAAAGTACCAGGGAATATAATTTAATATATTATTCTATTTAAAGAAAAATATCGGATAACAATTTTATATGTTTAAGTGGTGTTTTAAATCTTATCATTTTGATTAACCCATTAACTAACTCATTTCAACATAAATCATGGTATCATATTTTTCACAGAAAAAGGACTATAATTTTACATGTAAAGATAAAATTGGATAATAAAAGGACAAATGATTATATTTTAGACAATATATTATCTTATTTTTCATATTTAAATATTTTTTTAAATTTTTTAAAATTTATGAAATATTATTTTGATAAAATATCATTAATGTCAATTATGACACTATTCATTTCATTAGATTTAAAATAAATAAATAAAATGTTTTAAAAAGTTTATAATCATTTAACATAACACTAATATGTCATATTCATCTAAAAGAATCATTGAACACAATAACTCACTGAAATTATATTACTTTTAGAATTCATAAAATCTTTTGTTTTATTTTTCTAATCATTGCAAAAGTACTACGATATCATTGTATAATAATATAAGGAAATTTTATAATTTATGAAAATTATAAATTAATTTATTTCAATAAAATAATATAATTAATAACAAAATTAAACAATTATTTCCATTCATATATATATTTTTTCTATGTGTACATATAAAGGATATTTAAAACTAAGAGAGTGAAATTTTGTAACATTCAATGCATTAAATATTATATATGTCATATTTTTGAAAATTTTTTCATTAAACAAGTCATGTTAAAAGATAAGTTGAAAATATTAGAATATCCTTCTTCAAAAAATTATTATTATGAAAAAATATATCATTATCACTTAGTTTTAACCAAGATTGACTTGATTTACACTTTACCATCGTGATAATTTTTACCATGATTAAGATTGATATTGAACAAAAATAAAATGGAAATATTTACAAAAATTAATAGATAGATTAAAAAATATGGAATTATGTTTATGAAATTAAATTTATTTATATGGATGAAATTAATTTTAAAATAATCATGTAACATGCGAAGAAAACAACTTTTTAGACAAATATTATTTTAAGAAAAACACTGGGTTTTTTCTTATATCAGGTTATGAAAAATATTAAAAAAATATTAAAACAATTATTTACTATATAATATATATATTTCATTAAAATATTTCACCAAAAGTGAATATTTTAATTTATTAAGAAAAAAATGAATTACATGCATAAAAACAGTTTTCCAAAAATGTGTCTTTTACTTATAAAATTGTTTTTTTAAATTCATTCATAAAATTGATTCCAATTATTGAAATTTGATTATTTAAAAATTAAGAGAAATAATTTTAATTTATAACTCTTCATAAAAAAATTTAACTCTGTGCATGATTTAAATGAAAATATAGTTTTCAATAAAAATCTATACTTTCTACTATTCACGAAAAAATCATACTTTTCTGAAAATTATCAATAAATTCTTTCTTCGATATTTTTTATAAGCTTAATTAAAAAATTATATCCATTTAATCAAATATATTTTATTAATTCTCTATAATTTCTTTTAATATTTTTTGAAAGAATTGAATAAAAAATGTTTTTTAAAAAATTGTTTATCTGAAGAATAAAAATACATTACTAAAAATTTAGTGATTAATTAACAAATATTTATCAATAAATTTATATTTCTTATAAAATTTATACTTATTTCATATATTATTTAATATTTTTGATAAATTAAAATTTAAGCGATATGTTATAATTGTCTTATTTAAATAATAATATTTCATGTTTTTTTAGCCTGGGTGTTTCATATCGTGTACACTATTGAACATAGTGTTCATTAAAAATATTAGGGTCTGAATATTTTCATATTTGTAAGACTATTTAAAAAACATTGTATATTAATGAGACATGATAGATGTTTTTTGAAGAATCTTCATCCTTCTTTTTTTGTATAGGAGTTATCCAATCAGCAATGATATTTTATTCATCAACATCATCCCTACTTCTAGCATTTATTTTTATATATTGATCCTAATTTAACTACCTCATAATTTTTATCTTTTTATGAGTATACTAAATCCCTATGTTATTATTCTAGGTATCTTATTTAAGCATCTCTTTAGTATTTCATTCCACAAAATTTTTATCAATATTTTTCTATGAAAACTCCTCATTTGATTTTGATTTATGCTCATTTTTTACAAAAATGGATCATTAATTTTAAGGACCATTCATGCATTTTATTAGAATTTTTATTTCATGATTTTAGATGAATGTCCAAGGAAAATTCCATCATCCCCATGTGTTTTAATCTTTTAGTTATTCTCCTTGTTTAGAATAAACAGTTTACCCCCAAAATTTCAAAACTATTCCAATGTGGGATTCTTCCCATACCATATTTCTTATTGTGTGTTCTTTATATTTGGACTTAACAATACCCTTTTTTAGATATAAACTAAATTCATAACTATTTCATTTTATTTTTTCTTTTAATCTTGGTGGATTATCCTTAATTTCATTGTATGTTTCTCCACCTGATTTTTTGTTAATTAAATACCATTTTCAAGATATAACTTTTAGATTTTTATCCCAAGTATCTTCTCTATTGATATCAAGTAATATTTAAAACACATAAAAACTATATTTTTAATGATATGTTTATAAACCATGTCATCCTACCATAGTCATGAATAAATAGAGCGTAATAACTTTCTTCATCAATATACTAGGTTGAAATTGGCCCCCACACATCCACCTTCACTAAATAAAGACATCTCATTGACATTTTTTCCTTAATCATGTAATTATTGAAAATGATTTTCCATTTTTAAAAAGAATCATTATATTAGTGTGACCATGATAAGGTTTTAGGATATTATGAGCTCCTTTATTCTCCCACATGTCTTATATGGACTTTTGGATTATGTGGCCAAGAATTGTTTTCCAAATTCTATCATATTATTCGTTGGATATAATGTTCCTATCTTAGTCCCCACTAATGAGTTATACATTTAATTTTATCTAATTCCCTTTAATTTTTATTTTTCCAAATCTTCCTTTCTTGATTTAAGCCTTCTTTCTAAAATTGAATGTATTCCCTAAGTCGCATAGTTATCTCATACTGATAAGATTGTGACTATTGTCTTCAAAAACCAATTAATCCATGAACCGTAGTTATACACATGATATTTAGGATTTTCTAAAGCTATTAATTTCAAAACCATAACAATTAACAAAGAGAATGATTCAATTAGTGAATATGTAATGATCATGGAACGGTTTTTTTTTCAACATCTAGGATGTATGTCCACTATGTTGAATCCATACTCCAACATGATCTATTTCTCTAAATGAAATATCTATTCTATTAACCTTCTTAGATATTAATATCCTGGACCATGTTAAATGTTTCCCTTAATTTGGTGTTCAATAAATTTCCACCTCATGAGCTATTGAATCATCCTCATCTTTGATGTTTGTTAATTTATTTTGAATTTTTAGCCTGACAAATGATGTTTTTAGTAACTATGGTCACCTCTACTGGATATCTTTTAGTACATTTATTAATTCAATTGAAAATAAATTTAAGGCTTTTTGTTCATAACCTCCACACAAAAAACAATTGCCTTTTAAAATACACCATCTGTAGAAAATTATGCTCACCTATTTTTGTTACTATGGAGATTTGAAATGTACTTTGTTAATATAAAATACATATTTTTCCTATATTACTATATTTCTATAGTAATAAAACCATATTCATTGTATATTATTATGTCTCTTTTCCACTCCTCTTATATCATTTTTATCCCTTTTAGAATCACCCAAATCAACATTTTTCTGGGTTTTGGGATATTGTGATATCACATTAGCCACCACTATTTTTTTCTTATAATCAATGCCGTCAATAAATTTTCATTACCTTTGAAAAACTGTAAAAATGTATAAGGTTATAATTTTCCCTTTATCTCCATGTGTTCATCCTTATCTTATTCAGTATCCCACACAATAACACTCTGTGATATCATGTTGGGAGATATATATCCCTCATTATCATCAAAATTTCACAAAATCTTTAGGACTTTGAATTTGATATTTTCAATGATTTTGACATGATATTTAACCAAATATATCAAGAAATAAGTTATTTGGGCATGATATTAGATTTTTTATTCTACTCAATTTTCTTCTATTAGTTTCTAGTATTTTTATAATTGATTATTTGAATATCACTCTTTAAATTATATTTTTATTCTTTTTCTCTAGAATATAATGTTTGGAATCATGTACCACTATATTTAATTTCATTACTTATCCATCAAAAAAACAATTTCTTCAACTGTAGAATCTACTTCACCATTGATGTATAATCATTCCACAACATTAGTTATTTCATCCCCATTTTCCACCAATTGATTGTCTATTTCATCCCTGAGGACCTCCTCATTTAGGTCTAAACAATCCTCAATTTACTACACTTTATTATCCACTAATATATAATTTTCTTGTTAATGAAATTTCTTATTTTTATATAAATTTTTCTATGAATAGATCTTTCCTACCACACACATAAATAGTTTCATCATGGGTTGTTTATCTTTGTTTTAATATAATTTTTTTTTGGAACCTAGAAGCACAATTCCCAGCTTTTCCACAATGAATATAGGCAAGTGAAGGATTGCCTTTGAATATTTCTTTTTCCCTTTTAATGTTTGAGGAAAATTTAAAGATTTCCTAATCAACATTCATATCTTCAAGAACATTCTCTAAGGTTAGTTTTTTAAATATCCTTGAATTCCACATCCTAATAATTATCCTTTATCAAGGACAAATTATCAATTTTTCTCATCTTATTTGAGATGAGAGTCTTGTAAATAATATCCAACACCACCCCTTTGGGGTCCTTGTCTTTAAAGACAATGAACATTTCATTGAAACATGATGGTAATATTATTAGGATCAATGTTATGATTTTTAAATAATCAAATAATTCATTTAATTTTCTCATTGCATATATAAGAAGACTCACCTGATCAATGAATTGATCAAATAACTCATTTAGATGAAATCTAAAATCCTCACACGTGTTCCATAGTAACAAATATTTTTCTTCACATACCATGGAATCACCATCAAAATTTTTCGAGGTTTTTTCCACATGTATTGGGAGTATTTAAATGACTTAATATTCATTTATATTTCATTGGATAATGATCATCCCCTTTCATTGACTCTTTTTTAAGTGGTATCAATCCCTCTTAAATATTTTTCTATCAATTCTCTACACTTCATGGTTGATAAAATCCCATGAAATGTATACATGTAGAAATATACTACCAAAGATAAAAAAATATTTTATTAATCCATAATTGGAAATTAATATCATCAAATATTATAATTGAGTTGTGGTTGATGCATTTTATGTCTCTTCAAAGAGAAAACATGTCACAAAAAATCAATAGATTTAAAACCCTTTTCTGTCCCAAGAAATTTCAATACCATGAGAGGTGTGAATCATGGATTATCAATTTATTTAAATAACCATCTCTAATGAGCGAGTTTCACAATTACTAAGAAAAATATATCCCTAAAAATTTATATGAAGTGATAAAGTGAATTAAATTGGGACATAAATGATTTTACCTAGTTTATCCAAACTAGGATAATCTAAGTAGCATGAACAAGTGATGAGATGATGCAACTAAAACATTAAAAAAACATTTTTTACAATTTTAAGAATCCAAACTAACCATTTATTTTTATAACCATCACATGAAAATTTATAACTCACTAGTATGCTTATAATAAGGATCTAACCACTCCTCTTATGCTATGTTTTTCATTATATGAATGGTATATATAAATTACACCAAGGATTAAATATAAATATTCTCTAGTTTCATCAATGTGATGAACTCCATGATCTTATAGTTATATATTCTCATGTATATCCCTTTTCTTTTCACATATGTCATTCTAACACTTGTACTAGAATACCTCTTATTCTCGATTTTTCCTTACAACACATATATTAGAAATCCATAACTTATTCATTAATGTTTTTATATTACATGATACACTATATTCTCCATATTTTCAATAAATATATCTTCTCTATTTTTGGAATCCTTTTACGCTATCAATTTATTTATTTAGAACTATTTATGTCATTTTTTTAAACTCCCTTAAAGGGTTGTGTACACATATTTGATTTTCAAACATTTCTTCTTATTTTTATTTTTATATCACTTATAAAATTGTCTAGTTCATATTGGGAATCATTATCCATAGTGTGATTCTCATTCCATTTTGAATCCATGAATTTGAACCACTTCATTTGTAGAAACTACCATGTAAAACCACCTCTCGGCCACGATATGGTCACCTGAATGCCAAAAATATTATATCCTATTAATAGGGTCTCTAAGGCATGATCCAACTCCATATAGTAGACACCTCAAATTTATCGAGAAAAAATACACCTAAATCAAGTAATTTCATTTACAAACCACCCACATGATAACTAATTTATTTCCCTTTTTAAAAAAAATAAATAATGTTTCTTATAATTCAATCCTCATCAAAAGACTCTTTCATATTAAGGTAATTTTCCATATTTTTATATGTATGTCCCCTCTAGATATGAAATATGCTCCCATGGTGTGACCTAATTAATTAGATTAAAATAAATCAAATACTAATTAATCTTAGGTCCTATCATAATGTTATTCTTCCCCATGATTCCAATATTCAGTACTAGATCATCTACCATGGATGGGTAAAAATGTCACCAAATGTTTCATGGAATGTCTCATTTTCTTCTCCTTAGGAAAAAGTCTAAAACTCAATGAATGCTTTCAATGTAACATTCACCGTATTTTAAAACCCTTACATATGAAAATAAATCTAACCATTTTCATTTTCCTCCAAAAATACCTCATGAAATTCCCATTGCTGTCATGGTGTGAATTTTTACCTTTACAAAAAAAATTATTCTTTATTCTTCCAAAATACTTATATCATTACTCTATGACTTTGTAGGATAATTTGGATGTATTCCAATATACATATCATAAAACATAACAAAAAATACTATATTGATGTTTTTTCTAATTATTTTATATCGTATGAGGTTTATGGATGTGATTGTTTCTAGTGAGATAAATAGAGTTTGGTAAAAGCTAAGATGATTATTATAGATCTCCAGTTTAGGTGGGTGGCCTTTAAATTATCAAGTCTATTGTTTTTTTGTATTATTAAATGGGTATTTTTATCATTATTACTCTATTTGGAAATTTTATGATTTCTTTTGATCTCATGTTATATGTTGGGATGGGCTCGGAAAGACTAATAGTCATCATGTGTCATAGAGGTTTCTATGTGGATTATTAGTGTTTCCTTGGTATAATGAGAGGTATTTTTCAATTTTATAATTTTTTTATTGATATGAGTGTTTTTTAATTTCATTTTTCAACAACAAAATTCTTTTTAGAGGTTATTGGTGTGGTATTTTTATTAGGGTTCCTAGTTTGGGAAAAATGACATGTGGTTCCTTTTCTAGATATTATAGAATTTTTTTGGTTTTATATTTAAATTTAGATAAATGAGAATTTTTAATTGGTTTTAGAAAGTAATCAAAGAGATCTTTTTTTATAAATGACTTTCTCTATTTTACTTCATATGGGTGACAACGTATTTTTTAATGATTTTATGAATCTATATGATTATTTTTTATAGTTAAACATATGTTATCCCATGTTGTGTGATACAATAGGAACCATAGGAGAAATAATTACTCATATAAAGGGTTTATCAGACTATGTTGAAATATTCATTAGGATTGCTTGGGGAATAGGTCCATAAAACCATGGCATACTTCTTTATGTGTATGATTCTATAATTACGACTGATTGATGGTTTATTTTTTCATCATAGAACTTTGATAAATTTATGACCTTTTTATGTTGAAGGGTGGTCATACTATGTTCTTTATAAGGGTTCCATGTGATTTGAACTCAATGGTTTATGTTTGAGTTACTCTCAAAGTTCTATGTTTGTAAGATTAAAATTTTTCCATGGGTTTTTATGCATGCGTTATAATGATCCTTGTTTTATATCTAATGTATAATTGACGGAATTAATGTTACATTCTCTATGTTGTCATCCTTGATAAAAATACCTTATACCATGTATGAGACAACGTCATTGGGAATGTATCCTAATAGGCATAGAGAATTTTGTGGTAGATATGTTGATAACATGGAAATACCTATGGGCGGGGATAACTACGAATACTGTAAAGATAAATTTTATGTTTGAGGAACTTATGTACCTTTTTCATTATTGTGTATTCAATTTATTTTCCAAATTATGATATAAATTATTCTTTATATCATCTCCCCCATAAGAATTGAGATGCAAAGAAATGGAAAAATTGGCACTATGAGAGATGGTGATCAAACATAGTGAGGTGATGGAAGGATATATGGGATATATCTGAATCAAATCTTCCCAATTACCCATGTGAGGTCAGGCCATGCCCATAAGATATACTATTTAACATTGATGGTGGTTTTATTGTATCATCTATGTTATTGGGCTATATATGAAGTGTTTTATCATTAGGAGCGAAATTTATCATCAGTTATGGATTTTGATATATGTGATCAGTCTAGTTATGATCTATGGGTAGTCTGATAAATGTCAAATAAATTATTGGCATGATGAGTTGATAAGGGTGTGAATGACATGTTATGTTTTTTCATGTGGTTGGTACCCATTCCATTTCTTATGAAATTCTTATTATGGGATTACTATTTAGTGTTATTTGATTATTTGGGCCCTCTTTTCATAAGAATTTTTTGTTGTTTATTATTTCACATGTGATTGGTTATTTGTCCCTCTATTTTTTATATGTTTTATATTCTTTTTTTATCATTATATTCTATGATATTTTGGGTTTTCATTTATTAATGGATAGTGTGATGACTAATGGGTTAGGTGGGACATTGAAGAGAGAGCCTGGTGGATTTAGAGAGACCTCATAATGGTTATAACTATTGTCAAGAATTCAAGTTAGTATAAATTATTAATATATAATGGTATATAAATCATTATATACATTAAGGTGGTACATGGCCTGAGTTGGAATGTATCAGGTTGTGTTATCATATTTCATGCGTCTTCTAGACACATAGGTGTAGGTTTTTATGGTATGTGAATTTGATGTTATGTTTTGAGGTGGGAGAGTTTCATTTGGTATTTAATTTCACACTCTCCCAACAATTTCATTCATATACACTTGAAAAAAAAATCACCCAGTGTATATAGGTGAGTAGGAAATCCTATGGGGTCATTGGACTCACCCCAACCTCTATACACAACATAATTTTTAATGTACATTGGTAGACCATCATATTTCATTTCATTTATAGGTTTTTGATGAAATCATAATTTGTGGTTTGTGACTAATTGGTTATTGGATGTTGAATATGGTTTATATGAATTGGGATAGATGCCACTATATTTATATTTTATTTTAATTGTATCGATATCATCCTACATGATTATATTGATTTTTACATATACTACCCTTTATTCCATTTTATTATATTATACATTAATTTTAGTTATTAATATTATATTATTTATACTCATTTATATATTAACACATCTTGTGGTTATTTGAATACTAATATATTTTGGGATTCAGAGGCCATTTCGATCCATATTTATTGTCTATAGGTTTTTGGGTACATATTTTATACAGATGTATCATGTAAAATTATTTGTAGAATCAAGAATGATCTTTGGAATTTTATTTTGTTAGAATATACTCCTCATTACTATATCAAACTTTTGATATTAGTCAATAGCATCTTGTGTATGGGGATATGCGACTGATGCCATGCAGTTACTCCTACTTGATTTTGAATTTGATGACTCTAGATGGTACATTAAATTTTTTGTAGCAGAGTTTGTTTCTTAATGTCTCTTTTCATGTGGGAAATCATAGATTGGTAAAAAAAGTTAAACATATTCATTGGTATGTCAGAACATACGAAATAGAGGAATATCTCAAGAAAATATTATACCATCCATTATTACCATAAAAATTGATATCTATACATGATTTATTTCATGTATCTCAATTAATGGAATATTATTCAAATCTATATCTTATTATTGAATGATAAGATATATATTTGGAACTCAATTCCACTATAGTGAAAAAAATTGTGTGTATACTTGATCATCAAAATAAGGTTTTATTGTGAAAATTTATCCCTCGTGAATTTGTTATGTGATATAATTTAAAATATATACATGTTATGTGAAATCATAATGCATTGAGATGGTGAAATAACCTCACAAGTTTTCCATTAATGAACTTGGATGAGTTTCTTGGGGTAGAAAGTTGAATGGTGAAGAGAATGGTTACACCCATGTAACCAAAGTTTGGTATTAATTATATTATTTAAATTATTTTAGATGATTTGGGGGTTTAAAATCCTAAATTATTGAAATACTGTAATAGTTATTGATCTATGAATATCACAAAGTCAATCCTAATCAAACATCTAAACCATTCAAAGGGGAGGTTTGATTCTATATTTATTTTCAGGGTTGGTGCATAGATTCATTGAATATAAATCCATAATAAGTAGTGGGGGTGTCTTTACTAAAGAATTGTCCCCCATTTTGTACCCAATTTCCCAAAATATGTATCCAAACAATGAGATTTACTAAAAAATAAACTTATATCCTTATCTTTTTATCCTTATCTGGGTATTTTCGATTTTTCCTCCACCATTTCACTAGAGCTCTCCAAGAGCCTCTCCAAGAAATGTCATATTTTCAAACATTATCATTAGTTGTTTCAGTATCTGTATCATGTGAATATACAAGGTAAATTTGGTATTTATCTTCCATTTCTTTTTCTCCTTTTCTCCTTTTCCCTCCTCCTTCCATGATCTTCCATGTTCTTTTTCTCGTTGTCCATGGATTCCAACCATAGTTTTGTGATCTATCTAAATCTCAAAATGTGTCATTTATTGGGATTATGGGGACTTTCTTTAATCCTAATATATCTATATTTTATGAATTAATGTATCTTACAATTGATTTACAAAGGTGTTTACTGTTTATTTATTTTATTTTACAAAACCCCTGGTGTATTTTTTCTTTATGTGTTTCCATGGGTAATTAGAACCATTTAACGTATACTATTGGTATATTAAAGATTTCTCTAAAGTGGTTTTTATTTTAAACCTTGGAATAATGTTTTATCTACGGGTTTAAATGGGTATCCATTCAATATGAATAATAATTCCCATAAAGTGTTCGATAAATTGTTTCTATGAAATTTTTTAGTTTAAATGAATTTACAAAAAAATAAAAAGTGATTAAATTTATATAAACGTGGTTTTATGATTATTTACTATTTTATAAATTTATAGGATTTAATTTTTATATGATAATACTTTTATAATATTGATTTCATATCTACTATATGCCCCTAGTTGAGTTTTTTTATTAATATCCACGTATTCATGTTAGTTACATTGTTATGGAATTAATAAAGGGGGGATATGTTTTTGAGGGTTCTTTGGTTTATGTCTTAATTATTTTTTTGGATACTATTTCATATCTTTTTTGATTCAGATTTAATGGTTTACATGGGATCCATGGGGGATAAGTATGAAATCAATGATGATTGTTACCTTTATTCGTATTTTTCGCTAGCCACAGGTACTCAGTTATGAATTATCTCTAGATAGGGGTTTCATCTCATTGAGTAGATGGGTGTAATATATGTTTTGATATGTTTAGGATTATATTTTAGGATTCAAGTTGATCCAAAATAGAGTTCATATTTATCTATAATAGACATTATAATTCCATTCCATGTTATATTTATTTTAGTTTTTTACTTTATTTATGTATTGATTTTCAATGTGCCATGTGATATATGTTTTTTCAAGGATTTTATTTTCATATTAAGTGATATGAAATATTTAAAAAAATTAATAATAAATAAATGAATATATTTGGATATATTTTATAATTTATACATAAATGTATACAGTCCAATTAATGTTAAAATTAGTATTTGGAGTATACCATAAGAAAATAGTTACATTGATTCATGGAAGTATCCTATTTGGTATTAGATCACACCCTACATAGACATGTTTTTGTGCATGTAGAATTTTCATGGATGATACAATTAAAGTGAAGGGAGTTACATCCTTTGGTGTTTTACCTTAGACACTTTCTTAATGTTTTAATGGAAAGATGATTAGGTAGTGAAAATTGGTCATGTGGAGATGGTTTGTTTCAAAATTTCGAGAATTTTGGGTTATCTTTTGATGTATATGTTTTGGTCTCATTGTTATATCCTAATTTTGATCTCTCTCGTGTTATATATTTCATGTATTAAATTATATATTTTTCTTATGGAGGCATGTTTGGATGTCTATTTTGGTTTTTTATTATTTTTCCTTATTTGGATGAATTTTTTTTGTGTAGTATTTAATTTTTTATCATTATAATTTAATGTGGTGATACATTATATAAAAATTATTTGGATTATTGTATTTTTATAGTGAAATATTTCACAATGGTGTGTGTTCAATACCCTTATCACTTGTTTTTATCCCATGGATATCAGTAATATTATTTTTAATATATTACAGGTTGAGTCTGGGGAATTAGTAGTGTTGAGAGAGATATTAAATGATATCCATTATCAATAATTTTATACCAAATAATTATATACAATACAATTTCCTTAGTTTGTCTCTCGGGGAGGTTGTTAGAATTATGTTTCTACCTATCATGTTGTTTTCTTATACGTATAAATTATAACTAAAATGGGAATTTCTATGTTTTTTAAGAAAAATTAAAGGAAACTAAATAATTAAATAAAAATATATAATATTATGAAAATATGAACAATTTTTATAAAAAATGTGTGTGAAAATATTTTATAAAAGATAGAAACATTGGACAAGTTTTGATCCTTTGGACACCGACTTCTTCTTTAATTACACTAATTATCTAATTGTATTTCTCAGTGCACACCTATAGATATCTATCATAACACCTAAATATTCATTGATACCACACCAATTCATCGATACTGAGGTTTAGCCTCTTATAAAAGTGATTCAAATACTCAATGAACTCCATTTAATATCTTAGGTTTTCCTATGATGTAAGGATATTTTTTTTGTTTAAATGATTAATTATGGCCTAATATGAATAACCTTAGAGTTCATGGTGGTATCAAGGGTGGACATGGAGTTTTCTGATCCCAAAACCCAAATTTTGAAAAAAAAATAGATGGACCACAAGGGTAATAGTTACTATACACCCAAGCCACATGGTTTTGGTGAGATCATGCGGTGTTGGACAGAGGGCTTGAGGAGCCCGCATAGTTTCAGTAAACTGTATGGATATAGGCACACTCTTATATGGTGGCCTCTATAATTTTGTATAGTGTATTGATACATGGTTTGTGCCTGGTTTAGAAAATCATGCACACTAACCATGCAAGGTAGCCCTCCATTTAATAAAGGGAACATGATTAGTTCATGGTTTGTCCAACCTGGAAGCCAAACCATGAGGCTATGTATTTTGAAGGAATATTACCTTTTCTCTACTAAAAACTACTAAAACCTACATATTTTATTTCTCATTCCTATAGATATAACTCATTTTAGAGTCCCCCCTGAACCAATTTGGTATATTTTGATATCATTCTTCCAACTTAACACAGAATCGAGTGTCATCGGTCTTTGTACATTCACACCAGTGTCTAATATTTTCCTTTTGTGTCCTAATTATTTATTATTATTATTATATAATATATTTAGGTGAAATCTCATATGCCTTATTTTTATAGTTTTCATCCTTTATTCATTTTTAATCTGATCTGAGTTGAATCAGGAAGTGATACTAGACAATCACTCTACTACAGACCTATGGTAGGTGGTTTATACCATTCCATTGGTGTTTGGTGATTTATATGACATGTTTTCATTATGATTCATTTCTGACTTTCTGAAGGTGCATTGATAATTAATTTAATAATTTAATTGAATGTGTTGGAGAATTTTAGGGATTACCTTTAGTTACTTGATATTAGTTGGAGGTTGTTTCCCTAAAAAAGGCCACCCATGGGGTGTGCCTTATGGTTTCCTTTGCATTTTATTTTTGTTTAACCACCCAATGGGTTATTGGTTGAGCTTTCCTAGTTATAGGTATCACTGTTATAAATGATTTTAATTTAATTGATTGTTTAGGAAATGGTCTTCCTCCTTTTCCATGTTATACATGATGTGATTTATTTAACTACTTAAATTTAAATTGTTATATGTGTGGGAAAACATGTTAATGTATTTGATTTGTAATTTATATATGAGTTGGAAGGAATCATGGAATGTGATTGTATGAAATTATAATTGAATTTAATAATGGATGTTTCCATAGGATTTTGTGGGTGTGATAAACCATAGTTCAAGATAGCGATAGTGGATGCCATGGATAAGATAGAACTTAGGGTATTGATTCTGTGGGATACCTTAGTCCTTGATACCCCTTAGATTAATATTTCTTATAATTATAGTAGAAATGGTGTGTTGACATTCTCCTTGGACCTACATCCAAGTCCAGTTGAGTTTCCATTCAGATTCTCCTAGGACTCGATGATAATGACTTCATCCAATATACCATGGATCTGGCCCTGTGGGGTTTGACACTTCTATTATATGGATAAGACTTTGAAATTGTAACATTATTGATTATACGTCAGGGATGTGTTTGATATGAAATACATGTTATATAGAATATCTTTGATTGGTATCAGATATTGGATATACATCTTGGCCATGGTGTCTGTTTCAGTTGTGCTTTAAAGTTTCCTTATGTCAGAAGTGTGACCCTTGTTTTGAAGGAAGCCATGCTAGGATTGATATTATCACATTACAATTGTTAATTATTCCATATAGGTTATACCTGTGTTCCTTTCATATCGATTATATACCTTTCACACTAATTATCTTGTATTCCATATCCTGTATTGTCAGGGACATCATTAATGGTGGCCTATTGGGATGTTATCTCACACCATGTCTCTGGCAGTTGTTGGGTACCCATAAAAACGTTATGGATATAGGTTGGGATAAATGAATGTTCCCACAGATTGATTATAGAGTTTTTTTCATGCTTAGGAGAATGGGAGTATAGGATAGAGCTGAATTTCGTGATTCTATCATTAGATAGTTCTTTTTGGCCATTTTGGTATTTTAATTTATATATTGTACTGATGAATGTTTACCTATTTTGGATGCTTTATAGACACATTAATTGAAATATTATTATGGTATATGAGATTTATTTTTTCATTGTTGTATATATCTGTCTATGGGTGTTATCTCCTATTCAGTTATTATTGTGCTTCTGCTAAGGCGGGTTACTAGTCCAGTGGTCTTGGTGTCTATTCCTACTAATTATTCAATTTTTTATTTATTTCACTATTGATTTGTATGATTGTTAAAAATCAATTACACTCTATTAATAGGTAATTGTCTCCCCATCGACACACCCTAGGCTCTCGCTACTCTTTGGAAACCTTTAGATTTTGGGAGATGTGCTTGAGTCTATGTGGACAACCAGGCTTAGAGCACCATTCAGTGGAATTTGGGCACGGGACATTACCAAGTGGTATCAGATCCTTCTTTCTTAGATTTAATACATTGAGACAATATATAAGGGTTAGTAAGGAATATTAATTTGGTAATGAGTGGTTCCAAAGAGTAGTTAACACATGTATTGAAAAAAATCCAAATTGCCTCAAATAGAAATTATTGTTTTCTAGATTTGACTATTAGAGTTTATTTGATTCCACCATTGGGTAATTCACGTGTGGTTTGATGGTTATTCACATAATGGATTTTTCTATTTCCCAATGAGATGAGGGTTTCATTTCATTCATCATTTTAGGAACCTACTAGAATTCAAATTCCATATATCATGTCATTCCATATAGGCTACATTTCTTGACTAAATGACTTTTTGATATGTGTCTTGTGTGAAATACCTAATGTTTTTAAAGATATTTTGTTTAGGGGATTAGAAAACATGGTTGGTACATAGAGTTACTATCATAACTTAAAAAATATTTTCCTTATTAGGGTATAGTACACATCCTGAATATCCAATTGTGGAATGTTGAATCATGGACCATCGATTTCATGGACTGGAATGTGTTATGGTGTGAATTTGGTGGAAACTATATTTTGGTTCATCATGAGTATTGTCCCTTGTGGATAATAATTTTTGAACCATTTAGTTCAACAGATTAAAATGATATGTGGAATAAATGTGAAATAAAACGGGAAATTAAAATTATGAAATAGAGATCCTGACATAGCCCCAACTTTTCAGTGGGTAGTTGGTAGTCTCTCTAGTGATTTTTGTGAATGTTTATTTTACCAGTCATAGATTTTGGAGAATAATTTGTGGTATGATATTTAATTGGAATGTTTTGACTTGTCTTATGCTTCTTGTTGTGAATTATATGATTTTGATACTTTTTGAGTTGTGTGATTAGAATTGTAGAGAAATGCCACCATGAAGACATCCTGTCATAAACTAGGAGGGTGGAAATAAACATGATCCCAAGGTGGTGGGCCATAGTTTATCAGCCGACCATTTTATAGTTCTAGCTAAGGAACCAAATATTTTTATAGACACAGGTTCTGAGGAACACTTCTGTGAGAGTCTTACATGATTTATAGATACTTTTCCATAAACACCACAGCATTCTTTGTCTATGGCTAAGCAAGACTGTGTGTTCCAACAGCATAATCCTGCTATTTTTTCATTGGATGGCAGTCCACAGAATTCACATTTGAGGCTTGAGACTACTCTGTCAATATTTTTCTATCTGGAGACACTTTTTGAGAGAAGATTTAAGCTTTTAATATACATGTTTTTGGGAGAAGAAAAGTGTTCGTACGATGTTTTGAACCATGTTGATGCACTATGTAACATGGTTTGGTGAGATTTTCCAACCTTATTATAAAGAGAACAATTTTATAATTGATGAATATATATTTTCATTGTTTTTAGTATAACATTAAGTCAATATATATAGAATACATAAATTAAGTGACGGGGATTCTTGAACTGATGATTCCTGGATAATTATTATGGACTCACATAATGACATTGGATATAACTCTTGATAAATTCAATATATTAATTGTTATGATCATTGTGATTATCATAACAGAAATTCAAGACATGTTTTGATTGAAAAGGAACATTGTCCACAACAAGTGGAATAAAATGAAAATTTTTATCTTCATGAAGTGAAGAAGAATAATTAAATTAGATGACCATGAAAAATGTATGTATATATATATAATGAAGAAGAAGAAAATATGAAGATTATTAAACTAATCATAATGCTCAAGGACTTGTGTTAATAGTGACACATTGTTTCTAAAATGGAAGATTATTTATGTTCAGAAAAATATTCATATTCATGTGGATTACATTTTAAGGAAAATTAATATTCTCATATTTGGCATGAGGTATTGATGATGGTTTTTCATGTAGAACGAGTTTTTACAGTGTCAGGTTCCATGTGGGGTCATCCAAAGCTCAATGGAATTATTGAATCCTATTATGTATGTTTTTGTGAAAACTGTTTGAAATGTTTGTGATGTTGAGTTTGTTAATGAGGATTTCATGAAAATGAGGGTCCAGGGTTTACATATAAAAATGAAATTTTTTCTAAACATCAATAATATGATTCCACAATATGCTATTTGTAATAGATCCAATGTTATATAAATGTGATTTGAATATATACAATTAATCATACATTTTATGGAGCATTTTTGGGAAATGAAAATAAGTTTTATAAAACACAATTGAGATTCTCGTGCACAGTACACTAAACATTAATAAAGTAAATATATAGTATGATATTTGACATATATTCTATTCTTTATTAAAGTGAATTTGATATAAAAAGTTTAAAATATTATTTGAGGTACATTTAGTGGAAAATAAATGAAGGTTGATAGAATGCAATTTAGATTCCCATGCACAGTATGCTAAACATCAATAAAGTGATGTCATAGTATGCTATTTTACATAGATTCAATGCTATATTATAGAGATGTGGATTGGAAAAAATTGGCTTACTATATATCCAATATTTATTTAAGAAGCGTACTATATGGGAATTGATTAGCTAAAATGATATAGTGCTACATGAATGAATAATTCTTTTCAAATGACGTGCTTCACGAATTATAATTCTTTTAGAACATCCATGAATTACATAGTGATAGTCCATTATGGATTTCCATGTAGTTTGTGGATACATATTTCTTTATGGATGATGAGTAGCTTTGTGGATGATGTCCTTTGGGGATAGCCATGTCGATACTGTATATGAGGAGATAAATAATTGTAAACTACTTTACATGATCACATAATCTTCAAGCACTCAATGGTTTGATAAACTCTATTTGTTGGCTATAAATACAAGGCCCAATCTCTATCTAAAGGTGATCAATAATTTGAAACAAGTGTTCATTTAATTCATAAGATCTTATTATGCTTCATTTTTATTCCACAAATCAATTTGATCTTTTAGAGAAGGATAAAATGGTATGTGGGGTTCAATACTAAGAGTTTCACTATACTAAGGTTATCGATTCCCTATGTGGTCAACTAATATGATATCTTCTATGTAGAATAAAATAAATGTGAACTTCAAAAATAATTTAATTAATATTTAAGAAATAGTTTCCTAATAATCACTAATGTCAACAAATAGTATGTGAATTTTCCTATATATTGTGCTATGATCATTTAATGACCATTGGTAAAATTTAGCAAACTATTGGAAGAATATAATATTAATTGAACACAGAAGTTTAATATAATGAAAGAACTAGTTTGCTAAGAATCAATAATCACATTCAATTGTATGTGAAATATCATATATGCTATGCTATTATCATTTCATGATCATATATAAAATTTGGAAAACTACTTGAAAGATGAACAATTAATAGAAAAGTAAAGTGTTATATGATGAAAGCATCAGTTTAATAAGAATCAAATAGGTGGACTGATAGTAGGTTACATGTAAAAATTTCTAGTTTTCTACCATTTAATTATCATCGGAAAAATTTAGCATATTGATTGATCAATATAAAGATTAATAAAAATTGATGTGAAATATGATAAAAGCATCATTATGTTATGCATCAAATAAGGGGTCCAATAGTTTTCTACATATCATACATGAAATGCTATGATAATTTCATGATCATTGGAACAATTTAGCATAATATTTGATCAATATATAAGTAATATATAATAGATGTGCAATATGACTCGAGCATCAGAATCCTAGGAATCAAATAATTGGACCTAAAATATGCCACATATCATAAATTATATTTTATGATCATTTCATTTGTATGGGGTCAATTTAGTTTACTATTTCAACTTTAAAAAGTGGATAAGAAAATGGGAATTCCCAGAAATACACATCATTGCATGATGTATTTTAGTGGAGATTCAGAGGACATATTATTCTATGTTGTTCAAGTCTCTATCTTTTGTAATATAATATTGAAGAAATTGTGTGCATCACATGCACACATTATTTGAGTTTGGGAATTCATCATAATAAGGAAGAATAATTGACCGAGTATAAATATAATAAATAGTTAATCCTCACTAGAGATCATAAGTTTAAGATATTGAAGCCAGAATATGCTTGCAAGAGAAGGAAACCAGGTCTGAGTATTCAGTAATATGAGAAGATCTAGATAATTCAAGATTTGGTGTGAATGGCTTTCAAGTAGAAAAATATTATTTCAAGAACCTATTGAAGATCATAAATTTATATATGAGTATAATAGATCCAATAAACTCATAGAGGAAGATATATTTCAATTTTTTTAAGAGAAATAGAAGAAAATTCATATATTCCTATTTGTGGATCATGAAATTTTTTAAGAAGGGTCTTCGAATTGTGGTGTCTACCCAATTACTAAAGATACTTGAGGATAGGGTGTCTAACCAGTCTAGAATAAGGAGAATAGAATATGTTTGGTGGTATAACTATTACTAATTTGAGAATTGAATTAGGGGGTTTATAACTAGTTTTTGTCTTATTCATTCTAATCACTTTTTTAAATAGGGTAGAATCCATGTCGGGGGGATTAACCAACGTGGAAAAGAGTATATATTTTTATAAAACCTTCCTATTGATTATTTATACATATGATATTATATATATAGATATATCTGAGTGTATCAAGAACCTTTAAAATTTATAGTCGGTAAATTCAAAAGAAAAACAACTAAAAAGTTAACCACTGAGTCCCCCTTAGTGTTGAGTCTGCCTTGGGTCACTACAATTGGAATCAGATCCCATGTCACTCTAAAATTCCAAATGTTTTCCTAGATTGTTTTTAAAGCCATTATAAATTGAGGTTTTCAAGAATTTTTTGAGTTACATCAAATGTATAGATAAGAATTTACTCCTAAGGAGGAAAATATTTGGAGTTCTTAAAATACTCAGCAGAATAAGAAGAGAATAGTGAAAATGAAGTTAAATAAGAATCCAAATGTTAATGGAGAAATACCACTGTCTAATAGTAATCATATTTATAAAAATAGTAAATATTATTATTATTATGATTCTTCTAATGAACTATTTTAGGGAAAATTAATCACATTGTTATCTTAATTTTGAATTAATATAACATCTGAATAATGTTCCTAAAGAAGTGGTTAAGTGTATTTTTCGCACTATCAAGGGATTCCTTTTTGATAAAGCACAACTATAAGTGTATGTTTAATAATTAGAGGATGCAAAAAGTACGAAGTTTAGAAAGTGAATCACTCTCATATACCTAGTTTATTTAATGGAAAATCCATTTATCATATTGAAGAAAAATTTCAAAGGTATAATTATAAGAATTTTGAATTTGTGACTATTTTTTAAGAATAATTTCATGGACATCAAAATTGACAAAATATTTATATGGATGTAAAGAATTATCACATAGATATCAAATGGAATACAATCAAGGATCATGACTCAATTTTGTAAGAGAATATTGTATTGCATCAAGTGGGTGTTGAGAATATGATGAATTTCTATGAGGATAAAGTGGAATTTTCTAAAGATCATAATAATTCCCTCAACAAGAGATATATTTTATTTAAAATTAAATTTTACAATTTTGGAAAGACATATGTTAATACCTCACAATAAAAGGTGTATGTATATACTTAAAGAAAATTATCTTTCATGTATTCTACTATTAAATTATCTTCATCACATGGGAATAAGATCATTACATCATCTAATGATATTTCTAAATAATAATTAACCAAATAGGTACCATCTATATCCCAATGTAATAATTTTTTCAATATGTTTCTAAAAGTGAAGGTTTAAATAAACACTCATTAAAAATATTGATGATGAGAAATGGATAAGAACCTACCACCATGTTAATGGTGGATATAAGAAGATGTATAATTTTTTGCTTCACCACAGGAATCCTAGAAGGTGGTGAAGAAGAACCAGAAACATTATGATGGAAATATTTGTCAGCAATCATAAAATAAAATAAGATCAAGGTTTGTGGTTCATTGTTAGTGATGCAATAGATTTGGATATTCTTTGTGTATTTTTGGTACAATAGTTTAAATTCAATGGAACAAAATAATCATATACAAAGGGGAAGAATTCTAGATAAGATGCATCAACATTTATATACTAATAAAAAATATTCATGTTCAAACTTATTTTAAATTATTGGTTATGTTTATTACGTTTTCAATAAAAGTGGTGAGAAATGTGATACATGTACATCTCAAAATGTATTAAGAAAATATGGACCACATGAGAAATAAATGAAAACCTTGTATAGAAATCTAGAAAATGATAAAAATCAAATTATTTCTAATAATTTTCATGACATGATATCCATGGACATAATACATAAGGAAGATAAAAAACTAGGTCCATGAAGATTAAAATGAGTTCTACGTTTCAGAATATATATATTAATAATGTCACTCATGTGAATCCATGTGGAAACTCTAAACATGCAATAAAATTCTTAAAGATATTCCTGTGATTTTTTTGGCAAATTTGGAGAAATCTAGAACGTTAGAAAAAGGATGAGAAAAAACTCATGATAAAGTTAAAATGAAGATTCCAATTGAATAAGGATAATTTAATGAGAGAATTTCATAAATAGAAAACTCATGTTTTGATATATTTCATTGTGAGAGATTTAATAAATCCATACATAATGCAAGAAGATTCTTCACCATATTTCTAGCATAATAAGAAGCCTTGAATAGAATTGATATTCCATTAGAATATGTAGAATAAATTGAGGATAAAGAAAGAAGAAAAATATCACACAAGGATGTGATAGGTGTGATATAATCCATGTAACCAAAGGATAAATCAGATTTGTAAATTATATATGGAAGCATGAATTCTGGAGAAAGTGGATAAACTTGGTTGGGAAAACTATCTCAACTTTTCTTTTCACATTGAGGAAAAAGTGACCCCTCCTTACACCCTTATATATTTGTGTGTTTTTGAACTAAAACTATTTTTAATTGAAGGAGATTTTTGAGGCTATGACTTTTGGACATCATGATGATATTGTACTTCATGGAGTTTACTGACTTCCATGAAATGGATGAAAAGTGTGTATCCCTTGAGGCGAAGAATTGATGAGATGAAACTGATTAATCATAATTTCATAGTGAATGTGGTACATCTAAAAAACATTACAAAGTTTTAATTTGTGTGATTCCAATCACACTTTCATCCCATGTCCTTAATTATATTAATAATATCAATTAATGGGGAGTTCTTGATTGATGTTAAGATAAGAAAAATGGGGGTCTATATCATTTTCACATGGATTTTCTGATGTGTTTGTTGAAGTATGTGTAGGATATAAGACATCATTTATGAATTAGATTATTTCTAAACCCTATAATAGGATTTGAACATGTGTGAGCCTGATTTCACATGCATGGTATTTATGGAATGATTGTAAAATTGTTGTTTCCTATCTCTTGTTTTATACACTATATTAACCGATGTAGACAAAGAGTTGATTAAATAAGGTCACATTTATAAGATAATAAAATGAGATAAATCATCTATTTATGTTTTAAATAAATTTTCATATAAGGGAGATGATAATGTTTTTGAGAAAAAAGTGATATTAGAAGATCCACCACATACCCTTATTGTTTATTTACAACAAGGGGGATAAATATATTTACTTTGGTTGAAAATAGTAGTCTTATAGTTTTCCATGTGATATATATTGATAACATATGAAAAAAATTGTAGTCTTATAGTTAATTAAGGTTTGGTTGAAAATATTTCCTCCTGAATGACTTAAAGTAACAACCCATGTTTAGGGAGCAAGATTTATTGAGATAGATTTATGGGTTAATTAGACTAATTCAACATTCATAAATTGAAAAGTTATTGAAAAAAGAGTTGAAGCAATTGGAGGATATTTTTTGAAAATTTCACAAGTCATAAGTCATTCTCTAGTGACGTGTCAAAAGAAATATGAAGAGATTATGATGATAAATAAAACAATATATCATTTAGTGATGGAATTATCACATATTCCATATTATATACTAGATTTTATATTTACTATGTTTAAATCATGGTAATAAATATCAAGAAAATCCATGAGAATTCCATTGATCAGTAATTATATCTATCCAATAATACATAAGAAGTAAAATGGACATCTTTATGGAACATATAGAATAATAAGAGAATGTTATCAAGTGGGTTTTATATCTACCCTCCAAATAGATCAAAATGATATATTATTAGATTTAAGAAAATTAAATGATAAACCTAAGATCATTATAGATAGTGGTCATCAATTTTATAGAATATGATTATATTACATTTTCTAATTCAGTTAATGATGTAGTATAAATATGTATCTTTATTTTAGATCATGGTATTATACCAAAGAATTATATTTATTCATAATATTTATTAAAATAATATTATAGTAGTGATACTGGACAAGAACGCCATGTTATGATAATGATCAAGAGTAATATACTATTGCGATATCATATCTTAAGGTATTGTACATAAGAATGTGAATTTACAGTTAGTGAACTATACATATAAAAAAATGGTATACCGAATTACTAATAATATATCATAGTAGAATCAAACTTTTTCATTGGAGAGTTAATACGTTGTGAATAGTTATTTTTTGGATCTACTTAAATTTGGGTTTTTATTACCTTTTTTAGCCAAGACAAAAATTAAAATTTTTATTACTATGTAATTCATGGATTATGATATATTCATAATTATTATATACCATGAGAATAACAAAAAAATTATGTAATGGATAAGGTAATGCACATATATTAAATGTTATAAAAAATATTTATAGAAAAACATATCTATAAAGAGAACCCTATGAAAACATGAGGATAATTTTAAACATATTAATTATTATCTAGACTCAAAAATATGATTGGATAAAGAATATATATGACATTCACTTGTTGGGGGATCATAACACTATATGAGAAATGGATTCTAGAAGCAGTTTAAAACACCAATAATTTGTTCCCTTAATTTTCTCAAACCACTGTGGTGTAATGAGTCAAATATTAATTAAAAGAATTTTTTACAAATTGTGGTCTTGGAGAAAATTTATGAATCTATAAATCGTTTCTATAATGAATGTGTAAATTTAAATTATTGTATATTTATATTATTTAGTGGTAGTTATAACTAGTTTAGAAATATTTCCATGGGGTTATTAAATTATATATATTTTAATATATTAATGGCCCTTATAACCACCATGAAAATATTCAATGAGGGTTTAGTTGTGCATACCATAAATTGGCGATGGTTTAGAAGTAGGTCATGGTGGTAAACAAATTCTAAATAAATAGCAGCACTTTTTTATTTCATGGTGGTTTAATCCATTTTTATACACTATAAAAATTTAATAAGTAATAAGGGAGATCTATATTCACTACTATCATAAAATTAATGTGCGTATATATCTATAACATATTGAATTTTTTACTATCAATAGTTTAATAAAACAAAAATTATTTAATAATTATAAACATTATATAAGAAAATATTTTAAATATAGTAATTTATTTTTATCTGTGAAATAAAACAATGGAAGAATATATATGTTTTACAATAAAATATACCACACAGGAATAGGGGGATCCAATATCAAATTTATCCCCAAATGTTAGGCTCGCTTCCCCCATATGATCTACACTACTCATATTCTTTTCAACTAATACCCTTGGACACATCTGATTCCTATGTTAAATAGAATTTGAAATATAAATTAGTTTTCATTACATATTGTGTATAAAATGTTTTTTAGAAAAATAATCATAATAATATAAATGTATTAATATAAATTTAACAGATTTAGTACCACCCATATCAAGGTTGAAGTTTTAGGAGGATTTATCTTTTTCCTACCCCAAAATAGATATGAAAAATAATTATACATACATGTTATAGAAATATAAAATAAAATACACTATAAATATTTATTTTTACTTACATGTACTTGTTTATAAAAAATATATAATTATTCTTAGATAATATAATGTTACTCTGATCATGATAACGGATGGCAATGGACATCATGTTAGAAGCTAATTTCCCCTATATTTACTAGTACAATCCTCTAGCATCATCTTCAATAACACCATATATGTCAAATGGAAAAATCATTATACCTATGTAAAAAATTATTCTTTCACATTAACGTTTTAATACCAACTATGGTCACACTCTAATACCCTAGTTATGGTAATTATGAAAACAAAATTCTCAGTCAGCGACTAATCCAAATAAACTACATCTAATCCCCCAGACATCCTTGAATCAAAATACATCAAAATAGTGTTATTTTTTTAAAAAATACTATGAAAATTGGATTTTGGGGAGTACATGTTTATAATCATAAATTAAAATTAACTAATGGTAGATATAAAAACATTTTGTGAAAAATTATAATACCTATGTATAGAGTGGCCAGCAATATTGAAATATTTAATTTCATTATAATTTATTAAAAATATATAAAATTGATTGTTTGATTTTGAATTAAGATTTTCTATTGGCATATAATCCTATGTTAAGTAATTTAAGTTGAAATATTTGGTATAATTTTCAGTGTGTAGCCTTAAAAGGGGGTTTAGAGTAGGAATTAGTATTTAGTTGATGAAATTGGGGATATATAATGTGTTAAGTTAAAATTTATAGTGTAGAGATACATAAGGTATAGTGAATTAGTAAAATCAGTTATTAGGGTGTTATGAGAGTTATTTTGCTGAGGAGTGGTGTGTTTTGATCTTATTTGTAAATTTATTGGAGCCAAGTAATGAAAATATAATCTCGATATAATGAAACTATGGAGCATACTTGATGAAGGTGGGAGAATATAATATGGGTCTGACGACATAATATTATTTAAAGACTTCATGATATCTTCAAATTTTATCATTTTTCACATAACAGTATCTAAAAAGAATATAAAATAAGTTATAACATGATATGCGATATAAAAAACGAAAAATATTTTTTAAATTATGTATAAATATTATATTACTTGATGTATTCAAAAGAAACAAACAATATATAAACTAAAGGAGTATTATGAATACAATAAATTGAACCATCATGAACATATTATTTTCAACCAATGTCATTAACATGATATCATCATCTTCACCCTTCCTTACAAGACCAACTACATCAATATCATTAAAGACGCATAGATCAATCTTATGTTACTGATAGAGTTCATTTTCATAATAAAATCTTCAACTTTATCACCCATATTATACATTTTTATTGGATTGACATGCACTCTAACACTCCCACCATCTGGACTCTATTATCCATATTTTAGAAAATTTTAGCATGTGGAGCCAAAATATATGGATCAGGTTATATATGCTCACCTATATTTATCAATATAGTTAAGTTAAAATAATTAAATTGTATAGAATAATTCCTTATTCCTCAATAAATATTGACTCACTTGAATTTTAATAACACAAATGAAACTTTTCCATTATAATTTAATTCATTAATGAAAATAAACATTCTAGAGTATGCTAACCTTTAGAATTATATGAAAATTATACTATTTTTTGTATTAAAACCATCATCATTGAAAACTATATAACACATGGATCCATTGATATAATAATCATAAAATATCCTACATATCTTCAAAAGGTCCTCAATTTAAATATTTCAAACCATCAACCACTATAGCTCGATTACCAAAAATCATGATCAATATGTATAAAAATAAATTGTTTTTAGATACATAATATAATTTTATTGAAATATTAGGAATATAAAAAAATTGATATTGGAAGATGTGAAAAACAATCAATAATGTATTTGTTAATGGATTTTATTATCTCTTTATCGATTAGTGTTCAGCTTAAAATTCATATCTTTTTTTTCATATTCAACTCTTTAAAAAAAGGATTTAAAATATCCCTATTTAGTAAAACATATATATGTTCTTATATAATCTCTATTTGTGTAAATTAAATTAATGGTATTTTCCTATCATGATGAATAACATTGGATTTTTTGTTGACATGTTGTAGGACTACAATTGATTTGTGTTATCGGAAACATGTCTAACTCAACTAAATCATGATTCAATATTATCCAAACACCTTGAACAAAAGTTAAGACTCCATTAAACTATATAAACTTCAGAAATAGAGCCATATTGTTGAGATTTATTTCTTATAAAATAAATCAAATGACTTAAATACCTAATAAAAAAGTAACACGGCATAATAACCCATATATGTAATGAGTACGAAAAATTTAATATTGAAATGATTAATAAGTAGGATGAAAATACCACCCTATGGTATACATCCATCGATAATGAATGAGCCATCTAACTTTAACATGCTCAACCAAATGCATAGTTAGAAGAACCATAATGGTGAAAAATTATAGACGAAATATAATATCCAAATTAGAAAAAATAATTAAAAAAATTACTTGATGTTTTTCATGCTCAATGGGTTTTAATTTTTTCACAAAAATATATTTAGAGAATCTGAAAAACTCAATTACAACTGCTATTATTTTGTTATGTAATAGTTCATACAATACCAATGGTATAAATTTCTCTATAAAATTATGTTAGTATTAGCTTTTAATACAGATAAAATTTTATTTAGTAAATTCATATTGATATGTTACTCGAATATCAATATGGTACTTTCACATTTTTCAGTCTCTAATAGAAAACATACTTTTATTAATTTTTCAATGAAAAACTACTTCAAAAGACATGAGATTATAATTTTGAAATAGATAATACTTTATATTCCTTTCATCTATGTCTTTATGATAATTATGAATGTATTTTTATTTTACCAAATCACTCAATATTATAAAAACAAAATTTCCACATAAATTCTTTTCAATGATCATAAAATCAATATTATGATGTAATAATTGAAATTCCCAATAAGGTGGTTAAAAAAAATATGTGTCTTCCATTTTCATACCAACTACATCTGATGAGATTTGACTCTTTTCCTATACATTTTCAACTTATACATTTTACTAAATTGTTCATAAAAAATTAATAATTGTGACTTGAAATTGGAACCTGAGAACAATTTTGGTGGAGGCCACAAATAATTTCATTCTTTGATTAATGCCTTATCAAACTGATATATATGAGATGCATCTAAGAAATTATGATGACACATGAAACAACAATTTATTCTATATGGTACTATTAAAGGTTTGATTTCAAATTTAAAAACTGGACATGCTTGGCTTGTGTGAGTGTTCAAACTATACATTTTCTTAATCCCATGAAATCATTAATCTTCCACATTAGTGAAAAAATATTTTGAACATTTTTTTCGATGTATCATATGTATCTACACCATTACCATGTAACTTGTGAAATTATTTTATAAGATGTTAAAGGTATACATTGATGACATTTCTAGGAATTTTTTCCCTGGAATGATCATCAATAAAATGAATGATTTTTTTATACACATCCTCATAATAATATTTTAAGAGATCAAAATAACTAACCATCTATTATAGGTTGTACATAGAGTCATTAACAGAATAAATTCTTTAGTATAAAATTCCAAACATACATTACTAGGATATAGAGATAAATTTGGATATGAATAATAAAATGACTTACAGGCTTTAAAATCTATTTGATGATGTCTAAAATTAACATTATTGTTTTACAAGGAATGGCACATCATTTTATTTATAGTTTTAAAAGACATAAAATAATCCTTGAAATCACGGTTTTAATTGAATTTAATGTAAAACCAATATAGTAGTTGTATTTATATTATTATTATAATTCTATTAATTCAAACATTCTTTATTATTCATCGACTTCCATCTATAATTATGAAATATTTTACACTCTTCTAAATCATAATTGTCCCCCTGATAAAACAACCAGACATTGGGACATGCATGTATCTGTGTGTAATTGATAAATATATTGTTAATAACATTATTCATCTTATAAAATAAATCATGAATCATATCTTCAATTAATGAATCATTTTGGATCACTAATATCATTAACCTTTTTTATTTTTAATTCCACATAAGAACTTGATGTTCTAAATCATCAATATAATGGACAATTGATTATATTTTCTATATATTCCATACAAATCCTCACTTTTATCATCCAAAAATTCATAAAATTTATTTTATTAATCAATCCACTTGACTATAATATTAATCTCCACAAATAAAAAATATACACCATTAATATGATAAAATCTTTATCATTTTATGTTTAGTGTCAAATAATAATTAATAACATTTTGAATTTCATTCTCTACTATTAGGCCAATAGTTATATTATTCATTTGAAGGAATCAATTCAATATATATATAATCATCAATTCCCCAAGAAAATAATATATAACATATCCAAAAGAAAATTGTTAAAATATCAACTTCTCAAAAACGTCATGTATTGTTAACTGTCATATGAAATTGAAATCAATATATAGACATCTAATTATTCCATCTACAAATCAATTTACAATTCCAAAATAAAAAAACACCCACAGTCCCTTAATATAATGAGTTTTATTCTGGCTAAATTAATCCTAAATTAATCCATTTGTACCCTACTAATAAATATCTCTATATAAAATATAACACACCGTAATTAAATAAATTCATGTTCAAAATAAACCATATCAAGGAATATTATATAACAGTTTAAAAAATTTAATTAAGAAAAATTCATCAAATACAATATAATTATAATCGATTGATTTTATAATTTCATATTCTATGATATAAATATATCAAATAACAAGTAGAAAAATATATTCTGAATAATAAAATAATTACTAATCTATAATGTATTAACAAATTAACTAAAAAAATAAAACATAATTTATAAATGTATCAATTTTTTTAAAGGAAACTAATCCAAAAAAATTACCCTAATAATCAACTAAAAATTATCAATATTTTATATATTCAATAAAATTTATAATTATTTAAAAAGATATATATATCCCAACATCATATATCATAAAATCACCAATTCATTTCAATTCAAAACTTTTATATCCCAACAAGTCAAATCTACAATTTTAAATACCTCTATAAATCCCATGGAGTTAATTGAAATCAAATAATATTAATGAAAAGATAAGAGTAGTTCTTCCAAAGACATACCTTGTACCCAGAATAAATGTACAGATAAGGGTAATAGGTTCATGTGACATATTATATAGAAGGATAAAATACATTTAATAATGAGTTTTTATGGAAAATAATGGGAGGAGGATATTGAGATATATAAGAGTGGTTTATATAAAGAAGGAAAAGGTGATGGGACGTTCATGGGATTGATGGAGGAGGATATGGGAAGATGTGGTGGGGATATTTTTCCAAGGTATGGAGGACCATAGGGATTCATGTGATAGAAAAAAGAGAAGGAGAGGTGGTGGGACTATAATAAATGGGTTTAAATAAATAATATTTTTAAATAACTATTGATATAAAAATATTAGTTTGGGGTTTTAAAATAATTTACACTAAGATTTCATTACATGGGGATTGTAGTTAACTACCACTAATAAATTTGGATGAAATTGTAAGAGACTCAAGTGTTTAATTAGTGGTGGTTTGTTGAAACTGTGACATCCCAAGTAAGTAATGAACAATAGATATTTTTATCTATGTCTATTAATGATTAAGATAGTGTTATAGAGGCTTAAAATGAAAATAAATACAATCTTATGCATGGAATACACTAATATTCTTAAAAGATTGTTTTACTGTCTTTTGATGGAAAACCATTTTTGAATCTATATTTTGAAAATTTTATAAACTATGTTTGTCAAAATAAACTTATCCTTTATGATTGGGACATCAATATTTACCTTGGGTGAATTTTTGGTAATTTTCTGAAAAACATCAATTTTTGATGAATAGTGAAACCACTAAGTTGTAATCAAGCAAACTGATTTTTCAGTTAAATGAAAGTTTACCACTAATGTGTATTGAATTTTGAAAATCCGACATACATGGTTGTCATTAAGAAGTAAAATGTGGTTCAATGAGATTAAAATAATTTTTTGGTGAATAGTAACTTATTAAGTTTTTAATCGCGATTAGTGGTAATTAGTGTAGTTTAAGGTATAAATAATGCTTTAATAATATGAAATGACCTAGACAGATGTCCCAATCTTATTGGTTGTGTCATGGCCGACCAAGACAATCCATGGGTCAACTTGGGGACCCCATGGAGACATTTTGGTTGGGAAATGACATAAATAACTTTTTATTTAATGTAAAAGTAAAAATGACACAAACATAATATGTTTCACGAAAACAATTTTTAAATGGGGTTATAAAGATCAGATATTTGATTATAAATAGTAATTGGAAAGATAAAAAGATTTCCTACATCATAGTATTTTTTTTATAATTTTTAGACATTAAATTAATTAAATTATTTATGACATAATAATGATGCAGCGATGACATCATTATTTGACGATTTAAATAAAATGAAAAGATAATGTAAATTCTATGATCTACACATGTCCAAAACCAATTGGATGAGTGGATTTCGAACCCTTATCACCTTATCCACGACTTTTATCAATGTGGGACCTTTTAAATCCGAAACACATTTTCAAATAAAGTAATATTTCATTACTTTCCAAAAGTGCCCCTCCTCTCCTCTTATAAAAGGCCCCCACCTCTACCTCATTTCACACACTCCTCAAGCCTTTGGCTCGGCCAACCCCTGCCCATTTACTCTCTACACATCCCTCTCCTAATCCTAGAGGATTCCCTTTGGGCATAATCCTTTCAAAGGAAGCCTTTAGGCTCAAATCAAAAAGAGTTACACTTTTAAAGGTAATTCATTTCTCTCATGTTCATTTGTTTTATTTTGCTTCTCCAACCCCCAAAACTCTTTTTATTTACTTATTTTGTAACAAAACCAGTATATTAAATATACAAGGATGTTGTTATAATATTTATTTGAGCTACACTCTCACACAACTACATCAAATGGTTAAAGAACATACGGTTTCTGTGGATGGCGAAATTCTGCCTCCCGAAACGATGATTGTTCAACACTCATTTAACACCTTCCAAGGTGGCCATTATGATGTCACTATTTTTATATATGATATATAATATGTTTATTTTTTCCTTAAGATTCTGTTTTTTTCATTTTTGGCATACCTTTATGGTTTCCATTATGGGTAAACACGATATCTTCATTTTAGGAAGTGCGGACTACCGCCCCCTGAAAGTGATTTGATTCGTTAATACCATATGTGGGGTGTGTAAAGGATAAAGTTAATGATATTATATATGTTATTATACTGGAATTATAATATACGCATATATAATTATGATTATATTCAAAAAAATATATATGAAATAGAAATGGAAGTAGCGTTCATGCGTACGTACGGCTTACCGTCTCCATGAACGGTGCATTTCATTTCTTACCTCTAAATGTGACGTAATATTATAAATACATGTATATGCTGAATATATATGATGTATATGTTATCCAAATCATTAATATCATTCTGGATATAATGAACCTTTGACCAAATTAACAACATGTAAGTGTAATAAGTCTATTTTTGACTTAAGAACCAAATACCGACAAAATGAACATTATTAACTTAACTGATTACATGATGTTCATAACATGGTATAAAAGGAATAATGAACTTGAAAAATATTCATAAGCAAGTAGAGATTAACTCAAGTTTATTATTCAGGAGATTAAAGAACGGTCGGGTCAAGTCGGATACGAGGTATGGGACTTCGTCTCAATCTCCTTTCGTTGAGGCATATTTTATTTTATACACAACTTTCTTTTATACGGTGTATAAACCCCTTTGACTTTTACGTTTATTCAAAAGGAATCTTTTTTATACGAAGTTTTTACTAAACGACAAAAGGGAATGTTTTTGTCGTACGCATACGGCGACAACGACTTCTCCGCCGTCGTGACCGTTATTTGAGTTTCGGCTTCCTCTACAAGCCATACCTTCTTTTTAAAAGAAAAATAAATACCATGTTTTACTTTTCTGTTATTTTGGTATTGAAAATGGTTTTCATAATGTTTTTATATCAGTGTGTTGTATTGATATCTCATGATTGAAATGTGGAAATTTTATGTTTCCTTTATGCATGTTTTATGTGATATGATTATGTTATGGTTCTTGGGCATTATTATGAAGACGGGTGGTTCCGTGATAAACTAAGGGCGGGTGAGCCCGTTATAGCTCTCCAATGCATTGGGTAACACGAAGGAGTGAAACGTTAAGGTTTCTCCGAAGAGATTTAGGGAATATACTGTGATGGGTATTCCAAACGTAACCAAGAGGGTTACTCCCTACGTAAGAATGTTATGAATGCCTCAAGTTACCTTTATGTCTTATGATTTCTATGATTTATTCATGATTTTATGAGGTATGTTAAAGTGCCTATGTTTTATGGGTAAAGAATGATTTCATTTTTATGTATATATGAACTCATGTTTCCTTTCCATGTTTTTTTTATAACCCATACTGAGTTTTTATGCTCATCCCAAGTTTTTGAAATGTTTTTCACAGGTCAAGGGAAAGGTACTTGATAAGATGATAGAGTCAAGGATGTGTCAAGAAATAATCCATGTTTTATTTTAAATGTGTTTCCATTGATGGGAATGAAGAATACTATCTTTATGTAACCACTTTGTTTATATGTGGAATGTAATGAAAGTTTTATGATCTAATTCTCTAAAACTCTAAACCCGAAAAGATCCTCAATGTGTAATCTTGTAATAACTCAAGATTAAGCAAGGTTTAAGGCTGGGGCCTTATAGTTGGTATCAGAGGTCGGTTTAGATAACTTTTGGAGTTATAATTCTATTAAATTATTATCTAAGAATATATTTTTTTTCTAAATGATATAGCATTTAAAGATTACCATGTTGCTTCATCTAAGACATGTTTGTTCAGAATGGTTTTCCGCAGAGGAAACAGGGAAGCAGTGCTAGGAAGGCATACAGAAGGCAATAACCTTCCGAATCAGCATCCAGAATTGGTCAGAATTGGAACTGAACAGTTTTTTACAGTAATGGCACAGTTGAATCAAGCGATAAATGGTGGTGGTATCCATGCACGAGATCAGCCAGATCAACCGCAGAGGAACATGTCAGTGGTGGAACATTTCATGAGGCAACATCCACCATCATTCAGAGGATCATCTGACCCTGTTCTAGCTGAAGGGTGGATAAAAGCACTAGAGAAGATTTTTGATGTCATGGGGTGTTCAGAAAATCAAAAGGTTAGTCTTGCTATTTACCGTTTGGAGGGTGAAGCAGATCAGTGGTGGTCTATGGTTAAAAATATCAGGGATGCCGATGAGATTGATGCTCTTGAATGGGATGAATTCAAAGGTATGTTTCTTGGGAAGTATTTTCCTAAGGCTGTTCGACTTAGGATGGAAAAACAATTTTTGGAATTGAGGCAAGAAGAAGACTCAGTGGCTGCCTATGAAGAAAGGTTCACTCGATTGGCAAGGTATGCTCCAAATTTTATCCGAGACCTTGATAGTAAAATCAATTGTTTTTACTCAGGATTAAAGCCAAAATATCGAAGGGAATTAGATTCTCGTGAGTTTAAAAGTTATGAAAAGCTTGTTCGATGTGCTGAGAAGGTGGAAATGGAGTCTGTCGATGACCAAGTGTTCTATAACAACCAGCAGAAGAAGAGACAGAGGTGTCAGGAGAAAGGTAATAATTCTTCAAAAAAGTCTGATGGTAAGAGAACTAAGTATCCAGTTTGTGATAAATGTGGCAAAAAGCATGCTTGGGAATTTCTTCTGAATTCTGGAAAGTGCTACCGATGTGGTAAGATGGGACATAAGGCTCGTGATTGCACTGAAAAGAATCAAGGTGAAGGTAAGAACAAATTTGATTTACAGTTAGTGAAATGTTATAAGTGCAATGAGATGGGTCACTATGAAAACGAGTGTCCAACAAAGATCTTGAGTGATGGGAAGCAGTTAGACTACAAACAGAAAGGGGTGGTGAAATCCTTTGAAACTACTTCAGCAGATGTCGAGCCACCAAATGAATTTGTATCAGGTACTTTGTTTGTTTTTTCAGATTATGCTAGTGTGTTGTTTGATTCGGGGTCTACGCATTCATTCATCTCTGAAACCTTTTCTAGTAAAATGGGAATACCATCTCAAGAAATGACTCCTGAACATTTGGTAAAAACACATGGGGGAAATATTGAGGCAAAAAGAATTTACAAGAATCTTCCTATCCTTATCTGTGGAAAGAACCTACTTGAAAACCTTATTGTTCTACCTCTAGTAGAGTTTGATGTTATCCTGGGTATGGATTGGCTCTCTATTTACCATGCTAAGATTGACTGTAGAGCTAAAGATGTTTCTTTTCAGAAAGACTTTCAGTTTGTTTACAAGAATGAACCCTTACTTTTAATAACATATCAAGAGGCCGAGAAACTTGTAAAAGATGGAAATGAATGTTACCTTGCACACATCATTAAAAATAAAGGGACTGTTCAGATTAATGATGTGCCAGTGGTAAATGAGTATCCTGATGTTTTTCCTGATGAGTTGCCTAGAATAATACTAGATCGGGAAGTTGAGTTTACTGTTGACTTAGTTCCTGATGCTAATCCTATTTCAAAACCCCCTTATCGAATGGCACAAATTGAACTTTTAGAGTTGAAGGAGCAATTGCAAGATTTATTAGAGAATGGTTTCATTAGACCTAGCACATCACCATGGGGTGCTCCTGTTTAATTTGTTAAAAAGAAAGATGGTTCTATGAGACTTTGCATTGATTATAGAGCCTTGAATAATATCACTGTTAAGAACAAATATCCTTTGACTCATATCGATGATTTGTTTGATCAGCTCCAGGGAGCTCAGTTTTTTTCAAAGATTGACTTGAGATCGGGGTACCATCAGCTGAAGGTAAAGGAGGCAGATATTCTGAAGACTGTGTTCCGTACGAGATATGGCCATTATGAATTTGTAGTAATGCCTTTTGGGCTAACCAATGCACCTGCTGTATTCATGGACTTAATGAATAGAATTTTCCATGAGTTCTTGGATAAGTTTGTGGTGGTTTTCATTGATGATATTTTGGTGTTTTCTAAAAGTAAAGAAGAGAATGAAAGACATTTAAGGGTTATCTTGAAAAGCTTAAAAGAAAAGAAACTGTATGGGAAATTCAGCAAGTGTGAGTTTTGGTTGCAACAAATTTCATTCCTTGGTCACATTGTTTCTAATGATGGAATAACTATTGATCCTGCAAAAACAATAGTTGTGGAAGAATGGCCAAGACCCACAAATGTAACCGAGATTCGTAGCTTCCTTGGTTTGGCGGGCTATTACCGAAGGTTTGTTAGAAATTTTTCACGGTTATCTAGTCCAATGACTAAGCTAACTCGGAAGGGTGTTAAGTTTTTCTGGACAAAAGAATGTGATGATTGTTTTCAGGAATTGAAAAGAAGATTGGTGAATGCTCCAGTTTTGGCACTACCTTCCAGGAATGGTGAGTTTGTTATATACAGTGATGCTTCATTGAAAGGACTTGGTTGCGTCCTAATGCAGAATGTTCAGGTAATTGCTTTTGCTTCACGACAATTGAAAACTCATGAGGTAAATTACACTACACATGATTTGGAATTAGTTGCTGTTGTTTTTGCTTTAAAAATTTGGAGGCATCATTTGTATGGACTAAAGTGTGAAATATATACCGATCACAAAAGTTTAAAGTATATATTCACTCAGAAAGAGTTAAACATGAGACAAAGGAGATGGCTGGATTTAATCAAGGATTATGATTGTACAATTCATTACCATCCGGGAAAAGAAAATAAGGTGGCTAATGCTTTGAGTCGAAAAAGTAATGCTTCATTAACAATGTTGTGTTTGGAACGTGATCCTTTAGTTAAGGATTTGATAAACTTTCGCATAGAAGTTGTTGGTGCAGGAAGTCCTTCTGTTTTGTTTCAGGTATCAGTGAGATCTTCTCTCTCAGATAGAATCTAGCAAGCACAGAAGCAAGACAGTGAGTTGCAGAAAAAGATAGAGCTGGTTCAGAATGGTAAGTTGCCTAAATTCATCATTGATAATAATTGTGTTTTGAGATTTGGGAAGAGATTGTGTGTGCCTTGTGATTCACAGTTGAAGACAGAATTGTTATGTGAAGCTCATAGTTCTCCGTTTTCAGTTCATCCGGGCAGTACTAAGATGTATAGAGCTCTGCAGGAGTATTACTGGTGGGATGGAATGAAAAGAGACATTGCTGATTTTACAGTGAAGTGTTTGACTTGTCAGCAGGTTAAAGCAGAGCGGCAGTTACCGAAAGGGATGCTTCAGCCTTTACCAGTGCCAGAGTGGAAATGGTAGAATATATCCATGGACATTGTTGTTGGATTACCGAAGACATCTCGCGGTAATAATGCAATCTGGGTTATTGTTGATCGCTTGACCAAATCTGCTCATTTCCTTGATATACGAGATACTTTCTCTCTTGATCAACTTTCCCGTTTTTATCTTAAAGAGATAGTCAGGTTACATGGAGTTCCTCTCTCCATTGTATCAGATCGTGATCCCAGGTTTACTTATAACTTTTGGAAAGGCCTTCAGAAGTCGTTGGGTACTGAATTAAATTTTAGTACAGCTTTTCATCCTCAATCAGATGGGCAGTCACAACGGACAATTCAGACATTGGAGGATATGCTATGATCTTGTTCTATGGATTATCAGGGAAGTTGGGACCAATATCTTTCTTTGGTTGAGTTTTCATATAATAACAATTTTCATTCCAGTATATAGATGGCACCATTTCAGACATTATATGGGAAGCGGTGTCGAACTCCAGCTTTCTGGGATGAAGTGGGTGAAAGGAAGTTGATGGGACCAGAATTGGTAGAATAGATGGCAGAAAAAGTTCAGCTGATTCAGAAACACATGAGAACAGCTCAGAGCAGGCAGAAGAGTTATGCGGATAACCGGAGGAAGGATCTATCTTTCGAGGTAGGTGATCATGTTTTTCTCAAGGTTTCTCCTTGGAAAAGTGTGATGAGATTTGGTAAGAAAGGAAAGATGAGTCCAAGGTTTATTGGACCATACGAAATTCTGGAAAGAGTTGGATCAGTTGCATACCGAGTGGCTTTACCTCCGAGTTTATCTTAGGTACACAATGTTTTTCACGTTTCGATGTTGAGAAAGTATATGCCAGATCCATCTCATGTTTTGAGTCCAGAGGTAGTTTAGCTGGAAGAGAACCTATCTTATGAAGAACAACCGGTCCATATTCTTGACCACAGGGAGCAAGTGTTACAGAATAAGGTGATTCATCAGGTAAAGGTTTTGTGGAAAACCCACATGATTGAAGAGGCAATATGGGAATCTGAAAATGCAATGAGGGATAAGTACCCCCATTTATTCGATAAGTAAAGAAATTGCGGGGACGCAATTTTCTAAAGGGGGGAAGGATTTAACATCCCAAGTAAGTAATGAATAATAGATATTTTTATCTATGTCTATTAATGATTATGATAGTGTTATAGAGGCTTAAAATGAAAATAAATACAATCTTATGCATGGAATACACTAATATTCTTAAAAGATTGTTTTACTGCATTTTGATGGCAAACCATTTTTGAATCTATATTTTGACAATTTTATAAACTATGTTTGTCAAAATAAACTTATCCTTTATGATTGGGACATCAGAATTTACTTTGGGTGAATTTTTGGTAATTTTCTGAAAAACTTCAATTTTTGATGAATAGTGAAACCACTAAGTGGTAATCAAGCAAACTGATTTTTCAGTTAAATGAAAGTTTACCACTAATGTGTATTGAATTTTGAAAATCTGACATACATGGTTGTCATTAAGAAGTCAAATGTGGTTCAATGAGATTAAAATAATTTTTTGGTGAATAGTAACTTATTAAGTTTTTAATCGCGATTAGTGTTAATTAGTGTAGTTTAAGGTATAAATAATGCTTTAATAATATGAAATGACCTAGACACATGTCCCAACCTTATTGGTTGTGTCATGGCCAACCCAGAAAAGCCATGGGTCAACTTGGGGACCCCATTAAGACATTTTGGTTGGGAAATGACATAAATAACTTTTTATTTAATGTAAAAGTAAAAATGACACAAACATAATATGTTTCACAAAAACAAATTTTACATGGGGTTATAAAGATCAGATATTTGATTATAAATAGTCATTGGAAAGATAAAAAGATTTCCTATATCATAGTATTTTTTTTATAATTTTTAGACATTAAATAAATTAAATTATTTATGACATAATAATGATGCAGTGATGACATCATTATTTGACGATTTAAATAAAATGGAAATATAATGTAAAATCTATGATCTACACATGTCCAAAACCAATTGGATGAGTGGATTTCGAACCCTTATCACCTTATCCACGACTTATATCAATGTGGGGCCTTTTAAAACCGAATAACATTTTCAAATAAAGTAATAGTTTTTTACTTTCCAAAAGTGCCCCTCCTCTCCTCTTATAAAAGGCCCCCACCTCTACCTCATTTCACACACTCCTCAAGCCTTTGGCTCGGCCAACCCCTGCCCATTTACTCTCTCTACATCCCTCTCCTAATCCTAGAGGATTCCCTTTGGGAAGAATCCTTTCAAAGGAAGCCTTTAGGCTCAAATCAAAAGGAGTTACACTTTTAAAGGTAATTCATTTCTCTCATGTTCATTTGTTTTATTTTTCTTCTCCAACCCCCTAAACTCTTTTTATTTACTTACTTTGTAACTACACCAGTATATTAAATATACAAGGATGTTGTTATAATATTTATTTGAGCTACACTCTCAAACAACTACATCAAATGGTTAAAGAACATACGGTTTCCGTGGATGGTGAAATTCTGCCTCCCGAAACGATGATTGTTCAACACTCATTTAACCCCTTCAAAGGTGGCCATTATGTTGTCACTATTTTTATATATGATATATAATATGTTTATGTTTTCCTTAAGCTTCTGTTTTTTTCATTTTTGGAATACCATTATGGTTTCCATTATGGGTAAACACGATATCTTCATTTTTGGAAGTGCGGACTACCGCCCCCTGAAAGTGATTTGATTCGTTAATACCATATGTGGGCTGTGTAATGGATAAAGTTAATGATATTATATATGTTATTATACTGGAATTATAATATACTCATATATAATTATGATTCCATTCCAAAAAAATATGAAATAGAAATGGAAGTAGCGTTCATGCGTACGTACGACTTACTGTCTCCATGAACGGTGCATTTCATTTCTTACCTCTAAATGTGATGTAATATTATAAATACATGTATATGATGAATATATATGATGTATATGTTATCCAAATCATTAATATAATTCTGGATATAACGAACCTTTGACCCAATTAACAACATGTAACTGTAATAAGTCTATTTTTGACATAAGAACCAAATACCGACAAAATGAACATTATTAACTTAACTGATTACATGATGTTCATAACATGGTATAAAAGGAATAATGAACTTGAAAAAGATTCATAAGAAAGTAGAGATTAACTCAAGTTTATTATTCAGGAGATTAAAGAACAGTCGGGTCAAGTCGGATACGCGGTATGGGACTTCGTCTCAATATCCTTTCGTTGAGGCATATTTTATTTTATACACAACTTTCTTTTATACGGTGTATAAACCCCTTTGACTTTTACGTTTATTCAAAAGGAATATTTTTTATACGAAGCATTTACTAAACGACAAAAGGGAATGTTTTTGTCGTACGTATGCGGCGACAATGACTTCTCCGCCGTCGTGACCGTTATTTGAGTTTCGGCTTCCTCTACAAGCCATACCTTCTTTTTAAAAGAAAAATAAATACCATGTTTTACTTTTCTGTTATTTTGGTATTGAAAATGGTTTTCATATTGTTTTTATATCAATGTGTTGTATTGATATCTCGTGATTGAAATGTGGAAATTTTATGTTTCCTTTATGCATGTTTTATGTGATATGATTATGTTATGGTTATTGGGCATTATTATGAAGATGGGTGGTTCCATGATAAACTAAGGGCGGGTGAGCCCGTTATAGCTCTCCAATGCATTGGGTAACGCGAAGGAGTGAAACGTTAAGGTTTTTTCCGAAGAGATTTAGGGAATATACTGTGATGGGTATTCCAAACGTAACCAAGAGGGTTACTCCCTACGTAAGAATGTTATGAATGCCTCAAGTTACCTTTATGTCTTATGATTTCAATGATTTATTCATGATTTTATGAGGTATGTTAAAGTGCCTATGTTTTATGGGTAAAGAATGATTTCATTTTTATGTATATATGAACTCATGTTTCCTTTCCATGTTTTTTTTATAACCCATACTGAGTTTTTTATGCTCATCACAAGTTTTTGAAATGTTTTTCACAGGTCAAGGGAAAGGTACATAATAAGATGATAGAGTCAAGGATGTGTCAAGACATAATCCATGTTTTATTTTAAATGTGTTTCCATTGATGGGAATGAAGAATACTATCTTTATGTAACCACTTTGTTTATAAGTGGAATGTAATGAATGTTTTATGATCTAATTCTCTAAAACTCTAAACCTGAAAAGATCCTCAATGTGTAATCTTGTAATAACTCAAGATTAAGCAAGGTTTAAGGCTGGTGCCTTATATAAACTTAGGCTAATAAACCACCACAAAGGATGTTTTTTCTTTTACTGTAATCATTTAGTATTTTACTCATGATGTCAATAGTTTTTGGTCTTGAGTATTATAGATCACGAGGATAATCCAACCTATTGGAAAACCACATATTTTGGGTTTTTCTGGATATTCTGATATATGATCATTCGTATTTATATCTTAATGTGTGATAGTTTTGAATATATATCATTGATTATATACTTTTATATATCATGAAAACGAAAACATTTTATGATTTTGGGTAGGTATTTTTCATTTAGTGTTTTATTAAAATTAAGAAATTTATTGAATGATCAAGATGGGATTTATCATATATTTGTATAGTAATATGATATCTCTAGGAATTTGTCTAGGAATTCAGTGCGTTGAATAAATTCATGGCCATCATAGATGAAGAATAGAGAATCAATTATGGTCGAATAATGATAAATAAAAAAATATTGGATAGTGAAACAAATCAACAATCCATCTTTATGAGATACTGTATGATAAAGACATTATAATATAAATCAAGAGTTAATAGTATATTATTATAGATATGAAAAAATATCTATCTATTTAGGAGCCATGGTTTTTTTAGAAACACTTCTTAGTCTATGAGAAACACAAAACACTATCTATATAATGAAAAAGAGTTTCACAGACAATGTGTATTGATATGTTTTAGTAATTATTGTGAATTTGAGTTTAGGAATAATTGGGTCTTATGTCTATCAGTCGGTTAATGGAAAAGTTTGAATGATCACATGTAAATCAATAAATAAATTCAATTATATGTCATTCAAGTTTAGAATAATTATAATTGAATAAATTTATCAATTTAGTCATAAGTTATTCGGTATTAAATTAGTGGGTCTAGGAATATAGTTTTATGAATTATTATTAATTATTCAAGTTTTATTATATATATTTGAGAGGAATAAGCTATTTTAGTGGTACTTATTTCGTTAGTTGATTTTTTAAATTATTACTCGTGACTAGTGAAATAAATTTGACATTTATGATATGTTAATAATATCATAAATGACATTACGGGATAGTCTTAAGTATTATTATTCTTAAAAGATATTAAGCCACCAAAATAAAAATTAATCCCCTTTACATAAATTTATATAAGGCTCATGAATTTTTATTTAGTTTATTTCCATGACTCTGAGTCCTCTCATGACTTCTCTCAAACATTATATAGATAAAAAATGAAAAATGACTTCAGGTTACTTCCTCCTCTTGGATAAAGATTGTATTCTTATGATTATTGTATAGGTATCATAAAACAGTTAATTTTTTTTGAAAAAAACCAGGTAAAGGATAATTAAATAGTATTTTATGGTCCGTGTGTGGATGATTTATAGGGTGAATAATTTGGTTCCTTCAATCTTGAATAATTTTAAATTGAGTAGATTATACTGGGATTACATGAAAGAATACGGTATTTTTCATTTTATTTTTATCATACATAAATTTTCCATATGTGATCCATTGATTAATTTGAGAATTATTATTCCCAATATTATTTTAAAAATATATCTAGCTCAAAAAAATTAAAAAATTGATATAGAACCCATCCCTTTTATCCAAAATTTCGTTTGATTAATACTTTTATAAATACATCTAGAGATATATATTTATATCATTAAACTTCTCTCACATCCTTATTATGAATTACGTAGTTTTTTAGAAATAATTCCTATATGTTATTCCAAACATCAAGGGCTTATACATGTATTTTAGTGTTTATATAACTGAATTTGAATCAATTAGAGTTTTATCTGTGGTTGATTATGGTATGATGAATATTTTGGGTATATAGTTTGAGTAACCTCACCTATAACCATTTGATACTTATGTTAAAATATATGACTTGGATATTTTATGCTGATAAGATATCAAATAAATTTATTTTTTAGATATGTAGTGAAATTCACCCATATAAGATTTAGGTGGATGATTTTCTCATAGCACAAACGTTTTTTTATCATGAATTAATTTTTTATGAGATTTTTTGGTGGTTAATAGAGAGATGAAACTATCTAATGGAGATGTATGTGGTATAATTATTATAAGTATTCTAATTATAGGGATATTGCATGAGGTTTGTAGTGATACATCTTGTTTAGGCATGAGGTATTTTTTTATAAGGCATTATGTTATTTTTTTAAGGGTATAGTGAAGACCTGTGATATTCAAAACATTATAGAGTATATAGATATGAAATTATATTATTATTATCATGTTTATTATGTATATTTTAATGATATTTGGGTTTTAATAATGAATTTTTGAAAATGATTTTGATATATGATATTGATATCTCTCAACTTTTATTAGGTTTCCTTCATGGGCCTCGACTAATTTGATCATGGTCAGTTACAAGTATTCAAGACCATATACTTTTGATTTGAAGGTATGGGTTCTATATATAATATCAACCATTATGAATGACAATAATGGGTGGTAGAAGTATTCCTAGCATGTAAAGACCTAATTTATTATAAATTCTAAATTCGAGTGATAGTGTCTTTATCAATACATTTTATATGTGTGATAAAATCTTGGAAAACTAGAGACAATATTTTGTTTAATTTCATATAGGTTTATGTTGAGTGAAATCGATTTGGAATCAAAATTCATAAATTATTATGTGATGACATGGATGAAATGATGTGGGGTGTAATTCACTTTAGTGAATTTTATATGTTGTTGATAACAACATCTAGATTAGTATATACATTCTTATTATATTATTGGAAGATTAAATTAATAATATTATTAGAATATGCTTATGATCTAGGATTATTATCAGATAATGATGTTGATAATTATCAAATAGATAAAATCCGAGGTTTTATAGAGCTATACATTGAGTTTTATGACTCATTCATGTATATGAGGGGGTTAAATATATTCCCACTACAATATGGAGAGATAATCCATCAAATGTGTAGTTATTTACAATGATGTAATGATGCAGTGATAAAATCGTTGAAATGACACCATGGTTGTTTAATTAAACATCTCTATATAGAATTGAGATATCCTAAAAAATTATTTCCATTAATGTTGGGAATATGATGTGAATTGTTTATTTAGATATCAAAATTTGATCATTGGTTTTACAGTTATGTTATATGGTATCTTTTGTTTTGTCAATAAACATTCCTACGAGAACTAAATGTGACATTGAGAGTTTTAAGTGATGAATTAATGAAATATATTTGATATCGACCCATTTTGTGATCTTAATAAATTTAATTTAGTGGTTAGTTAAACCAAGGAGAATATTGATTTTTTTATATGGTTTTTTAGGGTTTTTCCTAGAGAGATGTTCTTCTGTTTCAGATGGAGAGGTTATGAAATGTAAGACAATACCATGTTTTTTTATTGTTATGTGGTGTTATGATCTATTATAATGTCTCAAATGATTAGATGTGAAGATATTAAATGTTCTCTGGTGAAATTCATTTAATTAATTCTTTAATTTAAGAATCATTATTTTTTTTCTACAGATAAATAGAGAAAAAACATGAAGAAAGTATCTCACATTCAGACTATGGAATTATATAAATTATGAAAATATAATTTATATTGAATTATTATGATATTTTATCATGGTATGTATTTGTGTATTAATAACATGATTCCTTTTCTATGATAGAAAAAGTAAGTTGTGATTTATATTAGGATTGGTGATCCATCATTTTCCTTTCTATAGCTAAAATAGAACTGTTGTAGTAATACATGTGTGTCACAATACAACCTCGTTTTTCCTCTATTATTTTATTTGCATTATTAATTTTTCAGTCACTATTTTTTCTCTCTCCATCTGAGCCAAATTCCATTGAATTGTATATTTTTGGGTGTGATGTTCATATTGCATAGTTCTACGAACAATTATTACTAATATTGAAACAACTATGTGACATGACTACATATTTTTGAAGATCCAATTACATGGTTGGAACATAATTTGTATAAACATGCACCATACTCTAGGTACTCCAGTGAGGCATGCATGGTTTGGTCAATCATGCTTCCACAACATGTGATATCCCAATGTTTTAATTTTTTGGAATCCATATTCTACCCCCACTTAAATTAAATCCTAAAACTCACACTTCATTCAATTATTAGCATGGTGAACCACCCATAGATCCTTGATCATTCCTATTTCCCTACTTTCCTCTCTTTATAATAGAAATTCCTTGGGGTTTATTCATGATTTGACTCTGTATCTTCAAATTATGAACTCTTTCCTCTTTCATTTCTTCCTAATTCAATATTTGTTCATGTTTCATCTTCTCCCTTTTGTTATGTTATTCTTTGTGTCACCCTTAATAAGAACGTTATTTTTAATTGTTTAATTTTAGTACCTATGGATTTTGAGGATCTATATGAAAAATTTTCTATCAAAATTCATTAAGTAATGTGAGTTTATCTTGATGAAGGTACGTTTTTTCTATTATATAAATATTTAAAAATTTAAAAAAATGATTTCTTGGTTTAAAACCATATTTTAAATGCATAATGATATGTAAAATATATGTCTATGAATCTTATGAAAAGGGAAACCACATTTCACATAGTTTCATTTAAAATTTATGTGCCTTTAATTTAAAATATATGACTTAAATGTCATTATAAACTACCGCTCATGCTTTTTTTTAAATTCCCCAAGGTATTTTATTAATGGATTTCATATTATAATAGGTTTTATAGTTCATTAAACTAATTATTAAAAGATACAAATAGTTTTTAAGGTTGTTATTGGCCTTTAAAGAGTGTCGGTTGAGATTTTTTATGTTCATATTTCATGATAGTTGTATATTTGGTTTTCAAAAAAAATTATAATATGGTTTCCCAAATTATAATATACGGCCCAATTGGAACATTCTTAAATAATTTTAACTATCACCATAAAGCATGCCCCTTTTTAGGTTTTTGAGAAGTGTTATGGTTTATATATTTATTTCTATAAATGGATTATTATATTATTGATTATTATTCTAAATGAAAGAGAGGATTTGTTTCTGTGAATGGTGTTCAGAGGTGAGGGTGAGTTATTATTCTTGTTTTTTATCATTTTTTAATGACTAACATTCTTACCTATATTTTTATTTCAGAAGAAGCAATGGTTTATTAGGTGACCCCACCAGTTAAGTATTCTCCACTAGTTCAAGATCATGATCTAACTACTAACCCTGAGATAGACTATTCTCCACTTTTTTTATTTTATCCCTCAAATTAGGATGGGTAGGGAAATGTTGGGTTTTATCAAAGTTTGTTGTTGTCCAGAATCAGTCATATTTATTATTTTTATTTTCATGAACTATTTTATCCCCTTTTATCCTAGATTCCTATTAAAACTATAATTTTTATTTTAAGGATAGTGCATGTTTTTTTCTTGTTCTGAAATTTTTTTTTTCTAAAATTCCATGAGGATTTTTTAAACAATATTTTGAACTAATTATATATTTTTACAACCTACTCCTTTAAATTGAACTTAATATCAATTATTGTATTAAAATATTCATAGGATAGTTAAAAATTTTCTAAGTGATTGTTTCATATAATAAAGTGGAAGTGTATGTTTTATAAAATGGCATATACTTGATATTTATTTTTCTTATGCTTGACATCCAAAAACTGATTTTATAAATGCATTTTCAAACCTGATTGAAAAGGTTTTCCTTTTTAATGATATTTATTGGGTGTGGGTAGGATACCTATTGGGCCTCTATGATCAGACCTGTTGACATTTTATGTTCTATTTCAACCCTATATTTCTCTAGGAGTATGCTTGGGTTGTGGTTGGATGGTTACTCACGGAGTCACCTTGAAGTATATTTGTTATTTTTTTTATTTAGTTTCCATTGTTTCATCCATGAGATCATCCATGCCTATTTTTCTTCATTTATCTTATGGGTGGTTTTTATGAAATTGTTGTTATATATGTTCAATAAATGGGATTTTTCTATTTAAGGGAGTTGGAGGAAATTGTGATTTTATGTTTTTGATATATTTTCTCTTTATTACCGTTTATTTGATTCTTTATGAGCATCCAATATATATATGAATTTTTCTCAGATTTTGTGTAAATATTATGTAATTAATTTAAGTTATTTTATGGAATAAATAATCCCAATGAGTTTTTTTTGGTTTTACAGGGCTTAGTTTTAACCTACGTGGATCATGAATGCCCCTTGGGAATTTCCATGGGATGGTTTGGGCATCTGAAAGATGATAAATTTATGTTGGTTCATGACAAAATAGTATTAAAGCCTAGGTTATTATATGTGAATATGTTATTAGAGCACCCTTTGTTATTTGGTTTTATCTTCTAGATTTTATATAGGACTATTGGAACACCATATGTAATTAAATTTTGAGTCTATCCAATTCATTTAAATTTGATGCCTTGATTTGTGAATGAAATTCATGTATTTAGTCTTAATTTTTATATTTCTATCATTTACTTTGATATGTTATTTGTTTCGTTATCTTCAATTTTAGGGGATGATAAGGGGAGTGAACTAGGGGTACATGGTGAGATCCTAGGGAATGGAAAGGCATATGGAGCCTGAGTGCAGGATTGATTATGTTTCATAGTACTAGTTGTGTAGTTGGCACATGGTCCACCAATCCATGTTTCTATGTAGAACATAGACACTAGTCAACCTTTCAATTATTTTTTAGACTTATTTTGTTTTTAATTCATTTATTATCATTTCATTATCATTTTTGTTGTATATAACATCAGTTTTAATTTTCAAATCATGGTTTTAAATGATCAGGTTAATATATTTCAATATAATAAAATATATTAACTATTTATTTAATGAAAAACCTAGTATTTGGATTTATGAAAAAAAAAATGTTTTTGATGAGAAAGTGGTTCCTCTTGGTGACCCCTATTTTAATAATTGGTGTGCGTATGTTTAATGTTAGTTAACCGTTTTTAAGTAGACGGGTGGTTTCAATGAAGAAATTAGGGTTTTGGAAATAATGTTTTTGGGTTCCCTTAGGTGAGATGAAATTATTTTCATATTTTAAAAATTTTCAAACTTTGAATGTAATGATTTATGATTAAATGCACTGAAGGGTTGGTTTTAGAAAAATATTGATATATATTTTGATAACAAAAGTTTTTAAATAAATGGGGATTGGATTTTAAGTGATAGAAGGCGATTTTAAAATTAATTGTGTGAAATTTTAATGTTGTTTCTATATTTTTTACTAAATTTTATTACTTAATTTTAAATTATAATTTCATTTTAAAAGAAAATAAAAAATTATAAATTTTTTAATCAGAATTTATAAAATGTTATAGAAAAATCATTTTGATTTTAAATTATAGTAAAAGTTTTAATAGAGGATTTAAAATATTATGTTGTTTTTAAGGGGGAAACTGGGGGATTAATTCATAGTAATTATATGAAATTAATTTTATTTGATTTAGAATTGGAAAAAGTATCTTGGGGTAGGTTTTTTCTTTTAAAAATGGGGAAGTTATTCTATGGTTTTAATTTTTTTGGAAACATGTTTCAATCATTTGATATGATGTTGATGGGTTTTAAAAAGGGAAGAGGAAATTTTTGAAAAAGGTGTTTTCAAATTTCATATGTGTATTTCTAGGAACATCTATTGTGTAATTTAAATTTTTTTATTTTAGTTGATAAATATATTTTAGTTGTGGTTATTATATATGTTACATTTCATTTCACTCCCATAAGGTTTTAGATTAATAGGATGAGAGTCATACAAGAAAAAATGCCTACCTTAAATTTTCTAGGTGTATTCTTGTTTTAGGGTGGTGATGCTTATGTATTTTGTTATTTTTTTATGTCAATCCTTGGATTTTTTGTATTTTATAAAGTGGTATTTGGTTCATTATTCTCCTTAGGTTTTTACATGCATTCTCTTGGTGGATTTTTATCATATTGGGGATATTTTTCTTTAGAGACCCAAGGTTCCTTTTTTCCCATAAGGATGTTAGACTTGTTATTTTTCTCATTTGTTAGGGGATGTGATTTGGAAGCCTTGGGTGTGTTATATGGTAGTATAGATGAGTGTTAACAATAGTGTAGGTTGCATCCTAGCTTATTCCTTGGTTATTATGATGGGTTCACTAGGTTTTGGAGTTTTGGGAAAGATTCCCCAAGTTACTTCCACTTCAACCTATATTATAAGGCTATAATTTTTTATTCTCATCTGGGAATTTACTTTTTAAGGTAATTATAGTCATGTATTGTATTCTCCCAAATTCTTTTGTCTTGGTTTTCCATTTTTAAGGGGATATCTATCATGGGATCTTGTTCATAGTGGAATCTTTGAGGTCTAGTAGATATAGATTTGTTTGTGGTACTTGTAAATATCAATGGTTTCCTTTGTAATATTTCCCTCATTCTGGGAATATATCATCCATTGTAGTGATTTTAACCTTTATCATTTCTAGGAATTATGTTTTTTTGGAGTGTTGGTGTATTATTAGAATTCTAATATGGTGGGGATACCTCTATTGATGATCCTTTTGTAGGGTTTTGACTATATTTCACCAAGAATGTGCCTTTCATATTATGAAGAAGCTATGGTATTGTGTGGGGGAATGTGTTTTGATTATTTCCCAACAACTCCCATAAAAGGAAGAGTGTTTATCATTGCTCTCTGTTTGGGTATTGGGTTGTTTCATCTGGATTTTTTTTAGTTTTTTTGGTTGGTCCATCATTCCCATTGAGTTGGGGTGTTTCATGTGTTATGAGGTTGTGGTTTATGAAGTCAACATTTTTCCAACATTGGAGTTCCTTCCAATTTTTTGAGTCTTTATTTAATTCTATTAAATTCCATTATGGTTATCTATGATGAGGGAATTATGAAATTTTTGTTTTTCCCAATTCAATATTGAGGATAAAGTAATCAATCATTGGTAGTAAATTCATTTAATATTAATGTTTCTAAAATCATGACCTTATTATGGGGGTTTGGCTACATTTATTTTTTAATCAACTATTTTATTCGAGTCTCTGTAATAAAAAAATCATTATGGTGGAGACGATTGTCACAACTTGATCATGATTTTCCTCTATTATTTTATTTGTTTTAATTATTTTATTTTATTTATTTATTTTTTCGTCTCTATTATTTTCCTCTCTCTCTAGGATATATTACCTTGAATTTTTATTTTTTTGTGTATAGTGCATGTTTCGTGGTTTAGCTCATATTTAGTATTAACAATGTAGAAATTAGGCGATAGTTATATGGATTTTAAATGTTCTAGTTGCACAATTAACAAATGGTATGTTTAAACATTTGTCTTGCTTATTATCCATGATTAAGGTCCTTTAGTGACACTTTCTAAGTCATAACATAGTTTTTCTAATATTGGGATATAACCAGTTCTTAATTTTTTGGAATTCCTATTTTTACCCACTTAAATTAAATCCACACCCCCCTATTTATGGGATGTGACACCTAGGGTTTCTCCAAATGCACCTCTTCACTTTCTTTCATTTCTGTGTCATGGTGGTTCTATGGGATTTATATATGATTTGATTATGGATCATTAGTGTATAGTCTCATTTCTCATCTATTTCATTCGTCTTCCTCCTTTTTACTAGTTTTCTTTTCATCCAATTGTTTCATTACATTTTGAAAAAGACCTAATTGTAAGGGGTGTTTATAAATAGTGATTTTTTTACCTAGAAAGTGAGACTCAATCCTTGAAACATTTTTAATGGTATTTTTCAAGGGATAAGTTTTTATCTTGATTAAGTTCGGTCTTCTCCTTTGAATAACTATTTAAAATCATTGAACCGTGATTTCTTCTCTTTAACCAATGTTTTAAATCCCTACTGAGTTATACTATATATGTCTATAAATATTTTAAAAATGCAAAACAATTTTTACATGGTTTCCAAATAATACCATGGGCCTTTATTTAAAAACACATGTTATAAATATACTTTTTCCAATGTCGGGAACACCAATTGTTCGATAAAAATATCCAATGTATTTAAAGGGATTTCAATTTATAAAATATTTTTTAGATCTATAAAATATATTTCAATGGAATCATCTAGTTTATATGAGTGTTTTTAGACTATAAATAAATAGTTTTAGTGGTTTTTGATGTTGATATTTCATGTTGGTTGTGTGTATTATTTTCATGGTGTTTACTAGTAATTGGTTTTCTCATTCAATATTAAAAGGCCTGATTTAAACATTTTTGAATGTTTTTAACGGTCACCCTTGAATCATTCCGTATTTTTGAATAATAATATGGGTTATGAATTGATTTCCCATAAGAGTGGAATTAATATAAATTTAGGCTATAGCCATAAACCTATAACCATGGTTTTATAGATTCATGGCTATAAGCTGTTTATAGCCACTATTCAGTTATATGTCCATCGCTAAAAAATTCCCTTGTCTTTTTTTCAAAATGCGCCGGACTCCTCCTCCATCATTCCATAATCCACGTCACTTCAAACCCTCAACCTCTATAATGGAGGCACCTCATCCATGATACACTCTATGTGCAACCCTCCTTCCCCAACCCATCATGACCTCTCCTCCCCCGGATCCTCCTCCACCGATGGTGCCCCTCACTTCCACCGAACATGGCATCCCCACCACGAGCAGATGCCACTGAATTTGGGACACCTCACCTCCACCCAATGTTGTTGCTCCTAGGTGTCCTGCCCACCTCCTCTGGCATGCTTTCGATATGGCCTACCCCCTCAAAGTGATCCTCCTACTCATTTTATGATCAATTATGTGCTCATTATTTTGTAATTAGTGTTTATAGAAGAAAACTAGAATAGTTTCACATGTTTGAGTATGGTAAAGGGGTTTTTGAATTAGATAAATTATTCTCATTATAGTTTATATATGTGGAGTGATAGAAAAGTAGTTTTTAGTTAATATTCAATTAGTCTATATTGGGAATCTCAATGGTGGAGTTTTGGACAGTTGGAATCGATAAAAAGTGTTGGTATCAAATTTTGATAGTTAAATTGAGAATATGTGGATCATTCTGGATGCTACTCAAGGATTTTAATTATTATGGTTGGTAGATTTCAAAGACCCACCCAATTATTGGGTCGATAATATCAAAGGAAATTTGAATTTTTTCCTGAATTAGGGATATTTTTTACAATTGTGCTATGAATTGGAATTTCAAGAGTTAACACATCTCTGGGATGTGTTTTCACTTGAGCCTAAAAATTATTTAGAGGTTTGGGTGCCAAATCATAGGGTGGTGGTTAGCTTCATAAAACTACGGTATTCATTGTGTATTCAATTGGGAGTCACTAGGTATCTCTTAATGGGTTTGTAAAACACTAAAACCTTTATAAGGTACCCAATGGAGGGGTACTAGGTACTCGGTGGGATATAAAGTGTAATGGTTCTTCTATAAGGGACATCAGGTATTAAGTGGTGGTTGATTGGTTACCCTGTAGGGATGGGCGTTTTTTTAAGGATAACAGAATAAATATTCTGGATTTGACCATTAAAAATGTCTTATGGGGTTCTTCTCATTTAAATTGCTAAAACCAAGGGAAGGAATCTTCCTTGTCCTCTCCTTTTTTCATTTCCTTTATTCGATTTTGGAGATCCATGATTGGTTCATCATACAATATAGATGTAAATATTTCTCTTTTACCTCCATTATTCTTTCTTACTCATATCATTAAATATTATTTTTTTTAGGGTATGGTTTATGTAAGATTTCAGCAAGACTTGGTGAAAATTTTTTATGGGGATTCATAGATGGTGCAATATGTGTATTTTTTAAAATCCTCCCCTAGAACACAACAACTATGCAATTCACATACTAGAGGATTAGGCATTGTGACCTCATACGGTCCTCCTCGTATTCCAAAGGCCATCCATCACAAAATAGAGAAATTTTTTCAAATATTTATTTATCTATTGATGTGTGAAAAATATTGTTAAACTTGGAAACATTGTTTTATTTTTATCATTATGTTATATAATCTAATTCGTTCTTATTTATTAAAGATATCATTTATAAAATAATTATATTGTCACCAATCCCTCATATAATGTTGTGCAATGAAATTAATCTTCCACATTTTCATCTTTAACCCTGATTTCATGTGATCTTATTATTTATTATCTTTCGATAACATTTCCCAAAAAAAACATACAAATTAATAGAGTATATGTTTACTAGCATGATTATTATTCATCATGGTTTATTACCTATATAAATATTCCCACAACAGTGTTTCTTATAGATTATATGTTAAACCACTCTAATATTTCTTGGATTTAGGTATGAGAAAACATGAACTAGATATATTGTAATCATATTTTGGTGTTATATTTAAAAATATAGATATTCAAGAATCGTCCCCAAGGTAAAGGTGAGCTCATGGAATCTAAGGATCTATCCTATAGTGATAAAATCGATTATTTAACCACTAATTATTGTTTAGTTGTTCATCATTATTAGATTCAAAATTCTCAATAGTGGTAATGATATTAACATAATTAAAGATACTTTTTAATGACATGGGCCGAATGATACTCTCCCCACTAGAATAATTTTAAATGTTACATCTTCCTCTTTACATCATGTAATCAAAATTAATATTTTTTTTTTCTAAAAACAATATGTAATTTCATAATTCAGAAACTAAACCTCTAAACAATCCAAGGTGAATTTATGTTCTTTAAAATTTTCAATTTATTACTTTCATAAATATTAATAAAAGAAAACATAGTAGAGACATGGTATTTTTATTAAATTTCATCTTCTAATTTATAGGACAACATAATTACATTTCATTATAATCTATAGGTAAAATCATAACCACTTAGTTGATATGGAATATAATAAATGGTTGGATGTGATCCTTGTAACCATATATTGATAATGACATCTCACTAGTTTATTAAAGTATCCCACTTATGATATAAGAATCCTTATAATTTTCATCAAGATGTGGTGTTCCATAAGTTACTGATGAATCCATTCATGAATAACCATTATATATTCACCCAATAACATATGGTGTTCCCCCTATATAGAATAATTTTTCATTTATATTTTTGAATTATAATAATTTCCCCCTTTCATGAAATATATATGTGAATGAACATATAGGATACTAGATTTATTAAATAATTGTGATTTAATATTTTAACCATCTCAAAACATAATTACTCTCTCATTTTTATTGTTTTCTATATATACCATCAAAGTCTTACTATTTCTCTATATTCTGAACATCCTTTTTATTTATCTTTAATTTTATGTTCACAAATCATCATACACAAGAATATTTCATTGTTTTAATTAATTAAATGTGTTCTCTTTTCTATGCATTATGTTTATCAAATTATTTTATTCTTAACATAATGATATTTTATGAATCCCCATATAAACATTGAATATTTTCATTAATTAAATGTGTTCTCATTTGTATGAATTATGTTTATCATGATTCTTCTCTCCTTCCATTGATTTAGGTGCATAAGACAATGAATATTTCAATGATCATAATGATGATGGTGGTGGGGGTGCAATGGGAGGAGGTGATATTGATGTTTGTGTTTCTATCGTAGATGATAAGGTTCATGATGGTTCTTGTGATGCTGATATTGAGGTCCATTTAATATGTAAATTTTATGCTTGGTTTATACATTTAATTTTTTCAAATATATTTTTTTATTATGATGATATTGATATTGATATTAATATATTATATTGTTTATATAGGATATAGGTTGAATTATTATGATATAAATTTTATTATGTATGAATTTATTTTTATTTGTAAGGTTGTGTTTTTTAGTAACAAGAGGATGTGAGTACTTCTATAAGGTGAAGCTATTATGGAAGAATTTGGTGATTAGGTATAGCTAGGTAGGAATAAATTTATGTGGTTATTAACTTTGGATGTAGGGTATATTTTCCATGGTTTTAGAAAGTGTTACTAGGGGCCAAGATCTATGGTTTAACCATGGGTGTAGTTAAAAATTACCATTGTTAAGATCATGGATTTATCCTATAATTTCTATGCGGTTAACTATGGTATTATAAACTAATTTACAAGGTTAACACATGGCCATACATTTACTAATTTCATATTTCAATCCATTTATATATATGGAATAATACCATGGATTAAAACTCATATCTTGAAAACCCCAACTGCAATAGCTTTAGGAGCCATAGTTAGGGAAACCATGAATATAACCTATTTCTATCGATTTTTCGACTACTCCCATTGTTAAAAACCATAAATATAATTAATTTTTCTAGTTATGATAGAAAAGGGGTCATGAGATCATGTGTATGAGAATATACCCCTAATTATTGGAAAATGTAACTCACTACCCTAAAAGATTTGATTGTATTTGTTGTGTCTCATTTTCTTATGAAGGAAAAATCCAAATTTTTTAAAAATATAAGTATCAAAAAATTCAATTAATCCCACAAATAGATAAATTTTGTAGTTAAGTATATCCCATATTAATAGTTCCATAAACTGAGCACCAAATTTTGAAGGGGAAACTGAAAAACAATAACTATTTTAAGTAGAAATATCTTTACTAATTTCATCAATATGGTAAATGGTATTTGTAGTCTACTATCTGTGTTGTTGGAGGTTTGGTCACATGATCATAGATTTTTTTCACAATATGTAAACATATTAATTTTATATTAGACCATGTTATAGGGGATAAAATATGAAAGTTAGAACAAACTTTCTATAAAAAAGAAATAGGATTCACAGAATAAGAATAAATTATCATTGAAGGATAAATTATAAAATCATGAAAAATTCAATGAAACTGGAAACATATATGGACACATAGATGATGAATTTTTTTGAGCTCCAACCTTCCAATTCACTCATGATTATAATATAAATATTCAACAATAGTAGATGAAAAATAAGAATTAGAGGATTGAAAAGTCTTCCTTGGGAAAGCATACAACTCCCTATAATCCAAGGAAGGATCTGGAAGATCTTCAATAATCTTGATGTAATGAATACATGAAATAAATTTAAACTATTATGAATAAGTCTAACTATGATTTCACAAAAAATATAATAAAATGCTTTCATTGTGTTAGAGAGTTCCTTTCATGCTTTCTTAGGAATTGTGAATTTGGAAAAACACTGTGAAAACATTTGTTAGTTTTTGAAGATAATCATTCAGATAATAAGTAACCCTAATACATCATAGTTTGTGATTTACAAGGTTTTATTGGGGTCTTTAGGGTGACCTCCTTGGAGGTTTTTTTAGGAAGTGTGATTGAAAGAAAAACACATTGAAAAAAATCTGTATTGATTTGTGAGGATAGTAATTGTTATAATAAGTTGGATCTAAATGATAAAAATTTATGGTCAGATGGTGAATATTATATTGAGTAATGTGGTCATGATTGTTAAAAACCTATATTTTTTTACCCATAGTTACACTATTTTCAAGGATATCTCAGATTATACTACCTTTTTTGTAATTTGAATTTGATTTGATGCTCTTAAAATGTAGTTCCTATATTATTTTTGAATATAGAATATGCATTTATGTTTTTCCAAACATTCTATGTCATTAGGAATTTTATTCCCACTCTATTGATGAGGATAAAGATATCACAATCAAAGAAGAAATGAAAAAAATGAATTAGCAGGGGTGGCGAGGGTTGTGTAATGACCCGCGAATTCTCATTGGCTTAGAGAACAACGAGTCATTACTAGGCCTTAAGCGACATCCCCAAGGCGCCAAAGGCTGACAATAAATGCTGATGGGTTTCAAACAAGTGGGGGACGATTTACCATTTTTTAACATTCCACAAAACCAACAACCATAACCAGACTAAACAACTAAATGATGCATGATAAAAACTTAGAAAACTCAACCATTTGTTTATAAAAAACCAACCATGAGTACAACAGCAGAAACAAACACTAAAACATCAGATTAAACAACGGAAATACAAACTCAAAGACTCCAAGATAACAAACCAACTATATTCTCCACAAGATCCAAGCTCCAACATCATGAACTATCCCGAGTATCATAAACCAGTGCTCTAAACATGTGACACTTTACCTTTGCCAACGTCCCAGTATATGACATCTGCAAAAGCACCAGCGTGCCAAAGCAGGGGGTGAGTAATGAAACTTAGTAGGTTTTCCCTGATGACTTCCCAACCCATGCCTCTCGGATAAAACATTTTATCACATTTATATAATACAATTTTTACAAAACAATTCCAAAACAGTTCACAATATAGAAAATTTCATGTCAAAGACATTTTTCCAACAAAACCATTTTCCAACAAAGCAACCAAGAAAATTTTCCAAAAAAATTAACATTTCCATTTTGGAACATTCATTCCAATCCACAAATCCACACAACCAACCATGCATTTAACCTGGACCTCCCTATACTCGCGAGTGGTATGTTATCCTTCCCCTAAGCCATAACCTAGTGGACTACTTTGACGGGGGTACTTCATGACCTTATCCGTCCCAACCTATTGATGGGGGGACTTCTCACCCTTATCCATCCCAATGCATATGAACACACACCACAACCCATGAATGTCCATGCCCAAAACCAAGTTTTTTCAAAACCTTTCAATAAAGCATCACCCTTTTATTGAAAACCATTTCATTCAAGCAGTAAAAACCATAACCAATTTAAAATCACCATTTAATTTTACTTCAACAAACACTTTCCAAAACAACACAATTTCCATCACCTGTTCCTAAAAAGGGGTATCCACGCTTATTTCACAATAGATAAAACAATCCATTTAGATCAAGGAAAACAAATTGAAACTAATCCTTCATGTACTAAGAAAGAGGAATCAAGAGGGAATCCACCTACCTTAACAATTTGGGCGAAACCAACCGACGGACGAAGAATGCCAAGAACACCGGGTAAAAACTCCCAAAACCCTCCTTAGATCACTTCTCCTAACACATCCAATACCAAATATTGTCATAATTGTCATCCACACCCTTAGATATACCCATAACAGGCATAGATCTAAGAAAACGAGAGAAGAGGAGAAGTAGATATAAGTAGATCTAAGAAACCGATCAAGAACGATCCATACCTTAAGAATTTGGCTTCGATTCGCAAAGGGAAGCCTTTGGATCGCCTCCAAAATTATTTGTAGAAGTCTTCCGACCTTAAAGGGAGAGTAATCACGTGTTAAGGCCATTTAGGTGGTTTAAACAAGGCAATTAAAGGAAAAAACGAGTAAGATCCAAAATATTAGGATCTAACTTTAAGTGACTGCACAGTTAGTCCCCACAGTTAGACAAACTGTTCACTAAATGTGCATTAGCTTCTGCCTCAGTCAACATTCCCGAATGGTTTGGCCACATGGTTTATAAAAACCGTGCTCCAACCATGCGAAATCCACTGCCTCCAAGAACCACTGTGCGCGGTTTGGAGGCACGGTTAGACAATCTGTGCACCGACCGTTCGACTTCCCCTTTGCCTCCAAACATCATTCCAAGTTCTCCTGACTCTCCCATTCGACACCCTTGACATTAAAACCATGAAAACCATCAAGAAACGGTTACTTTCTAGATACTAGGGGTGGTAAATTCTCCCCACCATTTTCCTTTCCGTCCTCGGAATGTAGAAAACCATCGCTTGACTGAAAGAGTTCTAGCCACTTTTGCTTTATTTCTTTCTCACATTCCCAACTCTCTTCTTGAATCTGAAAATGCTGCCATAAACGCCACACTAGAATGATGATTTTTCCATGAAATACATTATCCTTCCTATCCACAATCCGAATCGGTATATGTACCAATGAAGCATCCGGCTCTAGGCCAATGTGATCCCATCTAATCACATGGTCTGGATCAGGGTGATACTTCTTCACCTGAGATACATGGAACACATTATGTACTGCAACGAACAGTGGTCGTAATTCCAACCGATATTCCACCTCTCCAACCCATTCCAGTATCTCAAAAGAGCCTATATATCGAGGATATAACTTTCCATCCTTCCCAAAATGACGTTGTCCATGTCTTGGAAAGATCCTCAAGAAGACATGGTCACTCACTGCAAATGAAAACGGTCTTCGACGATGATCCGCATAAGATTTCTGATGACTCTGAGCCGTCTCCATCCTCTTTTTAATCAACTGCATCTTCTCTGTTGTTTCATGGACAAGGCTCGTCCCAAATAGTGATGTATCACCTGTTTCCACCAAACAAAGTGGAGAACGACAAGGACGCCCATACAATGCTTTAAATGGAGCCATGCGTATTGAGGCTTGATAACTGTTATTGTAGGAGAACTCCATGAAGGGTATATACTCCTCCCATGAGCCACCAAAACCCATTACACAATCCCACAACATGTCTTCCAAGTTCTATATCGTCCTCTCAGATTTCCCATCTGTCTAAGGATGATATGTCCTGCTCAAAGTCAACTGAGTCCCAAGGGCTTGTTGTATGGATTTCCAGAAATGAGATTTGAACCTCGGATCTCTATCTGAGATGATAGAAATGGGTACACCATGTCTCTTTAACACTTACCTGATATAGATTTTTGAAAGATCTTCCACCATATGGGTTTCATGAATTGGGATGAAATGGGCCGACTTGGTTAGACGATCCACCATCACCCAAATGGAATCGTGTTTCGAGACCGTTCTTGGAAGACCTGTAACAAAATCCATTGTAATCTGCTCCCATTTCCATACTGGGATAGGTAAAGACTCCAAGATAACAGCTGGTCTCTGTTGATCTTCTTTAACCTTCTGAAAATTTAAGCACCGCGAGACGAATTTTGACACCTTCCTTTTCATGTTGATCCACCAAAATTGTGCATTTAGCGCCTTATACATCTTCTGTGTACCCAGATGTACATTCCATCTCGAATGGTGGTAAGCAGGAAGGAGTTGTTCCTGAAAAACCATAGGTACAACCATTTGATCTTTGAGACACATAACGGAACTCCCATCCAGCTTTCATCCCTCAATGGTCTCCTGATCATTGAGTTTTGAACTCATTACAACACAGTATACATTAGATGCTTGTGCTTTCTTTAGTATCTCCCCAAAATTAGGAACAAGCATAGCTGAAACGAACACTACAATAGCACCTTGGTTTTCACATTCCACATGCATGTCGGCTAAGACCGACATCAACTGCAATTCATCTAAAGCTTCCTTTGCAAACTGAGCATACGACTTCAAGCTTAATGCACCAGCCACCGAATTTCCCTTACTCTGTTTAAAAATTAACTCAATGTTGAACATTTAAAGATACTCTATCCATCTCCTCTACCTCAGATTCAAATATCATTGTGAGAAAATGTGTTTCAAGCTTTTTTGATCCGTAAACACAGTAAATTTCTTCACCAAAGAGATAATGTCTCCATGTTTTGAAATCATGGACGACTGCAGCTAACTCCAAATAATTTGTTGGGTAATTTTTCACATGCACTATCAACTTCCATGATCCATAAGAAACAACATGGTCTCCTTGCAAGAGAACACAACCCCACCCTATTCCCGAAGCATCACAATACACCACGTATCCTTGCCCTGATTCTCGCAAGTTTAAGATAGGTGCTGATGTAAGGCGAACTTTCAACTCTTGAAAAGATCTCTATCATTCCTCAGTCCATTGAAATGAACTTTTATTCTTTGTCAGAGCTGTTATAGTTGAAGATAGTCGTGATAATTCACAACCAAAGCATCGTTAATAACCAAATAGACCAAGAAATAATCGTATTTCAAATACATTCTTCGGTGGTTTCCATCAAATAATAGCATCTAACTTTTCTGGATCCACTGAAACACCATTCTCAGAATTGACATGGCCCAGAAAACGTACCTTTTGTATCCAAAAATCGCACATTGATAATTTTTCATACAATTGATGGTTCCTCAAGATTTCCAACACTATCGCTATGTGTTGCTCATGCTCAGCCCTTGTTCTTGAATACACCAATATATCATCCACAAACACCACAACAAAAGAATCCAGATATTGTTGAAATATCAGATCCGTCAAATCCATGAAGACCGCTGGTTCATTCGTTAGACCAAAAGGAATGACTACATATTCGTAGTTTCCATACCTGCTTCTAAAGGCTGTCTTCGGAATATCAACCTTCCGAACTCGCAACTAGTGATATCCCGATCACAAGTCAATCTTGGAGAACCACTAATCTCCCCATAATTGATCAAAAAGGTCATCAATGTGTGGAAGTGGATATCTATTATTTATCATAACATGGTTAAGTTTATGATAATCCACACATAGCCTCAAAGATCTATCTGCTTTCTTTACAACCAAAATGGGTGCTGCCCACGAAGAAATGCTTGGCCGAATGAAACCCTTTCGTTACAGCTCCTTTAACTGCACATTCAATTACTTTAACTCCATTGGTTCCATCCAATAAGATGGAAGTGTGATAGGACTACTCCCCAGAAGGAGATCAATCATAAACTCCTCTTCTCTTATATGTGGTAACCCTGAGAAGTTTTCAGGAAAAACATCAGGAAATTGATCCACCATAGCTGGAAAACTATTTTTCGTGATCTCTTCCAATGATGACAAAGGAAACACATCCAATTGGTAAGAAATAATTCCCACCATTGGTTCCAACAAGCTCTTTGCACATTTATTTAATATCCTCTCTCCTCTGAAGATATGCTCCATGTCGTTCTCAGTCGTGAAACTAACCGTTCTCCTATAACAGTCGATGTGAGCCTTAAACATTGTCAACCAATCCATACCCAAGATTATATCATAAGTATTGATATCCAACATGGAGAAGTCCCATTTGAGATCAACTTCATCAACGGTTATAGAACATGCTCTACACACAAAGGCTTGACATTCTATTTCACCAAGAGGAGTTTACAGTTTCAAGACAGAAGGTATCATTTCCAGTTTTAAACATAGCATGTCAACAACACAAGAAGAAATGAAGGGATGTGATGCACCAGTATCAAACAACAGTTGCACAAAGGTAGAATTCAAAAGAATCATACCTCTTATTGTTGATGGTCTAGCTTGATCATCAACAATCATCTGCTCATTTCCATATAATTGCTTCGCTGCTGCACTGTTCTCCTTGTTTCCTTGCTGAGATTTCCCTAGTTGAGGAGTCATGGTATTTTGAGAATCACCATATATAGCTCTATTATACTAACGAGACTGAATCTACAGTCCTTTTCCTGTCGAAGCATACGATTCCTGCGACGCCTGGGAAGTTTCACGTGCTCCCGACCTCGGAGTATTTCTACAATAGCGTTGTAGATTCCCCATTTTCTTGCAATTGTGACATTGTGTATGTTGCACCGTACACTCTCTCTTTATGTGATCAGTTGAGACACATTGAAAACACATGGCATTCATTATGGGTCATGGAGGAAGGTTCACCGATCCATCCTTCTGATTCTGATTCACACTCCCACCTTGGAAGTAGGTGTCCATCTTCCTCTTGTTCCCAGCATTATAGTTCCCACCTGTTCTCGTGGGTATCATAATGCTTCCTCCTATCGATCATGAGATATCACGTTTAGAAACGGTTGCTCTGCTTACCATATCTATATAATCCGTAATATAGATCACCTCAATCTTTGATCGAATCTCCTGCCTTTGCCCTGATTCGAAGATGCGTTCCTTTAAAGAAGCACTTGCCGCATCCTCTGGTGAAAAACAGACTAAATTCATGAATTTATCCACATACTCTATGACAGAGAGGCTCTCTTGTTTCAAGCTGAATAAGTTCGTCATTTTCTGGATCTTGAACGTGTGAGGATAGAATTGTTTTTTAAACAAATCTTCAAAATCCTCCCATGTAAGGCCTTCATCAAATTTTGCCTGTACCGCTAAATCCCACCACTGACAAGCAAGATCCTCGAGCATATACGTCGCTAGCTTTACTTTCATATCTACTGGTGTGCTGATGAAATCAAAGATATAATTCCTCCTACTCAGCCACACCTCCGCCCGTTCTGGTTCAGAATCACCCCGAAAGAAGGTTGGATTCTGCTTCTGGAACTAGACGGAATGGTGTACATACCTTGACTCATCCCTCTGATTCCCTATGTCCACTGCCTGGAACGCATGAATGATACTCTGAACTAGCTCCTGGTTCACACGTGGTTCATGTGCAACCACATTCTCCACAGCTTCCTCGGGTTGGATTCTACAATGCCTAACGGGTGCCATTTTCTATACATACAACGCATGCCGTAAGTCTCACTTCCTAGCTACTGGAGGCTTAGCAATTCGATTTCAATCACATCAACTATCACATCATTGTTTTATATCCATCAATATTTTCCACATGTTTATCCAATTTTTTAAATATACCACATACTTTTTGAAAATCCACCAGTTTTCAAAATATACTAAATATCCATTTTTCAAAATCTTTCATTTGAAAATCAATTTCTGCATTTTTCAAAAATCTGTACCTTGACCAAAATCATAAATCATTCTTCTCAATGAGATATGCCATCTTAGTGGGAAGTAATTCCTCTAATGCGCGTCATGTTCATCTCAAATGCTAAAACCATGACAATGACATTTCCAACATTCTAGAAGTGAAACCAAAACACTTATGTACCCAACACCCTGGTAACTTGAAGTTCAGCATAAACGGGTTAGCTACATCATTTTATGCTATACAATTCAAGTTCCAACAATCCTACTCCTGTATAAGATGACACCCAAGGAATAGACAAGAATAAATTTCATCTCCAGGACAAGAACATCAATGACCACTTATTATGCAAGGACCGAACAAGCTGATAGCATTTGCAATGACCCGCCAATTCTCATTGTCTTGAAAGATCAAAAAGTCATTACTAGGCCTTAAGAGGCATCATCAAGGAACCAAAGGCTGGAAATAAATGATGAAGGATTTCATACAAGCTCCAATCTCCAACATCACGAACCAGACCAAGTATCACAACGGAAACCAAAACTAAAACATCAGAGTAATCAATGGAAAGACAAACTCAATGACTACAAGATACAAAACCAACTCCATACTCCACAAGCTCCAAGATCCAACATCACTAACCAGACCAAGTATCATGAATATGTTCTCTAAACATATGACACTTTACATTTGCCATCATCATGGTATATGACATCTGCAAAAGCACCATCGTTCCAAACCAGGGGGTGAGTAATGAAACTAAGTTGGTTTTCCCTAATTACTTCCCAACCCATGCCTCTATGATAAAACATGTTAGCATAAAACAATTTATATAAAAAATTCCAAAAAATTTCATAATATTGAAAATTCCATGTCAAATCCATTTTTCCAACAAAACCATTTTCAATGAAAGAAACCAAGCAATTTTTCCAATCAAATTCACATTTCCATTTTGGCACATTCATTCCATTCCAAAAATCCACTCAACCAACCATGCATGCAACCTGGACCTCCCTATACTTCCGAGTGGTGAGTTATCCTTCCACTAAGTCGTCACTTAGTGGACTACCCTGACGGGGGTACGTCACAACCTTATCTGTCCCAACTGATTGATGGGTGGACTTCTCTTCCTTATCTATCCTAATGCATATGAACACACACCACAACCCATGAAATTCCATGCCCAAAAACAAGTGTGTTCAAAACCATTCAATAAATCATCACCCTTTTATTGAAAACCATTTCAATCAAGAAGCAAAAAACCATAGCCAATCTAAAATCTACATTAAAATTTACTTCAAAAAACACTTTCCAAAACCACACAATTTCCATCACCCATTCTTAAAACAGGATTTCAACCATTCATTCACAACAGTTAAACAATCCATTTCGATCAAGGAAAAAAATTGAAACTAATCCTTCATGTTCTAAGAAAGAGGAATCGATAGTGAAGCCACCTACCTCAAAAATCTGGGAAAAACCAACCAACGGGCGATGAATGCCAAGAACACCGGGTAAAAACTCCATAACCATCCTTAGATCACTTCTCCTAACTCAACCAAGAACAAATCATGTCATATTTGGAATCCACACCCTTAAATCTACCCATAACGGGCGTAGATCTAAGAAAACGAGAGAAGAGGAGTAGTAGATCTATGTAGATTTAAGAATCCGATCAAGAACGATCACATACCTGAAGAATTTAGCTTTGATTAGCCAAGGGAAGCCTTTAGATTGCCTCTGGAATTCTTGAGATAAGTATTCCAACTTTCAAGGTAGAGTAATCCTGAGTTAGGGCCACTTAGGAGGTTTAATCAAGGAAATTAAAGGAAAAAAATGAGTTATATCCACAATTTTTGGATCTAACTTTAAGTGACCGCATGGTTAGTCCGCACTATTTGACAAAATGTGCACTAACCATGCGTTAGATTCTGCCTCAGCCATTTTTCATGCACGGTTTGGACACACTGTTTAGAAAAACCATGCGCCGACCGTGCAGAAGCCACTGCCTCCAAGAACCACTGTGCACGGTTTGGCCGCATGGTTAGACAAATCGTGTGCCAACCGTGAAGCTTCTCCTTTGCCTCCAAACATCACTCCAAGTTCTCACGACTCTCCCAGTTGACACCCTTGACTTTAAAACCATGAAAATCATCATGAAAGGTTTACATACCAAAAACTGAGGGTACTACAGTTGGGTGGATGCTGGGGGTGTGCAGGGGGCAGGGTGAGGAGGGTAGGGGGGTGTGAATGGGAGAAGGGCATGTGGTGTGTAGGGGGGAGGGGTAGGGGAAGGGGGTGCTGAGGGGGTGCAGGGGACAGGGTGAGGGTGGGGGTGTCCAGGGGAAAGGTGAATGATGGTGAAAGTGGGGTTTGCAGTGAGGAGGGGTAGGGGGTTCAGGGGATAAAGGGAGGGTGCAGGTGGGGTGCAGGGGTGGGGAAGGTGGGTGTACATGGTATAGGGTTATGGTGGGGGTGTGCAAGGGGTTGTCCATTGTGGAGGGGTAAGGGGTGAAAAGGGAAAGGGGAGGGGTTCAAGAGGCAGGGGAAGGGCAGGGGGCAGGGGGTGCTAGAGGTGTGTAGGGTTAGTTTGAGTGGGTGTACAAGGGGAAGGGTAAGGGGGGGTTCAAGTGGGGTGTGCCGTGAGTAGGGGTAATGGGTGTAAGGGGAAGAGGGAAGGTGCAAGGGGTGGGGTGGGTGGGTGTGCATGGGGCAAGGTGGGTGGGGGTGTGCAAGGGGGTGGGCAGTGAGGAGGGGAAGCGGTGAAAAGGGCCAGGGGTGGGGTGAATGAGGCAGGGGAGGGTGGAGATGGCGTTCGAGGGGGGAGGGGTGGGGTCGGAGGGGTGAAAAGGGGGAGGGGTCAGAGTTTCATTGGTGAGGATGATATGGGACGAGGTGCAAAGGGGTGTGCAGTCGGGAGGGGAGGGAAAGGGTGCAAGTGGGGTAGGGGTGTGCATGAGCAAGGAGTGGGGGTACTGGTGCATGGTGGGGGTATGTGGGTGGGAGAGGGGCTGGTACAGGGGGCTGTGTGCAATTGGTATAGGTTTCTATTTCATGATTGATGTGGTTTAACCATTGGGTATTTCATTTTAATACTGGAAAATTTCTATATACCAATAGTTTGAAACCATGGGTATAGCCCATCAAACTGTGGGTATAGGCTATACCCACAGTTTGATGAACTATGGGATCTCGAGGCATCGTGATTTCCTAATACACATGGTTTTGTAGAAACCGTGGGTATAGCCAACTGAAATTTTAACTTACTTACAGTTATGGTAAACTGTGGGTATACATTTATATAGAAAAAATTATATACCCACGGTTACGTAAACCATGGGTATAGAAAGGTTTCATCATAGCACACATACCAATGGTTCAATAAACCATGGGTAAAGATAGTTCTGTAGGAGCATATATACCTACGATTTTTCAAATCATTAGTATAGATGGTTTTTTCAGAAACAGGAGTTGCTCACCTTGGCTTCACCTTAATATTATAACCCATAATGAAAATCATTATGAAACAACGCCCCATCCCCCCTTGCACACCCCCACTCTTTCCCTAGACACCCCCTACAGCCCCTCCCTTCCCCCCTAGATAGACCCCCCAGCACACACCCTCCCCCACTTGCACACCCCCACCCCCAACTCTCCCCCTGGACACCCCCTACATCCCCTCCCTTCCCCCTAGATAGACACCCCCCAAGCACACCCCCTCTCCCCTTGGAAAACCCCCACTTTCCCCTAGAATCCCCTTATATCCCCAACCTTTCCGCCTAGATAGACCCCCCAGCACAACCCCTCTCCCCTTGCACACTCCCCCTCTCCCACTAGGTAGAACCCCCTTTCACACCCCCCTAAACAGAACCCCCTTGTACACCCCTAGAATACCCCCCACTGGACACACCCCAAGACACCCCCAGTACACCCCCCTCCCGACTGGACCACCCGTAGAAACCCCCCTGCAACCCCTCCCTTCCCTATGGATAGACCCCACCACCACACCCCACTCCCACCTGGACACCCCCTACAACCCCTCCGTCCTCCCTAGATAGACCCCCCATCACACCACCTCCCCCCTTGCACATCCCCACTCTCCCCCTGGACAGAACCCCCGTGCACCCCCACACCCACCCAGATATAACCCCTTGCACACCCCCTGGAAACCCCTGGACACCCCCCCCCCCCACTGGAAACCCACCTGCTAGACACCATCCGCATCCCCCCCCTGGACACCCCCACTGGACCCCCCGGGACAGCCCTCACTGGACCCCACCTGGACACCCAGTTTGACACCCCCTAGACACCCCCCCCCACTGGACCTCCTAGCCCCCACTGGACACCCCCCAGACACCCCCTCCCCCCACGACACCCCCTCCCCTGGACACCCCTTAGACACCCCTGTTGGACCCCCCCCCCCACACACACACTAGACAGCCCTTGACACCCCTAAGGACCCCCTCCCCCCATGAAACCCCCTCGACACCCCCCCCCCAGACCCCTTGGACACCCCCTCCCCCTAGACACCCCCTAGAACCCCCCCCCCCCGGACACCCCCATGCATGCATATACGTGAAAAGATTTATATTAATAAATGTAATGAATAAAAAGGAATAAGGAAAACTGTAAATTGAGAGAATGTATAAAATATTTTTTCTAAAAAAATATAATTGTACAAAGCTCAAAAGTTCATACATGGGGATCAACTATCCAACCACAATACAAATAAATGTCCATAATATATAATATTACACACTTAGGAGTAAACTCAAAATCATCAATTATGCAATCATTGTGTATACCAAGTCAATTTGATTTAAAACACAACCATTGTATTTCAGAACTGTATGGATTTCTGCCAAAAATTATGACCTGATGAAAGGAAATAAATCATATAAATATGTGGAATAATCAATTCATTCAATTTATGAACTAATAAATCACAAATTAGTCAATGGCCAGGTACAAACCTTCCCATTTGATTTGTTCATTTCACCAATAATTGAATCAAAGAGAGAAGACTTCCTCAATCCAACAGTCCGAACTATGGCTGTAATCACCCCCTATGAATCTCTAGGTTCAAATTCCTCAAACAAGGTTCTTCATCATCACCATACAAGCTAAAAGATCTATTTTTGACCTCGATGGTGTTGGAACAATCCCAATTCTCCACTATCTCTATTGAATCTACAGACAATTCGTCACTGTTCATGTAATGATCCAATATCTTGAGGGATACCATGGCCTGGGACATCGAGATCATGGTTAGAGGGAATGTTCCCATGGGATCTTGAAAAATCTTGAAGAGTGTCAGGGTCGTGAAAACCATACTCAAATTCAGTGGAATCCTAAAAATGATCACATTTTTGAAGGTGAGGGTTGATGTGATCACCAGTGTACTCTATAATACAATAATACTGCTTGCATAAGAGTATATGAGTTTGGTTTTCCATCCATAGAATATGGTAATGAAACGGAAGAAGAAAATGATTTTGATGAGAAATCCAATTTAGGTATTCAAATACTGATGAAGACCAATGGATATAGGTCATAATATAATAGGAATAAAAAACACCGCATATGATAACACAACATAGTAGTATAGTAATCAATTTGGACGATTTGATTATAAGAATAAAAATTCACCTCATACCACTAACATGAAATTGTAGACTTCTTCTTGTTTATAATAGAAATTAATAAGAAAAATTCTGAATGTAAAAAATACATGTCCTAGATGAAAAAGGGGATCCATTAGTCATACAAATTAATATTTTTAGATGAATTGATAATTAAATAAATCAAGATTGATTTGATGATTTTTTTCAAACACTGGTATCCAAATAGAATCAAAACACATGTCACAGAAATTCCCATTGATGATGATTTCAAACACTAAAAATTTATGTCATTTCATAATAGAATAAATTCACACCATAACATTAATGTTAAGAGTGGGAGAACATACTAAATAATTCCCATTTACCACCCTTGATGAAAACATAATCAAAATGCATGAAATTGTAGGAATAAATTCACATCATATCATAATGGATACCATTTTAGAATAGCTATTTTTAAAAAACAAATTAATTACTTATAAATATGTAAAATTACCTAAATATTCTCCTTCATGATGAAAAAAATGATGAGCAGAGTTATTACCTTGATCTCTAGACAAGGTGAGAAGAACGAATATCAAAAAGTTCATTATTTAGATCATAGGAAAACTAAAAAAATGAAGCAAGACAAAAACATAAATGAGAATAGGAGAGAACATGCAATGAGAAATCCAAAGGGATGGTAAATATATTTTTTCACCAAAACTATTATCCAATAGTAAAGAAAATCAAAGGAAAATATCAGCACCCAAAAAATGTAATAAAGTTTCAAACATTAAATATCTAGAAATGCTTTATATATTATTATTTTTAAAAGGTGATACCCAAACAACTATTATTTTATATAAAGTGATATTCACAAGAAGTAGTAATATTACATTCAAGAGTACTTGAATAAATGTGTATTTGTAAAAAAAAATTGAGTTTGTGATGAAAAATTGAAATCAAAACATTCATGTGTTATAGATTCTACCACATTAGATGCTCAAAATCTACTCACAATAGTCAATTTAATTGAACCTTAAATATAATACAATTAAATCTGAAAAATAATTATTAAATTTGGAAATCTGAAAAAAAACAATTAAATAATAATACAATTACATCTAATTAGGCCTGCACAATTAAAAAAAATTCAATACATTGACCAGCCAATGGTGGATACTCTATCATACCTCGATCATAGTCCAGGCAACCGGGTGAAGTAGGGAGGCTTCCATAACATCATGCATCATCCAGTAATCATCTTCTTTCTACCTGATCTATAATTTACAATATAATACATCATTAATAAACATTTAGATGATTCATTTTACTATCCTTGAAAACTATTCGATCATATAGGATCATAAAATGTCATTACAAAATAAACATTAATTTCTTTTAGAATGATAGTTCAGATAATGGAATCTCTTTTGAAAATACAATAAATTTTAAAAATACAATCACAACAACACTAGTCACAAGATAATGTAGTCTTCAATAAAATTTACAACTATTCATCATCCAATTCATATTTTATAACAAATCATAATACTAAATGTCATTATTTAATTTTAAAATGAATTCATAATAAGATCCAACAGGTTTATTCTGAGAACTTCTAGTTTAGATGATACATCATTAGAAGAAAAAATAATAACAAAATATTTAACTAAGAAAAATTTAGTTAAACATATCTAATACATCATTATATGCACATTTGAAGTAGTAATTTATTATTTATGAAATATATTTTTCTCATTTCGTGATTCTATAAAAAATAGATGAATCTTATAGTTCATTAAAACATGGAATCATAAATTATAGTCTTCACATAAGGAACTTAAAAACAAACACTGGGTCAATATAAATCAAATTAATGTGTACTTTGGTTTTCAAAATTGTTTATATAGAAGCATTAGTAACTCACTATCAAACAAGTCTGGAATCATAAAAACACCCAATCAGTGGAGAATGCTGGATGAATAGTATATTACCCTTGAAGAATAGACACACGCCTCGACCTATAGGGGTGTGCCTCAAAGAACATAATATTCATTATGGGATGTGCATCAACAAAGCAGATCATGGGATAATGCCGAAGGAGTAGAAGTTCGGTCATCGATCAGGTGAGAAGATCTTTCAACCTATGGGGGAGCGGGAAATGGACCAATAGGGAGGGGTGTAACAAGTGAAGGGGGAGGCTGGGATTCAGAGGCCAGGAGGATGAAGTGGATGGAGGGAGGGGGTTGGGGGATAAATGACGTGGGAGAGATGTTAAGTTGGGTACACAGAGTCCAAAAGGTTGTGGAGGATGGGAGGTCGAGGTAGAGTCAGAGGCTGGGAGGTCAAGGTTGAGGTCAACGTCAAGGTCGAGGCTGAGGCTGAGGTTGAGGTGTCGGTATAGGCCTATAATGAAAAACTCCCAATAACATATTGACTCATCATGTTGAAGTTGAGGCGGAGGCTGAGGCATTGGTATAGACCTATAATGATAAACTTCCAACACCGCGTTGACTCATCAAATTCAACAAAATATTAGACTTCCCAAACACACAGACAACTAACATACCAATACAAACCAAAGTCCCCACCATGCTCCACTATATGACTTCCAAACTAAAAAAAGTCACCAACCACCCAGATATCCTACTACACAAAGGATGGACCAACCTATCGAACATCTTCATGGAATTCACTATACCCAATATATAAACCCCAAAAGAATGACTATCTTTATAATCCTCAAATTCTAATTCCCAAAAGATACACCAACTCAACTCAGGCACACTTCCAGATCACTTGAGGTTGGAATAAATTAAAAGGGATGAAACCTAAATAGTGGGAGGTGGTTTACCTAGTAGGAGTTGCAAATGAAAAATATAAGCCACGATGGGAATTCAACAAGACCTCTAGAGAAGTAGGTCACTACAAAGAAACTCTTTCTATATAATTTATAAACTATAATAAATATATAATCAATATGATCATTCATGGACCTTAATCCAAGTTTCAAATAATTTAAAAATCTATAAAATATGAGAAATTGTATAAACTCCATGTGTATAAGAAATTCATAAACCAAACAGGACATAATGATCTAAAAATGTATGTCCAAACTGTAGATATAGCTTTGGATCAACCCAGGATAGCCCCATTGCACTTATTCTGTGTGACTATCATTGAAAAATAAATACCCCAACTGGACTCCAACAAATAGGCACCGAACAACCAAGATCAATTAGGCCAAATATATCTAATTCATGACAACATACCTATCTAAAGTGGCAATGATGTATGTCTACTAGACTGACTATAAATGGTATGTGTATATACATGTTCATTAGGGAACAACATATGATGTCTTAACATAGTGGTAAATAAACACGTGTATGAGTGATCATGTCTACTCAGTTAAAAAAATATAATACAACAACTTTAAAAGAATTTAACAATGATAGAATAATAATGGTGACTTATAAAGGTATTTATATATAAAAAACTAGCCATAAATAATAGCACAAAATACTGAGAGGGTCCACACCAATATTATCTAATTTAGTCTAACACAAGAAATTTGAGATGAGTGGGGTAGGGACAATCAATTACCAATCCACACAAACCATGTGTATGTATTTTCTACCTATGGCGGTTAGGTGAACTCCTCCATCACATGGAACGGTGAATGTGTATACTAGATTCAGTGATCTAGGGTCCCATACCATTAGTGGAATGGGAAAAGGGGTATATGTAGACATGGTGTAAGACATATCCCATTCAACCATATATATCAATGGCTAACACCCCATTTTATATTTTACATAACAAAAATATATTCACATCTTGTAGTGTAGTCACAAATCTATTTAAACAGTATCCAATCTTAGGAATACCTTACTAACTTTATCAACTATAATGCTTAATAAAATAAGTTGAAATCATGCTCTACATATATAAATATAATCTATTATCAAATACTCTTCAATTATAACATTTTTTATGTTCAATATTATAAATAATTAGCATGCTTTTAAACCCATAATTAACTATTATATCAGTATAATGGGATTTAAATAAGCTATGAATAATAACATTAAGACCAAATTTAGTAAAAAAAATTATAATAACATCTATTCAACAATGTCACTAGTTAAAACATGACATATAAATATTTTTATTACGTTTTATTCTATTTTTTATTTTGTTTTATTCTATTCATTATGGATTAGGTAACTTTGATTAGATTTGATTCAATTCTATAATGTTTGGTCCTAATCTGGTTATGTCAGGTTAGCATGGGTTTATGCATGTCAGTTCTATTTGGGGAGGTACAAGATTTGTTTGGTTTAGTTTGGTTTTTTCATTATATATGGAAAATTGTTTCATATAAAGGCCAATCAGACCCAGGTTCCCTAAACATCAAGAATAAACCTAGAGAAAACCCCACAAAATGTTCTCTATATAAAACCATAAAAATTTCACATTATAATAATAGACATGTTCTATGTCAAAGTTGAAAAATATATCCTCTGGGAAAATACTAGACTAGGTCTGTGCTAAAGTAAATAAACATGCAATAATAGTAAATCCTATTGCACATGCCCACTATGCACTATTATAATACCATTATAGTATGATAATAATAACCATGATGTTTAACCATGAAAAAACTTTTAAAATATTCATAAATAAAATAAAATAATTCTATAACCAAACATGACAATCACGATCCATATAAAGAATGGGTGTTCCATTTTATATCCTAAAAACATACTAGTGAGATGTCGAATAAAGCTATAGTAATGTCATGCACAATAATATAACACATGCTATAGACAAAAAAAATGAGACATAAACTAGAGACCAGCTATCATCTTTGGAAAAAATCAAAACATTTCCAATAATCAAATTTACAAGGTTGTAAGGTATTATTTATCAGAAATGGGTTGGTCATAAATGTTAATCTAGAATAATATAATTTAAATCACCTCTTCATTAATTTAAGACTTCATCTTTAAGGAAAATGTATCTCCTATAGAACACATAAATAAATTATTTTTTATTTTATAAGTGCCCATAACCTAAAAAAATGTTTGGAAACCTACTTCCTCAATCACTATTTTAATAAGGTGTTACAACACATATTTTATAATACATTGGTTTAGAAGATAAAAAATAAAAGATAAAAAGGGAAATGGAGTGAGTTCATTTACAAGAACATTTTGATAAAACACCTAAAGGATGGAAGGACTTCATTTTTCTCTTTCAAATCACTGTTATTAAAAACAAATATTAATAAATCCTATAATATCACAAAAAAATCCATTTAAACTAAAAATAACCTTTAAATAATGTTAATTATGTCACACACAATACTCTATTTTAGAGAAAATTTAATATATTTGTAATTACTACAATGGAATATCAATCATTATCAAGGTTTTTTAAAAATAAACATCACCCTTTGAAATATATATATATATATATATATTATCATAAGCATTCCATTATCAAGATACATGAACTATATGAAACAATCACTTACCTAATCCCAATGATTCATAATGTGTCCTATGTATTTATCATAAAAAATGTCAAGATCACAGATCAAGGTCATATGTGAGGTTTATTATTATAATAAACCTTCAAGAATCACCAAAAAAATTCACAAACCAAACTATATCACTAAATAAACTAAATTATATAATAACTATAATCAAAGAATAACTAATACCTAAGGAAAACCAATGCAATCAACTTCAAACAAAATTAACCCAAAGTTTCACAAGCCTAAAGTACCAAGTAACTTCAATATAATATCACAAGACATAATGCTAAAATATAGAATAACCTAAGAAAAATAAACCTTGGACACCATCCATCGAAATAGAGAAAAATGGTTTGTAGTATACCCACAGTAGCCTTATTTTATAAAAGATAATAGATAGCCCCTGGACCAAGATTAATTTCACCATGCTCAGGTGTGATTCACCAAAAAATATTTAATTCATTGAAAAATATTAAAATAAATGAAAAAATTGAATAGGGGAGTTGAATATAAGGAATTTCTTTTGAGGCCGGGAGGTGGAGGCCAACAGGAGGCGGTGTCCGGTAGGTGGCAAAGGGGGAGGCGACCTTTGAGGTAGAGGCGAGGACCAGGAGGCGGAGATGGGGGCCAAGTGGCAGAGGCGGAGGTGACCATGTATGCGGAGAAGGAGGCTAGAAGGAAGAGGGAGGGAGGCGGGGGTGAGAGGCGGAGGCCAGGGTTAGAGGTCTTGGACATGGACGGGATGAGAGGGCAAAGAGGCCAGTGCTCGGGGGAGGCATAGGGGAGAAAAGGGTGAATTGGGGGGTGCATCCCGATAAAATCCTCAAATTGGGGTTAGTATACCAATGGTTTTAATAAAATTATGGTAATAGATGAAAATATACCACCTATATCCGTGGTTTTAAAAATTTTGGGTATAGATGCGTGGGTATATACCCATTTTCTAGTAGTGTTTCTAGGGATTACAAAGGATTCCACTTAAATGCATATTTATTTATGAAATACCAATGATTTAAAAACATGTATTACATTATTATATAGCCGTTATTTATAATTAGGATTTATTCAATATCCACATGAATTATTAAATAGCAGGTATTTGTGATTTAGATTTGATCAAGATCCCCTTCCAAATGTGTTTTGTGAATAAATTTTCTCACATATGCATTTTGTTATGATTTTATTCCATCTTAGAATATTCTTATTCTTATGTATTGTGCATTAAAATTTGTACATTTGATATCTTTTCAAAGCAGAATTTTTTTATTCTTCAACTATTATGGGATTCATTCTTGATTTTGATTTTAAACATACATAACTGAATTAGAAAATTATATATTTATCACTCCTTTGACCACATTGATTACAATTGTTATAGATTGGCTTCATGTTTTCAAAATGATAGAGGCTAGACTTCTCAGAACATCATCCTAAATACAACAATCTTTGAAAATAGTCTGATTCTCCTCTCTTTATTATTTTTTAGTATGAATGTTATAAAATATTTTCAATATTTTTCCTGACTTGTAGCAATCAAAGTTGGTTGAAACAAGATCATTAAGTTTCTACAACAAAATGAAATAGTCTAGAATTCATAGAAGATCATCCTAAATATAATTTTTTTTGAAAAAGGTATGATTGTCCTCTATTCTTATTTAGTATAAAAGGTATGAATTATTCATGCAGCTTTTATTTTTCTATCACTCTTTGATTTTAAGAGTCTACAATAGGTTTTGTTTTGGTTTTCCTCAACTATGTTCTCTACTTATAAAATATTTACTAGTATGTGTAGGGGGAGTGTACAGGATGGGGGGTCTCTCTAGGGAGGGGGGATGCAGGGGGTATCTGGGGATGATGAGCATTCACAATTCTTGAGTTTTTTTTCCAGTTTTTTCAATATTTTATGTAATATGTTAATACCCCTCATTTGTATTGTTTCATTTTTATTGTTTGTCTTTTTTTGAATGATATTTTTCTAAAATATTTTTGGATCATTATGGACTAGGAGAGGGTGTCCAGGGGGTGGAGGGGGTAATTTGTAGAGGGAGGGGTGTCCAGGATGGTGGGTGTCTAGGATGGGGGGTCTTTCCAGGGGGGAGGGGTGTGGAGAGGGTATGTCCAGGGAGGGGGTGGTCTAGGAAGGGGGGATATCCAAGAAGGAGGGGGTTGTCCAGGAGGGGGTTGTCCATGAGGGGGGTTATCCAGGAGGGAGGGGTCTCCAGGAGGGATGGAGGGAGTCTGTCCTGGGGGGAGGGGTGGTTGTCCAGGATGTGGGGGGTGTCCAGGGTGGTGTCCAAGGGTTGATATCTAAAAGGGGGGGCTATCCAGGGGGTGTCCAAGATGGGAATGATATGTTTGAAAACTCTATTATTGTAAAATCTAATGGGAAGGATGTGTTTGAAAACTATAATATTGAAACTCGCAAGAATAAGATGATGATCTGAGTTAAGTCTATGTTCGATGATGCTATAAATTGTATCCAATTTATCAAGGGATTGGTTTTTTGTGAAAGATCTATTAAGTTTACTATCCAAAATCATATTAGGGTTCCTTCTATACCGATATAGAATATTCATATGGACCTACATTTTGGGATAGACCCCCCTTTATTTTTACCTCCAGAATTATTATTCCATGTTGATTTCCTGATGGGTTTGTTAGTCTTATCCTTACAATTTGGTGAGTCTCTATCCTCTTTAGGAATGGGAATGTATGTAAAAACTATATTATCATTCATAAATTAGTTTTACTCTATCTGATTCATTGGTTCATCACCACTAACTTAATGATTGAAGAAATCTGCTTCAATGAGCTTCTTATCCTCTTCAATTTAAAATTTTGTATTTTTAACTATGTTATTTTTCAGAATGTTATTGTCATTATGTTCTTGGTCAGATGATATACGCTTCCAATTATCTTCATGAGGGATTTTAATATATGTGTAAGATAAAGAAATCATTTCTATATGTGCCTCATTCAGCATGATATATGGAATATGAGATGATTTCATGTCTATAAGTACTTAATCATATTTCTTCCACACATTTAGTATACACATTTGTGCTCCTATAGAGGTGTCATTGTAGTCCATGTTTTTCATTATTTCCTGCAAACTGCTCTTTTGAATTCCATCATATTCACTATTGTTAGCAGGATTAGTCATCTAGTCATGCATGCAGATCTTTGTTTTCATAGAGCTAGAAGTTTTAAACTGTTTGGATTTCTCCTTAATGATTTACCTTTAAAATCTAATAGAATCACTACCCATAACTCCAAAGTTACTAGAGATATTATTTTTGACACTATTTTCATATAATGTCTTCAATTATTCTAGAATGACTTCTATGCTACATTTGCATGGTTCATTGCATTGTTTATTTTTGTTGTCCATCACCATGGTTATGTCTCTACTTGTAAGAGTCTCTTGATGTCCATTCATCTAGTAATAGGCATTGTGTCCGACAGTGGTTCACATGTTGTCTAGACCATTGAATTGTTCCAATTGGATAAACGCCCTACTAGTGTTTGTATCATCTGAGAGCTCATGTTGATCCTTCTTGACCAAATCTAAGAAATTTATCAATTTAATTAGAAATTTCCTACTCCAATGTGTATTTATAATCCTCTTAAACTAGGTCATCCATGTATTTACAAGCATTCCCTGAGGAATTCTTGTTTTTTTGATTTCTAACCCAAACACCATTACACTTTTTGAGGGGTTTAGGATTATCCATAGGAGATTTACCCTTTCTCTTCCTTTTATCTTCAGTCCACTCTATTTAATTGGGTGGGAAAAAAATTAACCACAATATAGTTTTCAATAGAGTGTCCAATTATCTTTCACAAGTCACAAAAGAGATTTGAGGTGGGGGAGCTTTGCAAGGTTTGTCCATGTTGGTGTCTAGGAGGGAGGGTGTGTTCGGGAGAGGGGGTCCAGGAGGGGGTTGTCTAGGTGGGAGGTGGTGTCCACGAGAGGGGGGTGTCCAAGAGGGAGGGGTGTCCAGGAAATGAGGGGCGGTTCCTATGAGGGGAGTGTTAAGAGGGATTGTAGGGGGGAGGGGTGTCCAGGAGGGAGGGGTGTGGGGGGTCTGTCGGGCGGGTGGAAGGGGGTCTGCTGGGGGTGCCAGGGGGTCTTCAGGGGGGAGGGGTGCATGCGAGGTGCATGTAGGGTTTGTAGGGGGAGGGGTTGGGGGTCTTTCCAGGGAGTGGGGTGGGGTCTGTCCAGGGTTCAAGGAGGGTCTGTCTAGGGAGGGTGTGGTTTGTTGAGGGTGCAAGGGGGGTTTTTCTAGGGAGGGTGGGGTCTGTCTAGGGTGAAATGGGGTCTTTCCATGGAAGGGGTATGTCTAGTGTCAAAGGGGGTTTGTCTGGGGTGAAAGGAGGTCTGTCTTGAAATGGGAAATACCCAGGGTGCAAGGGGGTCTTTCCAGGATGGGGGGTCTGTCCCGGGTACAAGGGGGGTCATTCCAGGAGGGGGGTCTGTCCAGGGTGCAGGGGGTATATCCCGAGTGCATGGTGGGTCTTTCTAGGATGGGGGGGCCCGGTGTGGATGGGGGACTAGAGGGGGGTGGAGGAGGTGGAAGTCAGGGGTGGGGGAACTAGGGGTAAAGTAGAGGGTGGAGAACAAGGGGGAAAAGGGTGTGGGGAATTGGGTGGAACGAGTAGTCATGTAGGCATGCTTTGTTTTTTTTATTGAAATTTACTATATATCCATGGTTTGTAACCATGGATATAGGACATGTTTCTATTTTCCTGGAAATTGATGATATATACATGGTTTGAACCATGGATATGGGACTATAGACATGGTTCAATCCATGAATAATGCCCTATATCTAGAGTTCAAACCTTTCCTATAGGCCCTATGTGGCTCAATCTTTATCCACAGTTTCAAAGTGTGTCTATAGGGATTTAGCCATGGTCCGAACAATGGCTATAGGCATATGGCCATATTTTGAACCGTGGATATATGGATATAGACATAGTATGATACTATGGATATAGGCCTTACACTATAGCCATGAAAATACCAGTCACAGTTAATTAAATTGTGGTTATAACCTATAGCCACAGTTTTTGGGCTTATAGCCACAGTTTCAAACCATGGATATAGCCTAAATATCTATTAGTGTGGAATTTTATTTTATATTGTTATTCTCAATAAAATAGAAGGGGTTCTTTCTGTGAAGGGTGTTCAGTGGTTCCAGTGATTTTTTTTGTTTATGTTCATCTTTTATGATTAGCATGTGAACCACCATTTTAATTTCAAGGGAATCCATTGGTTTTTAGGAGGGAACTATAAATAAATAGGATGTACTAGGATTCAATAATGCTATAACTTGCAGCCCTTAGATAAAATATATTCTTCTTGTGAGATTGTGCCACTCAACTAGACCATGTACGATAATATATGTTGTTAGAATATGTGGTTGTTATTTGAATTCATTCATATTTTATGGTTTTATATTCGTGCCTTAGATATCCCAAAATATCTTAAGCTCCCATGATAATTTTGACTGTCCTTTTTATGCTAGTGTGTGCCTTTTTCTTATGCATTAGGAATATAATATTTTATAAAATCCAAAGAGACTTTTTATAAAACATATTGTGAATTTCATTGTTTTAATTAATATCAAACTTCAATAATGTGAATTTAAAATTTATTGATTCATTTAAAAGAGGTCTAGTCCATGAAAATCCTTTCAAAGTGATTGTTTCATTTCATAAAAATAAAGTTGATGATTTAAATTTTTGATTAGAATTGATATTTATATTTCATGTTCTCATATGCCAAAAAATTATTTTAAATACTTATTTTTTTAACTATAATGAAATAGTTTTCATTTTTAAATATTATGTATAGGGAATGGGAGGATACCTACTAATACTTTACGATCGCGCATATTATCATTTCAGGTTATTGTTCAACTATTTATTGCTCATGGATCATGCTTGTATTGAGGTTTTATGGGGACTCATAGAGTCACATGGAGGTATGTGGGTTATTTTGTTTTATTTTGTTTCCCTTATTGAATCATCCATCAATACTTTCCATCCACTCCATTATGGGTAGTGTTTATACATGTGGTTTTATGGATGTTAAATAATTGCGGTTGTTTCTTTTAAGGGAGATAAATGTGAGAGTGAGTTTTTATTCATGATTTATTATCTCTTTATACATGATTATTTTTTGGCATGGAAATCCAATGTATGTATGCATCGTGGCGGAATTTCGATAAAATTTTCACTATAATTTTAATTTATTTTATAGGAAAAATCTTTTGCACTGAATTTTTTATGATTCCCTCGTGATTTTCACCATGGAAATTGGTTTTTAATGGGTTGTAATCATATTGTTTCACAATTATGATTGGTAAAAAAGTATGATATTTTTTTCTTGAGAGTGTGTAATGTTTTATAAAAAATTTATGAATCTACTATTTCGGGTTAAAAATTTTGATTTATTTTCTTTAGAAAAATAAAATTTATTTTATTTCTGAAATATAAATACCAGTAAAGAATATTTTTTATTAAATATCATACTTGTTGTGGATTAATTTTTTTTTCAGGATAAAAAATTAAATGGTGGTGCCGCTATAATAATAAAATAATTCATTGAGGATGAAAAATATTATACTTAAGGTTTGACAATAGTTGTTTTTAAATTTTTATATTTAATGATTTCTTTATTTATTAAATTTTTTTTCCACTACCATAAAATGGGTTTCCACAACTCCACCCGCTAATAATGTTAAAAATGCACTGATAAAAGGGTACTTTTAACCGTGCTTAAAAAACTACACTTAACAGTATCCATTTTTAAGTGTTTTTTTAGTAGGGGTGATTTTATTCCCAGGGATTAAATTCATATTGATATCATGGATTTGAAATATTATTTTATTTCCAATATATTTCTATTTATAATAAAATATATAACAATATATGCATATTTTTTATATATTCACACATGCTAATTTAATTTTATAAATAAATAATTAAGCATATTTACATATAAAATATATTTCTCAATATATAAGAATTATCAAAATAAAAATTAAAATCTATTTTATTTAAAATATAAATATATGAATATTTATATACCAATATAATGTGTGTGTGTGTGTCTATTTGTGTGTGTCTGTAGTAACATACTGAGATATATTATCTATATATTCTAACATATGTATATACATATTAATATATAATATATATATAAATATGTAAAATTATAATTATAGATACACATATATAATATGTGTGTGTGTGTTGTATATATATATATATATTTATTTATAAACACACAAAAAAAACTATAAATGTATTTAATATAGGTCTTATATATATATATTAATATATGAATAAATATATAAATATATAAATATAACTATATATGTATATATATATATTAATATATTAATATATATATATATTAATATAACTATATATGTATATACTGAGGTACTTTAATTTATAAGCACATGTTTTTTATTTATTTCAGATGGTATCACCGAACAAGTATTTTTATGTTCATTTAAAACATATATCTATTGATTATTTTTAATAAAATCATTAAGAAATTTATTTTATATATTTAAATGATTAATATATACCATTTTTATTTTTTTGAAACTCATAACATATAATATGCGACATATATCAAACCATTAATTGAGTGTTAGAACATATTTCCTTTAAGCTAATTTTATTTCATTAAATTCATTATTTCTCCAACCACTTAAATTTTATGACTTTTGACATGAAATAAATGTCAAAATAATATTAAATAGGGATGAATGTAACTGAATCGGATTAAATCAATCCAATTTATAGATTGAGGTTATTCTTAAAGTGTATTTATTTAATCTATCACTCCTCCCTAAGATTTTAAGGACATACAAATAAATTCAAATTAAATGGATTATTTTTTTAGAATCATTATTTCAAGATACTTCAGTAGAAATATTATTTTTTATTTTTTGAATTCATGTTCAGAAGAGAATCTAGACTTCTCAGAAAATCTTCCTGAAAATAACAATCACTGAAAAAGGTCTGATTCTCCACTCTTTATTCGTTTTTATTATGAATGGTATAATTTATTTTCAATATTTTTCCTGACTTTCAGTAATCAAAGTGGGTTTCCACAAGAGCATTACGTTTCTTCAACAAAATGCAATATGCTATATTTCTTAGAACATCATCATGAATATAAAAATTATTGGAAAATTTATGATTATCCTCTCTTCTTATTTAGTATAAATGGTATGAATAATTAATGAAACATTGATTTTTATATCACACTTTGATATTAAGAGTCTATAATAGGTTTTTCTTCATTTCTCCTCAACTCTCTTATCTCCTTCTAAAATATTTAGTAGCATGTAGAGGGGGAGTGTATAGGGTGGGGGTCTATCATGGAAGGGGGGATGTCAGGGGGGTCTATCCAAGGAGGGGGTGTGTAGGGTGGGTGAGGTATCTCTAGCGAGGGAAGGTGTGTAAGGAGGGGGGATGTAGGGGGTATCGAGGGATGATGATAATTCACAATTTTTGAGTTTTGTTTCAATTTATTCTATTTTTTATGTGTCATGGTATGCCCCTTTATTTATATTGTTTCATTTTACATGATCATCTTTTTTTCTAGATTGACAATTTTACAAAAGAATTATGGATCATTGTGGGCTAGGAGGGGGTGTCCAGGGGGTGGAGGGGGTGCTTGGGAGAGGGAGGGGTGTCCAGGATGGGGGGTGTCTAGGATGGGGGGTTTGTCCTGAGGGAGGAGGTGTGCAGAGGGTCTGTCTAGGGAGAGGTATTATCCAAGAGGGGGGGATTTCCAAGAGGGAGGGGGATGTCCAAGAGTGGGGTAATCTAGGAGGGTGGGGTGTCCAGGAGGGAGGGAGGGGGTCTGTCATGGGGGAGGGGTGGTTGTCCCGGCGGTGTCCAGGATGGGGGTGTCCGAGGGTGTGTCCAGGGGGTAGTTGTCTTAGTGGGGGGGTTTTCCAGGGGGTGTCTAGGATGGTAAGGATAGGTTTTATAACCCTAGTATTGTTAAATATAAAGGGAACGATAGGTTTGAAAACTATAGAATTGAGACTAACTATAATAGGATAATGATCCGAGTTAAGTCTTGGTAGGGTGATTCTATAAATTGTATCCCATTTATCAAGGGGTTGGTTGTTTGTGAATTATCTATCAATTTTACTATCTAGAATACTATTGTGGTTCCTTCTATATAATTATAGATTATACATTTGGACCTAAATTTAGGGCTAGTCCCCCCTTTCTTTTTACCATTAGAATTACTATTCCTTGTTGAATTCTTGAGGGGTTTGTTAGACTTATCCTTAAAATTTGGTGAGTCTCTGTATTATTTTGGAATGAGAATGTAAGGAGAAACTAAATTATAATTCTTACCATAGTTTTTCTCAATTTGAGTCATTGGTTCATCACCACTAACATGATGATTGAAGACATATCCTTCAATGAGCTTTCTGTCCTCCACAGTTTTGAAATCTGTATTTTTGACTATATTATTTTTTAGAAAGTTGTTCTCATTATGTTCCTAGTCTTGAGATAAAGGCCATAAATTATCTTTATGAGGGATTTTAATAGATGTGTAAGGAAATGAAATAATTTCCATATGTACCTCATTCCCCTTGGTATATGTAATAGGATATGGTGTCATGTCTATAGGGACTTCATCATATTTCTTCCACGCATTCAGTCTTCACATATGTTCTACTGCAGAGGTGTCATTCCAGTCTAAGTTTTTCATTATTTCTTGCAAACTGCTCTTTTGAACTCCATCCTATTCACTATTGTTACTAGGATAAGAAATATAGTCATGCAAGCAGATTTTTTATTTCACAGAGATGGTAGTGTTGAATTGTGTGGATTGATCCTTCATGATTTCCTTTTACGATCCAGTAGAATCACTCTCCATAACTCCAACATTACTAAAGACAGTGGTGTTGACATTCTTTTCAGATAAAGTCTTCAATTATTCCGGAATTCATTCTATGCTACATCTGTATGGTTCAATGATTTGTTTCTTTTGGTTGTCCATCACCTTGGTTATGTCTCAACATGTTAGATCCTCTTGAAGTCCATTCATCTGGTCATGGGCATTATTTCAGCAGTGGTCCGAATGTTTTCCAGAGCAGTGAATTGTTCCACTAGGAAAAACCCCCTACTGGTATTTGCATTATTTAAGAGTTCTTAATGATCTTGTATGACCAAATACAATACATGTCTCAATTCCATTAGAAATATATTAATCCTCTATTGTATTATCATCATATTCAACCAGGTCGGCCCAGAATTTACTAGAATTCCCTGAGTAGTTAGGGTTTTCTTACTTTCTAACCCAATCACCATTACTCTTTATGAAGTGTTTAGGCTTCTCCATAGGAGATTTACCCTTTCTCTGATTTTAACTTTAGTCCAATCTATTTCATTGGGTGGGGAAAAAATTGAACCACACTACATTTTTCAATAGAGTTTCCAATTATCTTACACAAGTCACAAAAGGGAGTAGGGGGGATTTGCAGGGTATGTCCAAAGGGGTGTACAGGAGGGAGGGGTGTCTAGGAGGGGGTGTATGTGATGGGGGGTTGTCCATGTGGGAGGGGTGTCCAGGAGAGGGGGGATGTCCGAGAGGGAGGGGTGTCCTGGAAAGGAGGGGTAGTGTCCATGATAGGGTTCCGGGGGGAGGGGTGTCTTGGAGGGAGGGGTGTGGGGGTATGCAGGGTAGGTGCAAGGGGGTCTGTAGTGGAGTTCTATGGGATCTGTTGGGGGAGGGGGTTTATAGGGGGTTCAAGCGGGGTGTGAAAGGGGGAGGGGTAGGGGTCTAACTAGGGATGAGGTGGGGTCTGTCCAGAGTGCAATGGGGGTGTGTCTAGAGAGGGGTGGGGTCTATCCCAAGGGGGGTCTGTCCAAGGTGCAAGGGGGTCTGTCCAGGTGGGGTCTGTCCAGGGTGCAAGGGGGTCTATCTAGGGTGCAATGGGGTCTTTCTAGGAATGGGGTATATCCAGGGTACAAGGGGTCTGTCCAAGAGGGGAGGTCTTTCCAGAGTGCAAGGGGGTCTGTCTAAGAGGGGGGTATGTCCAGGTTGAAAGGGTGTTTATCCAGGGTGCAAGGTGGTTTTGTCCATGAATGGGGGGACATGTGTGGAAGGGGGGCTAGAAGGGGGTTGTGGATGTAAAAGGAAGGGTGGTGGGGGAATTGGGTGGGAGAGAAGGTGGTGGGGAACTAGGGGAATGTAGTGGTTTGGGAATAGGGTGGAACGAGCAGGCATTTAGGTCTACTGTGTTTTTTTTAAATTTAATCTATAACCACTATTTCTAACTATGGTTATATGTAATGTTTCTATTTTTAAAAGAAATTGAAGATGTATCCATGGTATGAACTATGGCTATAGGCCTATACCCACGGTTCAAACTGTGGCCAAAGCCCTATAGTGAGAGTTCAAAGCATGGCTATAGCGATTTAACCACAGTTTTAAACCATAGCTATAGCATAAAATTCTAGTATCATGGAAGTTTATTTTTTATTTTATTCTTAATGAAAAAGAGGGGTTTGTTTCCCTGATGGGTGTTCAGAGGTTCCAGTGAATTTGTTTCTTGTTTGTGTTCTTCTTTTTTAAATGTGCAAATCCATTTTTATTTCATTGGAATCTATTAGTTGTTAGGAAAAAACTCTTGGTAAATTAGTTGTACTAGGTCCCAATCATGCTCTAACTAGTAGCCCTTAGATAGACTATATTATTCTTGTGATACTGTTTCACTCATTTAGGCCATGTACGACAATATCTAGTTTTAGGATAGGTGGTTATTATTTGAATTCACTCATATTTTTTGGTTTTCTAGTTGTTCCCTAGTTTATCCCAAAAGATCTTAAGATCCCCTGATAATTATGATTGTCCTTTTTATGTTTGTGTGTGTCTTTTTCTTATGCACCAAAAATTCCTTATTTTAAAAATTAAATGAGAATTTTTATAAAACATATTGTGAATTTCTTTGATTTAATTTATATCGAACATCTTAAATGTGAATTTGAAAATTATTGATTCAGTTAAAAAAAGTGTTTTATAAGAAAATATTTTCAAAGTGGTTGTTTCATTTAATAAAAATGAAGTTTATGATTTAAAAAATTGAATAAACTTGGTATTTATATGCCATGTTCTCATCAGCCAAAAAATTATTTTAAATATTTATTTTAACACTATAATGAAATGGGTTTCCTTTTTAAAGATTATGTTTGGTGAATGGGTAGAATACCTATTGAGACATTACATTCATGCATATTATCATTTCAGGTTATTGTTCAACTATTGATTTCTAATGGATCATGCTTTTTTTGAGGTTTTGTGGTGACTCATAGAGTTACATGGAGGTATGTGGGTTATTTTGTTTTATTTAGTTTCCCATATTGCATCATCCATCCATGTTTTCCTTCCATTCCATTATGGGTAGTTTTTATGCATTTGGTGTTATGGATGTTGAATAATTTTGGTTATTTCTTACAAGGGAGATAAATGTGAGAGTGTGTTTTTATTCATGTCTTATTATCTCTTTATACATGTTTATTTTTTTTGCATGGGAGTCCAATTTAAGTATGTATCATGGCAGAATTTTAAAAAAAAAATCTACTGTAATTTAAATTTATTTTAGTGGAAAAATCATTCCCAGTTAGTTTTATATGATTGCCTTGTGCTTTTCACCAACCCATGGGGATTAGGCCACCCTATGGGCCTTTTAATAATATTATTTGGGGTGTATGGTGGATGGAAAACTTAGGTTGGTTCATGGTAATATGCCTCCTAACCTTCATGTGTTTATAAATTTTCCTTGGTATAAGTGAATGATAATTCTCCTCATTTTTATAAACATTCTATGTGAAACTTCATGTAATTTTAAAAATTAATATTCATATATGAGGATTTGTATGAGAGTGAATAAAGAAATTGATGATTTTAAATGGGATGATTAATAGCCACTTGAATCTTGTGAATAAATGAAAATTTCATATTTTTACATTTTATCTCTTTATTAATAAGCCATTGTTTTTCTTATATGTGTGTAAATGGTTATAATTCATGGGATGTTGTTTTATTGGTGGTTAATTAAATGTTTGTGTTTTTTGGAAACAATTTATATGGGATTATAGATGTTAATGGGTCATGTAATAATCATGCATCCCACTATATACCTATTTAGGGATTCATTATTTTGTAATTCAAATTCACCATTAAGGTTGGTTTTGAATGGGTTGGAATCTTTGTGTTTCACAATTTTTATTGGTAACATAGTTTGATATTTTTACTTGTGATTTTGGAATGTTTTATAAAAAACTAAGAATATACTTTTCCTGGATACTAATTTTGATTTATTTTTTTATAGAAAAATAAAATTTATTTTCTTTCTAAAATGATAATATAAATAAAGAAAATTCATCTTTAAATATCATACTTGTTAGGGATTATTTTTTTTCTGGATAAAAAAATTTAAATGTGGTGTCGTTGTAATAATAAAATAACTCATTAAGGATGATAAATCCTATAGTTATCATTTGACTATAGTTATTTCTAACATATTATATTTAATAATGTATTTATTTATTAAATGGTCCTTACACTACCACAAAAATGGGTATCCACAATGCCACCCTTTAATAGCGCTAAAAAAAGCGCTGATAAAGGGAACCTTTAGCAGCTCTTAACAGTACCCCTTTATCAGCATTTTTTTAGTGGGGACTGAATTTATTCTGAGATATTTCATTCATATTGATATTATGGATTTGAAATATTATCGTCTTTTCCAATCTATTATTATTTATAATCAAATATATAACAATATATACATATTTTTTATATATTCACACATACAAATTTCATTTTATAAATAAATAATAAAACATATTTACCTTTAAAATATATTTCTCAGTATATATGCCTTATCTAAATAAAAAATAATATTAATTTTATTTAAAATAGAAATATATGAATATTTATATACCAATATAATATGTGTGTGTGTGTCTGTATTAACAAACTGAGATATATTATCTATATATTCTATCATATGTATATACATATTAATATATGATATATATTAATATGTATAGTTATACTTATAGATACACATATATAATATGTGTGTGTGTGTGTTGTATATATGTATTTATTTATTTATATATTTATAAACACAAAAAAAAATATTTTATAAATGTATTTAATACCAATCTTATAAATATATATTAATATACAAATCATATACATATAAAAAAATATAACTAAATATATATAAATAAATAGATATTAATATATATTAATATACGAATAAATATACAAATATAACTATATTTGTATATATATATATATGTTGAGATATTTTTTTGTGTTTAAATTCAGTATTCCTCCTACCTCTTCTATTTTATGACTATTGACAAGAAATAAATGTAAAATCAATATTAAATAGCGATGAATGTAACTAAATCAGATGAAATCTATCCAATTTTTAGATTGAGGTTATTCTTAATGTGTATTTATTTAATCTCACAATCATCTATGAGATTTTAGGTCATACATATAAATTCAATGGAAGTGGATTATATTTTTAGAATGCTTATTTCTAGAGATTTTAATAGACATATTATTTTTGTTTTTTGGAATTCAGGTTCAGAAGAGAATTTAGAGAGAGGTTTCACCATTATTTTTTATTAAAATTTTACACACATCAAATAGTTAAGAGAAAAAATTAAAATAATATATCCTTGTTTATATTAATAATAAATGAGTACAATGAGCAGTGCGTATATATGAGCTTCTCCACTTCCAGTAGGGCTGCATGATCGTGGATAAGTATTCAGTGAGGTTCACCGACCTCTCATGCTACTCCACTAACATGGTGCGGGACGCTTTCCTCAGGGCCCATACCTTTGAGCACGGACTCAGGCAGGAGATTAGAGCTTCGATGATTTCTATCATCATCCTGATGTAGGAGGGGGTGTTAGAGAGAGCACTCTTTGTGGAGGGCTTCTTGTTGAGCAGTCACCAGCAGCGAGACCCACCACTGGACGTCACGTAGCAGAGTCATCTGTAGTTGGAAGAAGACAGATGACATAGAGATCTAAGAGGACCAGAACTATAGGTGGACGACCACAGGATAAAGGGTTGGTTGTGCGGGGATCTCAAGACAGAGCGTGATAGGCAAGGATCAGGCAGTGATACTCATGCGGTAGCCAGGGTCACATGGCTCGCTACTGCTTGACCCGCCGTACGGAGGACCAGGAGACAGTCATAGGACCGCCTGGGCAGAGGCAAATATTTGATCTAGGAGGTCCACAGGTAGTAGGAAGACGTGTCAGAGGAGCTAGTCGTGCAGCAAGTGGTAGGAGGCGAATCGAGGTTCTACCACCACCACCACCAGGTGAACTACCTCAACCATAGGGAGCATGTAGACAGGGACGAGCTCAACTCTAGGCAGCTGAGGCTTATGACCACGACCCTCCAGTGATGATACGAGGTATGACCTATTTCTACTCCACTGTATCCATAGTACTTTTAGAAAAAGGTTCCAGTCACTCTATTATTGCCATGACCCTCGTTCGGAGCTCAGAATTCCAGTGGAGTCTTTGGCTCAATCCTTATGACTGGAGACTTCTACGAGAGAGGATTCGACAATTACACACTGGTGTCGGTAGTGTGAGCTTACTCTAAGAGTTGAGAGCTTCAGCTGGGATCTTCTAGTAGTGGTGTCGAGGCCTTACGATGTCATCGTGGGTATGGATTGGTTATCCACATTCCATGCTCAGATATAATGTATTAGGCAAAAATTGTGGTGTGTCCGTGAGTATGGGACCGGGTTTTCCTTCACCGGCGAGAAGGGAACCTTTGAAGCACATGATGGACTTACCCGAAGGAGCGTGCATATGATCACTCATCAGTTGGATAACCATACCCTCAGAGTAGTTGATGTTTAGAGTCTGAGCTATCCTGTAGTGTTTGACCAGTACACTAATGTTTTCCCTAATGATGTTTTGGGTCTACCTCCTCACAGAGAGGTCGAAATTTATATTGACTTGTACCCTGATATGACACTGATATCTACACCAGTATATTGGATGGCTCCTATAGAGCTTTGAGAGCTGCGAGTACAACTATATGACTTGTAAAGAAAGGGGTTCATTAAGACTAGTGTTTTTCCTTGGGCATCCCTAATTTGGTTTTCCAAAAAGGAGAATGGGAGTTTGAGACTATGTGTGGACTATTGGCTCCTAAACCAAGTGATCGTGAAGAACAAGTACTAACTACCGAGGATTGAAGTTCTCTTTGATCAGCTGAAGGGAGGATAGTGGTTTTTGAAGATAGACCTCAGATTAGGCTATCACCAGCTCAGGGTAAGAGATGAGGATGTGAAGATGATGACCTTCATATGTTGGTATAGCCATTATGCATTCTTGGTTATGACATTTGACATGACTAACTCCATAGCAGTGTTCAGGGGACTCATGAACAGAATATTCCAGCCATACATTGATCGCATTGTGGTACTCTTCATCGATAACATCCTAATATACTTAGGCATAGAGGAGGATCATGTTTATCATCTACAGAGAGTTTTGGATACACTCTGAGAGCAGCAACTTTATGGTAATATCTTGATGTTTCAGTTCAGGATCTGAGAGGTTCACTTCCTGGGAAACATCATCTCCGATGCTGGAGTTGTGGTGGATCATGTGAAAATTGAGGTTGTTATTTCTTGGGAGCCACCTAGGAGTGTGATGGAGGTATGTAGTTTTTTGGTACTGGCCGGTTACTACCAGAAATTTATACCTAACTTTTCCAAAGTTTTGGAACACTTATCAACATTGACGAAGAAGGGGAAACCCTTCTTATGGTAGGATAGATTCCAACGGAGTTTCCAGGAGCTGAGGAAAATATTGAGGAGAGCCCCCATCTTGAGTATACTGGAAGAGGGTGTTGGGTACGTAGTCTACAACGACGCATCAGGGACTGGCCATGGATGTGTCCTGATGTAGGAGGGAGCAGTGATCGCTTATGGTTCTCAACAGTTGAGATAACATGAGCATAACTCTTCAACCCATGTCCTTGAGTTAGCAGTAGTGTTCTTCACCTTTAATATGTGGCGACATTACTTGATGGGTAAACGTTTTACAGTCTACTATGGTCACAAGAGTCTCAGGTATATCTTCTCTCAAAAGGACCTGAAACTGGGATAGCAGTGTTGGCTTGAGTTCCTCTAGGACTATGACTTCGAGACAGTCTATACTCTTGGGAAGGGGAATGTAGTTGAAGATGCACTCAACAAGATATCAGTTGTTGAGTGAGGCGACAGAGCAACTAGCCACATTGCGGATATCCTATGTAGATCAAGATAGAGAATCTTATCTCCAGTCTCTGACAGTCACTCCCCCACCCCTTAGCGATCCAGGGAGGCGCATCTTAGAGACACGGACTACGAGTCTCGACGTGAATAGATATCAACAAGACATACACCTGATGGATTTTCTGAAGGTGGGGAGCATTTCATCTTCTTCAGAGGTCATACTATGGTACCTATGGAGTTACATGAGGATGTGTTGAGATAGTTCCATATGCCCCATCTAGAGGTATATCCAAGGGTGTCAAAGATGTACCAGGACCTCCAGCGTCAACACTGGTGGCTGGGAATAAAGAAAGCAGTGGAAGAGTTCCTATAACAGTGCCACACATGTCAGCAAGTGATGGAAGAGCATCAGGTTCCAGTAGTCTTAGTTCAGTCACTAGAGGAGCCAGAGTGGAATTGGGATGATATTTCCATGGACTTCCACACACTTATAAGGTACATGATTCCATGTGGGTGATCATTGATCGACTCACCACGTCAGCCCACATCCTACCTATCAGATAACAAGGATCAGTAGAGAGCTTTGGATGCCTCCACATATAGGAGATCGTACGGAATCATGTAGTGACCTCAACGATTGTCTCTGATCGTGATGCACATTTTAATTCCCAACTAATTAAGGGGTTATAGGATGCGATCGGGACTCAGCCTCGATTGAGCACCGCCTTTCATCATCAGATGGATGGTCAGACATAGTGGACCATTTAGACTCTCAAGGACATGTTGTGTGCTTGCGTCCTTGATTTCGTCCATAGTTTAGAGGATCAATTTCACTTGGTGGAGTTTTCTTAAAACAAAATTTATCACTCCACTAACGGTATGTCACTATTCTAGGAATTGTACAGTCGACCTTGCAGATCACCTCTGTGCTGGACTGACCCAGGGGAGTCAGCACTCATGGGATTCGAGATAGTGTAGGCTACCACAGAGAAGGTGATAATCATTCAGGAGTAGATGAAGAATACACAGATTAGGCAGAAGTCTTATACTGAGAGGATATAGAGAACTCTGTAGTTCAAGGATGGTGACCATATCTTTATTCCGGTCTCGCCTTGACGAGGTTTGCAGACATTTGGTTGGGGTGGCAAGTTATCTTCGAGGTTCATAGGACCCTTTCAGTTCCTTAGCAGAGTTGGCGAGCTGGCATACCATCTAGCTCTTCCCCCTCAGTTGGATTGTGTACATGAACATTTCCATGTATCCCAGCTGAGGAGATATGTATGTGATCCTTCACCCATAATTGACTAGGGTGAGCTGGACATCGACGATGGGGAAACATTTTCAAAGATTCCAGTAGATATTAAGGATGGAAAGGAGAGAGTTCTTGTTGGCTGATCGATACATCTAGTGTGTGTGCGTTAGCAGCACCGGAACCTCCAGGATAGAACATGGGAGTGGGAGGCTCAGATTCATGCTCAGTTCCCCCACTTGTTCCCCAATTTGTGTTGTGGCTTTTGGGGACGCAAATTCCTAAGTCAGAAAGAATGTAAAGACCCATATCTTCCATGTAAATATTTTTTTTAATTATATCAAATTATTAAGAGTTTGTGAAAATTGATGGCCCGTTATTCCGAGGCCCGGTGTGCTCGGAATGAATTTCTGAACTTTTTTTGGGTACGTTCAGTAAATGCATGACCGGCATTTTGTTACTTTTGAACTGGTGCTCAAAATTAAAATCTGAGGACACCGTTGAACTCACAACACCGATATTCTCTTAAGAAGACCTCCACCTCAACCATAGTATGTCAAGGGTGGAAGTTTGATTTCTAATTTTTTATGGGATAATTGAAATAAAATAAAAAAAAAATAAATTTTATTTTATTTCTAGAAACCTATCATTTGAATCCTGGAGGTGGGGATCACACGAGGGTGGCCAGGAATTTAATTCTAGGTATTAAATGCCTGGTTACACAAAATGTGTAACCCCTTTTCCATTAATTAATAGGATTAGTTAATTTTAAATTAATGAATCATCTTTTTTAATTATGAGTTATATTAATGCTTTCTGAGGGATGGGAGGTAGTTTTTCCTTTGGATAAAGGGAGAGGAGTCTTTTGCAGGAGAATTATTTAAGGAAGAACATCCTCCAATGAAGAACATTCATTGAATCAAGAGCGAGAAACCGATGCTCGAGCTTGGATCAGAAGCGTGTTGCGGGATCAATGAATATCGACGACTCATTCAACATCTTCATCCACTTCCTCACACCATCCAAAACAAATGATCGATGTAAGGGATTGTTCATTTTGTTCTCCATGAGGAATCATTGCTTTCAAACTATGAATAGCATGTTATCAATTTAACGTGGAGGGTACGAGCCAAATGAACCCGGCCTGATCCCTCTCCTACATCTTTTGATGTGATCTTCATGGGCAGATTAATGGGTTGATCGAAAGATGACCACATCGCCGGTGACCGATGCCAATGGGGTACAAGTGGCGGCCAACACACCAGCCGGCCGTGATGGTGGAGGTGGCGCATCCACACCATTGGAGGTGGCTGTAGCCTATCGGCCACAACGGAGGTGGACGGTGGATGGCACGCCGGTCGACCGCATGGGAGTCCGGGAAGTGCTCATCCGTGCCGCTGGGGATGGAGGACACCGAGGTGGCGCACCCGAAGGGCGGCCGACCGTGGTTGGAGTAGCGGTGCCATCGCGCTCGCTGGGAGGGGATCCAGCAGGAACCTCGTCCGTTCGCATCACGTCGAGCATGACCTGATCCGTCAGGTCATGCATACCAACTAGTGGCGCCACATGGCGCCAACAGGTTGGCCAAACCTGAATGGTCCAACTGGACCGTTCAGAATTCCGGTGGGCGCCTTCCCCCCGGGTAGCGACTATGGCGGGCCCCACCACGACGGACCACACCCCGCCGAGTAGGCCAAGCCCCGCGGGCCGCCCCTTTGCATGTTGGGTCAAACGGCGGCTCAATGGGCTGGGCCCGCTATGGTCCAGCCCATTCAGACCAAACCCGGACCGGGTTGGGTCGGCCCAGGCCGGCTCGGACTGGACCCGAGCCCATCGGACCCGATACGCCTTTTTATCCATATCTTGAGAACCGAGTGTCCGTTTGAAGAATCGTCTACGGTACCTGTATCATTGGATCGAGATGGTCCATTTTGGTATACTCCAATTGAGTTTTGGATAAATTTTGGAGTATTGATGGGATGGATCGAACCACAATCCAACCGGGCCCTCGGAACAGAAATGCTAATAACTTACAGACCAGGCGTCCAATTGACACACCGTCAGTCGTGTTGGGTCCCTTATGGTATGGTGGACCTTCCTAATACTTCTTCATGAGACTTCATGGATATTGATGTATCGGCCGATGGATAGAGGAAAGGATTCTCCTAGAATCAAGCATGATTAGTGCGAGAACCCTGTGGCTGGATGAACTTGGAGAATCTTCGAATCCTGTGTGGGTTATCATCTTCAGATACTATGTGGGTGATCTTAGGATCCTGTAAGGTTCATATTCAGATCCTGTGTGGTTTATCTTTGGATCCTATGTGGGTCATCATCTTCGGATCCTCTGTGGGTCATCTTCAATCCCGTGTGGGTGAACAAAAGAGCTTCTCCACAAAGTAAAATGATCTAGCAATACATCTAATCATCTATACTTTCATACTTTAGTCATACCTGGTGTGAAATGAGTCTTTACCTTTGTGGTACACTTCTGTTTGGTGATACCTTCGTCCTATTATTTTGTCTGGTGTTACCTTTGTGGTACATACCTTCGTGGTGTTACCTTCGTGGTATCCTTTCCCTCATGGAATAGTTGTGCTTTTGGATAAAGAGTTAGACTTGTGCTTCCTCATGAGAAAGATGGGTTTAATTGATAACATAGGTATATGTATGGTAAGATACCTAAGTAGAGATGATTGTATCTTCATGCATTGTGATTTCAGTCTTTCTTTGTGGATTATCCTCTGTGAATTCTGAGAGACCTTCTGGGTGCTCGGGGTCCCTAGTGAGTATTTCTATACTCACCCTTGCACGGTCTATGCCTGGACATTGTTGTGTCTTGTGCAGATGATGAACAACATTGATCAAGGCAGAGGGTTCCATGACTGGAGGCTTCTCCTAGGTGGACCATTAGACGAGACGTACTGTAAAGATGATAGTTCGAGAGCTGTACCAAACCTTCAGGTAGGATCCTTGGCAGGCGTTCACATGATCTATTTTCAGTTTTTCTTGTACATTCCAATTGGGCTTGTATTCTGACCCCTTTACTTACTGTACTCACTCTATTTATTATATATTTTACTTTGTGCTTTCATCTAGATGTGTGCCTGGATTGTGTTAGTTTTCAAATTAAAAATGCAATGTCTTCCCTATTTTAAATATATTCCATTCCGATGATAGTCGACAGCCTCTGGCCTATTGATAGAGGGCATGGGGTAATCACGAAATGGGCCTCAGGGGACGATTCATGACAATCGAAGGGGTAGTTTTCAATGTGGGGGGAGGGGGGGGGGGGTTCTGGAAATTGTATCCCATTTATCAATGGATTGGTTGTTTGTAAAACTCTATAAATATTACTGTCTAGAATCCTATTATGGTGCCTCCTATACAAATATAGAATATTAATTTGGACCTACATTTAGGGCTAGGTCCCCCTTTCTTTTAACCTTTATAATTACTATTCCTTGTTGATTTCTCGAGGGGTTTGTTAGTCTTATCCCTACAATTTGGTGAGTCTCTATCCTATTTAGGCATGGGAATGTACAGAGAAACTATATTATCATTAATACCATATTTTTCCTCTATTTGATTAATTTTTTCATCACCACTAACTTGATTATTGAAGTCATATCCTTCAATGAGTTTCCTATCCTCTTCAGTTTTGAAATTTTTATTTTTCACTATGTTATTTTATAGAACGCTATTGTTATTATGTTCCTGGTCATAATGTTCATGCCATAAATTATCTTCATGAGGATTATTAATATATGTGTAAGACAAATAAATAATTTCTATATGTGCCTCATTCCCCTTGGTATATGGAACAAGAGATGGTTTCATGTCTATAGGTACTTCATCATATTTATTCCACGTATTCAATCCACACATTTGAGCTCTTGTAGAGGTGTCATTGTTATCCATGTTTTTCATTATTTCATGCAAATTTCTCTTTTGAAATCCATCATATTCACTATTTTTAGCGGGATTAGACATATAATCATTCATACATATCTGTTTTTTCACAAAGATGGAGGTGTTGAATTGTGTGGAATGATACTACATTCATTCCTTTTACGATCCAACAGAATCACTTCCCATAACTCCAAAGTTACTAGAGATAGCAATGTTAACATTATTTTCAGATAAATTATTAAATTATTCTAGAATGACTTCTATGCTACATCTGCATAGTTCATTACATTATTTGCTTTTGGTTGTCCATAACCTTGGTTATGTCTCAACATGTAAGAGCCTATTGATGTCCATTCATCTGGGAATGGGCATTGTGTTATGTAGTGGTTAGAATGTTGTCCAAACCAATGAATTGTTCCATTAGTATAAACACCCTACAATTGTTTGCATCATTTGAGAGTTCATATTGATCCTGCATGGAAAAATATAATACATTTCTCAATTTTAATATCAATGTCCTAATCCTCTATTTTATTATCATCCTCTTCAACCAGGTTAGCCCATGATTTACCATCATTCCCTAAGGAATTATGGTTTCATTCCATTCTAACCAAAACAACAATACTCTTTTTGAGAGGATTAGGATTTTCCATAGGAGATTTACCCTTTCTCTGCTTTTAACTTTAGTCCAATCTATTTCATTGGGAGAGGTAAAAATTTAACCACACTAATGTTTGCATTAGAATTTCCAATTATCTTGCACATGTCACAAAAGGCAGTGGGGGGGGGGGATTTCCAGGGTATGTCCAAAAGGGTTTCTAGGAGGGAGGGGGTTTCAAAGAGGTGGTATGTCAGAGAGGGGGGGATTTCCAGGAGAGCGGGAGTTATCCAAAGGGAGGGGGTGTCCAGGAAAGGAGGGGTGGAGTCCAAGAGGGGGTGCAGGGGGGTGTTTATAAGGGAGGGGTGTGGGTGTATTCCTGGTGGGTGCAAGGGGGTATTTCAAGAGAGGGGGTGGGGTATGTCCTGAAGGGGGTTCTGTCCAAGATGCAAGGGGGTCTGTCCAAAGATGGGGTGTCTGTCCAGGGGGGGTCTTCAAAGGTTCAAGGGGGTCTGTCTAGGAGGGGTCTATCCAGGGTGCAAGGGGTTTTTCCAGGGTGAAATATGGTATGTCTAGGATGGGGGACCAGGTGTGGCAGGGGGACTTGAAGGGGTGTTGGAGGTGGAAGGTAGGGTGGTGGGGGAACTGGGTGGGAAAGCAGGGGGTGGGGAACTAGGGTTAAAGTAGTGGGTGGGGAACCAGGTGGAACGAGCATGCATATAGGCCTGGTGTGTTTTTTATTGAAATTTAAACTGTATCCACTATTTATAATTATGGCTATATTGAATGTTTATATTTTTCTTAGAAATTGAAGATGTAGCCATGGTTATAATTGTGTCTATGGGCCTATAGCCACAGTTTAAAAATGTGGCTATAGGCCTTACCCTATATCCATGACAATACCACCCACGGCTCATTAAACCGTGGATATAACCTATAGCCACCATTTTTTGGGCTTATTTCCTTGTTTTCAAACCTTAGTTATAGCCTAAATTTATAGTAGTGTGGAAGTAATTTTTATTTTTATTCTCAATGAAAGAGACAGGGTTGTTTCTATGATGGGTGTTTCGAGGTTCTAGTGAAGTTTTTTCTTTTTTATGTTCTTTTTTTATTAACATGTGCAAATACATTTTTATTTCATCGGAATCCATTGTTTGTTAGGAAGAAACTCTTGGTAAATAGGTTGTACTAGGTCCCAATCATGCTCTAACTATAAATCCTTAGATAGAATATATTTTTATTGTGAGATTTTTCCGCTCAGTTAAGCCATGTACAATAGTATCGAGTGTTAGGATAAGTTGGTTGTCATTTGAATTCACTCATATTTTTTGGTTTTCTAGTTATGTTCTAGTTTATCTCCAAAGATCTTAAGTTCGTAGGATAATTATGTCTATCCTTTTTTATGTTAGTGTGGGTATTTTTCTAATATACCAGGAATTCCATATTTTATAAAATTCAATGAGACTTTTTATAAAACATATTGTGAATTTCCTTGTTTTAATTTATATCGAACTTCTTTAAAGTGATTTTAAAAATTATTGATTCGGTTAAAAGAGGTGTAGTCTAAGAAAATATTTTCAAAGTGATTGTTTCATTTAATAAAAATTAAGTGTATGTTTTAAAAAAATTATTAGACTTGATATTTATATTTCATGTTATCACCTACCAAAAAAGTATTTTAAATATGGGGTTTTAAATTAGAATGAAATGGTTTTACTTTTTTAAAGATTATGTATGGTGAATGGGGAGAATACCCACTGAGACTTTACATTCGTGCATATTATAATTTTAGGTTATTGATCAACTATTGATTGCTCATGGATCAGGTTTGTTTTTAGGTTTGATGGTTACTCATAGAGTCACACGGAGGTATGTGGGTTATTTTTTTTATTCAGTTTGTCTCGCTGGTCTTGGAATGTGCAAAGGGGTAAGTAAAATCTGATTTATATGGCCTAGATCGATCTCCCGGGGTTGGCTCGCCCTTTGTAGAATGGGGGGTTCTTTAGGGAAATTAGGGATGCTCTTGGGTGATTTATGTGCTCTGATGTCAGAACATCTAATGGTGAGGACATATCAGTGGCTCGCATATGTGTGGAACTGGACACTTCTCTCCCCCCGCCATGCATGATCTCGCTACATGTTCACGATGGTATCTGGTGGAACCAGTAGATCCTTTACCCAGTATTTCCCCAGTTTGGTTCCCATTGTATGTTACAGGGCCATTCTATCCAATTGTGTCGAAAACAGTGGAAAGTGGAAGGACATCGCCCTCCAATGTATGTGTCCTTCAGGAACAAGGTTTCGACTCTTCCTCTACAATCTCCGCATATGGTTTTTCAGAGGGAAAACTTGGCATTAGATGGTGGCCCAAGGCAGGATCCTTCTTCCTATTTACTGGTTACAGAGATTTCTTCAGGTGCTGATTATGTTGATGATGCGGCTGTGTGCAAGGATTTAGTTCCCTTCGCTCCTAAAGGTGTATTTTCCTCCGAAGATGGTATGATATTTATTCCTCTCTGTTTCATCTCATAGATTATGAAGAGTATGTACTTGGAGAAGTGTTTGCATGGGTTAAGACCCCATTTAGTAGGTCTTCTGGAACTGCCGCCCCAACCCTATGTATCACCCGCTGCTATCCCTGATGCTCCATGGGATATCTCGGATGTGGATCTGATTGTATGCAGTGAGTGCACTGAGGTCTCCCCCAAGGGCATGGTCAGATGATAAAATAAGTTTCTCTAGTAGTTATCCCCTTAGACTTATAGGAGAGACAACAACACGCCACCAAACGTCAATGTATGTCCAAAACATGCCCTATTGGCCCTGGATCCTTGGATGGAATGAAGGTGATCAATCGTGTGAGAGTGTGCACTCACTCACAAACAAGAAGTCTAAAGGAGAGATCATTCTCCCAATTCAGGATGGCTACTAGTTCTGAATCCAAGGCTAGAGCCCTCTCCTTCCATTGACTCCCATCTTCATATGGAGCACTCGCGGGCTCGGTGCCTGGGTTATGTCTGATGTCATTTCTTTTGAAATAATATAACATAAGGCTGCGGTTGTTTCCATTATTGATCATAAGAAGAACCCTTCTAGAAATCTTGATTTTACATGGATGATCAAGATGCATGGCTCCTTGTATGATTATCCAACAAACAGTCAAATTTGGATCTTTTGGAACAAGAATACCTCTGTCGAGATGGTGCATGCAGGGGATAAATTTATTTCAACCAAGGTGAGTACATGCAACATCAGGTTCTTTATAACCATTGTTTATGGGAGTTTTGATCCTCTCCAAAGGGATAAGCTATGGAGTTATTTAAATGACTTTCTCCTTGGCAACGTACCGTGGTTTGTTGGAAGGGACATTAACATTGTTTCTAATCTAGAGGAAAGGAAAGGAAGAGGACCTTTTCAGAGGACATCCAGTAGAGAGTTCACACAGTACATGGCTGGGAAAGGCCTTATGGACCTGGGATTCTCAGGTCATTTTTTTACCAAGTGTAATAACCGAATGGGATCAAACCGCATGTGGAGACATCTAGATAGATGTTCGGCCAATATGGAAGCCATATCTATGTTCTCAAACACTAAGGTGCGAAATTTGGTTCGATGAGTCTTTGAACATTCCCCCTATTGGTTTAAATTACTGATTGGAAAAATCTTCAGGAGAGGTTCCATTTTCTCCAGTTGTGGGTTAGCAATCTGGGTTTTCAGGAGCTGGTTGATGGAATTTGGAATACTCCTAGGCAGGACAGCCTGTGGATTTCCATTCACACTAAACTATGGCGGCTCAAGACTCATCTCCAAACATGGGAGAAAGATATCCCTCAGGTTGATAGCGAGATTGTTTGAGCCATGATGGAGGTTGAGACTCTCAAAGTGTGGTTGGAAGAAGTGTGGGATGAACATACCTTGGAGAAACATTGTAATAGGAAGGGAATTCTTACTGAAATGCTGCTGGCTCAAGAACACTAGGCCCGGGATAATCCTAGAATAAAATGGCTTCGAGAGGGTGATGAAAACACTACGTTTTTTCATGCCTGTATCAAATAATGAAAGAGACCTATCAAGCCTAATATTCTGTTGGAAAATGGATCTTACACGGATGGCATGGATGTTGTGGGAGGTACGTCTCACTCCTATTTTCAGAACTTTTGGCTGGCCCAAATGGTTGTATGCCCAATGGTTAGTTAGGAAGGGGAAATGGGATTTTTGAGGTTATTCCTAACTATGTCTCTGACCAGAAAAATGAGAGGATGAGTTCTATTCCATATGAAAAAGAGATATATGTAGCTATGATGAACCTCCATCTGAAGAGTGCCCTAGGACCGGATGGTTTATCTAGTGCCTTCGATCGATGCTCGTGGGAGGTGGTGAAGGGGGATATCATTTCAGCCATCCAGGATTTCTTTAGGGGAGGTAGTCTACCGTGGGTTTCTTTCACCACCACTATGGTTCTTATTCCAAAAAACAGGATTCCCTCTTCAATCATGTATTAATCACCGGTGAGTATGTGTAATTTCCCATATAATGTCTTTGCAGGTGTCCTTAATTCTAGATTGTCTATCCATCTTCTACGGTGGATCTCCATGGAGCAGCACGGTTTTGTGAGGGTTCGGTACATCCAAGGTGTTATTTCCCTTTCTCATCAGATGATAAGGGATATTAACATTAAAACCCAGGGTTCAAATGTGTCTCTCAAGTTAAATATGAATGAATCCTATGACCGTTTGGAGTGGAGCTTCATCAGTAAGGTGTTGGATAGTTTGGGTTCTTCTCCTCGGAATATTGATCTTCTTTTTAAATGTTTCAGCTCTCCGTGGATGGCGGTCTCATTCCTGGGGAAGTACTATGGATTATTTAAGTCCATATGTGGCCTCTGTCACGGAGACCCTTTTTTCTCTAGAATCATCATCCTCACTCAGGAGGTCTTGAGTAAGATCATCTATAAGAGCATCAATAATGGAGCTATACTAGCCTATCGGAGGCATGTGAGGGCTACAACCATTTCTCACCTTATGGTCGCTGATGATACTGTAGTGTTTATGAATGCGGGAAAAAATTCTATATGTGGTTTGAACAAGATTTTAGAGGATTACTGCTACTGGAGTGTACATCGTATCAATAAAGTGAAAAGTTTCTTTTTAATATCCAACAAATTATATCCCAATCAGATTGCTGAAATTCAAATAAATCATTCCTTGAAAAGAGAATGTTTTCCCATGAAATATCTTGGGGCTCCTATTTCCCCTAGTAGACTTCAGATTTGGGAATTCGATTTCCTTATCAACAAGATCACAGACCTCATCCACAACTTGAAAAACAGGTACATGTCTTTTGGTGGTCATATTGCTCTCATTAATTGTGTGTTGTTGGATACTCCATTTCATGCTCTTTATGTGGTTATTCCTCCGAAAGGTGTCATAAACAGCATTGAAAAACTTCTATCCGGTTTTATATGGGATGCTTTGGTAGAAAGGAAAAGACATTGGGCTGCATGGAGAAGATTGGCTTGGCCTGTTAGGGAGGGTGGTATTAATGTTCGTAGCATAGAGGACACCCTCAGTAGTATGCATGCTAAGTTTTCTTGGGAAGTTGTGTATCAGATTACGTTATAGAGGAAAACAATGCACCCAATGCTTTTCCATCAGTCCTCGGTGGTGGGAAGTTGCTCTTCGATTTGGCATAATCTTTCTCACCTCATTTCTGAAATTACTACTCACTCACAACAGATTATAGGGAGGGGAGAGATTTCCTTCTGGAACAAAAATTGGGCTGGGAAGGTGCTGGGATTCCTGGGGTGCCTTGCTCGCACCAACATATTCAGGGAAGTGATTTTACATATAGATCTCATTAAAACATTTCTAGACGAGGAGTATCAGACCCTTTTCAACCTCATTTTGCTATCATAGGATCTGGATCGCTGTGTTTTCACTCCTTCCTCCTCAGGGGTATTTTCCACTCTGGATTTTCGCCGCACGAGGGACACTTCAAAGGTTCATGATGCTTGGAATGAGTCCATAAGGAACAAGGTGGCTCCCTCAAAATATAAATTCCTACTTTGGATAATCAGGAACCGCGCCATTCCTACGGATGAAAATATCAAATATTTTGGTACCACACTTTCTTCTAGGTGTTCTTGATGTACAGTCTACACAGGGGAAATGGATGATCATCTCTTTTTCTCTGGTGAGTGGGAGAGTATAGTGTCGAGTTTTTATGGTGACTTTATAGGGATTTGTGATCCTAGTCTAGGGGATCATCCGTTCATGGACAAATGGTTTCATGGGTAGGGAGATAAAGGGTCGGAGAAGTCATCACACTCTTTGATTCTATATGTTGGATGTTGTTCCATATGGAAAGACATGAACAAACTCAGACATGAGGGTATACGGTCTACGGGTAGGTCTATCATCAGCAGGTCGATAAACATTTTTATTGATCTGGCTTGTCTCCTCAGCAACTAGCGGGGTGCACCTTCCTTCAGCTAGATGTTTTCCAATCCTCCTTCTGTCCAACCGATAGGTAGTATGGACAGTGGTCAATGGGTTAGATGGACTCCCCTACTAGTGGTATGAAACTAAATACTGACGGATCCTACTCTATGTGAGTGCTGAGTGGGGGTGTGGTTCTTTGGGACTCGTAGGGATCGTTCCTCCTTGCGTTCTCCTCCTGGATATGACATGGATCTTCTCTTCAGGCTAATGCCAAGGCTATGCTCACAGATATCAATCTCTGTCACCTAAAGGGATTTTTGTTAGTTGAAGTTGAAATAGATTCAAAAAATTTACATGATGCTATGATGGATATATGCTCTACTCCATGGTCCATTACCTAAATTATCAGAAAGTGAAAAGGTATTCTCTCCAACTATACCAAAATCAGTCACACCTGGAGTAAGGACAACCATGTGGCAGATCACCTCTCTTCTATAAGGGATTTTGGGCATGAGCTGGTGTGTGTGCATGACATTTCCACTTTTCAGCCCGAAGGGGTCAATTTGATTAAACGGGATTCTCTCGGCTTGCATCATTTTAGACCTCCTTAGGCATCTTTGTTTCTTTTGTTTGGTGTATGGTTCTTCCTTCTTAATAAAAAAGTAAATTTGACTGAATGGGTTGGAATCCTTGTGTTTCACAATTATGATTGGTAACATAGTTTGATATTTTTACTTGTGATTGTGGAATGTTTTATATAAAAATTTAGATTCTACTTTTCCTGGTTACTAATTTTGATTTATTATTTTATAGAAAAATAAAATTTATTTTATTTATAAAATGATAATATAAATAAAGAAAATGTTTCTTTAAATATAATACTTGTCGGGGATTATTTTGTTTTTCAGGATAAACAAATTTAATGGTGGTGCCGTTGTAATAATACAATAATTTATTGAGGATGATAAATCCTATAGTTAAGGTTTGACTACAGCTGTTTTTAACATATTATATTTAATTATATCTTTATTTATTAAATGGTTCTTTCACTACTACAAAGATGGATATCCACAACGCAACCCTTTAACAACGCTAAAAAAAGCCATGATAAAGGGTACTTTTAGCAATGCTTAAAAAAGTGCTCTTAATAGTACCCCTTATATCAGCGTTTATCAGTGGAGACTGAATTTATTCTAAGTGTTTCATTCATATTGATATTATGGATATGAAATATTATCGTTTTTTCCAATCTACTATTTTTTATAATCAAATATATAACAATATATTCATATATTTTATATATTCACACATACAAATTTAATTTTATAAATATATAATTAAACATATCTACATATAAAATATACTTCTCAACATATATTCCATATCTAAATAAAAACTAATATACATTTTAATTAAATTAAAAATATATGAATATTTATATACATGTATAGTGCGTGTGTGAGTCTGTATTAACAAACTGAGATATACTATCTATATATTCTAACATATGTATATACATATTAATATATAATACATATTAATATCTATAGTTATACTTATAGATAAACATATATATTATATGTGTGCGTGTGTGTTGTATAAATGTATTTATTTTTTTATATATTTATAAACAAACAAAAACATATTTTATAAAGGTATTTTATACTGATCTTATAAATATATATCAATATACAAATCATATATGGATTAAAAAATATAATTAAATATATAAAAAAATATATATATCAATATATATTAATATACGAATAAATATACAAATATAACTATATTTTTATATATATATGTGTGTGTGTGTGTGTGTTCAACTATTTTATGTCTTTAAATTCAGTATTTCTCCTACCTCTTCTATTTTATGACTGTTGACATGAAATGAATGTCAAAAAAATGTTAAAGAGTGATGAATGTAACTATATGAGATTAAATCAAACCAATTTATAGATTGAGGTTATTCTTAATGTATATTTATTTAATCTCACACTCCTCTCTAAGATTTTAGGCAATACAAATAAATTCAAATGAAGTGGGTTTTAATTTTAGAATATTTATTTCAATATATTTCAATAGACATGATATTTTTGATTTTTTGAATTGATGTTCGGAAGACAATTTATAGAATGGTTTTACCACTATTTTTTATTAAAATTTTACACACATCAAAAAATGAAGAAAAAAATTAAAATAATATATCATTATTTATATTAAGAATAAATGAGTCCAATGAGACTATGAATGGACCATTCTGATGTAAAAATTTAAAGATATTAGCAAGAGAATCTTTTATGAATTATACCGTCTCTCAAAATTTCATGGCCCATAATAAATGGTATTGATACTAAATTCTATATATTTTAAATCATTGTAGGATGAAAAATCTAACAATTGTTTTGAAAAATAGTCAAAGCGCCAATTGAATTGGCGCATGACCAACCCAGATTCCCAAATATGAAAACCTGACACCCCTTTAATTAAAAAAAATTGAAAACCGCACGTTCTAAAATTTCTCGTCTAAGATTTTAATGCCATACAAATAAATTCAAATGAAATGGATTATAATTTTAGAATAATTATTTCAAGAGATTTCAATAGACATGTTATTTTTAATTTTTTGAATTCATGTCGGGAATACATTCTTGAGAGAGGTTTTATCATTATTTTTTATTAACATTTTACACACATGAAACATTGAAGAATATAATTTAAAATAATATATCATTATTTATATTAAAAATAAATGAGTCCAACGAGAGTTTGAATGGAACAATCTGATGTAAAAATTTAAAGATATCTAGGAGATAAATTTTTTTGAATCATATCATCTCTCAGAATTTCTTGGCCCATAATAAATGATTTTGATACTAAATCATATATTTTTAAAATCTTTTCATCAATAAAAATCTTACAATTTATCGTTTGAATGAATAGAAGCACCAAAAAACCATTAAATCCATGTATCAAGAAAAATCTAACACTTTTTTTGGAAATAAAGTCAAACCACAAATTTATTTGGCGCATAACCAACCTGGATTCTCTACTGCTATAAAAAACCTGAGACCCCTTCCGGTTGAACTAAAAAAAATTTAAAAATCAAAAAATTAAAAAACCAGATAGGCTGAAATTGCCTGCTTCTGCCTGGATCCCTTTCTCAATGTCGTCCATCACCGCCATGACGAGCGACATCGAGTTCGTGCCTAGACTGGTCATCATTCCCGAGTCCAGCGGCTTCGATACCGACAAGGGTAGCAGCGGAAGGGATATGAAGAAGGGTGTTGGCGGTTCCGATTTGATGCATCGCCGGAGATGGTGAACCCTACTCGACGTGTTCCTGAAGACTCTCTTCCTCTTCCTCCTGCTTCTAGGGTTGCAGCAGATGGTTTGGGGACTCTTTACCAATTCTACTGACAACTCTTTGAAGATTCGAATTGCAGCGTTGGACGCATTATTGAAGGAGGTGCTGAAGATGTTGCAATTAGGGGTGGGTGATGTTGTGGATAAAAGGCTTTCGAATGAAATTGGGGGGTTTAACGTAGGAGTTTAATAAGAAGATCGAGGAGAACCTCATTGAATTCGCGAATGCGGTGCAAGGGCTGGATTCTAGGAGCGAATGCCTCGAGAACGCTGTGAAGGAAATCAAGTCGATGGATATTTTGATGAAAGAAGGCTGAGAAAAGATTCACAATGAGCTAAAATTGATGGTGGGTTATGTGGTGGATAAAAAATTGATGGTTGTTGACAAGGAGATTGAGAGGCATTCCGTATATGTGGTTGGGATGGTCGATTATGCATTGGAATCTAATGGGGGCAGGGATGTTATTCATTCAAAGCCCATGATCACGGCACAGGGAGCAGCATCATTTTACTTGAAAAAAATGAATGCATCAATGGGGGTTCATAGTGAAGCGGTGAAGATGCTCACACCTAGCTTTGGTGAGCCCAGCCAGTGTTTTCCACTAAAATGAAGTTGTGGGTTTGTTCAGATCAGGATGAGGACTGCAATAGTTCCCCAGGCTGTTACCTTGGAGCACGTGAGCAAGAGCGTTGCTTATGACAGGTCAAGTGCACCCAAGGAGAGCCAGATCTCAGGGTGGATGGAGGGTACCAACCCCAAGTTCACAGACATTCCAGATGGAAAGACCCCGCTCGTTGAGTTCACTTATGAACTCGAGCGGAGCAATGCGTAGTCCTTTAAGGTGGCAGATTCAGGTGACTTGGGCCCGGTGGACATTGTCCAGCTCGACTTTGAATCAAACCATAGGAACCCTTTCCACACCTGCATCTACCGGTTGTGAGTTCATGGCTATGAAACGCCTTGACCTGGTTGCACCTCTCCCAATTTATCTCATTAAATTTCATTTAAAAAACAAACTAAATTCAAATAATGTGACTCCTTATGTTATGATGTGGATTCAGTGTATTGGCAAAAGCTTTTTAGAATTCTTATGATGATAAAGATATTTTATGACGACCACGTGAATAAATAAAGTTTATAATAAATAAAATAATTAGATAATGATTTTTTTCTTATGCTAAATTAAATATTAATAATTTCATGATTAAATTGTTTGAAACAAATAAAATTTATAAAAAATAAAACAAGCATCTTATGATAATTGCAACAAAATCAATTTGTAAACTATTCTTCAGGTACGTTCAGAAATCGTACGAGCGGGTTTTTTAAAAATTTTGAACTGGTGCTCGGAATTGAAATCAGTGGACACCGTTGAACTCACAGTGCATGTATTCGTTTATGGAGACTTTCACCTCGACGACAGTTGGTCGAGGGTGAAATTATTTTTTGGGTTTTTTGTGGAAATAATAAAATAAAATAACCACTCGTTTTATTTTATTTTTATGTAACCACCCTCCCATGTCGATGTTCAGGGGTGGGGTCCACCAAAACTAAACCTCCTCTTCTAGATTTATTGTGGTGGGGACCACCTGATATCTCAATACCACCCAATTGTAATTTGGGGGTGGGGACCACCCGACCCCTATTAATGGGGGGAGTAGAATACCTCTCAACTCCCTCATTAATGTGGAAGGGCCTCTTGAATTCTTCCACAATTAATTGTGCCAACCCTCATGCTTTAATTATGCCACCCACCATAATTAATGAAACATTTTGAATTTATCCAACAAAATAATATATTTCATAATCTATTATTTTGGCACACTTTGAAATTGGGTGGAATTGGGAGAAAGCTTCTCTAACGAATACCTTCCTCCACGAATAATGCTTCTTCACCGAATGAAGAATGCCAACCTCCTCTGACCTTCATCCTCTGGACTTCTTCAAACGTGGGACGTCCTCATATACGACGAAGACTGTACTACCTTCTTGAAACAACGTCGTAAATCGAAAGAGGTCGGGGGATTATTTGATTGATAATACTCTTCTGATATTCTTAACTTGGTTTCATTTGCGGTTTGGGAATGAAACGTTGTGGGAATTTGTAATCTTGATTTTCTTATTACTTGTTTACCCATATGCTACAACTGTAAATGCAGAGGGTGTGGGCCAAACTAACATGGTCTGACACCCTCCGTTGTTCTTCTTTTTCATGTTCATTAGAATGAAGGAAGAAGGCGAAGGCGAAAAAGGTAACAATGCAGCCTCCAGCGGCCATCTCCACCCGCGCCACCCCAGTGGTGCTCCGGCCTCCTGGACGAACCCGCTGTGTTCCCTCGTCGTGCCACGCCGCCCCGGGCCGAATCGGCCCCGCATCCCGGCTCGCGCCTGCAGGCTACGCCGTCCACCGGCCGCGCCACCCTCCTATCCGCCATGGCTCCCAATGCACGTCGGCCTCCCGAGCCGCACACACCCCTCGTAGCGCCCCGACCGAACCGACTTGCGCCCTGCGTCTCGCGTAGTCTAAACTATCCCGCCCCCCCAACGGTGCCCCGACCGAACCTGCCCCACGCCCTCACAGCACCCCCGCGGCAGAGCGTCCCCGCGGTACCTACAGGTTCTATGGCCCCTCGCTGCTCTCATGGCCCACCGGACCGCCCAGCGGACCGGGCAACATCACGGGTTGGGCTTGTCCCAACGGGTCGGGGTGGGTCGACCCATGTAAGGTCGATCCGGGTCGGTCCAACTGGGTCGAACCGGACCGAGGCCCACTGTGACCCAGTTACTTTCTTAGGCCATAACATTGGCATCGTACGTCCGTTTAATGAACCATCACTGCACGAGAAACCTTGGAGTGAGATGGTCACATTGAGTATACCCCACTAGAGTTTTGGATATAGTTTAGAAACGGTCAGGTTGGATCGAGTACGAATCCAACTGCCCCTAGACTAAATGGCTAATAACTCACAGACGGGGCATCCGATTGAAGCGTTGTCTGTTACTTTGAGACCCCTAAGATGCGGCAGACCTTTGAGATACTTCTTTGGGTTATTAGAGATAGTTGGAGTATCGACCAATATCTTGTAGAGTGGATCCTCCAAGGGACAAGCTAGCATAGTGCGAAGACCTACTAGTTGGCTGAGACCAGACAACTGCTGGCCGTTTCGTCTTGGAGTGACTCGAATAGCCTAGTGGGGAGTGCCCTGGTGTCACGGAAGACCCACAACGGAGAGTGCCTTCGGGTCGCAGCAGACCCACGATACTCAACAGGAGGGGTACCTCAGTAGACTACGAGGGGGAACACGCTTGGTGACATGGAAAACCCACATTGGGGAGCATTCTTGGTGACACACCTGATTCATAGTACTCGATAGGAGGAGTAACTCAGTAGTCCATGGCTAGTGGGAAGCACATTTGGTTATGCGGCATTCCCACTGTACTCGATAGAGGAGGAGTTATCCACCGGCCTAGGTGTTTGACAATGTTAAGAGGATGTTACTTGATACTACCCCTAGAATAAAATCCTTGTTAAGCTGAGTTAGTACATTTGTGTTTTCCTCATGATTGAGAAGGATTACATGATAGCTTAGGCATATGTATGGGATTATAACTAATTAAGGTTTTCTGTTGATTTCATACTTTGTGGTTTATCCTTATTGGATTTTGTGACACCTTGGTGGTTTCGGGGTCCCTACTACGTATCATTATACTCACCCTTACATGGGTTATGACTGCACCTTATTGTGATGGATGCAGATGACGGATAGTGCTGACTATGTTTGAGAGTACCAAGACTGGACAGTTCTCGGAGGTGGACCATACGGCGTGTCGGTATGTGGTGGAGACAGATGAACATGGAGTGATGAGGAGGCTATCATTACCTACCCTTCAGGTGGGAACCACGGAGGATGATCCAGTAGCTATATTTCTCTTACTTCATTTCTATTTCATAGTTGTACTTGTACTATCCAGTTGGGCTTGTATTCTATCCCATTTTTACTTTCTGTACTCACTTGTTTACTATACAGTTGTCTTGCATTAGTATCTTGATGTGTGATTGGTTGTGTGTGTTATGGGTTATAAAGGCAATGCCTTCCCAGTTTTAGGGTATTATGACATTGGTGCAAGTTGCCAGCCCCTAGCCTATGGAAGGTGGCCTTGGGGTAGTCACGACACGAGCTCCTGGGGACGGGTCATGAAAAATTGGTATCAGAGGAGTCGGTTCTATCACAGAACTATGACTCTGATCTTTCTTTTTAACGAAAATAGTGATAAGTTTAGTGAGTATAGATATCAGTTTAGGGAATCTAGTGTTGGTGCGGTGACTGGCGTATCCATACACCAGGACACTAAAATCTGATATCCGACTTGGTGCACTAAAACACTGATTTCGTGTGTGTTTTTCAAGTGTCTTCTTTGAGAACTCTTTGAGTCAGATCACCAGGTCAGCTCACCAGGTATAAATTTTTGACCATGGAACACCTGTTTCTTTTCAGGATGCCTCCTCGCATAAATCCACTTAGGGTTTCAAGAGTTGTATGCACTAATATCCAACTGAGCGATGGGGACTTGGTGTGGGGCCCTCTACCTGCGGAGGCACCAGTAGTACCATTATCCGTTGAGCCACTGATTCCACCAGCCCAACAGCAGAGAGTTCACACCGCTTGAGCGTGTTGCACGAGTTCCATCACCAGAGGCCACCTAGGTTCAGGGGAGAGATAGACCCATAGGCGGCTAAGGATTGGTTGGAGGCTGTAGTGAGAGTCTTTCGACTGGTAGGGACACCAGCAGACCTCATGGTGATCTTTACCACTAGCCTTATACAAGAAGCATCAGGATGATGGTGGAGCATGATGCTCCAAGTCCACGATTAGGTGATGATTCTCTGGGAAGACTTTGAGAGCCTGTTCCGGGCAGAGTTTGTTCCAGCGACTCTTCGTGTAGTACGCATATAGGAGCTTCTTCGTTTTCAGTAGGGCAGCATGACTGTGGCTCAGTACTTAGCGAGGTTCACTGACCTCTCATGCTACTCCATTAATATGGTATGAGACACATTCTTTAGGGCTCGGACCTTCGAGCAGGTGCTCAGGTGAGATATCAGGGCTTCAGTGATCTCACTCAGCATCCTAACGCAGACAGGGGTGTTAGAGAGAGCCCTCTTTGTAGAGATTTTCACTGAGCAGTCACCAACAGTGATACCCACTACTAGTCATCACGTAAAGAATTGTTCTGAAGCTGGTAGTAGACATATGTCGCAGAGGTCCAATAGGACTAGACCTACTGGTGGATGACTGCATGACTCAGGATCGGTTGTACGGGGCACCCGAGGTGGAGGCAGACCTGCCAAGAGTGGGAAGTGTTTCACATGCAGTGGATCGGGTCACATGTCTCGTGATTGTCCAACGCGTCATATGGATGATCACTAGTTGGTCGAAGGACAACCCAGGCAGAGACAGAGGTTCGATCAAGGAGGTCCACAGGGAGTAGGTAGAAATGGCAGAGGGGCTAGTCGTGCAGCTGGTGGTGGGCGATGATTTGAGATGTTACCGCCACCACCACCAGGAGGTCCACCCTGACCACAGGGAGCAGGTGGATAGGGGAGAGCTCAGCTTCATGAAGCTGAGGCTTACGATCATTGCGCTCCAGAGATGATTCGAGGTATGATCTGTGTCTATTCTACCTTATCTGCAGCACTCATAGACATAGTTGAAAGTCATTATTTTATTTCCACTACACTCGTTCGGAGCTCAGAGATTCCGATGGTGACATTGGCTTGATCCTTACAGCTAGAGATTCCTACGGGAGCGGATTCGACGATTACGCACTGGTTACAGTAGTGCAGACTTACTCTAGGAGGAAAGACCTTCGGCTGGGATGTCCTAGTAATGGCATCAAGGCCTTAAGATGTCATCTTGGGTATGGACTAGTTATCTACATTCCATGATCAGATTGACTGTATTTGGTGCAAATTGTGGTGTGTCTTCATGGATGCGACTAGGTTTTCCTTCACCGGTGATAAAGGAGCCTTTGTAGCACATGATGGACTTACCTAGAGGAGGGTGCGGCTGATTAATCATCATTTGGCTAGCCTTACCCTTGGAGAAGTTGCTGTGGAGAGTCAGAGTTATCCTGTAGTGGTGGACTAGTATGGAGATGTCTTCCCTGATGATGTTCCATGTCAACCTCCTCATAGAGAGGTGGACTTTTACATTGACTTGTACCATGGGAAGACATCAATATCTACACCAGAATATCGGATGGCTCCCACAGAGCTTCGTGAGCTACATGTACAGCTAGAGGACTTGTAGGGGAAGGGGTTTATCCATCCTAGTGTTTCACCTTGGGTAGCCCCGATTTTATTCTCCAAGAAGGCGAATGGGAGCTTGAGATATTGTGTCGACTATCGGCGCCTGAACCAGGGGACCGTGAAGAACAAGTCACCACTAATGTGGATTAATGACCTCTTTTATTAGCTTAAGGGAGAACAATGGTTCTCAAAGATAGAACTCAGATCAGGCTATCACCAACTTAGAGTGCGAGAGTAAGATGTGCATAATATGGAATTCATATGTCGGTACAGAGATTACAAGTTCTATGTTATTCCATTCGGCATAACCAATGCTCCAGTAGTGTTCATGCGACTAATGAACATAATATTTCAGTCGTACCCTGATCGCTTTGTTGTAGCCTTTATTGACGACATTCTGATCTACTCGACTACTGAGGAGGAGCATGCCTGTCATTTGTGGGTAGTACTGGATACACTCAAAGTGCACTAGATTTATGGTAAGCACTCGAAGTGACAGTTCTGGATTCGAGAGTTCCAATTTCTGGGACATGCCATCTCAGAGGTTGGAGTTTCATTAGATCCAGAAAATATTGAGGTGATACTGGCTTGGGAGCCACCCAGGAGTGTGATGTAGGTACGAAGTCTCGTAGGTTTGGCTAGATACTATTGGAGGTTTGTGCCAAATTTTACGAGTTGAAGCACCACTATCAGCATTGATGAAGAATGGGAAACCAATCATGTGGTTAGAGATATTCCAATAGAGATTTTAGGAGCTGAGGAAAAGGTTGACTAGTGCCTCCATCTTGAGGCTTCCAGAGGAGGGCGTAGGGTACGTAGTTTACTGCGACACATCCTGGATCAGGCTCGGATGTGCCCTATTACTGGAGAAAGCAGTGATCACATATGGTTCTCAACAACTAAGACAGAACGAATGGAACTACGCTACCCATGACTTGGAGTAAGCACCAATGGTCTTAGCCTTGAAGATGTGGTGACATTACTTGATGGGCGAGCATTTTACAATTTACTCTGATCACATGTGTCTCAGGTATATCTTCTCTCAGAAGGACCTGAACTAGAGAGAGTGATGTTGGCCTGAGTTCCTCTAGGATTATGACTTCTAGATAGTCTATACTCCTAGGAAGGGGTACATTTTTGCAGATGCACTCAGCAGGAGGTATGGTATACAGCTTCTAGGAAAGGAAACGAAGGTGCTGGCTGCTTTGTAGATATCCTTTGTGGATAGAGATGGAGCAGATTATATTCAGTCTCTTACAATCACTCCCCCCTTCATCAATGAGTCAGGGAGGCACATTGTAGGGACGCTGACTGTGAGACTCGATGTGCTCAGATATCCACAAGACATGCACCTAATGTATTTTCTGAAGGTGGGGAGCACATCATCCTCTTTAGAGGACATACCATAGTACCTGTGTCACTTCAGGATGATGTGTTGAGATAGTTCCACAATCACCCTCTCGCGGTACATCATGGAGTGGAATAGATGTACCAGGATCTCCAACGATAGTACTGGTGACCGAGAATTAATAAATCTATAGTAAAGTTTGTCTCTTGATGCCTCACTTGTCAGCAAGTGAAGGTGGAGAATCAGGTACCAGCTGGCTTGGTTCAGTCTTTAGAGGTCCCAGAGTGGAAGTGGGACGGGATATCCATAGACTACGTTATGGTTCTTCCACATACATCCATGGTTCATGACTCAATTTGGGTGATTTCCGAACGACTAACCAAGTCAAATCGCTTCCTACCGATCAGAGAGCAGGGTTCAGTAGAGAGCTTGGGATTTCCCTATGTGCAAGAGATTGTGCGATTACATGGAGTACCCTAGACGATTATCTCTGATCATGATGCACGTTTTACATCATGGATATGGAAGGGGTTGTAGGAGGCTTTCGGGACGCAGCTTTATTTGACCACCACCTTCCATCCTCAGAAGGATGGCTAGATTGAGTGGACCATCTAGACACTTGAGGTAATGTTGCATGCTTGTGTCCTCAACTTCAGTCGCAGTTGGGAGGATCACTTTCATTTGGTGGATTTTTCATACAATAATAGCTATCACTCCACCATTGGGATGACACCTTTTGAGGCGTTGTCCGGGAAACCTTACAGATCACCTTTGTGATGGACTGACCTAGGGGAGTCAGCACTCGTGGGACGAGAGATGGAAAAAGCTAATATAGAGAAGGTGTATATCATCCAGGAGAGAATGAAGACATCATAGATCAGGCAGAAATTGTATGATGACAGGAGACAGAGACCTCCAGAGTACAAGGATGGTGACCACGTCTTTCTACGAGTCTAAACTCTATGAGGTTTGTGGAGATTTGGACAAGGTGGAATGTTATCTTTGAGGTTCATCGGACCTTTTCATGTCCTTAGCAGAGTTGGCGAGGTGGATTACAACTTATCTCTTCCACCTCAGTTTCAACAAGTGCATGATGTCTTCCACGTATCCTAGCTGAGGAGATACATGCATGACCCTTCCCACATCATCGACTATGAAGAGATATATGTCGATGATGGGGTGACTTTTACAGAGGTTCCAGTAGAAATTGAGGACCGATCGGAGTGGGTACTTCATGGACTGTTGATACCTCTGGTGTTCTTTCGCTGGCAGCACGAGAACCTTCAAGAGAGCACATGGGAGTGGGAGGCTTAGATGCGTGCTCAGTACCCCCACTTTTTTCCTTAGTTTGAGTTTTGGATTATGGGGATGCAAATACCTGAGGTGTGGAGAATGTAAAGACCCTAAATTTCAATGTTTTTTTTAATAAAATGTGAATTTTACATGTTCGAAGAAATTGACGGCGCGTGATTCCGAGGTTTAGAGTGCCTAGGATCTATTTTTGAACTTTTCTTTGGGTACGTTTAGTAAACGTAAAAGTGGTTATTTTATAACTTTTGAACCTGTGCTCAGAATTGAAATCTAAGTGCATCGTTTAACTCACAGTGCCAGTATTCTCTTATGGAGAGTTTCACCTCGATGACAGTTGGTCGAGGGTGAAAGTTAGTTTTTGGGTTTTGTGTGGAAATAATAAAATAAAATAAACACACATTTTATTTTATTTTGTTGTAACCATCCTCTCATGTGGATGTTCAGGGGTGGGGTCTACTGGAACTAAACCCTCTCTTCTAGATTTATTATTCTGGGGACCACCTGAGATCTCAAAACCACCCAATTTGAATTTGGGGGTGGAGACCACCCGAATCCCATTAATGGGGGGAGAGTAAAAACTCTCAACTCCCTTATTAATGTGGAGGAGCCTCTTGACTTCCTCCAAAATTAATTGTGCCAATCCTCAGGATTTAATTATGCCACCCACCATAATTAATGAAACATTTTGAATTCTTCCAACAAACTAATAGATTGCCTAATCTATTATTTTGGCACACTTTTCTTTTTGGTGGAATTGGGAGAATGTTTCTCCAAAAAAGAACTTCCTCCACGAAGAACTCTTCTTCTCCGAACGAACAACACCGGACTCCTTCGACCTTCTTCCTCGGGACTTCTTCCAACATGGGATGTCCTCATCTACGAATAAGACCGCACTACCTTCTTGCGCCAACGTCGTCAAGCGAAAAAGGTAGGGGTTATTTTCCTGATAATACATTTCCCATATTCTTACCTTGGTTTCATTTGCAGTTTGGGAATGAAACATTGAGGGGTGTTTTAATCTTAATGTTCTTCTTTATTATTGAGCCATATTCTACCTCTCTAAACACGGAGGGTGTGGGTCAAACTAACATGGCCCGACCCCCTCTTCCATTCTTCTTTGTTGTGTTGTTTGTAATGAAGGAAGATGATGAAGACGGTGAAGGCAACGATGTCCCCGCCCACGGTCTCCACGACTCGCGCCGCCCCTGTGGCGCTCTGGCCTCCCGGCTGAACTGGCCACATGCCCTCACAACACCACGCCACCTAGGGCCGAACTAGCCCCACCCCTCAGCTCGCACACACCAGCCACACCACCCGCCTGTCGAGCCACACCGTCCACGCCACCCTCTGAGTTGCCTGATATCACACCGCCCGCCGTCCTCCCGAGCCTCCCGCGACCCTCATGGCACCCCGGTTGAACATGCTCGTGCCTTTTGCAGTGCCCCGATCAAACCAGCTCGCGCCCCTCACGATGCCTTGGCTGAAACGACCCAACGCCCTCGTAGCACCCCCGCGGCGGAGCCGCCCCGCGGAACCCATGGGCTCTACAACCCCTCACAGCCCTCACGGCCTACCAGACATCCCAGACGACCAGGCCGGAACTGACCCAGTGGTTCGGCCTGGGTCGACCCGAACAGGGTCGGTCCGACATGGTCAGACTAGACTCAGGCCCACTATGACCCAGTTACTTTCTTAGGCCATAACATTGGCACCAGACATCTATTTGATGAACCGTTAGTGGCATTCAAAATCTTGGAGCGAGACGGTACCTTTGAGTATACCCTGCTAGTGTTTTGTGTGTATTTGAGAAATAGTCAGGTTGGATAGAGTACGAATCCAAACGGGCCCCCGAGACTAAATGGAAAATAAAACACAAACTGGGCATATGATTGACACGCCGTCTATTGCGATGAGAACCCTATGACGTAGAGGACTTTTGAGATACTTCTTTGTGGGAATTCATGATAGTTGGAGTATTGACCAACAACTTGTTTAGTGGAACCTCTTGGAGACGAGCGAGCATAGTGCAGAGACCTAGTAGCAAGCTGAGACCTGATGACTACTGACCATTTCGACCCGAAGTGACTCAACTAGCCTAGTGGGGAGTTCCTTGGTGTCGGGGTGGACCCATAGTGGGGAGCTCCTTGGTGTCGCAACAGACCCACGATACTCTATAGGAGGGATACCTCAGTAGGCTATGAGGGGGAGCGCGCTTGGTGATGCAGAAGACCCACTGTGGGGAGCACACATAGTGATACGGCAGATCCACGGTACTCAACAAGTGGAGTACCTCAGTAGTCCAAGGCTAGTGGGAAGCGCGCTTAGTGATGCGGCAAGCCCATTATACTCAATAGAGGAGGAGTTTTCCAGCAGCCTAGGTGTTTGAAAATGTGAATGGTGATGTTACTTGATACTACCCCTAGAATAAAATCCTGGTTGAGATGAGTCAGTACTTCTGTTTTTTCCTTATAATTGAGATGGATTACTTGATAACTTAGGCATATGTATGGGCATATACCTAAGTATGGTTATCTGTTGATTTAATACTTTTTGGTTTATCCTTGTTGAATTTGTGCGAACTTGGTGGTCTCGGGGTCCCTACTGAGTATCATTATACTCACCCCTACACAAGCTATGCCTAGACCTTGTTGTGTTGGATACAACCGACAAACAACGTTGAATGGGGCTGAGAGTAACAGGACTGGACGTTGCCCAGAGGTGGACCATATGGCGTGTCAGTTTGTGGTGGAGAAGGAAGGACGTGGAGTGTTTAGGAGGCTATCTGTACCTATCCATCATGTTGGAACCCCGAATGATAATCCATTATCTATATTTCCCTTAATTGAGTTGTATTTCATTTTAGTTGTACTTGTAATTTTATGTTGGGATTGTATTCTGGCCTCTTTTTACTTACTGTACTCACCTGTTTACTATACCATTTTCTTGCGTTTATATCTTGTTGTGAGATTGGTTGTGTGTGTTACAGGTTATAAAGGAAATTCCTTCCCAGTTTTAGGGAATTACGCCTTTGGTTCTAGTCGCTAGCCCCTGGCATATGGAAGGCGGGTTTGGGGTAGTCACGACATGGGCCCCGGGGGATGGGTCGTGACAATCTATGTATCTATAGGTGTATTACAATTTTTTTTTTGTACATATGCATTTGATAAAATGATAATTTGTAATTCATTCCTTCTAGCATGGGAAATGGAATTGATGATCAAAGAGGGTTAATGTTTGAAGAACTTTAATTCTGTCATTACCATTATTCACACCCCTCTAGGTTTCATGAGACTCATATAATATCATGTTTATTTAAACTTATGTTGCTAGATCGTAAAGGTTATGATTTTATGATCAATATATTATATTTTTTTTGAAACCTTTTTCACAAAAATGATTGAACATTCCATAAACAACATTGATTCAAATGGGTAATAAAATTAAATAATTTACTCTAATTAATTTGTATCCAACAACAAGGTTGTAAAAAAGTGAATGAATGAGGTTAATCCCTTGATGAATATGAATGATTCTTAAGAGAAAGGAACATGCCTTATTGTTAATTATAAATATTTTAATTTAATTTGTCAAACGAAAATTAAAACTAAAATCTAATGTTTTGAAAAAATTCAATTAAGAAATAAAACGATTAATATCCATGGATTGGTTCATAAGAGATAACTATCTCTATAATACCTAAATTGAGTTCAATCAATTGGTTGTAAAATTGTTCTAAGGCTATCGATTTATTCTAAAAAATTCCCCAAATTCTTCATAAAATAATCTAAATCTTTTGTTCAAAGAAGAATATCTAGTTAAATTCAAAAATTTTAATCATTAAAACTAAATAAAATTCCATACTATTTTGGAAGGCTTAATTTTCTCAACCATTGTGAAGTCCATCCCTTCACAATAATTTTTTTTCAAAGACATGCCAATGAATATGATATGGATTAGAGATTTAATGTAATTCCTAAACAAAATTCTATCCATTAATGAAATTTATAGATAATATAAATAATCATACTTTTACTCTTAATCCATAACCTCTTAAGTGATGAGGTGGTAATTGTTGAGGGAATCTCAATCATGTTTTGTTTTACTATCTGAAGACGTGAGTGAAAATTTTAAAAGAATAGTATAATAATTATAAGATATTGACAAATAAAATTACTTACTTTAATAAATATTTGAAAAATAATTGTGAACCTCTAGGATGAAGAATAATATAATAGGTTCCAAGGATCTAATAAAATTCAATGTAAAGGATAATAATTCCAAAAATTTGGCTAGAATATCCTATTTATATACTTATTCATCATAATAATGTATTTTTTTCATTGTGGAAAGATGTTATATACCATATATATAAATCCATATCTATTCATCATAGGTTACATCATTTTGGTTCACGGGATGGTGTTGGTGCGCCATGGATACATCTTTCTCCTTCAAAAAAAAACTCTCAAGGGTCATGCAATAACATTCCATGTACTTAAAATGTAACATTATCTCCCATTATATTTCTCAGTATCATTATATCCTGAAGTGGAAAATATTATTGTTTAATTATAAAGGTATTTTATAACAATACTACTTCATAAATTCATAGAATAACGGTTATATGTTATAAAATTAAAGTCTACAGCTCCTCAAAGAGGTATAGAAATTTATGTTCAATATGACGTGGATACATATATAATAGAACTACATGATATCTCTATTAGATCCCATGAGACTCATCCCACATTAGATAATTATATTATTGGTATCCTCTTTCATAAGCATGAGTTATCTTACCTTCTTATATGATTCTCCCCTAGTGTCGAATGATACCATAACTCGTTCTCCTCTACTTTTCCTATAATGTTGTTCCCTCAACCCACACTTCATCCTTGAGCATTAAAATATTTCATGTCAGAGAGATTGTTCTACTACTTCAATGACTCCCTACAACCTTTGTGTGAATCTATTCATTAGAGGATTTGATGGAATTTTTTTTTCTTTTACTTTTTACCTAAAATTTATTATAGAATAGCATAAAATCCTAACATCATAATACCTTCTTGGGTAATCATAAGAATCCACTTTTGTGTCATGTTGTGAAGTGATGTCCCTTATTTTTGTCAAATATCTTCAAAATCACATTCATCCAAACTATGACACCATTGTGTGGAATTATTTCCTTCTTGGTTTACCATTTATACTTTGGTCCAACTAACTACATAATGTAGAAAACTTTTTTTTGGAGTAATCTCTATACAGTTACTCTAAAAACATCAAGGGAGGATTCAAAAGCTTATTTAATCTCTATCCTTCTATAAATAAATCAAAATACAAAATCTTTGTTGAATTATGTCCCATAATCAATGAAAATAATGATAAAAACTTATGCATTAATAATAGCTATCAAATTACCCCACAATTGAACGTTTTTTATCCTTATGAAAAATATATTTTCAAAGTTTCCAAATAAGTTCAATCATTTAACTTAGGAAAAGTAGTTGACAATATGTCAATAAAAACATAATATTAGCTGAAAATTTTCATATTCCAATATACTCATATTCCCTAAGTAATCATTCATTCTTATTAATATTATATTGATATTCTTATTCTCATCCATACTTATTTTTAAAGCATTGTTTATACATCCATACCCATGTAGTGATATACCTATTTAGAAAATTTTACATTCAACACTCAGAAATAACGTAAAACTTGATTTATTCTCATTATAAATTTCATTTATTATATTTATATGTGTATATAATGTCTCAAATCAAATTATATAAATCAAACAAGAGAAATCAAGATGAAATCCTAAAGAGGATAAAATGTATTTGAGGCTAGAGGTGGGTAGATCATGATGTAATCCTTAAAAAATATTGATTTAAAAAATGGGTATAAATTATTTAAGTACAAATAATGATTTTTTATTTAATCTCATTGAGAAGGGGGCCTACTTAGCCACTTTTAAGTAATCATCTCCCATCGATCTCTACATCTCTTAATGATTCCCATCATGAAAATTCAACAATAATGACACAATTTTCCAGCTTCTTTTACTTTCCTTTTCCTTTGATACAATGGAAATTGCACCAGGATCAAGTATCACACCCATTAAATTACCTTTGTTTGATAGCCTCTTGGAACTAATTCTAATAATAATAATAATATCATAGATCATGTATGAGTGATCATTATAATTCAGATGATATGATCTGTTATTTTGATTTTTCTCCAAAATAATATAGGAATTAAGTAATAAAACTAGAAAATATATTGGAATCAACATCCAAATCACTAATTACAATTCTATCACCTTATAAAACGTGGTATTATCACATGGTAGTTCCATGAATCACCAATCATCCTTTTTAAACACAAAAGAAAAAAAGTATATTTACTAAATATTATCTAGTATGGAGAATAAATTAGCTTATAATTTGGAATACTAGTCTAAATATTTCATGGATATTTAAATATTAAAATAAGGTTATATATAGGATAGGTTTAAAGGTAAAAGGGGTTTAAAATATCCTTAATCATATTAGTGTGGTTAAAAAAACACATTTTTTTGGAAAAAAATCACAGAGAGAGATTTAATAGTAATGTTTGTCTGGAATTCTATTGTGAAATAGGTTATTAAAAATAATAATAAAAAATAGTTTAAAACACCTATCAAGAATGGAATATAAAAATACTAAAAAACCAGTCATAACATGAACGTTATGTAATAATCGAATATACAAAAAATTTATAAATTTCAAATTAGAGGCCAAAATAATTCGTCAATTATATTAGATATCATATTAAGAATTAAGAATTATTTTATTTTCAATAACTCCCATTTAATATTTTTTCTTTTATTTACATGTGTGTTCATAATTTTCATAAGTTAATAGATGTATCTAAAAAATTTCTCTCTGTCCATTGATTTCAAGAAAACATTCACGTGTTTGTAAGAATCCCTCCACCCCACTTAATTTCAAATACCATATGTACTATTTAAAATTGTGGTGAGATAGATAAAAATGAATATTATTTTAAATTCAAAATAGTAAATTATCAAAAGACAAGAATGAATTAAGTACCACAATGATTTATGTTAGATTTTTATCCTTGATAACTGAATGGAAATTACTATATAAAAATCCTATGCGTTGATGGATTGTGGTGGATTTGATTTCATAAAATGAAAACATTGGACTAGGTAACATGATAGTGTCAAAATGTTATATTTGTTATTGTAAAGAAGAAATTGATGCAAAAAATTATATTTTATTTGTTTTCATTCAACATGTCATATAAACGATAAATAATGAACACAAAAGGAATGTAAATATAGTAAATTATAAAAAATATGAGAATGTAAAAAAAATAAAAGGAATTAAAAAATTTGGAAGGGAGTGGAAATCCTATGACTCCTTGGTTCCATCCCCCATATCCCAATTGGGATCCACATGCACTAAGGTTGCATTGAATGAAATAAATAAATCCCTAATGGACAAAACAAACCATCATTTTATCACCTAATACTTCTCCAAAATAATATCATCGAAAATTAATGTTTTATAAGGGAATGTAGAGTATTATAAATCTTGGTTGTGTTAGAAATTTCCTCTATCACACCCAATAAATGAGGAATGACAGTCAATGCTGGTGTTAAAAACTGCATAGTTGAAATATCAATCAAGGATATTTCTAAATTAGATGTTTTAGAGTTTGATAATGGTACTTATATAGTAATTTTGGTATATGGTCCTCCACTAGGTAGGGTATCTATATATCCATGACCCTTGGAATGTTTAGTGTTTACAAGAGGATCAACTAGAATGTAGATATCTATATTTTAGTTTTAATTTCTGTATCACTAGGAAGGGATATTATATTGACTATGATAGTAGTGGGAGTCATTGGATCACCATTCTATTGAGTTGGCATCTCCCTGATCCTTATAAAGATCATGTGGTGATCAATTAGGTCCATAAAGGGAACCTTTATTATAGGGTAATTTATCAGATAATTTCCATTATTTTGGGAATCCAACTCAACCTATCATAATTCATCTGTATCCATAACATAACTAGTATCCCATTTCCAAAAGCTGAAGAGGGGTGGGTTGGGGATGGTATAAATGATAAATTAGGGGTGGTCTAATGCAAAATAAATACTTTGATAGATTAGTGGGATAAAAATATTGAGTTTGGATGAACCTAACATGTTCTTAATGGGGTTGATACAGTAGACAAAATGGGTGTTGTGTTAAGTCATGTGGTAGAATGAGAGGTGGATAAAATTATACCTCTACATTATCATATAAATGATGCTTTATCATAATAATATACTGAATGAAATTATAAAATATTAATTCCACTCCATTTGAGGAATGGGTGGGGGTTGTTCCTAAGCATGTGAAACTTCTATTCGTTCTCTCAGTGTTGGGTTCGATTAAGAATTGAAAGTAGCATGTGGGTGTCCCTCAATGGGATCAAAATGCACCGTTAAATAATAATAATTTTCATCCCATTAATACCCTTTATTCTATCATTAATGGGACGATTTTTTATAATAATGTGAGGTCAAAAAACATAGTCTACCCCAATAATGATAGGTGAAATTATTAGTCAAAAACTCCCATGTTCTTTGCTTCTTAAGTAGAGAAATTCTCACGCATAATAATACCCTTGGGCTTGATGAAAATTCACCATTAATATAATGAAAATTATTTAGTCATGTTGATTCATAACTACCATATAAAAATTCTATAATGAAGAATAACATATAATCCTATCAGAAAGCCTTATAATGATCCCTTAGAGAGATTTCCCTATGTATAATCCTTAAGAGATAACATTTCAACTAATTTATATGAGTTTTTTTAGGTTTGTTCATTCTCAATGGGTAAATGGTAGTTTTCATCTAATACTAATGGATTTTGTTCTTGCAAAACTCTAGTATAAAATCATTATAATCCACTCTCTCTATAAACTCATTGTTCATGACACATTATCTGGCTCCAAACTCTATAAACCAAAGGATCCAATTATGGTGAACAATTTTTAACTTAATATACTCTAGTAACATATCCAATACTAATAGTAAATCTAAGATCCAATCTATAGAAGCCTCCTCCAATACATGAGTGATATGTTATAAATTCATATCTTTGAATGAATATATAACTTGATCATCTATATCAACATATTCCATAATATGCATGTCAAAATTCTTTTTTTATGGATTCCTAACATTTAATGTATCCCTAGACTATTCCATTTTTTGGGTTTAGGGAACCATATAAAATAGTTTAGGTAAATTTGGGATAAATCCCCACACATGTATGAGTTATGGGTGGTTTGGTTGGTTTGGATTTGGTTAGATTACATAGATGTTAATTGGTTAGGTGAAAGTCTTAGTAAGGGATCAGGTGTTTCTGTGGGTAGTTTATCGATTTTATATTTTGTGGGTCACATGGATATATTATTTTTTATTTGTGTTAATGTGTATTTATCTTTGTATTTGTTGTTAAAAGTCTTAGTTTGAGCCATTATGGGAGGGATATGGAAATGGATGGGTAATGGATCAAGTTGGATTAATATGGGGATTTAAATGGGTTGTTTTCATGGGTTGGAATATTTTTTATGGTTAGATGGGTATGGTGAATTCTAATAGTGTGGGATGGGAAAAAGTGTAGGGTGTAGGTTGAAATAGGTACAAGGTGTTGTGAAAGTCAAGCATGAGGGGATCTATAAGTGTAACTTTACTACTTGAAGGTGATCAGAACCATATCAGAAGGCTATGAAAAAGAATTTAGGATGCACTGAGAGATGGGAAGAGGGATAATAATAGCACAATTTAGGTTTTTGTGTTTACAATTAAATTTATTTGAATACATTGTGGAATGACCCCAGTCATTACATCATGACGTCATTAGTTCTAAAACCATTGTATTTTTTAAACTCAGTCCATTAGAGTGGCAACGCCATGGGGGAAGCCACCACAAAACAACAATATTAGTTTATCCCTATGTGATCTATTTTAGGTTGAAATCATGACATTAAATATACACTATAAATATTATTGTTTCATTTTTTTTCTATCTTGAAGAATTATATAATTAGAAATTACTTCCCATCGCAACTAGATTTGTCACTCCATATTATGATTTTTTTGGGTTTGGGTTCTACTATAAACCAAAACCTATCATGGTAAGGATATTTTTTATCCATGAATTTTACATTATTATAGTGTGCTCAGTAATTTTGTGTCATGGGTCTAGAATGATGAATTGGGGGAATAGTGTGTTATGACATGATATATCTAGCTGCACCTTAAAAATTATTTATTTTATCCATTTGTTATTACTCTCAACAAATTTTATGTTGTCTCAAATGGATATTCAGTAGGGGAGTAGGGTATAGTTTCTTAGAGTCTCTAAACTAATTAACCCTAATAATTTCTAACCAATATAAAGTATAATTATAATCATCAAAAATAAAACATACCTAGGTTTCTCTACACCGATTTCTTTAATTAAATTCAATATCTATATGTAACTTTATATTTTCTGTAAAATTTGAGAGATAAAATAAATTAATTTTGGAAATTATCTTTATATAGATTTTTCCTTTTTTATTGAACGTGATTAAAGGTTCATTCCCACTTTAGATCTAAATGGACATATGTTCAAAGGAATTTATTCCATGATGGGTCGTATCCAATGTTACTATAGTTTTCTTGGAAAAATTCTCAAACAAGATTTTAAAAAAAGTATTCTGTCTCTTAACATGAATATTCAATGGTTGATTCATCATTTATTCCACTTATTTATTTTCTATTTATAGATTCTTTAATTTTTATATTCATATCTTTCAATCACTTATAATTCATCCAAATATAGTAGTATCTTTCTATCTTGGAGTTAGTTCACAGATACTATCTTCATATCCCTATATTATCGATGCTCGAGATCCACTAGTAAATGGCCTAGTTTCTCATCGATAAGCAAAAATGGGGTTATACGAGTCATCATTTTAAAATATATCATTTATTACTATAAATTATAATTATTTTTTCTATAATATTTATATATGGAACCTTTAGTTTTCTCCAAAATCTTCATGGTCACTTAGTTGGATAATTTTACTTTCCCATGGGTTTGTGGGTGGTGAGGGGAGATAGTATTGTATCAAACTATTTAATTTTCTAGTGCACACAAAAATATATAATTATATATACTCCTCAAGAAATTATCAGTAACCTAGACATTCCAACAAGATAAAATAAGTTATTTTGTAACAATTTCATCACTATATTGGATATATTCATCCATTTGGCCTCATATTCTACCCATTTAGTCATCTAAATCACATACACATGTATGTATGTTTTTCTCATGGATCTTTGTATGGTCCCCATAAAATAAAATCTATATACATCAAACACCTCAACCTTTAATTTTTTTTTGGTATTTCAATTTTTTCCCAATGTTATCTATTTATTAGCATCAATCATAGCCTCGTATGAACCCCCTCGCATCTTTGTGGATGTCAACAAAAATAATACACATTGTATTATCATGGCCATTATTATACCATGTCAATTATTTCCTCTAATTGGTGATGAATTGAAAAATTATAGAATGATATTCACCTTGGATTTGGGCACACATCACTAAATTAATCATTCACTACATTGCATAAATAATAAGTGATCATGAAAATTAATGTTGTGAATTATCAAAAAATATTATTCATTACTGATAAAAAAAAGGATTTATTGTCTCGTTTTCAGAATAATCTACAATATTAAAAAACCATGGAAGAGATTGCAAATCACTATAGAAAAGCTTCTCATCCCAGATCTCATTACCAATTTCTCTATCCTCCTCCTCTTCTATATTATTTTGGAGTAATCTCAAAAAATGGAAAACCATTAAAATATCTAATCCATTTTTTCTATGTTAATCCTATAAAACTATTATAGTAAGTAAATACACCAAATAAGTCATGGATTAGAATCAATTTTTAAAAAAAAACTCAAAAGTCATGATCTATGTAGACAATCCCATCAAAGATTAGTAAATATGTTTTTAACTTATCAAAAGAATAAACCATTGTTATAAGTTTCTTCTCATTGATAGTTTAATTTATTTGGGACATATTATGGGTATTTATGTCAAAATATATAGGTTGAAAAATATGATCGACACATTGTCTTAGAGTATCTTTTATAATGAAATTAATTGGATCTAACATTGTATTGAAATTTTTCTCCCAATTTAGGAATATCATGATTGGGACGGCCATAAAATTATTTATCAATGTAATAAACTCTTCCTTACATGATAATTCAAGTATAAAAAATATATACATTGACAAAATATGGGTGAGTGTCCTAGTTATCTTGAATAATTCATTTATAAAGTGGTTAAAAAATCTTTCATGTCCAAGAAATATTTAAACCCCCTTCATTGTATTATGATCATAGAGCTCTTTTATGAATTTTTCCATTACTAGATGAACCTTGAATCTTTGTTTAGATTTTTTATTGACTCGAATGAAACTGCCTTGAACTATAAAGTTGAACTTCTCCTAATTGGGAACTAATAATTTTTCATCAAAAATTTTAAGTACCAAATCATGTTTGTATAGGAATACTTCAATGGATATCCCATATACAAAGAAATCATCCATGAAAATATCAATAAATTCTTCCACCATGTTCTGAAAAAATAAGTGGCACGCACCTTTGAAAATTTTTACTTGTGCATTAAACGTTGAAAAATACATGAGATGATAGGAGAAGGTCTGATATGGTTATGTAAATATTGTCTTCTCTTTGTTATTTAGAAAAAACAGTATTTGGTTGTAACTAGAATATCAATATAAAATGAAAATGAACTCATATTGAGATAACCAATTAAGAATTGATCCATGATTAATAATGGAAAGAAATCCATTATTATGGATATTTCCAATATTTGATAGTATATGAATACCCAATGATTCATGCTCAAATTTACCCACAAGAAGAAGGTAGGATGATCCTTGTAGTTTAGCTCTGGTTGTCGAATCCTTAGGGACCAAGGAAGAAACCTGTAGATACGTACATTCTATGGACTTTTTTTGGATATTTAGTGGCCAACATGGGTTGATTTTAGATGGATTTAAAGGAAATCTAAGAGGCTTATGTGAATTAAATTTAAAAGAATGAGTTGATCCTAGGTTATCACTTGGGGTGGATTGGACATATTCCCTTTTCAATTATTCCAATTTCTTATATTTGATTTGAGTTCATTTAAGGAGATCAAACCACTTCATCACTTACAGATTTTATACCAAAAAACCATAATACTAATCACCTATACAGTTGATGGATCAATGTTTTGAGCACATCAAGGTAAAGGTTCGTATTAGCACTTGAAGTGTGTGACCTTAAATTCAACAAGTACGATGGAGTTTAAAAATCATCAAATAAAAATATCAATTAAAGAAGTGATTATACATTAATGGTGTGATAAATAAAATCCAATCTAGCCCCTTAATACTACCTAGATCAACCCATAAGTTGGTTATCTCTCCATTGAGGCTACGGTTTCAATGTAATCGGGAAGTAGACTCATGAGGGAGGAATTGATGATGTAAAGAAAACAATAAAAAGAAAATGATCACTCCATCATTGTGCGAATAATTTCACAAGGTTTAGTGTGAATAATTCACACCTTGAACCAACGGTATCAACTTGATATGAATAAAAACTGAATAAGAGGAAAATAATAGATTTTATTAAGAAACTAAGTGAATTTAACAACCTACATGTGAAAGACAAACATGAGACAACAAAATCGAAGCATAACATTACAATTGAACAATGCACCAAATATGATCATCTCCTTCACCGAAATTACACTAAATAGGCATTTTGGAAGACTTAGGTAGAGCCTCCAACATTACAAAGAATATCAATTAATTTTGGTAGGCCATAGGTGGGTGGAATGTTGAGGGAGAATTGATTTTTCTACCCGTGACCCGAGGTGGCATCCAGCTTTCATCCTCCAAACATATGCGCTTCGAAGTCCTTTTAGATGGACGAATTAGAGTGGGCCATAGAAAAAGAAAATGGATCTCCAGAAGTTTAATAACCTCTTATAAATGTTGGGCACATTTGGAGTTGTTTATTCGGAGATATGATTATATTAGTGGGCTGTTTTTCTGGGCCGCAGAATGTGGACCAAAATTTTATCTCTAACTTGGGCCGCCAAAATGACCACAATGGAGGCCAAATTAGCACTAGATCATGTAGAATTATTTGTTCCTCTATATTTATTATATTCTCCCAACAAATTCTTGCTTCATTGGGTGTGTAATGTGGGTCCCACATTCTCATCAGTGGGCTGGTGTCCAATCTTCCTTCTCTTGAATTGCTTCCTTTCATCACAATATATCCCCATATTCTTCCATGAATTCTCCATTGATCCCTAAATGAAACATGTTCATATTGAAGTGTAGATAAATTTATAAAAATTTAAAATTAAAATATGTATAATTAAATTCGTTAATGTCAGATGAATCATTGGGTACTTTAAATGATGTTCAAAAATGCACCACATAATAGTGAATTTTAACAAGGTATTACAATCATAATGTGAAATGATGTTCAAAGTCTAAAATGCACTAAAATGGTATTTATGAATAATTATGATCATGAATATTATATATATTAACAATTAATATTATCTTCATTATGTGGCTAACAACCCCATATAATGTAACTGTCATTATAAGTATCGTCTCATTATCATTATTCATTATCATAGTCTTCCATCCTTATTTGGAATTACTTGTAATTGGGTCAACCATTGACTATTTTATATTGAAATGATGATCCCCAAATCAATTATTTTAAGAACCTTTTCATGGAAAAATATTTTATAGTTTTTGTTAGTCCCACCTGTAGTAACAATCTCAGTTTTCTCACATCGTCTTATCGTGATATTTGTGTCAAAATAATAGGATTAATTTCATTGATAATGGATATAAACTATGTGAGTTCTCCCATATTTTTCTCAGTGATTTATGTATCATTTTTAGCTATTTTTTCTATTTTAAACATTCTTCTAGCTATAATTTTGCTGTGTAAATGACTGGAATAATTCATTTTATGATTTAAAAACACAAATTAAGTGATTTTTTCCTTTTCCTTAAAACATATAACAATTTTTATTCATACTAATTTATTATTTATGCATTAAAAATAATGGTTAAATAGTCATTTTCACCCAATAATAAGTACCATAGTGTTTTTTAAATGGATTAATCTAAACCATTTTTATTTTTATGATTGAAGGAATTAATTCCAGATAAGAATATCTTTACAAGTTTTTTCTCTATTGCATGACTTCAGCTTCTTCCTCACCCTATATTTTTTATCTATCCTCATTATTTTCCACAATATCATCAATTATTTACATTATACTACCTTATTTATTATTTATAGACTCATGATGGATGGGTGGTCTTTAGTATAAAATATTATATAGAAATCCTATGATTTAATTTCATGATTAATAGTTTTGATAAGACCAAACTATGACTAATTCATCCATAACGTTTGTAAATTATTCATCATTGGTTGACATATATTAATGATTTTTTAGTTTCATTGAATGGTCATCCAAGGATTATTGTAATATCTCAGAATTATTCTATCACGGGGATAAAAAAATCTATGGAGAATCCAAAATTTCCCACCATAACAAGACATATTTAAAATATTCCATGAAGCTTCATCGATATACCAATATGTTAGAGTGAAAATAGTATCATATTTGTATTATCCATTCCAATATTTAAAAACACGCATAAGGGAATAAAATTTTCACCTCACACTTAAGTCACAATGCATATTCAATAATGTGTATGAAATAGTGGTGAAAAAGATGAAAAATATTCCATGATCTATCTTCCTAAGAGGTATATTATTTTGAAATTATAATAAAATCTATTTTCATAGAGAAATAACACCACAAACACATAGAATTTTATTTTTATAGTAATTGATTTAAAATTTTTATCATAATCCAACATTTAAGAAATAGATTCATCGAAAGAGATGTATATATAAAGTTGTATGAATCTATATAAAACATCTTGTATTTAATTTCAAAACTTAATTTCCTTATCCTATCTAAGAAAAAAAGTGGGGTTCTATATAGATCTGTATTTTTGTTTCATTATTCTCCTTATAAAACTATTTTATTGATTTTCCCATCTTATAATTTTCGTTTTATTATTCTCATTTATTCTCCTTATCTTATCAAATTTACTATATCACCATTAACTTTTATTATTCTATTTACACAAAATTTTCATTCAATTTTTTTTTATTTTCTTAAATCTATCACCTGAAAAAAGTTTCATAGCCTTCACCTTCTCTCTTGGGTTTCCTCTGTGTTACTCTGTTGGGAATTGAGTAGTATCTCTAAAAATGTTTGATATATTTTCCACACATGGTTCTAGTGTTTTAGGTAGTTTATTGGTGATTTATTATAGAGATATATTGTCTTGTAATCCACAGAGAATAATTTTGGACGAGTTTATGTAACATTCCATTAATTGATTTTTAGGGGATATGAAAGTGGTTTTGGATAAAATTTATGTGGAGGGTGGTTGGTTTATGGATGAGGGGGTGGTAATAGTTAGAATAGCCCCAGGGGTTGTGGTTGAAGTGAATATATGGGTATACCATTGTTTTTTTGAAAATTTAGACACAATTAAATTATCTATAAAATGGATTTAGTTTTCAATTGGGTTGAATCCACCTCCATTGGTTGATGGTATTTTGGAATTTTTGAGGGATTGATTATAACTAACACAGTTTCAATTGAAAGTTTTATTATCCTCTAAACCAAAATAAATCCTTGGTATATGTAGGGTCCTCTTCGCATCTCATGATATTATAAAATTTGTTTGAGTGTTAGTGGTTATGAATACTATGATTGAGTCAGTGAAAATATAAATTATATGTTATATCATTTATTTATCAATGATTATAATTGGGTATCCAAGAAGGAAATGTCATCCAATTAAAATATTTCTCTTCTCTGTGGACCCTAAAAACTTTTTAATAATTTATAATTATGATGAATTTCATAGATAATGTCTTAAAAAATCAAATGTTTTCATAATTAATCCTTTAATGGATAGGTCATCGACCATGACTCAAATCATTGAATGTAAAAAAAAAATTAATTGATTCATTTATAGGAAAACATTGATTCTCTTATGTAACAACTTCCTCATGATGTATTTGATTTTATCCCATGTATCAAATATATATAATCCATCGACTTGTAAAATGATTTGGATTTCATTTCTGAAATTCCACATACTCTATAGTAGAAAGTATTTGTACAATAATCATTTTTTGTTATCCTAGGTTTTAATGTATGCATAGAGTTAACTCTTTAACCAATCTATTTATCAGAAATATATTGAGAATTAGAATACCCTCAATTGTATAGAATTCTATGTTACACAATTTTTGTTGAACACATCACAAATTTCACTGAGGATAGTCAAATATCTATGTAGATCTTCATTTTTTATGCCACTAAATCATCCCATGTTTTATATTAGTATTTGGCTTAGTTTGATCTTAAAAATGTCCACCCAAATAAAAATATGAACAAAACTAGAAGAAAAAAACATCAATAGATGATAAATCATAGTCCATTGTGGATCTAGACTATGGAATTTGTGGTGATCCATTATGCTCTATCTCATTAGAGAATTTTCCTTGAGGTACATTGGGTGTAGTTGAGATAATATTCTCTTGGATGGTAAATCATTTGTATAGACATAAGAACCTATTTTTCTTAGGGTTATAATAAATGATTTCTCATGTATCAAGGATCATTGATCATATTTTTGGCATCCTCATCATCTATTATGTTTCCTGAATGAAAAAAATAGACATGAACATAATGATAATTAAAATAAAAAAGTATTAATAATTTAATAATATAATTGGTTTAAACAAAATTATTATACTCCTATGTTCAACCTTGATCACTAACAATAGTGCCAAAAACGTTGGCCATACCATTGGAATTATCAATTATAGTGGGAAATCAAAATTAAAAATTATGTTATAATGATTTTTATTATTCAACTAAGTCATACAATAGTGATGGTCCAAGGTCAGGCCCATGAGTGATACATATAATCCACAAGATAAAGACATAGGCCTTATTATTAAGTAGAAATCTATGAATTTATAGGGATGAACAAAAATTTAAAAGTACTCTAATTATTTTAAAATAATCAATTAAATATATAATCAAAGTATCAATTTTAAAGTCTATTTATGAAATTTATACCAACCTATTTCATTCATTAATTGTGTTTACAAAACCAGTTTCAATATTTTTTTATGGTTAACAGTTTCTTATGGAAAAATTTAATGCTTTTAACTGAGACAATATAAATCTATTGATCAAATAATAACACCATACTAATTTCATTAAGTTCAAACTTTAAATTAAATGATATATCCAATATATTATTAATATCTTAATTTTATAAACTAGTTTTTATTTACTTTCTTAATAAGTCCTATTTCAAAATAGTAACTCATAAATAAGATTAGAATTTGTTACTCAAATTGATTACGAATTTACATTAATATTTATGAATATAATTGATATATAATTTAAATACCAATAATTCGACTCTAGATCCCTTTCCCCTAAAATTAATTTCAACACTTTGTTGAGGGAATATGAACCATATTTTACTTGATTATATTACAAAGTTAGTGAAAATAGTAAATTATTGCGGATGCATGTTTCTATATAAGCACATTTTTCCTTCACTAATAATCGTCAATAAATATTTCACCCTATGTAAGAGATGTGAGTTTGATAGGTGTGTTGCTGCAAGCTATGAAGTAGTGGAATAAGGTTTTCTGATTTTTTGTAAATGAAGAAAGGGAACTTATCTTAGAAATATCTTTAATTTTTTTTTGTTTGTTTATTTGAAAATAAAACATGTTTTCAGTTTCAAACTTTTTATTGTCAAGTTTATATTTATATAAGGGAAATGCTTATTTTTCAAGCATTTATTTCATTTCAAGCTTCTATATAAGAAGGTGATTTATTTCAGAACTGATGATGTGCAAGGGAACATTTATTTTTTGTGTGAAAAAAAAATCTTCTCAAATGATTCACCTGGGTTATTAATATAAGATTATATAATAATTTTTTAGTGGTTTAGTAATATTGATTTTTTATCTATATAAATATTTTTAATTATATATTTATGATAGAAATGGGAAAATTGGTTAAATATTTAAAACTATTTATAGATTTATGATTTTAAAATGAAATTCATTTTAGTCCATCGATATTGTATAATGGTATTTCAATTATAGTTTTATAATGGTGAGGGGCTTCATTTTGAGTTTATAAAACTTTTCTTCCACAATGATTCATGAGATTTATTGTATTGAATATTTTATTTAAAAAATAACCTTAATTTGTCTCCAATATATATACACAGTATGTTATTCAGTTGTAAAAACTAGTTTTTTAATAATAATATTAAAAATGGATGTATATATATATGGATTTTAATTTTAAAAATAATTTCCTCAAATGGTTTTCTCTTTATAAAATTATTTTCTTGATTAGGACACTTTATTTGCAAGTGAGGTTATCTATTTATTCAAAATTTATGTTTAATTTAAAATTATTTTATTTTAGAATAAGAAAATGTGTATATATATATACACATAAATATATCATTTCATATGAAACATTTCTTTAAATGATGTATACATATGTATCTACAAGTGTATTATTTTACGGTGAAATAGAATTTTAATCTATCATCAATCGATAAATTTATATATAAATGTATTTTTATATGTATCAATTTATGTAAAAAATTTTATTTCCAATATGTATGTAAATAAATGCATGTATATATATATATATGTATTAGATGCATCATTATTCTTACCTATACATATGTGTGTGGAGATGAAATCATGTTTTATTCTAATATATTTGTAAAAAAATGTATATATGTGTGTATCTATTTTTGTAAAACTGTTATATACGTATATATGTATATGACTGTATATTTAAAAATTTCATTTCATGAAAACTAATTTTATCATAGAACATGCATAACCATGTTATTTCCCTATTAGGAAAAGGATATAGAAGCTAATGATTTTATATGAAAATTCATGGTCCTTATGATATAAAATGCAAGTTGTAATGTTTTTAATTCCCAATAATCGCACTTGGATATTATGTCAATGAAGGGATGTAATGAGAGTGAACCCAAGAAATTTTGGGACTTTTGTACAATCATGTGATGGGAGTTCCATGAATTATATAGCGCTCAAATTCATTGGGTATTGTTGAAATCTCATGAAATGTCATGTATGGTGCACGAGATGCATATCCCAAGAACGCTATGGGATTAGAGAGTCGACATAATCCATCATGGGACTATGTCAATCATGTTATGTTTTCCCTAGAGTGAACAACGACTTCGTGTTATGATCCGACGTGTTTTTTATAATTTTTTTTGAATGTTTACTAGTTATCAAGAGAAATTTTTATTATTTCATAAATAAATGAAATGTATATTTCTAAAGGTTACATATTTTTAAACCTATTTAGAAATAAATATGTTTATTTTCATATCAAGTAATTATTTTATAAATTTTTAATTCTCAAGATGTATCACATGTTATTCTTTTTATGTCGATGTGAAAAAATCCATATATTTTTTCACATGTTTTGAAACCCCTTACAGAGATTTTTTCTCACCTTATGCATCTCAAACCCTTATTTAATAGAGAATAAGGATAAGTATAAGTGCGTGACTGGATAAGGTCCCTGTATGGTGTTTAACAATTATAAATAATAAGAATTGTTTTATTGTCATTTTTTAGAGTTGTAATTAGAATTCTACAATGTATCCAGACTATCTAAAAATCTAAACCATTGTGATCTTAGGTTGTTAAATAATAAATTAATTATAGAAAATGGAATAGGTCTTTGATCATCATTTTTAGTGTCATATAAGAGGTTTAGAAAACATTAGTGGAAAAGATACGAATAAACCCTTTGATCATTTTGAGTCCATCTGTAAATTTTATAGGATTTTACATTAAGGAAAAATCTGGCACTCCAAGATTCCATAATTCTGAATAGTGAAATTCATAATTTTAATTGGTACGGTAATGGAATTTTGAGGATGAAATTATTTTAATGGGTAATATTGTAACATCACCGATATTAATACGTTCTTTGTTTTAAATAAGGAAAAATAAATATTGGTCTTATGTTAAGATTAAATATGTTAAATTAAATAATAATACTTGAGAATATTAATATTATTATTAAATAATAATAATAATAATAATACCTTTATGATAAGTTATAGTTTATTAAATTTTTTATCAATTATACATTTATTTATAATATTTTATTATTTTTTAAATAAATTATTATATGATTTTATTTTAAATTTTAAATATGATGTTTTATAGTTTAAAATAATATTTTATCTTAAATATTTTTGATTGATTATTTTTATAAAAACATATGTTTTGTATGATAAAATCAAAAAATTATTTGAAAGGTAAAATAATTATGTAATTGTAATCAATTATCATGTCGTAATATATTTATATGAAATTATGAAATTTTTGTCAATAATCTTGTCAAAATATATATAATTTTCTAAATAAATTTTATAAATATATTTTTAAATATTATAAAATTATTTGTTTTTTTATGAATTATGATTATAAATATATTTTTTTGAATTTATGAATTAAAGTTAATATGATAAATATAAAACAATGATTAAAATTATTAAAATATTATATTAAGAAATGTTAAAACAACAAAATATAATAAAGCGATAAAATGTTTTTGAAAAAAACATGGTATGATTTGTAAAAACAATAGTAAAACAAAATGATAAAAAAGAGAGATAACATGATAATATAGTTGTGGGAGGAGTTTATTTAGAAAGGTAATTGGGTAAGGGGGAAATGGTTCAGTCGTCCAGTGCATATGAGGGAGATGTATTGATCCAACCAAGATAGATGTTGAGTCACTGAGGGGGGTTTTGACCTAGGAAGACCAAACGACATCGAGGATTCTAGGAAATCTTTGACTACCGATGAGGGCTCTTGAATGTTGAGCATTGTCAAAAGGGTTTCAACACTGAGTTAGGGTTTCGTTTCTATGCGTGATCTGATTGGATTAAGTTTCGATCTACTTAAACCTAACCATGTAAGGTTTTTGTTTTATTTTCTTGATGTCATATATTTATGTAGACCATTTTTCATTAATCCTTTTGGCATAGGATGAAATGTAAATCCTTTCTTCCACAATCTTATTCTTCTATGACCTATTGATCATTTATTCTTATTGTTGGGTCTCTTCGATGAGTATGCCATATTAAAGAATGGATTCATAATTATTTTATATTTTATTTGGTTATTGACCCTGATTTTTATTTTTTGTTGTAATCCACATTTCAATCACCCTTCGATTTCCTTTTTCCACCGGTTTGGACTATTTATTTTGAAAAAAAATTCATATAGATATATAAAATACTACTGTCTATTTTAATGTTGTTAATTCTCTACCTCCACTTGGATTATATAGGAATCCACTCCAATATTAGTATAGAAATGTATATTTATGAATTTAAATTATGTATGAACTGGATATATAAGTACCTATGAACTTTTTTTAGAATCATCCTGATGTACTACACCCTCTATAAGCAGATAGGGGGAGTTGTTGTAAGCTATAATTTAGTTGAAAAAGGTTTTCTTATTTTCTGTAAATAATTTAAGGGAAATTATTTTTACAGTATCTTCAAACATTTTTTTGTTTGTTTATTTCAAAATCAAACATGTTTTCAGTTTTAGATTTGTTCTTTTCAGTTTCATATTTATGTAAGGGAATTACTTATTTTACAAGAATTTATATCTTTTCAATCTTTTTCATACGAAGGTGATTTGTTTCAAAAATATTTATGTGAAATAGAATTCTTCTTTTCATTATGAAAATAATATATACTCAAATGATTCAATTGGGTTCTCCATTATATATTTTATTTCAATTTTTTTAGTGGTTTAAATTTTTTTATATCTATCTAATTAATTTTTAATTATATCCTTATGATATTAAGTGAAAATTTGGTTAACTCTTTAAAACTATTTCTGAATTTAATATTTTTATACGAAAAAATTTGTTTCCGTCCATCAGTTTTGACTAATGGTATTTTAATTGTGTTTATAATTGTTAGGGGGAGGATTTTGTGTTTATAAAACTATTCTTCCAAAAAAAATTCACGAGATTTATTTTCCTGATTTTTTTAAAAACCATAATTTTTCTCCTATGTATATTCATGGTATGTTATATAAGTTTAAAAATTATTATTTTAATAATTATTATTAAAATGTATGTATATATATTACCTCTTTGTATGTTAAGAATCTTGTTCTCCCAAGGTTTTCTCTTCATAAAAATATTTTCCTGATTAGTCCACTTTACGTGCAAGTGATGTTATCAAATTATTCAACATTTATGGTTAAGTGAAAATTGTTTTATATTTGAAAAAGTATATATGTATATATATATATTCATCAATATATTATTTAATATGATTTTTAAAACATATATATATGTATCTACATATATATTATTTCTAGGTGAAATAAAATTATAATCTGACATTAATAGATATGTATATATATAAATGTATTTATTTATGTGTCAATATTTGTAAAAATATTTATTTACTACTTGCATGTAAATAAATGTATGTATATATTTATATATGTCATTATTCATACCTATACATATGTGTGTGGAGATACAATCATGTTTTATTCCAATATATATGTAAAAATATGTTTATATATATATGTGTATCTTTTTAATGTAAAATTTTTATACATGTATATATGTATATGAATGTATATTTACACATGTCATTTCATGAAAAACTTCTTCTATCATGAAATATGTATAACCATGTAATTTTCCTTTTCATGAAATGGATATCAATGTTCATGATCATTAAGCACTCTTTGTGGTCCTTTTGATATAACATACAAGTTGTTTTGATTTTAATTCTGAATAATCTCACTTGGATATTGTGTGAATGAAAGAATGGAATGGGGAGTGAAACCAAACCCTTATGGTACTTTTTTACAATCATGTGATGGGTTCGGCCATAATTATATAGCACTCCAATGAATTGGGTAATGTTGAAATCTCATGTGATGTCATGTGTGGTGCATGAGAGGTGTATCTCATGCACATAATGGGATTAGGTAGTGAACCAAATCCATCATGAAATTATGTCCATTAATTTATGGTGTCACAAGAGTGAAAATAACTGATTGATTTCCACATGTTTTCAAACCCATTACTAATCCTTTTTTCACTCACCCTTTTTAAAAACCAATTTTCATAGGGAATAAGGACACATAGAAGTGAGTGAGTGGTCGAGTCTCCTTTATGGTGTTTAACCATTGTAAACATTAGAATAGTTTTATTGTCCATTATTTTTTTGAGAGTTGTAAATAGAATTCATCAACGTATCTGGACTCTCTAAAACTATAATCCTACGGGGTCTCGGGTTGTTAAATAATAAATGAATTATAATATATATATAAATGGAATAGGTTTTGGGTTGTCATAGGGTCATTGTAGGATTCATAGATAGGGGAAGTTAGTGACTTGGTTTGTTGGAAAATTTTTGTTTGTTGAGAGAATTGATCTGGTGGAATACCAATTTTCTATTCCATATAGGTATAGTTCAAATGCATGATTTTTTTATGTGTCACAACTTTGGGAGTATCACCCTAAGCCTTACAATGTGATCGATGTTGATTATGTTGAGCTTTAGACAAACGTGTCATTTCAGAATCATCTAATTTGTGTTATTGATCGTAGTGAGAAAGTATTACAGGGAAGGATCATGCCGATTATTCATGTATTGTAGAAACATTGATATTTTTAGGTGGAAATGTGGGAGAGATAAGTAGATACATGGGCTCATTGGCCATATCTTTTTACCTTAGAATCTTAGAGATGCTTGGGAGTATGGGTTAAGGATGTGATGTTATAAGTTGGGGGAGATTTTAAGATCTCAAACTTATTGAAGATGCCTCATGCTCATTTTTAGGTTCTATTTTAACCTTATTTTGGTATATCTTTGATGGGGTTTTTTCATGTTTTTTCAAGTGGAATTTTGGAATTTTGGAAGAAAAAGTGGTAGTGCATGGTTAGCGCATGGTTTTCCCAAACGGTGCACCTACCCCAGGAAAAACATGTACTCACAAATAGAGGGGAATTTAATAGTTGGAACATCGGTTTTGAAACCATGTTTCCACTTAGTAGAAATCATACACCCCTAGGATGAGGTTCATGGTTTGAGAGCATGGTTTGGAAAACCATGTAACCCTACATAGGAAACCATCTGTGTGGATTTTAATTACCCAGAAATTTATGAAAAATTTCTACCTTCCCAGTATTAACCTCAAATATACCTAGTATAACCCTAAACCAATTCATATGAATTTTGAAACATTTAAGAGGGTTTTAAGTCTCCTAGAACATCATTGTCAATAAATCAAAGATCCAATTGATGGATCGTCTCACCTTTAGTATGTGATTTCTCCCCCATTTGGATTCATTTGTATTGTGTATCTCTTCCTAGATAAAGAGGAATAATTTATACTCTAATAGAAATGATTTAGATTCACCTTTTCTTGGATCTTAATCTATTTGATCTTGATCATAGGATTTCATCCTTGAACTTCCATGTCATTGTGATCTTGAATGTTCCTCTTCAATTTAGGGATTTCCAGTTTAATGTAAATCCATAACAAGTCATGAGGTATGTGTTTTAATATCAATTCCCATAGTCTTGAATTATAATTTTGTATATGTAATTTTGGAATTTCAATTTCCACATTTGGTAATTGAATCTTGAAATTTAATTAATTAATTAATTAATGGGTTTATGGAGTAGGTAGAATAATTTAATAATTGAATTTCTAAAAGTAGTGATTATGTAATTAGTGTTAATAGGATTTATTAGTAATTTTAATTAATGGGTTGGTTGGATTGAAATTGAAGGGTTAATATAATGATGATTAAATTTTGATAAATGGTTTAACAATGAATTTTTCATATTATTCCATGTGATTTAAATAGAGAACCATGATTTTTGGGATAAAATGAAATGGAGTACCATGATGAGAATGTTTGATAAGATTTTTAATAATTAATAACCTTGATAAATGTGATATTTATGAGATATGTTATATATTGTGATATATGTGATAAATAGTGTAGGATACAAACATATGATCCAAATACCAATATGGGATAATGAGTGTGTGATAAGTACTGATGCTTCAAAAACCCATATGTGATAACAATGAGGTGTGGGATAGTGAACAATGATCCAAATATCTATAGGTTGCTAGAAATGATGTTCTAGCCCCAACACATTATCATTTGATTGGTGTTACTATTAGCCATGGTATGAAAATCAGAATTAAATTATTTGTTATAGCCCATGATATAATGAATTTTGATTCCCTATGATACATGGTTCAGACTCCATCATAAGACGAAGTAAGTATATATTGTTTGGATTTCATCTAGAACATTTTTAATTATGTGGGTAATTAAATAAAAAATATTTTTGATTTTTTACATGATTAATAATACTTTATTCATTATTAAACATCACACAATGTTATAGAATGGATAATGTTTAGACACTATTGGTGGTTGTCTACTGATTTGTATTCACACCCTACTCAGGCTGCCTGATTGATTCCCAAATTGGTTTCATTATTATTGGAATGAAATAGGGCTAGAGAACATTATTATATCGATGAGTTGGGATGACACATGAATGAGGGAACAAGACATAATTTTGGGACCCACATGGGAGCTTTCAGTGACTTTATTATTGATTTTTCATATTTACACTTGACACATATTATAATTACATATCTAATATTTTAGTTATGGCTTGTTATCCATGTTTTTATATTATCATGCAATGTTGGACTTTATTGATAACAGAGTTATTATAATTATTTTTTATTACAATTTCGATATTGTTTATTTATTTCTTTTTTTTCTAATTTGATAGAGAGGGTATATTCTCCCCATGGTTTATATCAGACCCTCTCTACTAGTCGGGACCCTCTAGAATATGAGGATGTGTTCTTGAGGTCATGTAACAATCCAACTCAGGGAACCGATGTGGGGTACATAGTGTAGGGAAATACACTATTAATCAAAAATAAATTTCAAAATGTTCTGTAAATTAATTGTAATATGTTCTTTAAAAAATCAATAAAACATATTTTTTTGATGAAAATATTTATTTAGAGAATAAAATGACTTTATTAAAAATAGATAGATTATTTATTAATCATTTATCAATACATTTATATTGAGTGTGAACATTATATATATTTTATAAAGTAGTTAATCCTATTCATACCCTCTAATTTAATAGATAGGTTATAATTTTCACATTCAATAAAAATATTTCATGGTTCATTAAGGATTTGTGTTTCATATCATGTACGCTATCGAGAATAGTGTTTTTTAAATCATAGTGTATTAAATTCTATCGTAATTAATAAATTTCATCATCAAAATTTTAACTTTTTCTCAGTAATCAAGGTTTTGATATTTAAAAATTATGTTGTTGAAAACCCCCTTCATAAAAAGGGTTAATAAAACATCCTCTTGAAAAGAGGGAAGGGAAAATATGAATGTTATATATAATAATATATAACTTGGTTCCAAAATAGGATAACATTAGTGAGAACTGAAAATATGGACATGGAAGAGAAAATCAATTCACATGGACTAATTGGGTGTGATATAGAACATTGTCTAGAAAAAGTTAACAACCACCGAGCCATAAATAACTGAGGGGTTTAAAAAACCATCAATTCATCATAATTTAAGGTTATTGAAAAAAAATTTGTATTATGAAAATTTTTATAATGTTAAGGAATTATTTTACCATATACAGTAAGAATATATAGAAATATAAAAACATAAAATGTAGATTTTTATCCTTTAATAAATTTCCTTAAGAATCTATTCTGTTAATCCAAATGATATGTATTCAATATGAATTGTTTTAAGACTAAAGCACTAAAATAAACATCTAATGGATCAAAAAATTATTTGAAGATATTAATCCCATTTTTAGGCATTACCTAAAACCCAAAATGGTTAGCAAAAGATAATTCTCAAAATGAATCAACCATAAAATTAGGAAATACAACATAATTCTCAAAGCCTTAATTACCTCAATAAAAGAAACATTATAGAATTTTTTAATGTCAAAGGCTATATCACACCCTTCATCTTACATATTTAAATTTTTATTTTCATTATCCCCAAATTATCTTTCATGGTAAATAAATTATTAAACATAAGTGTTATATATACCTCATCCCAATGAAACATCTCCCAAATATAAATAATCACCACGATAAATTAATATATACTCTATTAATATATTGAACTTTTCCAAAATATCATGAGTTAAATTTATATATTATCCTAAAAGGTAATACATATCTTTACCATAACTATATATGAATATATCAACATCTCAATGAATCCCATTTTATCCATCAATATTATTTATATTCCACATTATATTAATTCATAATTAACATCAAATAATATACGAACCCCAAAGGTTTATTTAAACCTTAATATATTTTGTTCCTAATTCTCAAGAAAATATTCTAATCAATTCAAAATCACTTCACTTAAAATATAAAAAATGGTTGTTTATGCCTTTGAACTTATGATTAACTATTAACTTATACACCCATTATGATATCCATAACTTTTATTTTAACTTCAAATGAAAACATATATTCATACAAAAATTAACATAGTCCTTATTCCTTAAATAAGTTCACAAACTATTGAAAATATTCCATAAATCCAAAAATTCAATATCATAAAATATGACATAAAAAAATATGTCATCAACTAACAATTTTCAAATTCACCAATATTGTTATACCAATGTCAATCATCTCTTTATTCTTACTAAATATATATTTTTAAATTATATTTTGGAACAATCCTTAGATGTTTCATGATAAATTCATCCAAAGAAACATTGATATAAAAATTCCATAACATAATTTATAAATCATAATGCATAAATAATTTAAACCTTTAACTTCATAGGTCTTTCTTTTTTCTAGTAGTTAACACTTTGATTGGGAAATTATCTCGGATAATCCCCATTTTACCTACACATAATACATTGAACTATAAATGTTACCTTAGGATGATATTAATTTTCCTTTATCGAACATATCATTTTTACTCAGTAATTACATGCTATATACCCTTCATTTATGATTAAAAATCATATTTTTGTTACTTTGATACATTAACATGAGTGCTTCTTCCAACATTCTCTACATAAATAAAGTCAAATATTCTTTCCTTCATAATCACCACCACCTGATCTCTTAGTGAACTCTATCATTCTCTTCATTTGGGAGTATAAGAGTTGGTTATAGTGAAAGATATTAATCTTTTTTCAGGATAACTAATTAGGAATAATACCAAGGTTTTTAATTATAACTTCCATTTCATTTGATTAATCACGAGTATAACCATTCCATTTTCTATCAGCATTAACACAATACCTCAATGTTCCATCCATTAACTAATATCAAAAAGCATATTATGAGAAACAATAGTCATAGTGAGGAATCGTGAAAAATAATTTAATGGATTTCTAAATCATGAATAATACTTTTAAATCTATGACACCTTATATTTAACCCGAGTTATACATAATCAATACCAAATTTTTTGGTTGTTACCATATAATTAGACTCATACCTAAGGTTTTGAGTAAATGTTTATCATCTTAGTTTACAAAGGATAACTAAAACTTTCTCTGATAGAAACTACATTTTCCCATACATTTAATACATATATATCACATCTTAACAGGTTAATATGCATTGCATGACATAACGATCCATGCCATAATTATATAGATCTAATGCATTGGGAAACATAGGTACATAAAAAAGTTGTTAATAAATGATCAACACTATCTCCCACTATATTTATGATAACTATAATCCTACATAGAAACTTCATACACAAAACTATCTTCTAAACCTGGTGAAAAGGAAACAAAATAAAGGGAGAGTTTAGATGTTAAGCATTAGAAAACAATGGATATTTAATGATCACTTGATCTCAACATAAGAATATGCTTATGATAACATGTCTATAACATTAGAAAATAATATCCTACATATCATAGATCATAATAGTAAGTCATGTAATAAATTTTGTAATTTCACAAGACATGAATCATAAAGGAATAAAAGAATATGAACCAAGAGAGAATGACATGTGAATAATACATGGTTTTATGTCATACACATAATCATAGAAAATAATTTCCTTATAGTAAAGGAGAATTACAATGAGTATCATAGTGGTATTTATTTTCTCACTAAACCCTCATAGAATTTATGGTTTTATCCCAAGACAATCATACTTGACAAATTCCCTTGCTAAATAAGGTTCACCCCTCATTCCAGTCATTTTTATCTCATGGGATATCAATCAGTACCCATTGAATTTGAGGGAGATATTGGTCTAAAACATTAAATAATTAAATTATTACATATCATATCTATAATATCATATAACATTCATCATATCATAACCCAATAAAAGGAATGGGTTTCATAACAATTTTATCATTTAATCATTGCATAACCCATGGAAAAGAATACAGTTTCATATAATTCTTTTCATCATAAAAACAAACCTTATAGATAAAGAATAATTTTGGTATCATTGGATTATATCTCATGTAAAGTATAAGTGAAATTAAGTGATATTATCATTGATGATTATAAATTCCATTAAAATATCATTACAATTTTATTGAGGAAAATATCATTAACAATTTAAAATAACATATTTAAAATATAAAAATGTTAAGAATATTATGGAAAACATTTAATTGGAAAATATACTTATATTATAATAAAGGAAACATCAATTTATTCAGTTTTCATAATGGTTTGAATTTTTTTTTCAGTCGTATAATATAACAAAATTACATTATTACTTGTAAAAATGAAAAAAAACCTCATTTGGAAAATAAAAACAAGATTAATTTTGAAATATTTTTTTAAAAATTAATACCTGCATAAAAATTAATTTAAATAATTAAATTATAATATTAAAACCGTTATTTAAAACATGGATATGGAATAAACATTTCTCGGATCGAAGAGAGAAATAAAGTTGATATTATTTAAAAGCATTTTTTTAGTATATTGGGTACTTAAAGAGAGGAAAATTTAATGAAAAATATATTCTATAGAAATAAAGAAATTAGAATAAAATCCATGATATTTTTTAACTTTATATCCTACAATTTTAGTATCATAACATAAACATAAATAATCTCGGTAAATAATTAATTTATATTATAAAAGCCTTACTTCTTTAGTAAAAATTTAATTATAAGACCCATGAAATAATGAAACATAAAATTATATTTATACCCAAATAAATTTCATAATAATAGTAACAAAATACATTCATGGTAATATATACACCACACCAAAGAAACAATGGGTGATTATGGAATGTGTCCCCCGGAATTAAAAATGAGATGAAAATCCATTACCCAAGGTACGTATTTCGTCATTGGAATCAGAACCTTCTATATAATAAATATAGATTTATTATAAATATAATATAGAACCATAATAATATATATAATCACATATATTATTTACTTTTTTACTTTTAATCATCTATTTGTTAACAAATCATTAATAAAATCATTGTTCTAGGTGATATCTTCTTTATTTTTCATGTATGTTTTGGTACGGTAGTTTTGGTACATTGTCTTTGCAATTGGTTCAATAAAATATATAATATTAACCATGATCTAAATATCATATATATTCATTTTATAATTATTTATATTCATCCACAAAAGTAGAGATATAAAAATGATTTACACTGTTCATGAAGATGGTGGGTCGTACGTAAATATGAATGATGTTTTCATTCTTCGACCAATGAAATAAGAGAAAGGTAAATAATAAATAATATTTAATGAATAATTATTATATAATATATATATATTATATATTCAATCAGTCCATTCTTATTACCATCCATGTAATGCAGAAATGTAAAATAAATCACATTTCCTTGTGGAGGTGGCAATCCACCCATACTCACAAAAGATGTTATTATTTTACAAAATTTTAGAGGGTAAGACGGTATATATGATATTATAAATAATAATTTTTAAATATTTAATAATTATAATATATAAAAATTAATCCCATAATAATACCCATCCATAAAATATAGCGATGAGAAATGAATTGTATCACTACGTGGAGACAGTAAGTCGTACATACGCAAAAGCGAAACATTCACTTCCCATTTCATGGATAGATGGTGTATAAATGGGGCTTCATAATTTTAATAAAATTTCATTTTATTTAATTCAATTAATTTACTATTTTATGAAAAATCTAAAATATTTATTTGTGATAAAAAAATAATAAAAATGAATGTGATTTTTTTAGGCGACTGGCTCTTTTTTGAAATAACTCCTTCGAATCTTCCCTTAAAGATCCCAGTGTTAGAATTTTGGGATATTTATCACATATGTATTGTTTATAATTATGTTTATAAGGTACGTTTTGAGGTTATGGCCATTCTATAATGGATAAAATTCAGAATAAGTGAATGGAGGAGGTTCCCTTTTATAATTGAGGTAAGGGAGAACTTTTAGAAATTCTTAAAATATAAAAATATAAAAAAATAATTATATATCCCAATGCATCAAAAATTAAATGGATTATTATTTAATATATTATGGTGCTTAAATAAAAACATCCAATAAGATTTTTACCAGTTTTTTTGGTGTTGTAAACCTTATCATTTGTTTTAACCCAATAATTACCTCATTTTAACATTAATGATGGTATCATATTTTTCATATAAAAAGGATTATAATTTTACATATAAGGTGAAAATTGGAAAATAAATGGCCATGGGATTATATTTTAGACAATATAACATCCTATTTTTTATATTTAAATATTTTTTAAAAATTATAAACAATTTTATGAAATATTATTTCGATAAAGTATCATTAATGTCAATTGTGACATTGTTCATTTGATTGGATTTAAAATATATATATTGATTTTTTAAATTTAATATAGTAATTTAACACAACAGTAATATTTCATATTAATATAAAATAATCTTGGATAACTATAACTCACTAAATTAATATTACTTTTAGAATTCTTAAAATCATTTATTTTGTTTTTCTAATCATTGAATAAATAATGTGATAACATTGTATAAGAATTTAAGGTAATTTTATAATTTATGAAATTTATATATAAATTTATTTTTGTAAAATAATTTAATTAATCTCAAAACAAACAATTACCTTCATTCATAGATTTCTTTTTTCTATATGTGTACAAAAAAGAGATATATAAAACTTATAGATTGAAAAATTATAATAGTCATTGCATTAAATATTATATATGGAATATTCTTGGAATAATGTTTATTAAAAAATTAACTTTAAAAGATAAGTTGATAATAGTATAATATAATTCATCCTATAATTATTATTATGAAAAAATATTTCCTTATAACTTTTTTTTAACCATGATTAACCTGATTTAACCTTTACCGTGGTGATAATTTTTACCATGATTATGATTGTTATTGACCAAAAATAAAAGGGAAATATTTAAATTTTTTAAATAGATAGATTAAAAAATATGTAATCAAGTTTATCAAATTCAATTTCTATATATGGATGAAATTAATTTTAAAATAAGCATGAAACATGCGAAGAAAAATGTTTTTTAGACAAATACATTTTTAAGCATAACATTGGGTTTTTTATCTCATGCCTAGAAAAATATAAAATAAATATTACAAAAATTATTGACTATAAAATAAATATATTTAACTAAAATAATTCACCAATAGTTATTAGTTTAGCTTTTTAAGAAAAAACTGCATTACATGCATAAAATTAGTTTTTTAGAAAAATTTATTTTTCGTATAAAAATGATTTTTTACGAATTCGGTGATAAAATTGATTGAAATGACTATAATTTGATTATTTAAAAATTCCATGAACTGATTTTACTTTGAATCTATTTTATAAAAAATTGTAACTCTATACATGATTGAAATGAAAATATTTTTTAAAAAAATCTATACTTTTAACTATTCGTTGAAAAAACATACATTTCTGAAAATTATAAAAATTTTATCCTTAGAAAATTTTTAAATGTTGAATTAAAAATTTTTATCCTTTTAATCAAAAATAATTTCTAAATTCTATGTAAATTATTTTTAATATTTTCTCAAAAAAATAAATAAATACCATTTTTTAAGAAAGTGTTTCTTTGAAAAGTTAACATACTTTACTAAATATTTTGTGATTATTTACTAAATATTTATCAATAAATTTATATTTTTTATGAACATTGTATATATTTAATAAATTATTTATTATTTTTGATAAATTATAATTTAAGACTAGGTTATAATGATAATATTTAAATAATAATATTTTTCATTATTTTTTTAGGCTCGTTATTTCATATCGTGTGCACTACTGAACGTAGTGTTCATTAAAAATATTGGGGTGTGATGATTTTTATATTTGGAAGGCTATTTAAAAAACATACTATCTACTTGAGAAAAGATGGTTGTTTTTTATATAGTCTTTATCCTTCTTTTTTGTACCGGAGCTATCCAATCACTAATGATATTTCCCTCATTGACTTCATCCCTACTTATTTCCCTTTTTACAGATATTGAACCAACTTTAAAAAACTCATCATTTTTTTCTTATTATGGGTATAGTCCACCCCCATATTCTCCACATAAGCTTCTCACGTAAGCATCTATTCAGTATTGCGTTCCTCTAAATTTTTATCACCATTTTTCTTGGACAACTCCTCATTTGATTGATATTTCTACTCATTTTCACAATATTGGATCTTGAAATTTAAGGACTCTTCATGATTTTATTAGAATTTGTATTCCATGATTTTAGATGAATTCCCAAGGAAAATTCCATCATCCCCATGCGTTTCAATCTTTTAGTTCTTCTCCTCTTTGAGAATAAAAAATTTACCCCCTAAAACTCACAATTATTCCAATGTGGGATTCTTTCCATTCTATATTTCATATGGTGTGTATATTAATTTGATCTTTACAATCCCCTTTTGTATATATAAACTAAATTAATCACTATTTCCTTTTATTTTTTATCTGAATCGTGGTGTATTATCATTTATTTTTTGGGATATTACTCTACCTGATTATTAGTTAATTAAATAGAATTTTAAATCTATAACTTATATATTTTTATCCCAATATTATTCAATACTAATATCAAGTAATATTTAAAATACATAATCACTCTATATTTGAAGTATGTGTTCATAAACCATATCATCATACCATAATCATCAATAAATAGAGTTTAATATCTTTATCCGTCAATGGAATTTAGTGAAATTATCCCCCACACATCCACCTGTGGTACCTTAAACAATCTCATTGAATTTTTTTCCATAATATTGTAAGTCTTTCAAATGATTTTCCCTTTTTAAGAATAATCATAGTATGAGTTCCATCATGAGAATGTTTTAAGATTTTTTAGCTCCTTAATTGTCCACCACATCTTATAAGAACTTTTGGATTATGTGGCCATGAATTTTTTACATTTCCTTTTATATTATTCCATGTATATAAAGTTCCTATTATATTCAACACTAATGAGTTAGAAATTGAGGTTTATTTCATTCCCTTGTATAACTATTATTTAATATCTTCCTATCATGATTTAGTCCTTCTTACTGAAATTGAACATATACCTTGAGTCACATAGTTGTCTCCTACTAAGAAAATTTTGGGTAATGTTTTAAAAACCAATTAATCCATGGACCGTAGTTTTCCCATATGATTTTGGATTTTCAAAATCTATTAATTTTCAAAAATTCACTATTAACAAATAGAATTATGTAATTAGTGCATACGTGATGACCATGAAATTGTATTTGTTTCCCATCATATAGGATGTATAGCAACTCTGTTGAATTCATATGCCAAATTGATCTATTTCTATCGATAAAATTTCTACAACATTAACTTTCCTAGAAATTACTTTCTCAATCCTTGTTTGATGTTTTCCTTAATTTGATGTTCAATAAATTTCCACCTCATGATGTATTGAATCATTCTCATCGTTCAAGACTATGAAATTATTATGAATTATTAGCCTGACTAATTATTTCTTTCACTACTATGATCACATATTTTGGATCTATTTTAGCACATTTATTTATTCAACTTAAGATAAATTTATGGCTTTGTGTTCATAACCTTCACATAAAAAACAATAGCGTTTTAAAATATTCCAATTGTTGGAAAATTTTCAAATCTATGTTTGTTACTATGGAGCATTGAAATGTATTTTTTCAATAGAAAACACATATTTATTCCTATATTACTACAATAATAAAACTAGATTCATGGTGTATTATTTTGTGTCTTTTATACTCCACTTATATCCTTTTGACTCCGTTGAGAACCACCCAAATCATCCTTCTTCTGGGATGTGGGATATTGTGATTTCACATTAGCCACCACTATTGTTTCCTTATAATAAATACCCTCAAAAGATTTTCATTAACTTTAAGACAATGTACATGTGTATAAGGGTATAATTAACCCATCATATCCATTTCTTCCTCCTTAGCCTCTTCAGAATCCCACACAATAAAACTCCATGATGTCATGCTGGGAGATATATGTCCCTCATGATCATAAATATTTTCTCAAATCTTTAGGACATTGACTTTGATATTTTACATTGTTTTTACATGATATTTATCCAAATAAGTCAATAAAAAAATTATATGGTCATGATGTTCTATTTTAATACTAAACTCAATTTTATTCTACTAGTTTCTAGTATTTTCATACTTTATTGTTTCAATAACACCCTTTAACTTGTATTTTTATTCTTCATTCTCTAAAATGTATAGTTTGGAATCATGTACCACTACATCTAATTTCTTCACTTATCCCTTAAAACCAAAAATTCTTCAAGTGTAGATTCTATCCCATCCTTGATGTATAATAATTCCATAACATTAGTGATTTCATCATCATTATCCACCAATTGGTGATCTATTAAATCCACGAGTACCTCCTCATTCAGGACCAAAAAATCCTTAATTTACCACACATTATTATCCTCTGATATATAATTATCTTATTTAACAAATTTCTTATTTTCAAATAATTTATGCTATGAATAGATCTTTCCTACCTGACCCATAAATAGTATCTTCATGGGTTTTTTATCTTTATTTTAATCTCAAAATTTATTTTTATACCTCGATGAACAAGGAACCACATTTCCACAATGAAAATAGGCAAGTGAAGTATTTCTTTTTAATTTCTTTTTTCCATTTTAATGTTTGAGGAAAAGATAAATATTGCCTCATCAACTTCCATATCTTTGATATCATCCTCTATGGTTAGTTTCGTAATTTCATTGAATTCCACATCCTAAGAATTATCCTTTACTAAGGACACATTATCATTTTTTTGTCATCTTATAAGAGATGAGAGTATTGTAAATAATACCCAACACCACCCCTTTGGGGTCCTTGTCTTCACGAAGCATGAAATATTCATTGAAACCCGATGGTAATATTATTAGGATAAACATTATGTTTTTTAAATAATCAAGGAATTCATTGATTTTTCTCATTCCATCCCCAAGGATACTCACCCATTCAATGAATTCATAATATAACTCATTTGGATGCATTCTAAAATCCTCATATAGCTTCCATAGAATCAGAAATTTATCTTCACATACCATGGAATCACCATCATAAATGAGGAATGCTTTTTTCACATGTAATGTGAGTTTTTAAATGACTTAAGATTTACATATATTTCATTGAATAATTCTCATCCAATTTCATTGACTCATTTTTCATTGGTATCAATCCCTATTTAATATTTTTCTAATAATTCTCTACACTTCATTCTTACTAAAATCCCATACAAGGTATCCATGTAGACATAAATTTCCAAAGATTAAAAATAGATTTTTATGTTATTCTTCCATATTTTGATATTTTTATTATCAATGATTATAATTTCCTTGTGGTTTATTGCATTTGATGTCTCTTCAAAGAGGAAAAATGTCACAAAAATATATATCGTTTTGATAACACTTTTTTGTCACAAAAAAGCGCAATACCTTAAGAGGGGGTGAATAATGGTTTTTTTTATTTATTTAAATAACCATATCCAATGATATATTTTCACAATTATTAAATATAATATCTTCCCCACAATTGATGTGAAGTGATAAAGTAAATTAAACTGGGACATAAATGATTTTACCTAGTTTATCCAAACTAGGATAATCTAAGGAGTAGGAAATGGTGATGAGATAATGCACCTAAAACATTAATAATAATACTCTGTCTACAATTTTAAACTTCAACACTAATTATTTGTTTTTAAACCCATCACAAGAAAGTAGATAACTCACTACTCTCTCTACAAGGAGGATCTAACTACTCATCGCATGCTATGTTTTTCATTATATGAACAGTATATAAAAATTACACCAAGGATTGTATAGAAATATTCTCGAGTTTTATCAATGTGATGAACTGCATGATCTTCTAGTTAGATATTCTCTTTTATATCCCTTTTCTTTTCTCTTATAACTTTTTAACACTCTGCCTATAATACAACTTATTCATCATTTTTCCTTCGAACACAAATAATAGAAATCCATCACTTATTCATTGATGTTTTTCCATAATGTGATCTACTATCTTCTCCTTATTTTCATAAAATATATCTTCCATTTTTTGGAATCCTTATTCCATATCCATTTATTTATTTATAAATATTCATATTATTTTTTTAAAGTCCCTTAAAGGGTTGTGTGTACTACTTTGAAATTCACACATTTCTTATTATTTTAAAAAAATTCCCACTTTTAGAAATGACAAGTTCATAGTGTGACTCATTCTCTACAGTGTGATTCTCATTCATTTTGATACCTTGAATTAGAACCAATTCCTTAATAGAAACTACCATTTAAAACCACTTCCCTGCCACAATATGGTCACCTAAATACCAAAAATACCATCTCTTATAAATCGAGTCTCTACTACATTAGTCATCTCTACATATTAGACAACATAAAAGTATAGAACCACAAAAACCAACCTAAATTAAGTCATTTCATGGCCATAGCTTCGTACATAATAACTAATTTATTGTTTATTTTCAAAAAAAGTAAATAATTTTCATATGATTCAATCCTCATCAAAAGTCTCTTTTGTATTAAGGAAATTTTCCATATTTCATCTGTATGTCCCCTCATGATGTGAAATACGCTCCCATGGTGTAACCTAATTAATTGGATTCAAATAAACTTAATCACAATTCACCTGAGGTCTTATAACAATGTTATTCTTCCCCATAATTCCAATGTTCAGTGTGAGATCATCTACCATGGATGGGTAAAAATTAGACCAAATGTGTCCTGGGATGTCTCATTTTATTCTCCTTGTGAAAAATTCAAAAACATCATGCATGTTTTCAATAGAACATTCATAGTATTTTAAAACCCTTACTTATGAAAATAACTCTAACCCTTTTTCATTTTCCTAAAAAAATGCATCATGATGTGACCATTATTGTCATGGTATGACCTTTGACCTTTATAAAAAACTAATTCAATATTCATCCAAAACCCTTCTATCATTTCTCCATGACTTTTTTGCCTAATTTGGATGTATTCAAAGATCAATATCAGAAAAAATAACCCACAAATACTTCCCTAACGTTTTTATAATGGTTTTATATTTTATGAGGATTATGGATGTGATAGGTGATAATGAGATCAATGGAGGTTGGTACAAACTAGGGTTATTATTATAAATCTCCAGTTTAGGTGGGTGGAATTTACATTATAAGGTCTATTTATTATTTTTTATTATTCAATGGGTATTTTGATAATTTTTACTTTTTTTATAATTTTTATGATTTCATTTGATCTCAGATTATATTTTGGGATGTTCTCGGATCGAATAATAGTTTTCATGTATCATAGAGCTTTCTAAATGGAACTTTTTTTATGCCCTGGTCGAATGAGTGATGAATTTCTATTTTATAATTTTTTTATTTATATCAGTGGTTTTGAATTGTCTAAAAAAATGGTTTCCCTTTTAGAGGAGTTTGGGGTGGGATTTTTGTTAAGGGTCCTAGTTTGGAAAAAATGGAATGAGGTTCCATTTCCAGATATTATAGATTTGTTTGGTTTTATATTTTAATATAGATAAATTAGGATTTTTAATTTGTTTTAAAAAGGAAATCTAAGAGGTTTTTTATAAATTTATTTCTCTATTTTACCTCATGTGGGTGACAACTAATTTTTTATTGATTTTATTATTATATATGTTTATTTTTTATGGTTAAACTTATGTTATCCCATATTGTATGATACTATAGGAACCATAGGAGAAACCATTTCTCATATAAATGCATTATTGGAATATGTTGAGATTTTCATTGGGATTACATGGGGAATAAGTCCATAAAACCTTGGAATAATTCTTTAGGTTTTTGATTCTATAACTGTGACTGATTGATGGGTGATTTGTTCATCATTGTAATTTTGGAAATACTTGAGTATTTTATGATGATTGGTGGTCCAAATAAGTTTCTTATAAGGGAGCCTTGTGATTTGACCTCAAAATTTGAAGTCTGAGTTACTCCCAAAGGTATATGTTTTCTGGATTAAAATAGTTTCATGGGTTTTGATCAATGTGTTATAATGATCCTTGGTCTATATATAATTGATAATTGATAGAATTAAAGGTACCTTCTCTATGTGGTCATCCTAGATAACAATACCTTATTCCATGTATGAGATAATTTTATTGGGAACATATCCCAATAGTCATTTAGTGTCTTGAGGTAGATTACTTGAAAACATGTCAATACACATGGGTGGTGATAACTTGGAAGACCGTAAAGTGAAATTTCATGTTTGAGGTACTTAAGTACTTTAGTTTCATTTTTGTGTATTATATTTATTTTCCAAATTGGGATATAACTTTTTCTTGATATGATCTCCCCCATATAAATTGAGATGCATATAAATTTAAAAAGTAGCACTAGGAGTTATGTAGATCAAACTTAGTGAGGTTTTGGAAGGCTATATGGGATATATCTGAATTAGATATTCCCAATTACCCATGAGTGTTTATCCCATGTCCATAAAACATAATATTTAACATTGATGTTGTTTTTTTGTATCATATGTGTGATTGGGGTATATATGAAGAGTTGTATCATTGTGGAGTGAGATCCATCATCAGTGATGAGTTTTGAAATTTGTGATCAATTTAGTGATTAAATAAGGGTAGTTTGGTAAAAGATACATAAATGATGGGCATTATGTGTTGAGAATGGGATGAAATATGGTTTATGTTATATCATGTGGTTGGGACCCATTAGTTTTCTTATGATTTTTTTTAATATTCTTTTAGTGCTATTTGATTCTCTGTTCCTTATTTGCATGATCATTTTTTATTGTTTGTTGATTCATATATGATTGATTATTTGTCCCTCGACTGTTTTAAATTTTTTATAATCATTTTTTGATAATTATATCCTGTGATATTTTGGGGTTTTATTAATTGATATATAGTGGGATGACTTATGGGATAGGTGGGACATTGAAGACAGATCCTGGTAGATTTGGAGAGACCACTTAACAGTTATAAATATTGGAAAGAGTACAATGTTGTATAAATTATTAAGTCATTAAGGTATACAAATCATCAGATGTATGAAGGTGGTACATGGACTATGTTGAGAAGTATGAGTTTGTGTTATCAGAGTTCATGTGTCATCTAGACACATAGGTGTAGGTTTGTATGGTATGTGAAGTTGGTGTCATGTTTCTAGGTGGGAGAGTAACATTTGGTATCCAATTCCACACTCTCCCAAACATTTCATGCATATTCACTTGAACAATAAATTACCTAGTGTATAAAGGTGAGTAGGAAATCTTATTGGGTCATTATACTCACCCCAACCAATATACACAAAATGAGTTTTGATGTACATGGGTAGAAAATCTTGTTTTTTTTCATTTATAGGTGTTTGATTAAATCTCAATGTGTGGTTCGAGAGTAATAGGTTTTTAGAGGTCAAATACTCAGAAAGTGGTTTATATGTATTGTGATAGAGGCCACTATATTTCTATTTCATTTTAATTGTATCAATATCATCCTACATACATATATTATTTTTCCCTATACTAACCTTGGAAAACATTTATTATATTTTTCATTACTTTAATTTATTCATATTGTATTATTTATGCTCATTTATATGTTGACACATATTTTGGTTTTTTTATTACTATTATATTCTGGGATTCAGAGGCTAATTGACTCCATATTTATTGTCTATAGGTTTTTTGTGCATATGTTATACAAATGGATCATGTAAAATTATTGGTAGAATCAGGAATGATCTGTGGGATTTTATTCTGTGGAAATATACTGCACATTACTATATCAAACCCTTAATATTATACAATAGCCTCTAGTGTATGGGTAGATGCACCTGAGGCCATTTAGTGAATCCCACTCAAATATGGACTGAGTGATTTGAGATAGTACATTACATTTTAGTGGGAGAGGGTGTTTCTTAAAGTCTATTTTGAGGTGGGAAATCATAGATTGGTAAAGAAAGTTAAACTTATTCATTAGTATGTCAGACCATTTGAAATAGTGGAATATATTAGAAAAATATTATACATTCTATTATTAAAAAAAATTATATCTATACATGATGTATGTCATGTATTTCATTTAACAAAATATTTTTTTAATATTTATCTTCTGATTTAATGATAAGATCTATATTTGGAACTCAATTCCATTGTAGGGAATAAAATAGTGTGTATAATTGATCATCAAAATATGAATTAATAGTGAAAATTTATCCATCATGGATTTTTTTGTGATATGATGGAAACTATATCTATGTGACTCGAAAACATAAGGCATTCATATGGTGAAATAGGCTCACATTTTTTCCAATAAAAACGTTGACGACTTAATTAGGGTAAAAAGTTTAATGGTGAGGAGAATCGTGAAACTAATCTATTCAAAGGTTGGTATTAATTCTATTATTTAGATTTTTTGATGATTTAGGAGGTTAAAATAATAAATTATTGAAATTATGTGATATTTTTGTATTCATGACTAGTACAAAGTCAATCCTAATCATACATATCAACCATTCAAAGGAGATTTTTGATTCTATATTTATTTTCATGATCGGTGCATAGATTCATTGAATATAAATCCATAATATGTAGGGGTTTACCTATATTATATAATTTGTCTCCCAATTGGAAGAATGTTTCCCAAAATGTGTATTCATACCATGTGATTTATAAAAAATAAACATCAATCATTTTTTCACACTTATTTTGGGTTTTCCCATTTTTCTTCCACCATTTTACATGAGATCTCCAAGAGCTTATCCATCAAATGTAATATTCTCACCCATTCCCATTAGTTATTTCACTCTCCATATCATGTGAATATACAAGGTAAATTTGGTTTTTATCTTCTATTATTTATTCTCCTTTTCTCATTTTCACTCATCCTTCCATGATCATGCATGTTCTTTTTCTCACTAGGCATGGTTTCCAACCCTTGTTTTGCACTCTATCAAAATATTGAAATGTGTCATTTCATGAGATTGTGGGGATCTTCTTCAATCCTAATATATATTTATTTTAAGAATTAATTTAACTTCCAAAGTATTTACAATGGGGTTTTAGTGTAGCTTCATTTTATTTTACAAAACCTTTTTTGATTTTTTCTTTAATTGTTTCCATGGGTAATTTGAATTATTAAAAGTATAATTATGGTTTATTCAAGATTTATCTCATTTTTTTTATTTTAATCCATGGAATAATGTTTTTTCCATGGTTTTATATGGGTATTCATTAAATATGAATACTAATTTGCATAAGGTGTATAATAATGTGTTTATATTAATTTTTGTAGTTTCAATGAATTTTAAAAAAATAACAAGTGACTAATTTTATATAAAGATGGTTTTATGATTATTTACTATTTTATAACATTAAAGGTTGTGATTTGTATATGATTTTCTTTTTTATTATTGATTTCCTATGACAGATATGCCTGTAGTTGAGATTTGTTATAAATATCAAAATTTTCACACTAGTTACTCTATTAAGGAATTGATAAAGGGGGGATATGGTGTTGAGGGTTCTTTGGTTTATGTCTTAATTATTTTATTTTATATTATTTCATGAATTATTTTATTTGGATATAATGGTTTATATGAGATTATAGGGGTATAAGTATGAAATCAAGGATGAGTGTTACCTTTTATTTTATTTTTCTCTAGCCACAGGTCCTCAATAATCAATTATATCTAGAAAGGGGTTTCATCTCATTGGGTAAATGGGGGTAATAGAGGGTTTGAGACTTTGTGTATTACATTTTAGGCTTTCAGTTGATCCATAATAGTGTTTTAGGCTATCTTTAATAGAATTTATATTTCCATTCCATGTTATATTTATTTTAGTTTGTGACTTTTTTATGTATTGATTTTCATTATACCAAGTGATATATGTTTGCTATGGGATAATATTTTCTTATTAATTTATAAGATTTTTTAAAAAATTATTTTTTAAATAAAAATTAGATGAATATATTTGGAGTTATTTTATAAATATACATATATGAATACAATCTAATTATAGTTCAAATTAGAATTTGGAGTATATCTTAAGAAAAGAGTATCACTAATTCTTGGAAGTATCCTCCTGGGTAATATCTCACACCCTACATAAACATGTTTAGGTAAATGTATACTTTTTCATGGATGGTACAATTTATATGATGGGAGTTACATCATTTTGTGGTGGACCTTATACATTTTCTTAATACAATAATGGAATGATGATTATGTAGTGACCATTGGTCACGTGGAGATGGTTTGTTTCAAAATTCTGATAATATTGGTTAATCTTGGGATGTATATGTTTTTGTATCACTATTATATCCTCATTTTGATCTCTCTTGTATCATATATTTCATGTATAAACTTATATATTTTTCTTATTAAGGAATTTTTGGAAGTCCATTTTGGTTTTTTATTATTTTTCATTATTTGGATGAATTTTTGTTGTGATGTATTTATGTTTTTACCATGATAATTCAATGTGTTGATACTTTATATAATAAGTTTTTGTTTTATATATTTTATTTTGATGGTGAAATTTATCACAAAGGTATGTTTTCAATACCCTTATCACTTGTTGTCATCCGGTGGATATCTATAATATTATTTGTATTATATTACATGATGAGTTAGGAGAAATAGAAGGAATGAGAGAGATATTACATGATATCCATTATCAATAAATTTATCCCCAATAATAATACAGAAGATAATTTCCTTGGTTTGTCTCTGAAAGAGGTTTCTAGAATTATGTTTCTACCTGTCACATTGTTTTTTTAATTATACGTATAAAGTATAACTAAAATGTGAATTTATAAATTCTTCAAGAAAAATTAAAGGAAACTAAAAAAATTAAATAAAAAGATATAATTTTCTGAAATTTGGAACAATTTTGATTAAAAATGTATGTGAAGAAATTTTAGAAAAAACAGAAACATTAGAAAAGTGTTGATTCGTCGAACACTCACTTCTTCCATGATTACATTAATTATGTAATTATATTTCACAATGAACACCTAGAGATATCTACCTTAAAACCTAAATATTACTTGATACCATAAAAATTCATTGATATTGTGGTTCATCCAATTATAAAATTGATTCAAATACTCAAATAACTCCATGTAAGATCTCAGGTTTTCCAATGAAGTATGAATATCTATTTATTTAAAAGATTAATTATGACCTAATATGAATACCATTTTAGGTCATGGGGTAATAATGGTGCCCATTTATTTTTCAAAGCCTAGAACCCAAATTTTGGAGAAAAATAGCTAGACCGCAAGGATAGGAGTTACTATACACCCAAGACACATGGTTTAGTGAGATCATGCGGCGCTGGATAGAAGGATTTAGGATCATGCATAGTTTGAGTAAACTATGTGGATAGAGTCCTACTCTTGTACGATGTCCTATATAATTTTTTATAGTGAATTTAGACATGGGTTGTTCATGGTTTGGAAAATTGTACACACTAACCATGTGAGGTTCCCCTCTATACAATAAAGGGCACACAATTAGTGCATGCTTTAGCCAACCAGGTAGCAAAACCATGAGGCTATGTATTTTGAGTTAAAATTACCTTTTCTCCACTAAACATTATTAAATACTAAATAAAAATATCTATTTCTCATTCTTGCAGACATAACTCATTTGAGATACCCCCTTGAGCCAATTAGGTAAATTTTGATCCCATTTTTCCATCCAAACTCAGAATTGAGTGTCATCAGTCTTGTCGGATTCACAACGGTGACTACTCCTTTCCATTTTTGGTGTTATTTTTTTTCTCATTTTCATATAATTTATTCAGGTGTATTATAATATTCCTTATTTCTAGGATTTTCATCCTTTATTCATTTTCCTTCTGATCTGAGCTGAATCAAAAGGTTATACTGGACGATCACTCTACTTCAATCTCATGGTAGGTTTTTATACCATTCCCTTGGTGTTTGGTGATTTATATGACAAGTTGTCATTATGAACTATGTTCCTAGATAATTGATTGAATTCATTTCAAAATATTATGGATTACCTAGAGTTACGTGAGATGAGTTAGAGGCTATTTTCCTAATAAAGGCCACCCATGGTGTGTTCCTTGTGATTTAATTTTCCTTTTACTATTGTTGAACCACCCAAGGGGTGATTAGGTGAGCTTAACTAGTAATAGGATGCACTAATATACATTATTTTTATTTAATTGATTATTTATAAAATGGTCGTCTACTTTTTCCATGTTATACCAGATGTGATTTATATAACTTCTTAAATTTGAATAGTTATATGAGTAGGTAAACTATTTGAATGTATTTGAATGGTAATTTCTATATGAGTTGGAAGTAATAATGGATGGTGATGGTATGAAATGATAATGGAATTTAATAATGGATGTTTCCATAGGATTCCATGGATTTTCTAAACCATACATCATGATAGCGGTAGTGGACATCTTGGATCAGACAGATCCTTGGGTATTGATTCCACGGGATACCTTGGTCCATGATACCGCTTGGATTCATATTGATTATGATGGAAGTAGACATGGAATGTTGGCATGATCCTTGGACCTAGATCCATGTATAGTCGAGTTTCCATCGAGATGCTCCAGGGAGTCGATGATGATTCTAGGGAACAATATACCTTGGATCCGGCCCCATGGGGTATGACACTACTATTATATGGATAAACTATTAGAAATTTAAAATTATTTATTGTATTTCATGGACAATTTTGATATGATTCGCAAGCTATATGACACATCCATGGTTGGTATGAGATACTAGAAATACATCTTGGCAGTGGTGTTTGTTTCAGTTGTGCATTAAAGTTTCCTTATTTACAAAACATGACCATTGTTTTGCAGGAATCCTTACTAGTATTGACAGTATCACCTTAAAATTAATACTTCTTCCATGGGGATTTTAATTAATTTACTGTCATATCTTATTATATACCTTTCACACTAATTATCTTGTGTTTCACATCCCGGATTGTTATATACATCATTGGTGGTGGCCTACTGGGATTTTATCTCACACCCTATCTCAGGTAGTCATTGGGTACCTACAATGATGTTATGGATATGGTTAGGGATTAAAGAAGGTTTTCACAGTTTGATTCTACAGTTTTTTCATGCATATAAGCATGGGAGCATAGTATAGAGTTGAGGATCATGATGCTATTATGTGGTTGTTCTTTTTGGAATTTTTGGTATTTTGATACATGTATTGTACTAATGCATGCATACCTATTTTGGATGCTTTATAGACACATGAAAAGAAATAACCTTATGGTATATGAGATTTATTTTTTCATCTGGTATATTTCTATCTTTGGTTGCTATCTCTTATTCAGTTATTATTGTGCTCCCTAAGGCGGGTTACTAGTCCAGTGATCTTAGAGTCCATTCCTGCTACTTATTTATCGTTTTATTTCTCTCACTCTTGATATGTATGATTGTTACCATTATTTTACACTCTTCTAAGATGGAATTTTCTCCCCATATACACACCCTAGGCCCTCGATACTATTTGATATACTTTGGAGTTTGGGGAGATGCACTTGAGGCCAGGTTGCTAACCGGGCTCGGAGCACTATTCAATGGAATTAGGGTTTGGGACATTATAATGTATTATCAGGGAATTAATTTCTAGGATTTACTATTTTGAGATAACATTTAAGGGTTTGGAATGAATATTAATTTAGAAATGAGTTTTTATATGGAGTAGATAACCCATGTATAGGAAAAAATCCAAGTTGCCTCAAATGGAAGTTATTGTTTTATGGATTTGACTATTAGATTTAATTTGATTCCACCATTGTGTAATGAACTTCTGGTTAGATGTTTATTCTGATTTTGGACATTATATATTTCCTGATGAGATGATCATTTCTTGTCATGCATCATGTTAGGCACCTACTAGAAATCAAATTCCATGCATCATTTCATTCCACTTAGGCTACACTACTTGACTGCATGACATTGTGAACAATTTTGATTAAAAATATCTGTGAAGAAGTTTTAGAAAAAACAGAAACATTAGAAAAGTGTTGATTCGTCGAACACTCACTTCACCCATAATTACGTTAATTATGTAATTATATTTCACAATGAACACCTAGAGATATCTACCTTAAAACCTAAATATTACTTGATACCATAAAAATTCATTGATATTGAGGTTCATCCAATTATAAAATTGATTCAAATACTCAAATAACTCCATGTAAGATCTCAGGTTTTCCAATGATGTATGAATATTTTTTTATTTAAATGATTAATTATGACCTAATATGAATACCCTTTTAGGTCATGGGGTAATAACGGTGTCCATATATTTTTCAGATCCTAGAACCCAAATTTTGGAGAAAAATAGCTAGGCCGCAAGGACATGAGTTACTATACACCCAAGCCACAAGGTTTAGTGAGATCATGCGGCGCTGGATAGAAGGATTTAGGATCATGCATTGTTTGAGTAAACTATGTGGATAGAGTCCTACTCCTGTACGATGGACTATATAATTTTTTATAGTGAATTTAGACATGGGTTGTGCATGGTTTGGAAAATTGTACACACTAACCATTTGAGGTTCCCCTATATACAATATAGGGCACACAATTAGTGCATGCTTTAGCCAACCAGGTAGCCAAACCATGAGGCTATGTATTTTGAGGTAAAATTAGCTTTTCTCCACTAAAAATTATTAAATACTAAATAAAAATATCTATTTCTCATTCTTGCATACAGAAGTCCTTTGAGATACCCCCTTGAGCCAATTTGGTAAATTTTTATCCCATTTTTTTCAACCAAACTCAGAATCGAGTGTCATCAGTCTTGTTGGATTCACACCGGTGACTACTCCTTTCCATTTTTTGTGTTATTTTTTTTCTCATTTTCATATAATTTATTCAGGTGCAGTATAATTTTCCTTATTTCTAGTATTTTCATCCTTTATTCATTTTCCTTCTGATCTGAGCTGAATCAAAAGGTTATACTGGACGATCACTCTACTTCAATACCATGGTAGGTTTTCTATACCATTCCCTTTGTGTTTGGTGATTTATATGACAATTTGTCATTATGAACAATGTTCCTAGATAATTAATTGAATTCATTTCAAAATATTATGGATTGCCTATAGTTCCTTGAGATGAGTTAGAGGCTATTTTCCTAATAAAGGCCACCCATGGTGTTTTCCTTTTGATTTACTTTTCCTTTTACTATTGTTGAACCACCCAAGGGGTGATTAGGTGAGCTTAACTAGTAAGAGGATGCACTAATATACATTATTTTTATTTAATTGATTATTTATAAAATGATCTTCTACTTTTTCCATGTTATACCAGGTGTGATTTATATAACTTCATAAATTTGAATAGTTATATGAGTAGGTAAACTATTTGAATGTATTTGAATGGTAATTTCTATATGAGTTGGATGTAATCATGGAAGGTGATGGTATGAAATGATAATGGAATTTAATGATGGATGTTTCCATAGGATTCCATGGATTTTCTAAACCATACATCATGATAGCGGTAATGGACATCTTGGATTAGACAGATCCTTGGGTATTGATTCCATGGGATACCTTGGGCCTTGATACCGCTTGGATTCATATTGATTATGATGGAAGTAGACATGGTATGTTGACATGATCCTTGGACCTAGATCCATGTATAGCCGAGTTTCCATCGAGATGCTCCAGGGAGTCAATGATGATTCTAGGGAACAATATACCTTGGATCCGGCCCCATGGGGTATGACACTACTATTATATGGATCAACTATTAGAAATTTAAAATTATTTATTTTATTTCATGGACAAGTTTAATATGATTCACAAGCTATATGACATATCTATGGTTGTTATGGGATACTAGAAATACATCTTGGCAGTGGTGTTTGTTTCAGTTGTGCATTAAAGTTTCCTTGTTTACAAAACATGACCATTGTTTTGAAGGAATCCTTACTAGTATTGACAGTATCACCTTAAAATTAATACTTCATCCATGGAGATTTTAATTGATTTACTGTCATATCTTATTATATACCTTTCACACTAATTATCTTGTGTTTCACATCCCGGATTTTTATATACATCATTGGTGGTGGCCTACTGGGATTTTATCTCACACCATATCTCAGGTAGTCATTGGGTACCTACAAAGATGTTATGGATATGGTTAGGGATTATGGAAGGTTTTCACAGTTTTATTTTATAGTTTTTTCATGCATATAAGCATGGGAGCATAGTATAGAGTTGAGGATCATGATGCTATTATGCGGTAGTTCTTTTTGGCATTTTTGGTATTTTGATACATGTATTGTATTGATGCATGTATACCTATTTTGGATGCTTTATAGACACATGAAAAGAAATAACCTTATGGTATATGAGATTTATTTTTTCATCTGGTATATTTCTATCATTGGTTGCTATCTCTTATTCAGTTATTATTGTGCTCGCTAAGGCAGGTTACTAGTCCAGTGATCTTAGTGTCCATTCCTGCTACTTATTTATCATTTTATTTCTTTCACTCTTGATATGTATTATTGTTACCATTATTTTACACTCTTCTAAGATTGAATTTTTATCCCCATATACACACCCTAGGCCCTCGATACTATTTGATAGACTTTGGAGTTTGGGGAGATGCACTTGAGGCCAGGTTGCTAACCGGGCTCGGAGCACTATTCAATGGAATTAGAGTTTGGGACATTATAATGTAGTATCAGGGAATTAATTTCTAGGATTTACTATTTTGAGATAACATTTAAGGGTTTGGAATGAATATTAATTTAGAAATGAGTTGTTATATGGAGTAGATAACTCATGTATAGGAAAAATCCAAGTTGCCTCAAATGGAAGTTATTATTTTATGGATTTGACTATTAGATTTAATTTGATTCCACCATTGTGTAATGCACTTCTGGTTAGATGTTTATTCTGATTTTGGACATTATATATTTCCTGATGATATGATCATTTCTTGTCATGCATCATGTTAGGCACCTACTAGAAATCAAATTCCATGCATCATTTCATTCCATATAGGCTACACTACTTGACTGCATGACTTTGTGATATGTGATTTGTGTGATATACCAGATGTTTTTATAGATATTTTGTGCAGGGGATTTGAAAAAATGGTTGTTACCTAGAGTTATCGTCATAACATAAACAATTTTTTCCTTATTAGGCCACAGTAGACACCCTGAATAGCCAATTGTGGCATGTTGATTCATGGACCATCGATCACATTTGCTGGAATGTGTTATTGTGTTAATTAGGTGGACACAATATTTGATTCATGAGGATTATGGGCCCTTGTGGATTATAATTTTTGATCCATTTAGTTCAATAGAATAAAATTAATTGTGTAATAAATTTTAAATAAAGTGGAAATTTGAAATGAAAAAATAGAGATCTTTACATAGCCCCTACTTTTGAGTGGGTAGTAGGCAGTCTCTCGATTGATTTTTGTTATTTTTTATTTTACTAGTCCTGTATTTAGGTGAATAATCTATGGTATGATCTTTTATAGGAATTGTTTGACTATTCTTATGCTTCTAGATTTGAATTTCATGTTTTTTATCCCATTTGAGGTGTCTGATTAGTATTGTAGAGACATGCCACCATGAAGACATCATGTCATACACTAGGTAGGTGGCAACAAACATTATCTCGATGTGGTGGTCCATGGTTTATCAGTGGATCATTTTATAGTTCTTGTTGAGGCACCAATAGTAGTTCAAGACATAGGTGCTGAGGAACACATCTCTGAGATATTTACATGCATTATAAATACTTTTCTATAATCACCATAGCATGCCTCATATATGGATGAGCTAGAGTGCGTGTTCCGGTAGTATCATCCTACCACGTTTTCGAGGGATTGAAATCCATAGGATTCATATTTTTTTATCGAGACTATTTGGTCAATATTTTTCTATCTAGAGAAACTTTCTAAGTGGGGATTGAAGCTCGCAACATACATGCTTTGGGGAGCAGAAAAGAGCCCATGGGATGTTTTAAACCAGGATTATGCACTAAGTGACATAGTTTGGTGAGATTTACAAACATGATTCTAAAAAGAATGTGTTCGTAATTGATGAATGAATGATTTCTTTGTATTTAGTATATCATTATGTCATTATATATGGAATAAATAAATGAGGATATGGGGATTATTGAAGTGATGATTCCTGGAGTATTATTATAGACTCACTTAATGGAATTGGATGCCACTCTAGAGAAATTATACACATTAATTGTGATGATCATTGTGGTGATCAAAAAAGGAATCCTAGACAAGTGTTGAGAGTGTAGGAAAATTATCTATAAAATGTGTAATACCAAGAAAATTTTTATTTTCAGGAAGTGAATTAGAATAATTAAAGATGATGACCTTGAAAAATTTATGTATATGTATAGTATCAAGAAGAAGAAAATATGATGATAATTGAATTAATCATAATGATCAAGGACTTTTTTAAATAGTGACACACTGTTTCTAACATGGAATATTATTTATGTTCATGAAAATATTCATATTTATGTGTATTTCATTTGAATTCCATGCAATATCCCCATATTTGTCATGAGGTATTGATGATGGTTTTTCGTGTCAAACGAGTTTGTACAAAGTTAGGTGCCATGTGGGATCATCCAAAGATCATTGGAATTATTGAAATGATCTAAATAAGGTTTTTGTAAAATTATATAAATTGTTTTTGAAGTTAAGTTTGCAAATGATGTTTTCATGTAACTGAGGGTTCATGGTTTTCATATAAAAATGATTTTTTTTATAAACATCAAAAATATGATGCCACAATATAGTATTTAAAATAGATCCAATTTTATATTCCTGTGATGTGAATATAAATAATTTATCATAGTTTTTAATGTATATTCATTGTAAAATAAACAAAGGTTTATAGAACACAATTGAGATTTCCATGAAGAGTACACTAAACATTAATAAAGTGAAGCTAAAGTATGCTATTTGACATATATTCTATGTTAAATTAATGTGATGTGATTATAAAAAGTTTAGTATACAATTTGAGGTACATTCAGTGGAAAATAAATTAAGGTTAATAGAATACAATTGATATTCCCATGCATAGCATGCTAAACATCATTAAAGTGATTCTAATGTATGATATTTTACATAGATTCTATGAAATATTCTTGATATGTGGATTGGGAAAAAAATTCATACTATGTGTCCAATGTATATTTGAGATGTGTACTATATGGGAATTTCCTTGCTAAAATGATATGGTGCTACATGAATTATTAATTCATTTCAAATGATGTGCTTTGTGGATTGTAATTCTTTAAGAACTTCAATGAAGTATGCAGTGATGGTCCATTGAGGGTTTCTTTGTAGTTCATGGATAATGATTCTTTCATGGATGATGAGTAGATTTGTGGGTGATGTCTTTTGCAGAGATCCATGTCGATAGTGGATATAAGGAGATAAACTACTATGAACTACTTTTCATTATTGCACAATATTCATGTTCTCAGTGGGTTGATAACCTATATTTGTTGGCTATAAATACAAGTAAAAATATCTCCCTAACTGTGATCAACAATTTGAGAGAAGTTTTCATTTTGTTTATAAGATTTTATTATGCTCCATTTGGATTCTACAAAGCAATTTATTCTTTTAGAGAATGATAAAATGGTATATGAGGTTCCATCCAAAGAGTTTTTCTATGCTAAGGGTATTGATTCTTTATGTGGTGAGAAGCTATGATATTTTATTTATTGGTAAAGTTCAATGTGAACATCAAAAATAATTTAAAGTATATTGAAGCATCAATTTTTTAATTATAAATAAACTAACCAATAGTATGTGAATTTTAATAAATGCTATTCTATGATCATTTCATGATCATAGGAACAATTTAGAAAACTGTTGGAATAATATATTATGAAGAGAAAAGTGAAGAGTAAAATAATGCATGAACCAGTTTTCTAAGAATCAATAAATTCATCCTATGGTATGTGAATTATCATACATTCTATGCTATGATCATTTCATGATCATATGGACAATTAAGAAAACTATTTGAAGAATGTACAATGAATAGAAAAGTGAAGTGTTATACAATAGAAGAATTAGTTTAGTAATAATCTAATAAGTAGAGCAATGGTAGGCTACATGTCATACATGTTATGTTATGATCATTTCATCATCATTGGAACAATTTATCATACTGTTTGATTAATATATAGTGAATAAAACATTTATGTTAAATATGATACAAACATTAGTACTCTATGAATAAAAGAAGTGGACCAGTAGAATGCTACATATCAAACGTGATATGATATGATTATTTCATGATAATTCAAACAATTTAGTATATTATATGATCAACATACAAGGAATAGAAAGTTGATATTCAATATGGTTTGAGAATAATTTTTCTAAGCATCATATAAGTGGAGAAACAATACACCACATGTCATACATTCTATGTTATTATCCTTTCATGTGTACGTGGTTAATTTAGTGTATTGTTTGAATTTTAAAATGTGGATATGAAAATGGGAAGTCCATGAAATACACACGCTTGTATGATGTATTTTAGTGGAGATTCACATGACAGATTATTCTAAGTTATGAAAGTCTCTGTTTTCATAATATAATATTGATGAAATTGTGTGCATCACATACACACATTATTTGTGTTTGATAATTCAACATAATAAGGAAGAATCATTGATTGCGTAGAAATATTTGAAATATTTTATCATCGCTGGAGATAATAAGTTGATGATATTGAAGCCAGAATATGCTTGCAGGGGAAGGCAGCCTGGTCTAAACATTCAGTAATCTAAGAAGATCCAGATAATTCAAGATCTGGTGTGAATGGGATTCAAGAATAAAAAGATTATTTCAATAACCTTTTGAAGATATTGAATTTATACATGAGTATAATAGATCTAGTACACTAATGGACGAATATATATTTCATGTATTTTAGAAGAAACTAGAAGAAAAAAGATATATTTCTATTTGTGGATCAAGAACATTTAGAAGAAGGGTCTTCAGACTACAGTGTCTACCCAGTTACTAAAGAGGCGTGAGGCTGGGGTGTCCAACAAGTCCAAAATAAGGAGAATAGAAGATAAGTGTGGTCTATAACTATTATAAATTGGTGGATAGAATATTTGGGTGTATAACCTATTGTTGCCTTAATCATTGTAATCACCTTATTATATAATGTAGAATCCATGTTATAGGGATTAACCAACAAGGAAAGGAGTATGGGTTTTTACCAAACTTTGTAAATATTTTGTTTTATTATCCCATTGATTATTTCTACATATGAAGTGTGGTTGTTATATATAACCGAGTGGATCAAGAACCTATAAAAGTTCATGAGGTTAAAATCAAAAGAAATAAAAAAGTAAAAAGTAAACCGTTGATTCACCCCCTCTCTCGGTGTTCAATCCATACTGGGGATCTACAATTGGTATCAAATCCTAGGTCCCCCTAAACATCCAAAATTTTTCTTATATTGTTTTTAAAATACATTATGAAGTTATGATTTCATGTAGTGTTTCAGTTATATAAAATGGAGAGATAATAATATACTCTTAAGGATAAAAATATTTATAGTTCTTCCAAAACCCAAAAGAATAGTAGGAGAAGTGTTGAAATGAAGTTAGAGAAAAATCCCAAAGTTAATGGAGAAATACCATTGACTAATGGTAATCATATTTGTACAATTAGTAATTATTATTATGAATATGATTCTTCTAATGATATATTCCGGAGATAATAAATCACTAGCTGATCTTCATTTTGAATTAAAAAAATATCTGAAGAATGTTTGTAAAAGAAGTCATTTAATGTATTTTTGACACTTTTAAGTGACTCCTTTTTGATAAAACATACCTAGAAGTGTAAGTTGATTAATTAGAGGATGCACTAAGTAAGAAGTGAATCACTCTCACAGACCTAGTGGAAGTAAGGGAACAATCCATTTTTCATACTAAAAAATAATATCAAAGGTATAATTGTAAGAATGTTTTATTTGAGATTATTTTTAAAGAATCCTTTCATGTGCATGAATAATTGAACAATGTTTCTACGGATTTCAATAATTCTCAACTGGATATCAAATCCAAGAGGGTCATGGAGATTGACTCATTGTTCAATAGAATATTTTATTGCATCAAGTTGGTGTTGAGAATATGAGGAATGAATGTGAGGATAAAGTGGAATTTTTTGAATATTATAAGAATTTCCTTGATATGAGATATATTTAATTGAAAATTAAATTGGAAAATTTTGGAAAGACTTATGTTGAGACGTCACAATAAAATAATTATATATCTACTTCAAGACAATTCTCTATCAAGAATTATAATATATAAAAAAATATTCTTCACATCGGAATAATGTCATTACATCATATAATGATATTTGCAAAGAATAAGTAATGAAAGAGGTCCCATCCATATACATATGTAATAATTTTTTTAATATGTTTCTATAAAAAGTGTAGGTTTAAATAAAAACTCTTTAAAAATAAGGATGATGAGAAAAGGAGACGAAACTACCACCATGTCAATGGTGGATATATGAAGATGAATAAGTTCTAGTTCCCCACATGAATCCTAGTAGTTGGTGAAGAAGACCCAAAAACATTATGATGGAAATATTGGACAATAATCATACAATAAAGTAAGATCATGGTTCTTTGTTCAATGTTGGTGCTGAAATAGATTTGGACTTTTTGTTTTGGATTATTGGTACAATATTTTAAATAATATATCACAAAAGAATCATTTTCAATGGGTAAAAATTCCAGAGATGATGCAACAACATATACAGAATAAGAAATAAATTTCATGTTCAAACTGATTTGAACTTCTTGTTTAGGTCTATTATGTTTTCAATAACAGTGGTAAGAAAATTGATAATTGTACATATCAAAATCTATTAAGAAACTATGGACCTCTTGAGAAATAAATGAAAACCATGGGTAGAAATTTGGAAAATGATGAAAATACGATTTGTCCAAAGAAGTTTCATGATATGAAATCCATGGACTCAATACATAAGAAAGATAAAAAACCAGGTCTATGAAGATGAAAATGAGTGCTACATCTTAGAATAGAGATATTAATAAAGTCAAACATGTGAATCTATGTGGAAACTGCAAACAATCTATAAATATTCCTAAATATATTCCTATGTTTTTTTACCTGATTTGGAGAAATATAGAATGATATAAGAATAACAAGAAAAATATCATGCTAAAGTTAAAATGAATATTCCACTTGAAGAAGGATAGTTTATGATAGGTTTTCATAAATTGAAAACTCATTTGTTGATAAATTTCTGTGTGAGAGATGCAATAAATCTGGACATAATGCAAGATGATTCTTCCCAACATTTCCAGCAAAATATGTTGTATTCAAGAGAATATAGCGTACATTAGAATATGTATAAGAAATTAATGATAAGGAAAGAAGATCTATCCCACAAAATGAAATCATAGGTGTGATATGATACATTTAACCAAAGGATAAATCAGGTTTTAAAATTATATGTGGAAGCATGAATTCTGGAGAAAGTGGAGAAACTTGGTTGAGAAAACTATCTCAACATTTCTTTTCACATTGAGGAACAAGTGACCCCTCCTTATCCTCTTAAATATTAGTGTGTTATTGAACGAAAATTATTTTTTAATTGAAGGAGATATTTGAGGCTATGACTTCTGGACATCATGATGATATTGTACTTCATGGAGTTTATTAACTTCCATGAAAGGGAAGAAAATTATGTATCACTTGTGGGGGAGAATTGATGATATGAAACTATTAAATATTTATTTTATAGTGATCGTTGTACAACTAAATAGATTTATAAAATTTTATGTTGTGGTATGTCAATCATACTTTTATCCCTCATTCCTAAATATATTAATCATATCAATTAATGCAGAGTTCTTGATTGATATTAATACAAGAAAAGGGGAGTATATATAATTTTCACTTGGATTATATAATGCGTCTGTTGAATTATGTGCATGGTGTAGTATTTTATTGATGAATTTGATAATTTTAAAACCCTATAATATGATTTGAGGATTTCTAAGCATGATTTCACATGCATGGTATTTATGGATTGATTATAAAACCTTCGTTTCATCTATCTTATTTTCTACAATTGGTTAGAAGATATAGACATAGATTTTATTAACTAAATTCCATTTTATAAGATAATAATACGATATAATTCAACAATTTAATGTGATTAAGAAATTTTAATATAAGGGATATTATCATGTTTTTGAGAAAAATGTGAGATGGGAAGATCCACCACATACCCTTTGAATTTATTTTTGATAAGGGTTAGAAAAATAATTTCATTGTAAAGTGTAGAATTATCGAAAACAAATTCAAAGGGGGGATTGAAGAACACAAGTTCTTGATTGATGAATTTATTTTTTATTTTTTGTTATTATGTAAAAATGTCAATACATATTGAATACTTATATGAGGATATGGGGATTCTTAAAGTGGTGTTTCCTGGAGAATTGTTATGGACACACATAATGGAATTCGATTTCATGCTAGAGAGATTATCCATATTAATTTTGATAATTTTTGGGATGGTATTAAAATAAATTCAAGACACGGGTTGATGGTGAAGGAAAATTATATATGACATGTGAATGACCATGAAAATATTTATTTTCATGAATTTGAGAAGAATAATTAAAGAATATGAACATGAAAAATGTATGTATATATGTCATGAAGAAGAATAAAATTTGAAACTTTTATATTGATCCTAATGCTCAAGGACTTATATTAATAGTGAGACATTGTTTGCAACATGGAAGATTATTAATGATCATTAAAATAAGCATTTTCATGCGAATTTGATTTTAAGGCCATGTAATATCCCTATATTTGGAATGAGTTATTTATGATGGGATTTTATGTAAAATGATTTTTTACAACATTTGGTTCTATGATTGATCATATAAATCTCATTTGATTTATGGAAATTAGATAAGTATGGATTTCTGGAAACTGTAAGAAAATTTTTGCGATGTTAAGTTCATGAATGAGGCTTCCATGTAAATGAGGGTCCATGGTTTCCATAAAAAAATAAAATAGTTCACTAAACATGAATAGAGTGATACCAAAGTATTCTATTTGACATAGATTCCATGTTATATTAATGTGATTGATTAAAAACCATTAAGAATTCTATTTGAGGTACATTTAGTAGAAAATCAAACCAGGTTGATAGAACACAATTGAGATTTCCTTGCATGGTATACTAATCATCAATAAAGTTAAGTTGTAGTATGGTATTTTACAAATATTCTATGCTATATTCATGAGACGTGAATATAATAAATTTAATGTATTATTTGATGTACATAGATTTAAAAATAAAATCAGGTTGATAGAAAAAAATTGATATGCCTACACACAGTATGCTAAACTTTAATAATGTGATTCCACAGTATGTTGTTTGACATAGATGCTATGCTATATTCACGAGATGTGGATTGTAACAATTTAAAATACTATATATGAAATATATATTTGAGAACTGTACTATAAGTATACTTCTTCACTAAAATGTTATAGTGGTATGAGAATGAAGAATTCCCCACAAATGACATGATTCATGGATAGTAATGCTTTGTGAACTGCCATACAGTATGTGGTGATGGTCCTTTCTGGGTTTCTATGCAGTTCACAGATAAAAATATCTTCATGAATGATGGGATTATTTGTGGGTGAAGTCCATTTATGAAATCCATTATTATGGACGATATGTGGAGATAAACCTATTTAAACATCATTACATGATTAAAAAATATTCCAGTGCTAAATGGCCTGGTAATCAAATTTTTTTTCCAATAAATACAAGTCTAACTCTCTCAAAAAAGGTGATCTATAATTTGGGGGAAGTGTTTATTTTTAGTGTAATTTCATATTCTACTCCATTTGGGTTTTGTAAAGCAATTTGTTCTTTTATGGAAGGATAAATTGTTATGTGAGGTGTTGTTCTATGAGAGGCACTTCTCTAATTGTATTGCTTTTCTAAGTGGTGATGTGCTATGAAATTTTCTATGCAGGTTAAGTTTTATAAAAATTTCGAATTTAATTTAAAGAATATTAATGAATTGGTTCCCTAATAATCAAGAATGTTAACCAAAAGTACAAAAATTCTCATATATACTATTCTATGATCATTTCATGATCATAATAAAATTTTTAAAACCATTTGAAGAGTATAATTTGAATAGAAAATGAATTTATATGTGCTGAAAACATCTGTTCACTATGAATCAAGAAAGTAAATCAAAAGTATGCGACATATCATATATTCTATTATGTGATAATTTAATGATCATATGAACAATTTAGAAAATTTTTTGAAGAATATGTAGTGAATAGAAATGTAATGTGCTATGTGATGAAAAAATTAGTTTGATAATAATGAAAGAATTGTACTAGTAGTATTCTACATATCATTCATGATATGCCATGATTCTGATCATTGACAAAATATAGCATATTTTTTGAACAATATAAAGTGAATTAAACAAAGATGTGAAATATGATTCGGGCATCAATACACTAAGCATGAAATAATTGGACCAACAATATGATACATATCATACATGCTATGCAATGATCATTTCATGATCATTGGAAAAATTTATCATATTGTTTGATCAAAATATATTGAATAGAAAACTTATGTGCAATATTGTAACACCTGAGATTTTTATATTTAATATTTTGTTCAAAGGAATATTTCACTACACACTTTCTTGGCTTACTTTACACGCAATCGCGACCTTCCTCGATAGCTTGCGTCGTACGCAATACCGAGTTTACTAAACAACGATATGCTATTAAAATATTATTAAAACTAGCCGTTATGAATAGTAATAACCACTTTTTGAAATTTTTTGAATTTTATTTTTCAAAATGGAATTCATTTTTGGATTCGGAATACCGAAATTAGCCTAGGGTGAAATTTTGGTATTTTTCTGAAAACTTTCAATTTTTGATGAATAGTGAAACCACTAAGTGGTAGGTTAAAAACTGAATTTTGCATAAAACTTAATTTTACCGCTTCTGTGAATGGAATTTCGAAAATCCGAGAGACACGGTTAATATCAAGGACTAAAATGTGGTTCAATGAGATGAAAATAATTTTTTGGTGAATAGTAACTTTTTACTTTTTTTAACCACGGTTAATAGTAAATAGGGTAACTAAGGGTAAATATGATATTACTATTACCCTAACACATGTCCTAATTCTATTGGATAAGTTTAATTCGACCAAAAACAACCTTATTAATATAATATGACCATTTAGGTCCACTTGGATTAGATTATGACATTTAATATTATTTTATTTAATGAATAGTTAAAATAGTTAAAATCAATGTTTAATAACTAAAACATTTTTAATATGGGGTTATAAATAAGATAAATTGGACTATAAATATTCATTAGAAAGATAATAAGATTTCCTACATAATGATATTTTATTTATAATTTTTAGAATTTAAATAAATTAATTTATTTATGACACAACGATGATGTAGTAATTACCCTTTTAAGGAAATGTTAACATAATTGATGTTATAAATGCTCAAATAAATGTAATTTGAGATTTTTTATGAATTACAATAATTTTCTAGGTTATTATGATATATTAGTGTTGATTTATTCAACTTGGTTCGAACATATAATTCTGTTATGACTTTCACAAAAATCATATATCAAATAGTGTCAAAATTGACACAAAATAGTTTTTAAATCAAATATTATATTATTAATTGTTATTTTATTCCTAAAAATCTAAGGTTCCTCCAAATGACTTAGATAAGGATATATAAATTAATAATAAACAATTTGGGGTTCGTTTGGAATGTTATAGTATGTTTATTAACCTTATAGTGTAAGAAAACAAAAAGACACGGTAAAAGTTAAATTATTTAACTTAGAGTTAAATCTAATTGATAAGGTTAAAATAATAACCTAAACTTTTCTAAATCCTATTGGTTGATATTATTTCGACCCATCCCCACTTTAGCTTCGAAATAAGACCCTTTCGAACCATTATAAACCTATTTTGACTTTAATATAAAATAATATTTTGAGATATTCCTAAGGTGCCCCTCTCCTCCCTTATAAAAGGGCACATCCTCCCCCTCCTCCTCACACCAATTTGAGAACTCAAGCTCGGCAAACCCCTGCCATTTTCTCATATCCACTTCCCTAGAATAATCCTAGAGGTCCTGGACTTCTTCAAAAGACCAATCTTATTTCCCTAAGTGGAGGATTCAAAGAAGCGTTCCAAAGAAGAGGTAATATCCATTACCGATCTTTTCAATTTCTTTCTTCTTCAACTTCTTATTCTTTAGTTGTTTCATGATAAAGTAATAACATCAGTATTACTTACATACTGATATGTTATTATAAATATGAAACAACCCTAATTCACCTTCTATCCATCCTACGGAAAAATGAAATCACCACGCGTGCGTACGTACGGAATACCGTCTCCACGCCGTGGTGTAATCTATTTTCCACCATCACCTTACAAGGATGGGTATAATGGTGTAATGAGTAACTATATATGATTATTATAAAGTTATATTGATACTGAAATTGTATAAATACACTAAAATACAATTCCACAATCATAGGAACGATATCATCACTCGTGCATACGTACGGAATACCGTCTCCATGATGTGATGCGACTCGTTCTACATGATCTTCATTTCATACTGATTATATAAATGAATTGAATGAATGAATATGATATATATTAAACTAATACCATTCTGTAAATGAGGTATCTATAACCAAAAGAAAAGAATAATAATTTATTCGACAAAACACGCATAAGAACAAAAAGTTATAAACACCCAAATAACAAGTAGCAATGAAATATTACTACTAAGAAGCTAAGAATATGACCATATATGATATCATATCAATATGTATGATTCTGGAATAAGTCAATAACATTATTTAAACCATTATACAGGAGCTTCGGACACGTACAAAGCAAATCGGACCTAAGGTAAGGGAAATATCACAATCTCATTTTTATCCGAGATTGTTTATTCGTAAGTATTTATTGGGTTGTATTTTATCATCCACATCCATGTTCCCTCAATATGTAATATTGTTTCCATCCACTTACACTATTTTAAGTCCAATTTTACCCTTCGGTGAGTTTGTAGTAAAAGATATGAAAGGAATCTTTTGTCGTTTTTCGTACGAGGTACTTTTTGACTTTTCCGACAAAAGTACGAAGAATGTTTTTTTAACTTATACGGAATGAATGGATTTTTAAAACATTATTTCCAAGAAACTTCCTTTACAAGTTTTCAAGTCTATTTTTGATCAACTTCTTTTAGTTTATAATTGTATGACATCTTAAGAAAAGAAAAGTGTTTTTGATGAAGAAACGATATTTTCCTCAAGAATGGAGTTCAAGTGTTTTATCAAAATTATTTTTCATCTAAGATAATATAGGGTTCTGTTTTTATCCCTATTATTACATTGATTTGATTATGTTGTGAGGGAATTATTTTTATGAAGTCATTTACCTTATATGATTTGTCTTATGATGTCATGATGTTTCAAGAATCCCATTTTTGTTCCATGTGTTATGCGATGATGTATGATTTATGATTATGTGGCACACATAAGAAAGGATTCATTATAAGATGGGTGGTACCTATATCTCCCTCCAATGCATTGGGTAAAGATTTATATCTCATGAGATAGACATGGCTGGAACAGAAGGGTATTTTGGTTCAGTGATTCAGGAATGAAACGAGGAGTGATCTCGGTTCATAAATGGACTTTGTCCACTAAGATAGTCTTGGAAATGAGTCATGACTAACAAGAAATGATTTTCCATGATTATGTGTGCATGCCACAAAGTTTCAAGTTTCATCTTATGATTATGGGGATCTCATTTTCACTTCTATGATTTATTCCATGTTAAGATATTATGATATCTTTTGCAGGATATGATTTTCAAAAAGATATGATATGATTTTTATTTCCTTTATTTTCCCTTGCTGAGCATTTGAGCTCACCCTTTTATGTTTTCTTTTCCCCAGGTCAGGAAGATGGATATTATGTAGAATGTGCTAAAAGGGACCCTAGATATGATGAAATAAATGGGAGACACTGTAGAAGATTTATGAACCAGTTGTTTATGTTTCCCAGTTTCTAAAGACACTATACCTATACGGTCCTTTGTGATTTTGTCATATGTTGTAATAAGTGTGCTTCAATTTTGAAGTATTAACAATGTATGTAAATTATGTGTCGTTATAGTTGGTATTAGAGGAAAGGTATAGTCAGCCTTTGGAAACTAGGATGTGAAAGCCTTAGTAAGAACTCTAAGGATAAGTCTAAGCCTAGAACACAATCTTAGTGTTTTAGAAATGGCCATGAATAACCTAGGATAAGACCTTAAGCGTGAAAATTTTATTCTTGAATTATGTGGTTTTCCTATTATAATTAGTGTTGCTCACACTATTCTTTTTGGTTTTAGTCAATGGCTGGAAGCCGAAGGAACCGTGTTAATGCGGAATGCGATGGGCAATGCAATGATTGTCCCCCTGAGCAACCAAACGATATGGGAGATGGAATGAAAAATCTTGTAGCCATGCTCACACAACTTTATCAAGCTATGAATCATGCATGACTTCCAAACGAGCAAAGGAAGGAGCAACATTCTGTTTAATCCTTCATGAGGCAGCGTCCGCCTTCTTTCAGTGGGTCTACTGATCCATTAGTTGCTGAACAATGGATTAGTACTACTGAAAAGATATTTTCAGTTCCTCAATGTTCTGAACATGATAAAGTCATCCTAGCAGTGTATCGTTTGGAAGGAGATGCTGATCAATGGTGGAATCATATTAAGAATACGAGGCAAAGGGATGAAATTGATTCCATGGAATGGGACGAGTTCAAGAACTTATTTTTCAATAAGTACTTCCCTCGTATTCTCCAAACAAAGATGGAGAAAGAGTTTCTTGAACTAAAGCAAAGGGATGATGAATCTGTTGGTACCTATGAAGAAAATTTTACAAGACTTGCAAGGTACGCTTCTGGTATTATTATCCAACCTGAGAGTAAGATCGATCAATTCTTTAGTGGCTTAAAACCAAGTCTTCGAAGGGAGTTAGACATAAGGGACTTCAATAGCTATGAGGAAATCGTTCGATGTGCTCTCAAAGTCGAGATGGAGATTGGAGTAACCCATCAGTCATATGGGTTTGATAAGAAGAGGAAAATGGAATTTAAAGGAAAATCTAAAGAGCACACAGAAAAGAAGATGAGCTTTCCCTTATGCTGAAAGTGTGGAAAGAAACATGGAGGGAGTTGTCTTAAAGGGACAAGAAAATGTTTCAAATGTGGAAAGGAAGGTCATCGGGCATTTGAATGCCGCGATGATGGGAAGAAGATGTCTAATGATGCAAACAAAGGAATGGATACACAGAATGAACCTACTACATTTCAATGTTTCATGTGCAAGGAGATGGGGCATTATGCCAATCAATGCCCAAATCCAAGGGTTGATGATGATGGTCGACGTCAACAAACTCTTAAGGCTAAAGACAAAGGAAAGTCACATGCAATTTCTATCAGCGATGTGGAGTACGATAACGATGTGGTGAAAGGTACACTTACCATCCACTCTAATGTAGCAAATGTTTTATTTGATTCTGGATCCACCCACTCTTTTATTTCTGAAGACTTTTCTAAGGGTATCACTGTATTACCTCAACAATTAGATGTTGAGTTAGCTGTGACAACACCTAATGGCACATCAATCGCATCAAAAGTTTATAACCATTCTCCGATCGAAGTTTGTGGGAAAGTGCTTCCTGCAAATCTTGTGATCCTCCCTATAGTGGAATTTGATGTGATTCTTGGCATGGATTGGCTTTCTTTATATGGAGCTCATATCAATTTCCAAAGAAGGGAAGTCACATTTCATATTCCAGATCAATCTACGATCGTCTATCGATGCAAGGATGAATATAACCTTCCAGTGGAAATTTCTTCCATCTTATGGGTCTTGATTTCACTAAATGAAGGTTATTTATCTCAAATGGTTGGTGAGAAACTCACGATTAAGAATATTTCCATCGTACGGGAGTTTGATGATGTCTTTCCGGAGGAATTACCGGGTCTTCCACCAAATCGTGAAGTTGAGTTTTCAATAGAACTCGTACCGGGTGCTTTGCCTATTTCAAAGACACCTCATAGAATGGCCCCAATTGAGTTGCAGGAATTGAAGAAGCAACTCCAAGAGAATCTTCATAAGGGATTCATATGCCCTAGTGAGTCACCTTGGGGAGCACCTGTTCTATTTTTTAAGAAGAAAGATGGATCAATGAGACTCTACATTTATTATCGAGAACTTAACAAGATCACTATCAAGAACAAATATCCTCTCCCACGCATTGATGACTTATTTGACCAACTACGCGGAGCTCAATACTTTTCCAAGATTGATCTTCGTTCAGGGTATCATCAATTAAGGGTAAAAAGGGAGGATAAACCAAAGACGGCTTTCCGTACAAGGTATGGACACTATGAATTTATAGTGATGCCATTTGGTCTTACTAATGCCCATGCTATCTTCATGGATCTAATGAATAGAGTCTTTAGAGACTATCATGATCAATTTGTGGTAGTCTTTATAGACGATATTCTTGTCTATTCAAAGAGCAAGGAAGAGCATGAAGATCACTTGAGAATTATATTGAAGACCCTGAGAAAGGAGTAGCTTTATGCCAAATTTACCAAGTGTGAATTTTGGCTTCAATAAGTTACATTTTTGGGTCACATAATCTCAAAAGAGGGGATATCTATGGATCCAGCAAAAACAGAGGTTATCGAAAGATGGTCAAGACCAACAATAGTAACTGAGATCCGAAGTTTTCTTGGTTTGGCTGGATATTATCGACGTTTTGTAAAAGATTTTTCACGATTATCTAACCCACTCACCAAGTTGACTCGGAAAGGAGTTAAATTTTTTTGGATAGAGGAATGTGAAGAGAATTTCAAGGAGTTGAAAAGAAGGTTATCCAGTGCACCTGTGCTCACACTGCCTTGTAGTGGAGAAAGGTTTGTGATCTACAGTGATGCATCAATGAAGGGATTGGGGTGTGTTCTTATGAAAAATAATATGGTGATACCTTATGCCTCACGACAGTTGAAAATCCATGAGAAAAATTACCCAACACATGATTTGGAGTTGGCTGCAGTAATCTTTGCATTAAAGATTTGGAGGCATTACCTTTATGGTGAAAGGTGTGATATTTATACTGATCATAAAAGTTTAAAGTATATTTTCACACAAAAGGAGTTGAATATGCGTCAAAGAAGATGGTTGGAGCTGATTAAGGATTACGACTGCTCAATCCATTACCACCCTGGGAAAGCAAACAAGGTGGCAGATGCATTAAGTCGACAAGACCATGCTAGTTTATCCATGATGAGGATCACAAAAGATCAAATATTTATGGATTTACAAAGGATGGATCTTGGAATTATAATGGAAGGGGAAAATTCTTATCTTTCTCAAATGAATGTTCAACCATCTATACATGTGAAGATTAAAGAGGCACAGAAAGAAGATGTCGAGTTACAAAAGAAGGTGAGAAATGTTCCTGAATTGAACCTTGATTATGATGGGATAATAAAGTTCAGGAATCGGGTTTGTGTTCCTCCCATCCCCGAATTAAAAAAGGAGCTGCTAGATGAGGCTCATAGTTCTTCATTCTCTATTCATCCTGGAAGCACGAAGATGTATAGGGACCTGAAAGAATACTTCTGGTGGGATGGCATGAAAAGAGATGTTGCTGAATATGTCTCTCGATGCTTGGTTTGTCAACAAGTTAAAGCTGAGAGACAGAAGTCTAAGGGGATGTTACAACCATTACCCATACCTGAATGGAAATCGGAAAACATCACTATGGACTTTGTCGCAGGACTTCCTAAAACATCCAAAGGCAATAATGCTATCTGGGTCATAGTTGATCATCTTACAAAGTCTTCACACTTCATTGTTATTAGAGAAGATTTCTCTCTAGATCAGCTTGCCAGGATATATGTAAAGGAAGTGGTAAGATTGCATGGAGTGCCACTTTCTATTATATCTGATCGGGATCCGAGATTTACCTCAAAGTTATGGCGAAGTCTTCAGCATACTCTGGATACAGAGTTGAGTTTCAGCACTGCTTATCATCCTCAGACAGACGGTCAGTCTGAGAGAACAATTCAAACCCTAGAAGATATGTTGAGAGCTTGCTCTATGGATTTCAAAGGAGGTTGGGATCAACACCTACCTTTGGTGGAATTTTCTTATAATAATAGCTTTCACTCCAGTATTCAGATGGCTCCTTATTAAGCTCTCTATGGAAAGAAATGTAGGACTCCAACTTGCTGGGATGAAGTTGGGGAAAGAAAGCTATTAGGACCTGATCTCGTTGATGAAATGGCAGAAAAGGTCAGATCTATTCAACAACACATAAGAGCAGCTCAGAGTCGACAGAAAAGTTATGCCGACAACCGAAGAAAAGACCTAGAGTTTGAAGTGGGTGATAAAGTGTTCTTACGAATATCTCCCTGGAAGAGGGTTATGAGATTTGGAAAGAAGGGGAAGTTGAGCCCTAGATATATCGGTCCTTTCGAAATACTGGATCGTGTTGGGAAGGTAGCTTACCGATTGGCGCTTCCACCAAATCTCTCTCAAGTTCACGATGTGTTCCATGTATCTCTCCTGAGAAAGTACATACCTGATCCTTCACATGTACTCAGCTTAGAAGTTGTACCGCTGGAGCAAGATCTTTCTTATGAAGAACAGCCGATAGAGATTCTGGATCGTAGCGAAAAAGTCCTACGAAACAAGACCACTCGATTGGTGAAAGTTTTATGGAGGAACCACCAATTTGAAGAAGCTACATGGGAGCTTGAGGATATGATGAGGGAGAAGTATCCCCATCTGTTTGTTACAAAGTGACGAATTTCGAGGGCGAAATTCTTTTTAAGGGGGGTAGAATGTAACACCTGAGATTTTTATAAGTAATATTTTTTTCAAAGGAATCTTTCACTACACACTTTCTTGGCTTACTTTACACGCAATCACGACCTTCCTCGATAGCTTGCGTCGTACGCAATACCGAGTGTCACTAAACAACGATATGCTATTAAAATATTATTAAAACTAGCCGTTAAGAATAGTAATAACCACTTTTTGAAATTTTGTGAATTTTATTTTTCAAAATGGAATTCATTTTTGGATTCGGAATACCGAAATTAGCCTAGGGTGAAATTTTGGTATTTTTCTGAAAACATTCAATTTTTTATGAATAGTGAAACCACTAAGTGGTAGGTTAAAAACTGAATTTTGCATAAAACTTAATTTTACCGCTTCTGTGAATGGAATTTCGAAAATCCGAGAGACACGGTTAATATCAAGGACTAAAATTTGGTTCAATGAGATGAAAATAATTTTTTGGTGAATAGTAACTTTTTACTTTTTTTTACCACGGTTAATAGTAAATAGGGTAACTAAGGGTAAATATGATATTACTATTACCCTAACACATGTCCTAATTCTATTGGATATTTTTAATTCGACCAAAAACAACCTTATGAATATAATATTACCATTTAGGTCCACTTGGATTAGATTATGACATTTAATATTATTTTATTTAATGAATAGTTATAATAGTTAAAATCAATGTTTAATAACTAAAACATTTTTAATATGGGGTTATACATAAGATAAATTGGACTATAATTATTAATTAGAAAGCTAAAAAGATTTCCTACATAATGATATTTTATTTATAATTTTTAGACATTAAATAAATTAGTTTATTTATGACACAACGATGATGCAGTAATTACCCTTTTAAGGAAATGTTAACATAATTGATGTTATAAATGCTCAAATAAATGTAATTTGAGACTTTTTATGAAGTACAATAATTTTCTAGGTTACTATGATATATTAGTGTTGATTTAATCTACTTGGTTCGAACATATAATTCTATTATGACTTTCACAAAAATCATATATCAAATAGTGTCAAAATTGACATAAAATAGTTTTTAAATAAAATATTATATTATTAATTGTTATTTTATTCCTAAAAATCTAAGGTTCGGCCAAATGACTTAGATAAGGATATATATATTAATAATAAACAATTTGGGGTTCGTTGGTCATGTTATAGTAAGTGTATTAACCATATAGTGTAAGAAAACAAAAAGACAGGGTAAAAGTTAAATTATTTAACATAGAGTTATATCTAATTGATAAGGTTAAAATAATAACCTAAAGTTGTCTAAATACTATTGGATGATAGGATTTCGACCCATCCCCACTTTAGCATCGAAATAAGACCCCTTGGAACCATTATAAACCGATTTTGACTTTAATATAAAATAATATTTTGAGATATTCCTAAGGTGCCCCTCTCCTCCCTTATAAAAGGGCACCTCCTTCCCCTCCTCCTCACACCAATTTGAGCACTCAAGCTCGGCCAAACCCTGCCATTTTCTCCTCTCCACTTCCCTATAATAATCCTAGAGGTCCTGGTCTTCTTCAAAAGAACAATCTTAGTTCCCTAAGTGGAGGATTCAAAGAAGCGTTCCAAAGAAGAGGTAATATCCATTACCGATCTTTTCAATTTCTTTCTTCTTCAACTTCTTCTTATTTAGTTGTTTCATGATAAAGTAATAACATCAGTATTACTTACATACTGATATGTTATTATAAATATGAAACAACCCTAATTCACCTTCTATCCATCCTACGGAAAAATGAAATCACCACGCGTGCGTACGTACGGAATACCGTCTCCACGCCGTGGTGTAATCTATTTTCCACCATCACCTTACAAGGATGGGTATAATGGTGTAATGAGTAACTATATATGATTATTATAAAGTGATATTGATACTGAAATAGTATAAATACACTTAAATACAATTCCACAATCATAGGAACGATATCATCACTCGTGCGTACGTACGGAATACCGTCTCCACGATGTGATGCGACTCGTTCTACATGATCTTCATTTCATACTGATTATATAAATGAATTGAATGAATTAATATGATATATATTAAACTAATACCATTCTGTAAATGAGTTATCTATAACCTAAAGAAAAGAATAAGAATTTATTCGACAAAACACGCATAAGAACAAAAACTTATAAACACCCAAATAACAAGTAGCAATGAAATATTACTACTAAGAAGCTAAGTATATGACCATATATGATATCATATCAATATGTATGATTCTGGAATAAGTCAATAACATTATTTAAACCATTATACAGGAGCTTCGGACACGTACAAAGCAAATCGGACCTAAGGTAAGGGAAATATCACAATCTCATTTTTATCCGAGATTGTTTATTCGTAAGTATTTATTGGGGTGTATTTTATCATCCACATCCATGTTCCCTCAATATGTAATATTGTTTCCATCCACTTATACTAGTTTAAGTCCAATATTATCCTTCGGTGAGTTTGTAGTAAAAGATATTAAAGGAATCTTTTGTCGTTTTTCGTACGAGGTACTTTTTGACTTTTCCAACAAAAGTACGAAGAATGTTATTTTTAACTTATACGGCATGAATGGATTTTTAAAACATAATTTCCAAGAAGCTTCCTTTACAAGTTTTCAAGTTTATTTTTGATCAACTTCTTTTAGTTTATAATTGTATGACATGTTAAAAAAAGAAAAGTGTTTTTGAAGAAGAAAGGATATTTTCCTCAAGAATGGAGTTCAAGTGTTTTATCAAAATTATTTTCCATCTAAGATAATATAGGGTTATGTTTTTACCCCTATTATTACATTGATTTGATTATGTTGTGATTGAATTATTTTTATGAAGTCATTTACCTTATATGATTTGTCTTATGATGTCATGATGTTTCAAGAATCCCATTTTTGTTCCATGTGTTATGCGATGATGTATGATTTATGATTATGTGGCACACATAAGAAAGGATTCATAATAAGATGGGTGGGACCTATATCTCCCTCCAATGAATTGGGTAAAGATTTATATCTCATGAGATAGACATGGCTGGAACGGAAGGATATTTCGGTTCAGTGATTCAGGACTGAAACGAGGAGTGAACTCGGTTCAGAAATGGACTTTGTCCACTAAGATAGTCTTGGAAATGAGTCATGACTAACAAGACATGATTTTCCATGATTATGTGTGCATGACACAAAGTTTCAAGTTTCATCTTATGATTATGGGGATCTCATTTTCACTTCTATGATTTATTCCATGTTAAGATATTATGATATCTTTTGCAGGATATGATTTTCAAAAAGATATGATATGATTTTTATTTCCTTTATTTTCCCTTGCTGAGCATTTGAGCTCACCCGTTTATGTTTTCTTTTCCCCAGGTTAGGAAGATGGATATTAAGTAGAATGTGCTAAAAGGGACCCTAGATATGATGAAATAAATGGGGGACACTGTAGAAGATTTATGAACCAGTTGTTTATGTTTCCCAGTTTCTAAAGACACTATACCTATACGGTCCTTTGAGGTTTTGTCATATGTTGTAATAAGTGTGATTCAATTTTGAAGTATTAACAATGTATGTAAAGTATGAGTTGTTATAAATATGATCCAAGAATCGGTATATTATGCATCAAAAAAGATGACCAACAATATGAGACATATCATAAATGCTATGTTATGATCATTTCATGTGTTTGGGATCAATTTATAATATTTTTTAGATGTTTACAATGTGGTTAAGAAAATGGGATGTCAATGAGAAACACATAGTTTTATTATTTATCTGAGTTGAGATTCCAAAAAATAGATCATTTTGTGTTTTTCAAGTTAATATCTGGCATAATATTATATTGAAGAAACTTTTTGCACCACCTACACATATTATTTGAGGTCAAGGCTTCATAATAAGAAGGAAGAATCATTTACCAAGAAGAAATATGATAAATATTTAATCATCAATAAATATTAGAAGTTGAAGAGAATGAATTCAGAATATACTTGTAGGAGAAGGAAGTAAGGTATGAGAATTCAATAATCTAAGAAGATTTAGATAATTCAAGATCTAGCGTGGATGGATTTTGAAACCAACAAGATTATTTCAAAAAAAGTTTGATGATAATTAAGGAATAAATGATTATAATAGATCTAGTACACTCATAGAGGAATATATATTTCAATTTTTTCATGAAAAACCCAAAAAAAATGATCCTTCTATTTATAGATCAAGAACATTGATAAAAAAAATCTTGTGAATGGGGTGTCTATCCAGTTACTGAAGAGGATTTGGGCTGGGGTGTCTAACTAGTCTAGAAGAAGGATATGAGAATATGGTTGTGGTGTCTTACCATTCAAGGGAGATGATTTGGTTAAAGAGGTGTAGAATCGGGATTAATTGAAGAATCGACTACTGGGGAGTATAAATAGTTGTTTCGTTATTCATTGTAATCACCTTCATATATAGTGGGGAATCAATGTTAGGGGATTAAATAATATAATTAAGTGTATTTATTTATACTGAACCTTATAAATTCTGTGTGTTTTGATCTTTCTAGTTATTTCTACATATGTTGTGAGATTGTGAGATATCACCAAGTGTATTGAGAACATTAACAAGTTTGGGAGGATGAATTAAAAAGAAAAAAAATTGAAAAAGAAACCAACTATTCACCCACCCCGTCTATGTTTTCAATCCATCCTAGGGATCTATAGATTATACGACTCTTTTTTACCCAAGATACTAAGGGAAGAGTGAGCTAGTGAGTTAATGTGTCTGGAACAGGGCATAATGATAGTTATGGAATATTCAATACACATTACATAGATGTAGTTTTTTTCACCAATGTAACTTGTTGATGAGGCGTTTAGGGAAATATGCTTTGATGATGGTCTCATACATGTTTTCTATTAACAAGTCAATGTGTTCGGTTTGACCACTATTATTGAGATAGTGAATTAGGATCTGATTATATAAAAGATCCAAAGAGAGGTTAGGGGTGTATAATATAGTTGTATAGTCTCTAGGCCTAGTGGTTCAGCATCCAGTGGAAGGAAGAAAATATTTGAGGACTCCCATGAGATGAGCACCAGCCAGACCACTAGTATTGGAAGTTAAGATTTCTTTCATCAGTGTGGTTGATGAAGACACATGAAGAATCGGTTTGATGCGACCCAATGGAGTGTTGATATTATGGCAGGATGGACCATGTGCAATATTTCTATAGGGCCTTCCCTTCAGTAGTTATTGGAAGAAGTTCAGCCTCAACATTGGGTTCAGGAGAAGGGTTCACAGCTCTACATCAGGCAGGGATCTAGAGTAGTATGGTCGTTTTGGTTGAGGTTGGGGTGGTTGTGGTTGAGAAATTCAGGAACTAGTTATACCTAGATGAAAGTGTGGTCTTGCTCTAGGTAGTGATGTAATATCACAGGGTTGTGGTTTTGAATAAATATATTCTGTATAGCCTACCCCCAAGGAGTAGGGTGTTGGGATATCTAGAGTAAGGGGTATGATCTTAATAGCCTCTCCTTTTGAATCTGTAATTATTTACATAGGTGGTTCACATAGTTTTATATATGTACATTTTTTGGAATTCCTTAGGCTTTTCATTTAACTTTCCAAGGGAATTATAATTTTTAATACTCCATTTGGGAGTAAGAAAGAGGATGTATGTCAGTGCAGGGTTTCCACCCATGATATTGGTGTGTGTCACGTCATCTGAGATATTTTTTCCTCGTGATTATTGAGTTTGATGTCATACTTGGTATGGGATGGCTAGTTTATTATCAATCCGCCATTAATTTTTATCACTAGAGTGTGACATTAACATCACCAGAGGGTGGAGTGTTTATTCTCAAGGATGAGTGGGATTTCCAGGAAATCTGAGTTGGGCCAAAGTATCATGGCCTGGGAGGGAGAATAACCTAAATTTTTAGAATATATCTTGATGTTAGGGGTCATGTTCCATTTAATTTCCACAAGCGGTTTATCATTTCCAGGAATTTTTCTCATAATAAATTCCTGGTTTACCGCCTAATATAGAGGTTTATTTCTTAACTAAGCTAGTTCTTGGAGTATCACCAATATCCATTCCTCCTTAGAGGATTGCCAATATGGACTTATAAGAGCTCAAGAGGTAGTAAGAGGACTTGGAGGCCAAGGGGTTTATTCGGACCTGTTCTTATCTATTGGGTTCACTTGAACATTTTGAGAAAAGGTGGATAATACTCTTAGAATATGCTTCTATTATCGTAAATTGAGCCAACTAATTCTTAGGAACAAATATCCGTTTCCACTGTTATATTAAATTTTTCATAAACATTGAGGAGATCGTGTGTTCTCAAAAATTGATTTGAGATCGGGATATCACCTGGTATGTGTTCGACCTGAACACATACCTCATATAGATATTTGTATCAGGTATCATCCATTTGGGTATCTAGTTATGTCATTCGGCCTCATGAACATGCCTGTGTTTTTAGGGAGTTAATGAAACTAGTTTTTCATATTTATTTAGATTATTTTATTGTGGTTTTCATGGATGATATCATGTTGTATTATCACAGTTGACATGACCATGAGAAACATATGATGATATTTTTGGACGAACTGAGAGAGAATCCGTTATATGATAAGATCACAATGTTCCACTTTTGGAAGCATATGATTCATAACCTAGGTCATGTTATCTCATATACAGTAGTATCAGTTGACCCAAAGAAGATGAGAGTTGTAGTTTCATAGAAGCACCCCAAGAAATTCATTGAAATACATAGTTTCTTAGGGATAGTGGGATATTATAATCATTTCATATAGGACATACCATGCTTATAATCACCACTTATAGGAATGACCAAGAAGGGTGTGATGTTTCAATAGATAGATACATGTGACATAGCCTTTCAAGAACGGAATGCGAGACTAAACTTAGCACCAATCCTGATTCTTCTAGAGTAGGGAAAAAGCTCCACTATGTATAGTGATTTATCAGGTATCAAGATAGAATTAGTAATGATTTAGGGTGATAGAGTCAGGATGTATGCATCTCGATAGTTGAGGACACATGAGAGGAATTAACTTACTCATGATCTAGAGTTAGATGAATTTTTAAATGGATTGAACTGTTAGAGAAACTCTTTACCAGGAGATAATTTTGTGGTGTAAACAAACCAAAAAAGCATCATGTATATATTTTGTAGCATGTAATAAAATTTAGGAAGTGAAGGTTGGGGGAGTACCTATATTATTTTAACATCGAGCAAGACTACACACCTAAAAATGGTGATGTGGGGGTTGATGCATTGAGAAGTGTAACCTATATTTATTTGGGATGGTAGGCTGTTATTTTCAGTTAACTCAATGTTACCAAAACATGCACAATGTCTTCCATTTATCACAGCTATGTCATTATCACTCAAAACCATCTTACGTTATGTAGCCTAAGGAGTTAAAGTTATAGGTATATTCATCCTTTGAGGATCATCTGATTAGTATCATTGATAGGAGAATCAAGGTTCTCCAAGTCTGGTTAGATTCTCTAGTATGGGTGCTATGGAAGTATGACCGTTTATAAGAGTAGACCATGGAGATAGAGGATAATATACGTGATTAGTGGGCAGATTTATTCTAGGGAAATTGTTTACCACCCTTGAAAGGGAAATCAGAAGAAAAATTTCATTAAGAGGGATGATTATAACATCTCATGTTTTCCTATGAGGATTATGTATTTTTTTCCATTTAAATGATTAATTGCATCCTAATGTGAAGACACTTCGGTGTCATGGGGCTTTCATGGGTTTCCATGGCTTGTTCAGAGCCTGGAACCCAAATCGTGTGAAACATATATGGGTTACATGGTCATGAGTAACAGTGTGACCTAAGCCATAAGGGTTGGTTAAACCATGCAGTACTGGACAAAGGAATACAGGAGCTCGTGCAATTTGAGTGAACTGTGCAGATGGAGGAGAACACCATTGTGATGGATTCTATAATTTCTGGTAGAGGGTTGAGACATTTTATGGGCATGGTTTGATAAACATTATTCACTAACCATGTGAGGTTCCCCTCCAAATAATAAATGGATCACAATTTGTGCATGGTTTAGAAAATCATGCGGCCAAACCATGCGACCTAGAGTTTTGAGAGAAAGTTATCATTTTTTCATTAAAAACTGTCAAAACCTAAAACCTAATTTTTATTTCTCATTACAGTGGAGAAAAATAATTTGAGATCTCCCCCTTGAATTTTGTTTTGCTTTTTATTTTGTTCTCACATATGAACTCATAATATAGTGTTGTTAGTATTGTTGGATTCACATCAATGAGTACTCATTTCCTTTTGTTCCTTTCTTCATTTGTCATGGTATCAAATGTTCTATTTACGTGCAAGATAATATAAAATGTTTTTATGATTTTCATTCATTCATAAATTTTCATCTAATCTGATCCTAATCAAAGAAGATACAATATTAGAACTTAATTACGGACCGATTGTTGGTGTTCTATACACTGCCCTTGGGTTTTGGTGCTTTATATGCCTATTTTTTTATTATTCTTCATGATAAAAATTATAGTTTCACCCTAATAATTAATTGAATTATTTAAATGAAAATGTTGGAACATGTTAGGGATTCCCTTTGGTTCCTTGATCATAGTTGTAGGTTTTCTTCCCAACTGAGGCCACAAATGGGGTGTGCCTTGTGATTTTATTTTTTTTCCTAATATTGAACAACCCAATGGGTGAGTGGTTGAACATTACTAGTTATAAGAATCCCTATTACATGTGAACTGAATTAAATTGATTAGTTAGGAAATGGTATCCCCCCTTCATCACGTTATTACTGAAGTGAATTATTTAACTTTTTAAATGTGAATTGTTATATGAGTGTGTAATCTCATTAAATGTATTTGAATGGGAATTTTTATATGAGTAGTAAATACTCAAATAATATGATTTTATGAATGGATAATTGAATTTAATGATGGATGTTTCTATAGGATTCCATGGGTGTGGTACACCATGTGTAATGATAGTGGTAGTAGATGCCTTGGATGAGATTTCACCTCGGGTCTTGGTTTTTTGGGATGCCTTGAGCCTTGCTACCGCATAGATTTGGATTTCTTAGGCTCATAGTGGACATGGTATATTGAAATGATCCTTGTACCCAAATAAAATCCTAATAGTGTTTTCATCGAGATGCTACTGGGACCCGATAAGGATGCCTTGGTCCACAATACCTTGGATCAATCCCCATGGAGACTGACACTTATGTTATACGAATCTGCTATGGTAATTGTAGTATTATTAATTTTATGGAATGGTCGTGGTTGATATAATATATAGGTTATATGGCATGGTTTTGTTTGGTATGAGATACAGGATATATGGATAGGTCATGGTGTTTCTTTATTTTGTTCTTTATAGCTGCCTTGTTTGACGATATTGATCCTTATTTTGTAGGAATCCTTGCTAGGCTTGATAGTATCACCTTACAGTTGTGACATTTTCTCTTGAAATTTTACTTGTATTATTTTCATATCTATTATATACCTTACACAATTCATGTATTGTATTATACTTCATGGATTGTTATTGACACTGATGGTGGTGGACTTCTAGTATTTTATATAACACAGTGTCTCAGGCCACTATTGGGTACCCATATAGATTTATGAATGCAGGTTGGGATTGGTAAAAAAACATGTTGTTTTATTATTTAAATTATTATATCTCTAGGAGTAGGGGATAATAGAACCAAACTTTGGCTTATGATTTTATCAGGAGTTATTTCATTTTTTGATTTTATTCTATTTTGATACATGCATTGTATCAGTGCCAATATACATGTTTTAGATTATTTGTAGGCCCATGACATGATATATCATTTTTATATTATATTTATTTTTTAATTGTTGTATATATATATCTTTGGATGTTATCTCATATTCAGTTATTAATATACATATGATAAGGCAGGTTTCTAGTCCAGTGGTCTTAGTGGCTATTCATGCTGCTTATTCATTGTTATATTGCTTCCGCTATGGACATATATAATTGCTACCACCTTGTTGTACTATATCAATGTGGAATTATATCCCCATTGAAAACCCCTTGGACCTCGCTTCTAGTCAGCATCCTTTGGTATTTGGGGAGATGTGATTGAGGAAAAGTGGCTAACTAGTCTTGGAGAACCAATCAGTGGAATCGGGGTCCGCGATGTTACACTCCAAGAAATTAAAACTGAATAAACTCACGATCCTCAAAGGAATGAACTTTCCAAATAAGTTTAAATAATTAGAACAATCACATTACTTTTAAAATTTTAACTATAATATTGAATAGATTAGAAGAAAAATCATTCAGGAGGGGAAGAGATCTTCTTCATTAAAAAAACACAATTTCTAGAAAAATAAATTAAATAAGCAGGGAAATGAATGGAATCAGAAGGGTTTCCCATTGATATCCACTATCATAGTCTCCTTGGAGTTTAGATGAGAATTTCTAAATCAACTCACATATTATTCCTATTCATGTTTCTATAGTAACTCTATGATAATCCTCATGGCAGTACCACTTGATCATGATCCACACCATCACCTCAAAAATTGTGATATAATTTTTTATAATTCAATTTTCCCATCATATTTCTGAAACAATAACATGGAAATGATTTTCAATTATTTCAATATTCAATCGATCATATTGTTCCTCCAAGAGAGTAAAATAAAAGAAACATGATTTATTACAGGTGGTAGCAATATAGATTTCTATAATCACATGGGTGAAAAATTAATTCCATATACACCAATGATTTATTTCCCCTCTGAATAATCCCATGATAATAAAACCATCATCTCCTCTTTGAATGAATCCATGTTGATTTTAATAAATTGAGAAGTGTGGAGATTAAATGGTGACTTCATCTTTTCTTCATACCCTTGTGTAGTGAATGATCCATGAGTCTCCCCTTATCTCCCTTGACCTTAATATAGTGACCATTTTGAGTCTAATTTCTCATAAAGATTCACAATGTATTGTATCATAAGACATCATATACATCATATGATTTCCATTTCATATTAATTTATAATTCATATAAATGAAAACCTCATATGATTAGGAAAAAATTTATTATAGGACTCAAAAATATCTTAGAGGATCTAACAATGTCATAGGGGATCATATTGTTTTTAAAGTAAAATAACCTTCATGATCTCTAAATTATCAAATAATACTATAATTATCCCATGTGGCCACCATGAGTTATACTGTTAGTGAAAAATATCATATGGGGTTAAAATTTAGTAAAAGGAATTATCACATTGGTGAAAAAAAAATTCGTATGTGGGTCTCAAAAGTCACATGAGATCATAATTATCTTCTAATACTAGATTTTAGAAAAGTAAATTATTGCAAATGGGGTAAATTATCATATGGGTGGTAAATTTACATATATAGATGACTGGAATATCATTCAAGGTAGGATACCTAAAATTCAAACATCATATGAAATATTATCTTATGAAGTAGAAAAGTTATCCTACATGATAAATTGTTTTATAAGATAGATTATCTTATGGGAAAAACATAACCTAAATTTTCTCACTTTGAGTTAAAAAATTAGACATAACAATGAATTTACTACTTTAACACTAAAATTATAGCTTTTTCAAGTAATTTCATAAATGAATAAAACACGTAAAAACATTGAATTAATCAATTTTCATAATAATTGAAAAACTATACATGGAAAAAATGATGTGATTTTACAAAATAATATTGTGAATTAAATAATTTAAATAAAAATGATAGATCATGAATATATCGTCTCTATCAGTAAGGTTATCATATGATGGTTCATTACAATAAATATACTTATAATCTATGTTTTATATTGTATAAAGTAGAAATTGATATTAGGAAATCACTAAAATCAATACTTTAAAATGAATATATCTGCACTAAAAAAATTTCAATTAGTGGTTCATACACCTGAACATAGTACTAAGATACGAGAGTAAATTTTATGTGTTGGATTCCCCACTACATAATGATCCACATCAGGAAGCTAGTGAGTATGAAAATGATTCATATTGTAGAAAATTAGATGATGCATTCAATGTTTACATGATAATGTTATCACCAATGATATACGAATAATGGGTTTTATCTTTCTAAGATAACACTATTAGGTATTTTAGATGATTTCTTATTAGGTAAAATTTTTAAGCCTCCTTTCATTATTAAATGTTACATGGCCAAAAAGATTCTAAAAATATATCACAAAGATGAAACTAAACTATATCAAGTAAAAGATAAGGGTAAATTTTCATTGTTTATGAAATTTTGATGATGTAAATAGTATAAATAGAAACATATAATTGATAATTCATACATGATATTATATTAAAATATTTATGTATTATAGATGTTAAATAATGATTGATCTTGGAAATACGATAAAATAGGCTTCAATCAGGGTGAGTTTGAGAATATCTTAACAATAAATTCGTCAACAATTACATATATAGTATATAGTTTTCCTAAACTCACATTTCCTTATACCTATATTATTTATAGTTTTATGAAAATGATTAATTAAACTATTGTTTTCATGTATAGATGTATTATGAGTCTTGAAATAATTTTCCTATCCTTTTATGATATTATTTACAGATAATATACTTAAAAACTAACCATAAACCAATTACAATGATAGAATAGATATCATATGAGTTGTAATATGAAATAAAGACATCATGTCACAAGTTTGTTTGTTATGACGGGAATCGTTTTTCAAGGATAATTTTATAAAATAATGCATTATGAATAAAAAGAGTGTTATTGTAAATTATCAAAATGTTTCTAATAAGATCTATAAATACCTAAGGTGGAAGCTAATAATTTAATGAGATACTGCTTTTATAAGAGAAAAGAAACATCTATAATTTTGATAGTGGGAGAAATAAATAATATGTTAAAGTCAATTCTTAAGATGCATATGATTTTGAATATTAATAAGTTCCATAATAGTTCATAGAAAATAATATTATTGAGACACATTTTTTATAGGAATTTTAGAACCAAAGATATATGGTTTATAATCACCATGTTAAGGTATTATTGTATTTATGGGGGGTAATGAATCCTTATACATAAAAGATGTAGTAAATATAAAATAATATTTTAAATGGAATGTGGCTATGAATTCTTAAATGGATTACATGTATGAAAATAAAGTTATTATTTTGGTAGAACTTATTACTATTGTTAATCACACTAGGTCCAAATGGGTTTTCAATAATGTTCTCAATAAGGATGGTAAATAAAATAATAATAAATAAATATCGGTTGATAAATTTTTTAAGATAATCAAAGAAGTTTTATCTAATGAAACGTTTTAATCAATAGAAATATTATAATTTATTTAAACTATAATTATTATATAAGTGTACCATGATAATTTGTTACTCCCTTCACATCATACGTATGATATACGTTGGGCCACTTTTATCTCTATTTTGTTTCTACAATTTTTTAGGAGTTAGGGGTTGATATTTTGAATTATAGGAGAAAAAATACAGGTGCATGATTTTTACTGGTTTAATAGTAAATGGGTGGTAATTATGTGATAAGGATTATTTGGTTCCAGTGCATTTTTTCACAATATTATAATGGTTTGTCTAATTTTGAAATATTTCTTAGAAAACCATGTGATAGTTTAGGTTTGGGTCTAGAGGTGGTTGCACGGCTTGCTCATGACTTTTCTAACAATGTGGTTATTTCTAGGTAACCGTGATTTTTTGTTTTCAAGGGACAGTAGAGACCACATGGTTAGCACAAAATTTTTCTAACCATGCATTCAATCCATTTTATCTATATGAATTTCTTAAAATTTGAAGATTACCCCAATACCCTTTTTTCATTTTTGACACAAATATAACCCTAATATAACATTATCCTGACCAATAATTTACATAACACTCTAGGTGGTTCTCCCTTGGGTATCATGGTGATTTTATATCTATTTTGGGGTATCTATTTAAGGTATGTGTAAATATATTCTTCACTCCACTTCTACTCTCTAGATTTACTCTCTATCTCTCATCCCCTTGATATGTTGGATCCCAAATAGGGTTTTATGAAAAAATATAGGGTTTAATGTGTGGAATTGTTTATTTTTATTATGTATCTAGAATTTTAAGGAATAGGTTTCTTCATTTACGATCAAAATTTTAAATGGAAACTATTTTTCCTATGTTGGTTTTGTAAGTGTCTCTATATATTAGTTTTTTTATGGAATGGCTAATCAATATTTTTTTCCCTTACGTTCTACTAGTGGAAAAGGTTTATTTTATATATATTAGTACTGATTTTTGAAATTTAATACTTTTCATGGAAAATGGTTTAAAAGTGGGTATTCAATAAAAATAGTTTTATACACTTCATGTTTTTAATGAAATATCTCATTGATGGATTGGAGTATAATATTGGGTTTCCATCATGGGAGTGGTAATTATTTTCTTATCAAAATATTTTATTAAATTGTTGGAATTATTTACTAGAATTCCTTATGAAAACATATCACAAGGGAACCTTAGGTACATAATATTATGGACATATGAAAACCTCAATGAGTGCGAAACCACTATGGTTTATGGGTGTCATACTAACAGACAATGGTTTGATTCATTATAATTAAGATTCAAATTATTTTAGATTAGTGTTTCTTGGGTATCCTGGATATTTAGTCCTATAAGATGGAGCCCAATTTTGTATGGTTTTATTCATGATAGTGATGTTTCATGCTTTGATTCCTCAAATGTTTACATTTTGAGGTATATAAAATCTTTATTACATCCCTTTATGTAATCATTCATATTTATTTCCATATTATTATTGATTTGAATATGGATTGTTTTATAGAAAAATAAAATTAATTTTAATGAAGAATGTTTTCCAATGAAATTATTTATTAAAAAATTTTGTTTTAAAGAATGTACTAATGGTTACATAGCAATGTTGATTATATGGATTCATGGTGGTAAACTATAAGGAATCTATCTCACACCTTGTATATTCCATTAGTAATATACAAACATGGATTTATATGATCCATGTAAAGGTAAGGTTGTCATGTATCTAGATGAAATGTATTGGTTGATGTCTCCTCATGGTTATTTTGTAACATGACAAGGGATGGTCGCATGGATGCTTGGTTTTGGTTTTGGACTTAAGTAGTTTTGCTGATATCCTTCTACCTTTTTTAGTTATGTATCGTGGATTTGTACCTATTATTCAATTATATACAATGGTTCTATATCATTATCTTATTATATATGATAAATGTTAAATTTTTATTTCATGTTCAACCCATTCTAATGGTTGTATGTGTTGATACCTAGGTTCTTGTCACCAGTCCATGGTGATCGAAAACACTCTTCCGAGGTGGTAGGCTCGCTTATGTGACATGTCAGTCGACCCAGGTTGGTTTGTTACAAAATTTCATCAATTGGAGGTTTCCTCGGTGGTTTATTATATACTATAGTTATGACCATTTATACTTCGGTGGTATCTATATAAGGGTTCCTGGTCAACTCAATTTCATATCTGACCATCAGTTACCATGATTAGTCAAGGATTTTCTCATCAAAATTTTAAGTTTGAATTTGGGTTTATTTAAATGAACCTTTTGAATTTTCTCTATTTGTTTCTATTATTTTCTTCAATCCTTGTTGTTTAAGGGATTTAATATGGATTCTTGAAGTTTATATTTTAATTTAGAGATGTATTCTATTGATAATAAGGTGTTACTTATTTTTTTAATATATATTGCCTCTATAAAGTTATCTTTGATTATATGGGAATGACCAATTAGAGAAATCACATATGAGACCCCTTCATTCAACCCTTATTTAGTGGAAACACGAATGATGTATATTTATTCACTAGGTCAATATGGTTGTGGAAACTGAGAATGGATGGTGAATTATCCTTTAAACTTTACCAAGAAAATTACATAAATATTCCTTGGTGAAAAAAAACCAAAGAACCTGAGGAATAGATTGATAGAATAGAACATATTTTACACTTTTTTGGGGTCTAGAGGATTATATGTTGGGAATTTAAACTTATATGATTGAAGTTCCAAGAATTAAATTTTTGGATTCCATCACGCTAACTAAATTAAATAAGGAACTCATATAGAAAAATTTCAATAAATCCTCCAAAAAATAGTTCAATCCTATGACCTTACTTCTGGAAAAGGCTTGGGAGTTTTTCACCTTGTCTTAAGGAGACCATTTAGTGATGGACTATGATTCTCGTATCACTAATATATCTCCAAAATATAGCAATAATAACTACCTAAAGGCTAGATGGTTTTAGATGGGTCTAATGATATATATTTTATTAATTCTTATTATCATGTGCTTGATGAAATTTTCTGATGTTGTTGATAATGTGTCTATAGTTGACACTGACTTAGTCAATAAAATAAGACATGGTGTAACATCTATTATTATAGGTGGTAGTAAAGTTGTGTCACCTATCCTAAAAAGGAAGAACTATCATGGTTATTTATTTTTGTTAGGATCTATTAAAGAGGTTTCTACATAAAAATACCTGGTGGTTTTCATCCATTGTGGAAGAATTAGACATTAATAAGCCTAATTGTATAGAAACACCCAATATCATCCATCATTGTGGACAATCTAGTCACCGTAAATGTTTTTTATAAGAGTTTCATGTGGAAGTAGAGTTGGATACACCTTAACAAAATATCCTATAACCATTTATATTCTATAAAAATTTGATGGATCTCATTCAAATGTTAAGGGGGATAATTAAACAACTATGAAATCTCAAACATGGGTTTAGTTTGGATGCCTTTATACAAATGAGTATGCACTAGAATAATCTGATGTGGGTCTGACTACTAGGAGATGTAAAATTCTTATTACACCCTCTATAGTCCGAGATCTATTTGATAATAGTGCATCCCATTATTTTATATCATCAAATTTAGTCAATATGCTGGGATAATGCTTGAATCTTATGTCAATTTTAGGGATCATTATACTCCCTTATAAAGGTGGAATGAGTATGGTTTTAAATATTCCAAGTGATAGGGTATGATCACCAACCATGAGGTCATAAGAAATTTCATGGATATTCATATTAATATCTTTGAACTTATCATTGAAATGGATTAAAAGGTTCATTTTATGTCTCAGGTGAATTATTATCATTTTTAGATTTAGTTTCGATATCCAAATGGGGTTGCTTATGTCTTTCAAGGTGAGTGGGATCCTATATTTGGGTGAGTAGGGATATTTTTTCCTTAGGATATAATGATCTCATGGAATTTTTTAAAGATGTTTATTGAGTCCATTTTTCATTATCAACGTGTTCTACTTCCTAATGTAATGAATGAGTAATATAAAGACATTCCTAACATCATTTTATAGATTAATTCCCCAAAGAGAACCTGAGTTTACTATTTACCTGCATCCTGGGAAGATCCTTATCTCCTAACCAATTTATCAAATGAAATCCACTGAGTAAAATAAAATTAATGTTCATATTTAGGATATTGAGTAGAAAAATATTTGTTTGTAGGAGTGGGTCACCTTGAACCTCTCTGATTCTATTCAAAAATAAGTATATTTATGCATTTGGTTGTGTGATAACTACCAAAAGATTACTCAAATGACTATTTAGGAAGGGAACCCTTTTCCTAGGATTAAAGATATGTTTGATAAATGTATGGGATCCTGATCATTTTCTAATATTGATTTTTGATAGGGTTACCATCAGTTTAGAGTCTGAGGGGAGGATATTCTGAAGACTACATTCCTGAAAAGGTATGGAAATTATGAGTATTTGGATATTCCATTTGGACTTGTTAACACTCATGTGGTGTTTACAGATTTGATGAATTATAACATTTATTGGTTATTGGACTCTGTTAGGGTTGTTATTGTGGATGATATTTTGGTGATTTTAAAGAATAAATAAAAACTGAGAGATCATCTTGATATTATTCTCATAACTCTGAATGAACATCATATGTATTGAAAGATAACTAAATTCTAGTTTTTGATATAAAAATTGAGGTTTCCGACCCATTTTATATAAAAGAGAGGTATCTTAGAGAGTCATAAACAAGTTCAAGAAATGATTTCCTTGGATCAACCAAGAATGTGTTTGAGATTTTTGTATGTTTGGTTTTGTATGGTTATTATAGAAATGTCATTCCAGATTTTTCTAAGATTCCATCTCATATTTTAGAGTTGAACCATAAGGGTATTGAGTTTGAATGGAATGATAATTAATAATGGTAATTTGAATAAATTAATGTAGGGATGGATTTATATCTTGTTTTTATTCTTTTGGAATCGGTTTTTGGTTACCACATATTTTTTGATGGCTCAGTTACATGATTAGGATGTGTTCTAATGTAGGGAAAATAGGCTATGGCATATGGAACTTTCTAATTACACCCTCATGATAATAATTATCCTAATAATGAAATTTAATTTCATATCATGATTCATTCTGTAAATACTTATAATCAATATCTCTTCATAGATAGGTTTACTATATATTTGGATAATAAGTGCCTAATATATATTTCTTCATAGAGGCATCTGAACCTATAACTGAGATGTTTGGTTGGGTATCATCAAAATTTTGATTTCAATATTTCATACATACCTAAAAAATAGAACGATGTCACTAATTAATTGAGAAATAATTTGAAGACACATACCAATAAAGAATCTATGAATGAATGGTATATGATTATTTTATTAATTGAGATGTTCTTGGATGTGGAAGAAGTTGATGTGAAGGAGTGATTATCTTTTGTAAAAGTTGATTCTTTATTTGATGATTTGATTCCTTCTAAAAAATAAATAAACACTTATTTTCATCATTTTTGTTAAATACTCTATGGTAAAGTGAACTTTGGTGATTGGACTCAGTACCCTTATGTTGTTTTTCTTTTCGTTGGTAGATTGTTCATTATAATAACTTTGTGGCAGAAATTGATGCATAGTGGATGTCAGTAAAATTGTTCCATACAACCTAGGACTACCAAGATGAATCATGATTTTGAGATTTTGGAATTAGTTTTTGGGGAATAGGTATTCAATTGGGGTTTTTGTGTCATGATTCCTTATATAAAAAATATTATGTTAGATCACCAAAGACTAGATAGATTGTTGTTTCCTATACTAATTCTGGCATGCAGGTGGGATGAGATATTTATAGACTTCATTGTAGGTTTACCATGGAATCATATTGAGAGAAATATTATTTGGGTTGTCATTGATTTAAATTCAAAATCATATCATTTCTTTCAAATTTAAGAGACAAAAAGGTAGAATATCTTCGGAAATATATATCTAAAGGATCATGAATTTCTGTGAAGTATCTTATGTTATTATTAATAATAGAGATATTTGATTTAAATCTTGGTTTTTGAATGGTTTATAACTAGTGATAGGTACCCAATTGAAGATAACCATATTATAACATGCTCAGACTGATGGATAAACTAAGAGATACATTAATATTAATTAGGATATGATTTAGGCATGAATTGTAACACCCCAAGCTTCTACAGTATGCTTCTCGTTGAATAATGTGATAACGTGTGTTGTACGCAACATCGAGTTCTAACACACCACAACCAATCAAACTAGACGTTATGAATAGTAATACCAACATTTTGAAATTCTATAAATTTTATCTCTCAAAATGGACTTCATTTTTGGATTAGGAGTATCGAATTTAGCCTAAGGTGATATTTTGGTACTTTTCGGATAACTTTAATATTTTGATTAATAGTGAAAATTACTAAATTTTAATTAAAAACAATTTTTTAAGAAAAATAATTAATAGTGATAAATTATGAATTTGAGTGGTTTTAAGTTATATTTAGAATATATTTTTACCATTTAATACAATGATGTCCATTTGACATAATTTCACAATTAAACCAGACATAAACAAGTATCAATCTTTTGATAGTTATTATATCTTAAAAACACGCTTTTTGTTTTGACAGCGGGAATTAATTTTAAATTAATTTCTTCCAAGTTTTTGTTTTGAATTTGGAAAAATAGATTCCATATTTGGAATCTGGATTTCCAAATTGTGTAAATAGGTAACTTATATTTTGAGACATTTTGAATAATTATTTCGGTAAATATTTTATTTATCATGGTTAAGGGTAAATTCGGTAAATAAGGATTAATAAATAATATTATAATAAAGCTAAATTACCCTAAAACGTGTCCTAACCTTATAGGTGGATACATTTCCGACCATGGGAATATTTGGGTCGATTTTGGGACTCCATGGAGCCACTTGTAGGTGATAGGGACACTTTATTTCAATTAAGTTAAAATAAATACAAAAATGACAAAAGCATATATCTTTTAGAAAAAAAAAATTACAAAGGATTATATATGTTTTATTTTCAACTATAAATATTAATTAGAAATCTAAAAATATTTTCTACATAATATTATTTTATTTATAATTTTTAGACATTAAATAAGATAATTTATTTATGGAACAATAATGATGTAGTAATTACCATAATAGTAAAAAATTAAAATAATTGATATTATAAATACACAAATAAATACAATTTGAGACTTTATATGAATTACACTAATCTTATAGGTTAATATGACATGTTTTGATTGATTTAATTAACTTTTTTCTAAGTAATAATTGTGTTATGATTTTTACAAAAATCAACTATTGAATAGTGTCAAAATTGACATAAAAGAGTTGTTAAAACAAATATTATATTATTATTGGATATTAAATTCCTCAAAATCTAACTTTCGGCCAAAAGACTTATATCATGATAAGTCTATCATTAATGGACCACTTGGGGGTCTATTAGAGTTATATAGTATGTTTATTAACTATATAATATAAAATTACAAAGTGATATGGTAAGTGTCAAACTAATTAAATAAGAGTTAAAACTAAAAGATAAGGTTAATATAATGACCAAAACCTGTCTAAATTCTATTTGTTGAGTGTTTTTCTACCCATACCCACCTGAAACTTTAAATAATACACTTTGTAGCCATTATAAACTGAATATGAATTTATTATAAAATAATATTTCTATCTTTTCCAAAGGTGCCCCTCACCCATCTTATAAAAGGGCACTCCTACTTCTCATTAATTCACATCTTAAAAGCCTTTTGGTTTGGACAAACTCTGCCCAAATACTCTCTAAACTTCCCTCAATACAACCTAGAGGCCTTATTTTTATCAGAAATCCAACCTATGGAGCCTTTTTAATCAAATCAAAAGGAAGAACCCGAAGAAGAGGTAATGTTTTCAGCACCTTTTTTCAAATTCATTTCTTCTTCAACATCTTCTTTCATTGCAATTCTAAAATAATAAATCCAGTATATTATATATAATTTTATGTTATTATGAAAATTTTACTACCATATTTCAGTATTCTATCCATCCTTTGAATAACATGTCACCATACGTGCGTACGTACGGATTACCGTCTCCACGTATTGGTGTAATTGTTTTTCAATAAATTATTATATGGATGGGTATAATAATGATGTGTAATTAATGTAAATAATAAGTATAACATGATAATGATTATTTATATATGATATAACATCCAATTATATATTATTTTAATATCAAATTAATGATATTGTCGCTCCTGCGTACATACGGACTATCGTCTCCACGGACGCGATGAGATTCATCTCCATCGTATCCATTCAAGTATAATTAGCATTTTATGATTTAAAAATAATGTTTAAAGACTTGATATCATTATGCTTATGAATAAGATACAACCTATCCATGACAAACATGGCTTATGTAACAAAACATATAAAATAAAACGAGTAAGTTATCACCCAAAACAACGATAATACTAAGATATTATTAAAAAATCAATGTTAAAATATCATATATGATATCATATTAGTGTATATGATTCTTCTAAAATTTAATAACAAATATTTCACCATTATAAGGGATTTTAACCTACCCCCAACCAAGGAAATGTACAAGGTAAGGGTTTATATCACAATCTCTTCATTATCCGAGGTTATTTATACATAATAATATACTGGGACATCTTTATCATACACATCAATGATTCTTAAAAATGTATTTCAAAACATTTTAACTATTTACTAGAATATTGGTTAAAGTCATTTATACCCTTGTTTGACTTTTTATAATAGGTTTATAAAGTAATCATTCCGCTGCTTTCCAAACAAAGTTCTTTTTAACCTTTTCGACAGAATTAAGGTAAGAATGTTTTTTTAATTTATACTGTGGGTGCGGCTATTTTTTGAAATTATAAAATCGTCAAATCTTCCATTACAATCTTATAATAATATTTTCAACGAAAATGATTTATTTTATATGACTCTTAAATGATTTCAAAACAAAAAGAGATATTTCTCTAAAAAGAGTTTTGATTTCATCTATGTCAACATCCATTGATGGATTTTAACCATATATGAAACTGATTTATTGTGAATCAAATCTTCCATATTGTATTGAAGGTTTTGTGATATGTTTGACTATGGATATTTTATTTTTATACCCTTCATGGTTTATGGTGAAAGTATTGACATTTCATATGCTATTTTTAATTCGAATGTTTATCTTATGTTTAAACCTTTTCATATGAGAATGCATTGGACTTAATATGTGACGGGTGGAGCCTGATATAGCTCCTCGATGCATCGGGAGATCTCATGAGACAAACTAGGCTCTTGGAACAAGGCCTAGGAAAAATATTTTTGGTAGTCTTGGCACGAGGCCTTGGCTATGTGGTTATGATAGTCTGGCATTATGCATTCCATTATTATGAAAGTGGTTATTGATATTGCATGTGATTATTCTATTAGTAGAATATCCATGTGAATATGTAAATGGAATTATTTCATTTTATTTTTTCCATACTATGTTAATGTTCAAGTTTAAAAGGCATTTTTTTTGTTATACAATACCTTAAAAGTTTATTCGTATTTATGAAATTTTCCGCTATATTGTCACCCTTACTGGGCATTTGATCTCACCTCTTTTCTATGTTTTATTTTTCAAAGGATGTGAAGATGTAATTTATGAATGACCTGCTGGGATAGTATGAGGTTATAAGAGTGTGGACTATGGAGACTATGTTGTTTTAGTTTTCATTTTATGATGTAATGTAAACTTTATTAATGTATCTAGTTATTCCAAGGCTACTAAACAAATTGGTCTTTCGAGATTTGATCTTTCTTGTGATCATGCCAATGTTATGTAATAATGCACCATCTATGGGTAACTGGGGTCGGGGCGTTACTGTTGGTATCAGAGGATGTTTAGTACAAACATTGGAAGCTAGATTTAGGTAAACTTTGATTAGAGAACATAGATTTAAGATGTACTTTTAGGATTAGTATATAATAACTTCCTAGAATATTGGTATTGTATAGATTTTGTGAGTTTTCTGAGCAATACATCTCTGTCTTGATACGAGTAGGTAGAGGCGGCTCTGGCACAAATTTACCTAGGGGTAAAACCCGAAAACCCTGCTTTGAGAAAGACTCGAACGGGAACTGGTGCACAACAACGGGCCTTGCTGCACTCTTGGTTACAACACTCCCAAGGGATATTCTTAGGATAACTCTCATTATCATTAAAAATCATTATGAAATGTTTATGAGTATATACTTCCTCAAATAAAACATTTTTATGATTATGGATTATATCCATAAATAGTTCAATTTATGTTAAGTGTTTTATAAGTATGGAATTATTTATTTTGATTCATAAACTGCTCTAGTTTATTCCATTATTTAGAAATGACTCCTAGTGGAAGAAATGGAAATAGTATCAATGAACGCAATCCATGTAGGGATTTCCCTCCTGCTCAAGATAATTATCGTGGAGCTGGTGATGCAACTAGTGCCGATTAGCTAACAACTATACTGGGACAACTCACTCTGGTTATGAATAATAACCTTACCCGTATGGAGCACCCTGATCCGCAGTGTGGAGGATCAATGTTAGATCAATTCATGAGGCAACAACCACCAATGTTAAATGGGAGTATAAATCCCTTAGTAGCTGAGAAATGGATAAATTCCATAGAGATAATATTTGAGGCTTTGGGGAGTAGTGAAAGGGAAAAAGTTATCATGGCAGTTTACCGCCTCACTGGAGATGCTGATCAATGGTGTTCATTGATTCAAAACATGAAGGAAGATGATGAAGTATCAAATATGAAATGAAGGGTTTCCAAATATCTTTTTCTAGAAAAATACTTTCCTCGTGACCATCGAGCAGATATGGAAAGGCAATTTCTGAGTCTGAGAAAAAAGGAAGATGAGAATGTCGAAAATTATGAGGCTAAATTTACAAGGTTAGAAAGGTATACTGGAGATTATATACGTAACCCAAGAAGTAAGATTGTTCGTTTCTTTTATGGGATAAAACCATTTCTCCATCGAGCATTAGTCTCAAAATCCTTTTCATCGTACGAAGACATTGTCTCAAGTGCTATCAAGACTTAAAAGGAATTATGCAAGTCATATAACTTTAAAGCAATGAATGAGAAGAAGTGATCTACTGATCAATCTGGGAATGGAAATAAGGGGAATAAGGTAATGGTTGAATATCCATCCTGTGGTAAATGTGGGAAGAAACACCCTGATACTTTATTAAAGGGAATGAGTGTCTGTTAAAAGTGTGGTGAAAAGGCCACCAAGCTTATGATTGCAAAGGGAAGAAGGAAGCTACCAATGTTCAGTGCTACAATTGCAGGGAGATGGGACAATATGCAAATGAATTTCATATGTGTCAGAGGAACTTACCTCAGAAAAGGCCAAGGGATCAAGACCAAGCTTATGTTATCACTACTGCTGAGGTAGAAGCTCCTAAAGACATGGTGGCAGGTAATTTAATGGTTTCCTAATGTTTAGAAAATGCATTATTTGATTCTTGATCATCACATTGTTTCATATCTTCCCAATTTGCTAATAAAATTATAAATTTCCGATTTGATTTAACAAGGGAGTTGTCATTTAAAACTCCTAAGGTGAGTATCATTGCAACACAGTTTTGTGAATCAGTCCCCATTAGAGCACATAAATGTTCCTTATCCGCTGATCTCATCGTCATACCTATGATTCAGTTTGATATAATCCTCGGTATGGATTGGATTTAGGACTGTGATGTGTATATTTATTGTAAGAAGAAGGAGGTTATAATTTTTGATGATGATGATAAGGAGCACCTTATCTTTAAAGCAGAATTGTCAGCACCTAATTCTTATCTAGATCTTCCCCCAATACCTCAACTAAATTCAATTATTGGGGAGAAAGAGGATGAACATATAGTGGGTGAGGAAAGGAATGCTCAAATAGAGGATGTACCTGTTGTGAAACAATATGTAGATGTGTTTCCGGAAGATTTACATGGACATCCTCCAGAATGAGAAGTTGAGTTTTCCATTGATTTAATTCCTGGATCAAGGCCTATATTGAAGAACCCTTATAGAATGACCACTGTAGAATTAGTCAAACTAAAGAAACATCTAGAGGAATTGAGTAATAAAGGATTTATTCTCCCTAGTTTTTCTCTATAGGAAGCCCCTATTCTCTTTGTAAAAAATAAAGATGGATCTATGAGGTTATGTATCGACTATAGGGAGATCAATGCTATAAAAATAAAGAACTAGTATCCCCTACCTTGAAATGCTGATTTATTTGACCAACTGCATGGAGATCAATACTTTTCAAAGATTGAACTTCGATCTGGATACCATCAGTTGTGTGTGAAGAAGGAAGACATTCCGAAGACAACATTTCGAACCAGGTATGAGAATTACGAGTTTACAGTAATGCCTTTTGGATTGACTAATGCACCCTCTGTATTCATGGATCTGAGGAATAGAGTTTTCAAGGAATATCTCGATGAATTTTTGGTGGTATTTATTGATGATATCTTGGTATACTCCAAAAGATACGAAGATCAAGAAAATGACATGCGCATTATCCTGAAGACTCTGAGAAGACATAAATTATATGGGATGTTTAGCAAGTGTGAATTCTGGCTTCATGAGATTTCTTTTCTTGGCCATATTGTCTCTATGTATGGAATTTCTGTTGATCCTTCTAAGACCAAAAAAATCCAAGAATGGCATGCACCGATGAGTATAATTGAGGTACATAGTTTTATTGGTTTAGCAGGTTATTATCGACGTTTCGTCCATAATTTTTCCCGATTGGCTAACCCATTAACAAAGCTCACATGTAAAGGGGTTAAATTTGTTTGGAAAAAAGAGTGTGAAGAATGTTTCGAAGAACTAAAGAGAAGATTAGTAAATGATCCTATATTGAATCTACCATTGGGGAGTGATGGGTTAGTTATTTATCGTGATGCATCGAAGAAAGGACTTGGTTGGGTCCTTATACAGAATGATAGGGTTATTGCCTATGCATCTCGAAAGTTTAAAATTCATGAACAAAAATATCCTACTCCTGATCTTAGGTTAGCAGCTGTGATCTTTGTTTTGATGATATGGAGGCACTACCTCTATGGTGAAAAATGTTAGATTTATACAGATCACAAGAGTTTGAATTATATTTTCTCACAAAAAGAACTCACCATGAGGAAAAGGAGATTGCTTGAATTACTCAAGGATTATGATTGTACGATACACTACCACCCAGTGAAAGAAAACAAGGTGGCATATTCATTGAGTAGATAAGACCATGGAGTTTCGAAAATGATGAGAATTGAAAGGGATCCAATTTTCATGGATCTAGTGAATATGGACATGGGAATAACCAGGGAAGGTGAAACATCAATTATTTTTCAAATGGATTCCAAACCATCATTACTAGAAAGGATTCAGAGTTCTTAGACCGATGATGAAGAATTTTGAAAGAAGAATAAAGCTGTGAATGATGGGAGATTGATAGACTTTTTGTATGAAGAAGGAATATTGAAATTCGGGAAGAGACTTTGGGTTCCCGATATACCTGATCTAAAAAGGGAATTGTTGGATGATGGTCATAGTTCCAATTTCTCTATACACCCTGGGAGTACCAAAATGTATATATATTTGAAGCAACATATTTGGTGGGACAACATGAAGAGGGAGATTTCTGAATTTGTGTCAAGATGTATGATTTTTCAACAAGTGAATGTTGGAAGGCAATAGCTTGGTGGAGTATTGCAACCTCTTCCCATACCTGAGTGGAAATGGGACAATATTACGATGGACTTTGTCATTGGACTACCAAAGACTCCTAGAAGGAATGATGCAATATGGGTTATTGTTGATCGTCTTACCAACTCAGCACATTTTCTTGCTATAAGGGAAGATCTACTAGTGGAACGTCTAGTAAGACTATATATTAATTAATTTGTGAGACTTCATGGAGTACCCCTATCAATTTTTTCTAATTGTGATCCCCAGTTTACTACATGATTCTGGAAAAGTCCTCAGAAAGCCTTGGATACTGAACTTCATTTGAGTACTGCCTACCACCCTCAAACAGATGGACAATCAGAACGAACTATTCAAACCTTAGAAGACATGTTGAGATCCTGCTCACATGACTTTCATGGTATGTGGTATCAATATTTACCTATGGTAGAATTTTCCTATAAAAATAGCTTCCATTCGAGTATTCAGATGGCACCATATGAAGTGTTATACGAAAAGAGATGTCACACACCAACCTGTTGGGATGACGTTGGTGAAAGAATACTTGCAGGTCTAGAACTGGTTGAGGAAACGATGGAAAAGGTAAAGGTAATCCAAAATCACATCAAATCAGCTCAAAGTAGGCAGAAGAGCTATGCCGATAATCGAAGGAAGGATTTGGAATTTCAAGTCGGAGATCATGTTTTATTGAAGGTATATCCATGTAAGGGTGTCATACGTTTTGTTAATAAAGGTAAATTGAGTCCCAGGTACATCGTACCTTTCTAAATTCTAGAACGAATTGGGGTTGTAGCTTACCGATTGGCAATGTCGCCGAGTCTCTCCAAAGTTCACGATGTGTTCCACGTATCTCTGTTGAGGAAATACATGCTTGACCCAATGCATGTACTCACCTATGAGTAATTAGAACTAGAACCTGATCTGTCTTATTGTGAAGAGTCCATTAGGATTCTTGATACCAGAGAACAAGTACTGAGAAATCAGACGTCTCGTCTGGTGAATGTTCTATGGAGAAACCATAAGATGGAAGAGGCAACGTGGGAACCCGAGTAACTTATGATGGAGAACAAGCTGATTCTTTTCATGCAAAAGTATTATAGAAATTTTGACGACAAAATTATTTGAAGGAGGAGAGAATGTAACACCCCATGCTTCTATGGTACGCTTCATCTTGAATAATGTGATAGCTTGTGTTGTACCCAACATCGAGTTCTAACACACCACAACTAATCAAACTAGCTGTTATGAATAGTAATACCTGCTTCTTGAAAATTTATTAATTTTATCTCTCAAAATGGAATTCATTTTTGGATTCGGAGTATCAAATTTATCATAAGGTGAAATTTTGGTACTTTTCGGATAAGTTTAATATTTTGATGAATAGTGAAAATTACTAAATTTTAAATAAAAACAACTTTTTTTATTTAAAATAATTAATAGTGATAAATTATGAATTTGAGTGGTTTTAAAGTATATTTAGAATATATTTTTAGAATTTAATACAATGTTGGTCATTGGACATAATTTCACAATTAAACCAGACATAAACAAGTATCATTATTTTGATAGTTATTATATCTTAAAAACATGCTTTTTGTTTTGAAAGCAGCAATTAATTTTAAATTAATTTCTGCCACTTCTGTGTTTTGAATTTGGAAAACTGGATTCCATATATAGAATCATGATGTCTAAATTGTGTAAATAGGTTACTTTTATTTTTAGACATTTTGAATAATTATTTCGGTAAACATTTTATTTACCATGGTTAAGGGTAAATCCGGTAAATAAGGGTTAAAAAATAATATTATAATAATAATAAATTACCCAAAAACGTGTCCTAACCTTATTGGTGAATACATTTCCCACCATGGGCATCTTTGGGTAGATTGTGGGACCCCATGGAGCCACATGTAGGTGATAGGGACACTTTATTTTAATTAAGTTAAAATAAATACAAAAATGACAAAAACAGATATCTTTTAGAAAGAAAATTTTTACAAAGGGTTGTATATGTTCGATTTTAATCTATAAATATTAATTAGAAATCTAAAAAGATTTCCTACATAATGGTATTTTATTTATAATTTTTAGACTATAAATAATTAAATTTATTTATGACACAATGATGATGCAATAATTACCATAATAGTGAAAAATTAAAATAATTGATATTATAAATACCGAAATAAATATAATTTAAGACTTTCTAGGAATTAAACTAATTTCTTAGGTTAATATGACATGTTATTATTGATTTAATTAACATTTTACGAGGTAATCATTATGTTATGAATTTTAAAAAAATAAACTATTGAATAGTGTGAAAATTTACATAAAATATTTTTTAAAACAAATATTATATTATTAATTGATATTAAATTACTAAAAATATAAATTTCGGAGAAAAGACTTATATCATGATAGTTGTTTCATTAATGGACCACTTGGGGGTCGCTTGGAGGTATATAGTATGTTTATTTACTATATAATATAAAAATACAATGTGACATGTTATGTGTCAAACTAATTAACTAAGAGTTAAAACTAAATGATAAGGTTAATATAATGACCCAAACCTGTCTAAATTCTATTGGTTGAGTGTTTTTCGACCCATCCCCACCATAAATTATAAATAATATTCTTTGGAGCCATTATAAACTGAATATGAATTTATTATAAAATAATATTTCTAGCTTTTCCAAAGCTGCCACTCACCCCACTTATAAAAGGGAACTCCACCATCTCATTAATTCACACCTTCAAAGACTTTTGGTTCTGCTAGACTCTGCCCAAATACTCTCTCAACTTACCTCACTACAACCTAGTGGCATTATTTTGATCAGAAAGCCAACCTATGGAGCCCTTTTGATCAAATCAAAAGGAAGAACCCGAAGAAGAGGGAATGTTTTCACCACTTTTTTTCAAATTCATTTCTTCTTCATCTTCTTCTTTATTTACCATTCTAAAATAATAACTACAGTATAATATATATAATTTTATTTTATTAAAAAAGATTTTACAACCATATTTCAGTATTCTATCCATCCTTTTAATAACATGTCATCACACGTGCGTAAGTACGGCTTACCGTCTCCACGTCTTGGTGTAATTGTTATTCAATAAATTATTATTTGGATGGGTATAATAATGATGTGTAATTAATTTAAATATTAAATATAACATGATAATTATTATTTATATATTATATACCATCCAATAGTATATTATTTTTATATCAAAAGAATGATATTGTACCTCATGCGTACGTACGGACTTCAGTCTTGACGAACGCGATGAGATTCATGCTCCATCGTATCCATTCAAGTATAATTATCATTTGATGATTTAAAAATAATATCTAAGGACATGATATCATTATGGATATTAATAAGATACTACCTATCCATTACAAACATTTCCTACGTAACAAAACGTATAAAATAAAACTAGTAAGTTAACACCCGAAACAACGATAATACTATGATATTAGTAACAAATCAATGTTAAAAGATAATATATGATATCATATTAATATATATGATTCTTGTGTAATTTAATAAAAATTACTTTACCATTATAAAATATGATAACCTACCACCAACCAATTATAAGTACAAGGTACTGTTTTATTTCGCAGTCTCTTCATTATCCGATGTTTTTTATACCTAATAATCTACTGAAATTTCTTTATCATCCACATCCTTGTTTCTTAAAAATGAATTTCAAAACATTTTTACTATTTAATAGAATATGGGTTAACATCATTTATACCCTTGTATGACTTTTTATAAGAGGTTTATAAAGGAATCTTTCCATCATTTTCCTAACAAGGTGCTTTTTAACCTTTTCGACAGAATTTAGGTAAGAATGTTTTTTAACTTATATGGCTGGTGCGGTTATTTTGCACCATTATAAAATTGTCGAAGCTTCCCTTACAAGCTAATAATAAAATTTTCAAAGAAAATTTGTAATTTTATATGACTCTTAAATGATTTCAAAATAAAAAGAAATATTTCTCTAAAAAGTGTTTTGATTTCATCTATGTCAACATCCTTTGATGGATTTTAAGCTTATTTGAAGCTGATTTATTGTGAAAAAAACTTCAATATTGTATTGAAGGTTTTATGATATGTTTTATTATGGATATGTTATTTTTATACCTTTCATGGTTTATGGTGAAAGTATTGACATTTCGTATTCTAGTTTTAATACGAATGTTTATTTTATGTTTAATCCTTTTCTTATGGGAATGCATTGGACTTAATATGGGATGGGTGGAGCCCGCTATATCTCCTCAATGCATTGGTAGGTCTCATGAGACAGACTAGTGTCTTGGCACAAGGCCTTGGAAAAATCTTATTTGTAGTCTTGGCATGAGGCCTTGGCTATGTGGTTATGATAGTCTGGCATTATGCATTCAATCATTATGAAAGTGGTTATTGATATTGCAAATGATTATTCGATTAGTAGAATATCCATGTGAATAAGTAAATGGAATTATTTGATTTTATTTTTTCCATACTATGTTGAAGTTCATGTTTAAAAGGATTTTGTTTTATTTATACATTTCCTTAAATGATTATTCATATTTATGAATGTTTCCACTATATTGTCACCCTTATTGGGCATTTGAGCTCACCCCTTTTCTATGTTTTATTTTTCCTAGGATGTGAAGATGTAATTTATCAATGACCTGTAGGGATAGTATGAGGGGATAAGAGTGTGGAGTATGGAAACTATGTTGTTTTAGTTTTCATTTTATGATGTTATGTAAACATTATTAATTTATCTAGTTATTCCAAGGCTACTAAATGAATCGGTCTTTCGAGATTTGATCATTCTTGTGATCATGCCAATGTTATGTTATAATGCAGCGACTCTGGGTAACTGGGGTCGGGGTGTTGCATGAATTCGTTATTATTATGGTTAATGGGAAATGAATTGGTCCTTAGTTGAGTTTTACTATAAAACAGTTATCATTATTTGATTAAAATTTAACACTTTGAAGAATTTTATGGTTATATTTGAAAATAAACATTATTTTGGGAAGATTTAGGAAAATAGTCTTTTGTTGGACCACATATTGTTCAATAGATCATGAATATTTAGGGGTTTATATTAAAATGTTAGCTATAGATTAGATTCAATGGAAATCCTATGTGTACTATCATCATTTCCCACTAAAGTGTTTAGTATGTGATCGGGTTTTTCTCAAGGATTCACCTCATTTGGTAATATTCCTTTGGGAAGATATGGAAAGTTGGTAACAAGGTTTATTGGAACTATCAATATCAATAAAATATTGGAATGGTTGGATATTAGTTGTACTTACTGTCTCATTTGACATCAATAAATTATGTCTTTCATGTTTTCCAACTAAAGAGGTATCAACCAAACCCTTCTTAATTGTTAGAAAGGGAGGATGTTGATCTGAATCCCAACACCATAGTTGATGAGATCCCATTTTAGATAATAGATCATATGAATAAGGTTTTTTGTGGTAACATGTTTCCATTGATCCATGTAATATGGTTGTGTGGATGGGATAGAGACATGGTGTGGGGACATGAAATGTTGATGATGTAGAAGTGTCCATTTGTCTTTGCAAGTTCATTATCATAAGATCATTCTACAGAAATAAATTGACATGGTGGGGAGAATTTTGGCACCCTTTAGGTTACATGTACGTTATATTTTGGGAATATTTTGTCACTATCATGGTTTTAAAGGTTTTTAGAAGTCAGGGATCAATATTTTTTATTTTTGGGAGAAAAAGTCTAGGAACATGGCTTATGAATAGTTAGTAGTAACTATGAAATAATCATGAAATATTTATTTGTTAGTTCAAATGAAATTATGAGTATTTTAAAAATGTTTTTCAAACTGATAGTGAATTATAATAAAACCATGTGAGAGGATTGGTTGGGATATTGTGGTAACTTCACGACATTCACAAAAAATTTATAACTATGTGACTATACCTAGGTAACCATACACTTTAGTTATTATGGGACAATTGTGACCAAATGGTTTGTTCATGGATTGTATAACCATGAATCCAAAATGTGTGACTCATACGGGTTTTATAAAATTATAATAATTCTCTGACATCGTCAGTTGTATTCAACCCAAATGCCTCCTTATTATTCCATTAGTTTGACCCATACTTTCCTTGACACTCTATAAAGTTATCCCCTTTTTATCTTGGTGATTATTTATCTATTTTGGTGGATGTATTCAAGGAATGCAATTATATACACTCGATTCATTGTATTTTCTATAGATCTACAGACATTCTTTATTACCCTTAACTCATTAAAAACCTTACGTGGCCTGAAAATAATATATATGGTGATGGGTGAGGAATTATTTATTTTTAATATATATCTAGGCTTTTGAGGATTTAATCTCTTCATTTATAATCAATTTTTTTGAAGTACACTATGTTTCATCCATTGTTGAGATAGGTGTCTCTAGATAATGGTTATTTCTCAGTGAACAAATTATTATTTTTTTTCCTTTTGTTTAGATTATGGAAATGTTTGGTTTTATATCAATTAGGTCTAATTTATACAGTTTCATCTTTAATGGCATGGAAAATTATTTATTAGGGTTTTTATTTAAAAATAATTTTACACACTTCATGTGTTTAATAAAATACCTCAAATATGGTATTTACTCTAAAATGGTTATTCATGAATGGTAGTGGTAATTATTTACTTCTGAAAGTTTTTTATAAAATTATGGGCATTATTTACTTGAACTTCATGAGAAAACATGGGACATGGGGACCTCATGTGCCTCAGGTTATGGACATATAAAAACCTTAGTAAGTGTGTAACCACTAGGGGTTATGGTTATGGTACTAATATATTGTGGAAGGAATTAGAAACACTAGGATTCACATTATTTCATCTTACTATTACTTGTGTGTCCTAGTTATATAGTCTCATAGTCTAGAACCCAATTATTCTTGGTTTTATTCATGATAGTGATGTTTCATTCTTTAAATGATTACATGTTTCTCGTTTGAGATATGAAGTGTCTTGATCAATTTTATCTATGTTATAATTCATATTTATTTCCATATTCTTATGATATTGAATATTGATTGTTTTAAAGTAAACCCAAATGTTGTTTTATGATAAATGATTTCAATGTTTTTTATAAAACCTATTTTGTATTGAATCTATAATGAATGGTTTAATTTTGATAGTCTTTTTATAGATTCAAGGTGGTATCCTACAAGGTGTTTCCCCCACACCCTGTAAATTCTTTTGGGTGTATACATACATTGTTTTGTAGGATCCAAAAAAGTGATTGTTATCATGTATTATTATATCTTATCTTATACAATTTCACTTCAAGGTGGTTTTAGATAGTTGTGGAGGATGGTCACATAGAGACTTAGTTCTTGTCTTTGATTTATGTTATTTTTGGAATTATCCTTTTGAATTGTTATGTTATGTATCATGTTTTCATAATTCTACTTCTATGACTCACTCTTGTTTTTTACCATTATATTTTTTTATATAAGACATGCTGTGTTGTTTTTTAGGGTGAAATCATTTCCATTTTTGTATGTGATGATACCCAGATGTTTGTTTCCAGCCAATGGTGATCTAGAGCGTTCTTTAGGCCTTGTGGTGAGCCATATTTGGTGATGTGTCAGGTCGACCTGGGTTGGTTCATTATATTAATATATTTTATGGTTGAATGTAATGAAATTTTTGTAAATGGAAACCTTTAAAATATGTTATAATATATAAATATAAGGGTTTTCTGACCTAAAAACATCAATATATTAAAAGAGATACAAGATCCACTAAATGATCAAAGAAAATATTAAATCATGGAATAATTATTTCTCCATGTGTCTAAAAGAGTTTAGTGGGAGAATTATAGTTTTTTTGTCATATATAATAATAACATATGGAAAAAGGAGTAGTATTATAATTCACTAAATATTGGTTGAAAATATTTGCACATGAATGACTTAAAGTAATAGCCCATGTTTAGGAAACAAGATTTACAGAGGTCAAACTATGGGTTTCATGGAATAGTAAAACCATTATAAAATGAAAAGGTATTGAAAAATAAATGTTTAACCAATTGGGGGTTATTGATTGAAAATTTCACATGTCATAAATCATTCCATGGTGATGTCTTAGAATAAATAAGTGGAGATTATGAAAATAAATAAAACTATATATCATTTAGTGATGGAATTATCACATATAACATATTATATACCAGATTTTAAATTTCCCATATTTAAATTATGGTAAAAAAAATCCATGATAATTCCATTGATCGGTAATTATAATTATCCAATAGTACTTAAAATGTACAAGGGATGTGTTTATGGTACATAAAGAATAATAATATAATGTTATAAAGGGGATATAATAACCACCCTCCAAATAGATCAATATGATCTAGTATTATTGTTATGAAACGTAAATGATAATCATAAGATCATTATAGATAGTGGTCACCAATTTTACAGAATCTGTGTATATTACAGTTTCTATTTAAGTTAAAGAAGTAGTAAAAAAATTCATCTTTATCTTAGATTATAGTATTATACCAAGGATGTATATTTTTTCATGGTGTATATTATAATAATATTATCGTAGTGATACTAGACAAGAACTCCATGTTCTGATAAAGGTCAAGAGTTTTATACTTTAAAGATATCATATCTTGTGGTATTTTACATAAGAAGGTGGACTTACAGCTAGAGAACAATACATATGAAAACATTGTATATTAAATGACTAAAAATATATCCTAGTAGAATTAATATTTTTCATGGGAAAGTTAATACATTGTGAATTGGTAATTGTTTTCTCTATTGAAAGTGGGGGTTTTTTTAGCTTTTTCCCTTACCCAACAAAAAAATGATTTTTTTTACTATGTAATGCATGGTGTATGATATATGCATAATTTATATGTACCATGTGAATAACACAGGTTTTTTATGTAATAGATTTGGTAATGCACATATATTAAAATTTGTATAAAATATTTATAGAAAAACGTATCTATAATGAGATCCCCATGAAAACATGAGAGTGATATTAAACATATGACCTATTATCTAGATTAAAATAATATAATGGTGCCAGGATGATATATCACTTCCACTTGTTTGGGGACAATAACACTACATGATAAATGGATTCTAGAAGTAGTTTAAAATACCAATAATTGGTTCTCTTAATTTTCCCAAACCACTTTGGTATACTTAGTCAAATATTAATTTAAATAATTTTTTACTAATTTTGGTCATTGAGAAAATTTATGAATCTATAAATCATTTCTATAGTGAATGTGTAAATTTAAATTACTGTATTTTTATAATATTTAGTGGTAGTTATAATTGTTGTGGAAATATTTCTTTGAGGTTATCTCAATAATATATATTTTAATATATTAATGTCCCGTATAACCACCATGAAAATATTACATGCTGGTTTATTAGTGCATACAATAAATTGGAGATGGTTTACCAGTAGGTAGGGGTGGTTAAAACCAATGATGAATAATTTGAAACACTTTTTTTAATGGTGTTTTAATCAGTTTTTAAACATCATAAAAATTTAATAGGAAATAAGGGAGATCAATATATGCTACTACCATCAACTTAAAGTGTGGACATATCTATAACATATTGAATTATTTATTTTAAAATGTTTAATAAAAAAATAAATATTTAATAGTTATAATCATTATATAAGGAATTTTTTAAATAAAATTAATATATTCTTATTAGTGAAATACTACGAAGGAAGAATATATAAGTTGTACAAGAAAATATACAACACCTGAATAAAGGGATCTAATATCAAATCTATCCCCAAAAGATAGCCGGGCTTCCCCTAGATGCTCTATACTACTCATGTTCATGTCAACTAATAGCCTTCGACACATCTAATTACTATGTTAAATAGAATTTAAAATATAAATTATTTTTCATTACATATTATGTATAAAAAATAAATTTTGAAAAATTATCATAATAATATAAAAGTACCGGATTTTGTACTACCCATATCAAGGTTCAAATTTTAGTAGGAGATATCAATTTTCCTATCCTGAAATAGATATGAATAATAATTAGACTTACATTTGATAGAAATATGCAATAAAATACACCATAAATATTTATTTTGATTAACATTTACTTGTTTATAAAAAAATATAATTCTTCTAACCAATTAAAAAATTACTCCATTCATGATTTATGATGGAAATGGACATCATGTCACAAGATAGTTTCTCCTATATCTACTGGTACAATCCTCTATAATCATATGAAAGAACCCCATATATGTCAAATACAAAAATAGATTTCATATTTAAATTTTCATACCAATCATTGTCATTCTATAATACCCTCATGATGGTAATTATGAAACCATATTTTCTATCTACGACCACTCCAAATATACTCCATCTAATCCCCCTGACATCCTTGAATCAAAATACATCAATATATTGGAATTTTTTTAAAAATAACCTATGATTGAATTTTGGTGAGTAAATATTTATAATAATAAATTAAAATTCACTAATTGTAGATTTAAAACCATTTTGTTAAAAATTATAATACCTATGACTGTAGGGGCCAACTATATTGAATTTTTTAATTTTTATTAAAATTTGTTACAAATATCTAAAATTGATTGTTTGATTTAGAATTGAGATATTGTATTGGAATATTATCCTATGTTATGTAATTTAAGATGAAATATTTGGAATAATTTTTCGTGTGATGTCTTAATAGGATGTTTAGAGTGGGAATTAGTACTTAGTTGATTATATAGGGGCTATATAATGTGGTAAGTGAAACCTTATAGTGTAGATATACATAAGGTAGAGTAAATTTGGAAAATTAGTTATTAGGGTGTTATGAGAGTTATTTTTCATAGGAGTGGTATGTTTTTACCTTATTTTTACATTTATTAGTGTAAAGTAATTAAAATAGAATCGTGATATAATAAATCTAAGGAGAAAACATAATGAAGGTGGGAGAATATCAAATGGTTCTGATGACATATTATTTTTGAAAGACCTCATGTTATCATAAAATTGTATGTTTTTAATAACACAAATAAAAATTGTCCATGATAATTTAATTCATTAATGATAATCAAAATTCTAGACTATACCAACCTTGAGAATTATATGTACATTCTGCTATTTTTTCATTTAAATCCTTCATCATGAAAAACTATATAACACTTGGAGACATTAATATTATAATCATAAAATATCCTACACTTCTTTAAAGGTACTCAATCAAAATTTTTCAAACCATCAAGCAATGTAGATCGATTACCAATAATCATGATCTATATGAATAAATACAAAAAAAAATTAGATACAGAAGATAATTTTATTGAAATATTATGAATATAAAATTGAATGTGATCATTGAAGATGTGAAATCAGTCAATAATGTATTTGTTAATGGATTTTATTATTTCATTATCCATTAGTTTTTAACTTCGAATTCATATCTTTGTTTTTATATTCAATTCTGTAATGAATGGTTTTACAATATCCCTAATGGGTATCACATATATATGTTCTTATATGGTCACTATTTATGTTAATGAAATTAAGGATATTATCCAAAAAATTTGAAGTAATATCAGATTTTTTACTGTCATGTTATTGGACTACAATTGATTTGTGTTATCAGAAACATTTCTAACTCAACTGAATCATGTTTCAATATTATCCAAACACCTTGAACAAAAGGTAAGACTCCCTTAAACCATATAACCTTCATAAATGAAGCCCTAGTGTTGAGTTTCATTTCTTATAAACGACATCAAATGAACTAAATACATAATCCAAAAAAGTAACATAGCATAATAAACAATATATGCAATGAGTATGAAAATTTAATTGCTGTAATGATTAATAAGTAAAATGAAAATAACACTCTATGGTGTACATCCATCGATAAAGAATGAGCCATATAACTTTAACTTCCTCAACCAAATTCATATTTAAATGAACTATCACAGTGAAAAATAACAGAGGGAATATAAAATCCAAATTAAACAAAATCATTAAAAAAATTTATTTAAGTTTTTTATGCTCAATGGGGTTTAATTTGTTCACAGAAATCTATTTAGAGAATCCGAAAAACTCAATTACAACTGCAATTATTTTATCAGGTAATATTTTATACAATATCAAATGTATAAATATCTCTATAAATTTATGTGAGTCTTCACATTTAATACCAGGTTATATATAATGTTTTTTAGTAAGTTAATATTGATATGTTACTTTAATATCAATGAGGTACTTTTACATTTTTCAATATTTAATGGAAAACATTCTTTTATTAATTTTTCAATGAAAAAACTACTTCAAAAGACATTATATTATAATTTTGACATAGATCATGATTTAAATTATTTTACTCTATGACATTATGATAATTATGATTATATATTTATTTTACCTAATCATTCAATATTTTAAAAACCAAATTTTCACTTATATTCTTATCAATGTGCATAAAATCAAGATTATGATGTAACAATTGAAATTACCAATAATGTGGTTTGAAAATAATACTATGTTTATTCCATTTGTTTACCAAATACATCTGATGAGAAGAGAATATTTTCCTAGCAATGTTCAAATTATAAACTTTACTAAATTGTTCATCAAAAAATAATAATTGTGACTTTTAATTTGAACCTGATAAAATTTTTTTTGGAGGCCTCAAATAATTTCATTCATCGATTCATGAATTATTAAACTAATATCTATGATATACGACTACAAATTTATAATGACACATAAAACACTATTTATTCGTATATGGTTGTATTCTAGGATTGACTTCAAATTTACATACTAGACATGCCTGACCAATGTGAGTGTTCAAACAAAACATATTCCTAATCCTAGGAAATCAGTAATCTTCCACATTAGAGAAACAAATATTTTTATCATTTTTGTTTTTGTTGTATCATATATATCTACACCATTTTCCTGTAACCCTTAAAATTATTTTTTAAGAGGTTAAATATATACATTTATTTCATTTCTATCAATTTTTTTCTTGGAATGATCATAAAAAATAATTTTTTCCATACACATCCTATTAAGAAGATTGTAAGAGATTAAAATTACTAACCATCTATTAAAGAATGTACATAGAGTTCTGAATAGATTAAATCCATTAGTATCAAATATCAAACACACATTACTATGATATAAAGGTAAATTTTTATATGAATAATAAAATGATTTCCAAGCGTTAAAATCTATTAGATGACATGTAATATTATCATTATTTTTTTACATGGAATGACACATCATTTTATTTATAGTTTTAAAAGACATAAACAATCCTTTAAATCATGATTATAATAGAATGAAATGTAAAACCATTATAGTATATTTATTTATATTATTATTTTAATTATATTAATGAAAACATTTATCATTATTCATCGGCTTCGAACTAGAAATATGACATCTTTTACACACTTTTCTATTAGAATATTCCCTCTGAAAAAACAACCTGTCATTGGGACATGCATGTATCCTTGTGTAATTGAGAAAGATATTGTTATTAACATTATTCATCTAATGAAATAAATCATTGATAATATCTTCAATAAATGAATCATGTAATAACACTAATATTGTCATGCCTGGACCTCAACTCGAGGTACGACTTTAATTTTAAATTTTTATTACATGAGTTTATTGCCTATTTTCTTCCTTTGTTTTGTTATAATGTAGGATGAACCCAATGTGGGTTTTCCATCATGGTTCTGGTTAGTGCGCATTGGCCTTACCTCGCTCGGCGTGTGGGCAAGGCATACGCGAAGCCGTGCGACTTCACCGGTTAATGCGTGGTGCCCGATGCACGGACATTAAATAACCAGATTAAATTTATTATTATTTTATTGGTTATTATTGTATTATTATTATTGTTGTTGTTGTTATTATTATTATTGTTATTATTATTATATTATTGTTATATTTATTATTAGTAAACCCTTTTTATTTTATTTTATTCCTATTTCTATTCAATTTTCTTATTTTTATTTATTTACTTATTTATGTTACTTGTTTAATTTTTATTTTCTTTTCCCCCCTCCTAATCCCTACCCTAGCTGCCACCCCCCCCCTTTATTTCTATTTTCTTTTTTTTCCTACCATTTCTTCTCCCCCATGTTTCTCTCTCTCCTCCTCCTCATCATCTTCTTCTTCTCCTTCTCTCCCACCTTTCTCTTCACTTCCGCAGCTCCGCTTCCCTCCAGCGGCGCGCGCCTCCCCATTCTCCTCCTCCTTCCATCTGACACACTCCCCATCTCACCCTCTCATTTCTCCCTCTCGCCCTCTCCCTGCGGTCGTGACCCACCCCTCCTTCCCCTACTATTCGCGGACCTACTTCCTCCCGCGACCCATCTCCCCATTTCCCCTCCTCCTACCTCCATTCCATCGGACCGATCAGCCAACATCCCTCCGCTCGCCGGACAACCGCCGTAACCCGACTCGCGCTAGCAGGATAACCGTCGCGCCGCCCCTCGGTCGTCATTCCGACGATTACAGTGGTTAGGGGTTTGGATTTAATTTATTTAATTTTTTTTTATTTTTTTATTTTTATTTAATTTATTTCATTTGTTTATGTGTTAATAAATTTATTTTATTATTATTAAATTTCTTTAGTTGTTAATATATTTATTTAATTGAATTTGTTTAATTGTTTATTAATTTGTTTAATTAATATTGAATTTGTTTTACTGTTAATTTAATTATTTAATTGTTTATTTTTTTATGCACCGCTGATGTTTTACTGGGTTGGCATTGAGGTTACTCGGTCTACTATCTTAGGACCTTTTTGACGGATCTGTGTGGTGCGACCTTTGTGGTGCAAGAGTGTTGCGCTATATCACTTTTTCATACCTACATTGAGGTAGGTGGTTTCACAAGCTTAGGTTATCAGATCAATTAGTCTTCTAGATTAATTAAATTAATATGTCATTTATTTAATTGCTGCTGTGAGTTGTTGGTTTTGGATGGTAGAATTTGATGTTTTATTTTTATTAGTGGCATGTTTAGTTTGTATGATTTTTACTGTGTTGTGACTTTGGTTTTTGAACAAATGAAGCAGTTGAAATTTGAGTCCTGTTATAGTCTTAGTGTGCGTTCGAGTGAGTTTTGGAACTGGTGATTTTTTTGTTTTATTTTATCTAAAACTACTAAACCAATTTTTTAAATGTTTGATAAATTTTAGCTTGGTTTTTGGAATTTTGTAGTATATTAGACTGTGTAGTTATTGCATATTGTGTTCTGTTTTTGAGGATATCTATTGTGTGTAATACCTTTAATGGTTATTTGTTTATTCATTTATATTGAATGTGTAAGTCTGATGGTTGACTTATTTGACATACTAGGTGTATGGTGTTTGAATTAGTTGACATCCAGGTGTGTTGGGTCTTAACCTTGATGAGTAGGGTGAAAATTTAACGTTGAGCACAAAAGGGGAATCCTAGGTACTAGTTTGGAGGACTAGACTAGCGTGCTAGTGATACGGGAGTGGCCCCATCCTAGTTTCACTTAGCTGGATTGATGCTTACAACACTAACTAAACCGTGGATGATGACTGGATATGACTAGGATATGGAGGTGTTTCCCTACTAGTGGCTCATGCACAATAAAGAATGACATGGATTCTTTGGTACACCAAGACATGAGGTTCTAGGGCCCGACATAGATTTAGTCCCCTTAGGGCCTCTACCACTTTTGTTTCTCTTGTGCGATTATATACTCACCACTTGTTTATTGTGTGAATTATGTGGTGTAGAAAAGCTAAGAATTTTTTCATTTTCATTTAGTACCCAAAACACTGTTCCCTATTTAAAACTGTCATTCTTTTAAAACTATTTTCATTAAATTGATAGTGCATTTATTTATTTTCTATAATATAAACCTGGAAACAGTTTTGGTCACCTAACCTTTATATGAAGAATCTTTTCTCTGGTTCCAACCTATTTAGTGATATCTCACACCCTACATACACCCTTGGGTGTTAGTAGAACTGATTATGTCTGATACAGGGAAAGGTAATGATTTTGAGAGCGGTGGTCCGAGTTGTTAGCTGCTTCTTCTGACTTGGTGTTGGCAGTGAAGGTCAGATGGCAGTATCCCTCCATCAGGTGATGGTTTTTGACTTGGTTTTTGGTCACCCCTTTTGGAGTTAGTTGTTGTTGGGTTGTTGTTGTTTTCAGACCCACTTTTTTGTTTAAAGACTTGTGGTTGCAACATTGTTTTTGAGTTCAGTTTACATGTGGTTATTTCAGGATGTTTATAAAGGTAAATCATTCCCAAAATCTCAATTTGATACCTGGGAACTTTTTCCAGCCTGTGGGGATTGGGAACACCCTTCGGGCCATACCGTGGGCTGTGTCGGGCATCGGGTTGATGGAGACCTGATTCGGTTCATGACAAAATGGTATCAGAGTGAGTTTTAGATCTTTGTTTATGTTATTTTGGATGAGTCTGGATAGACATTAGTTAGAACTGTCTGGGCTCGGAATTCTGGTTGGGAGTAGGGTGCCTAGCCAGCACCCCTCGTGATAGACACTGAGTCACCATGGGATGTCAGGATGCATGTTTGACTTCTTTTACAGGTGGGATTTACAGGCTTCATACTGTGCATGGACACTAGGTGGGAAAGTAGAGTTTTGACAGAATGTTATTTTTGCAAGATTGGTTGATTGATGATTATTTATCTTGCTGAAATTTTTTTTTCTCTTGAAATATAACATATTGATGGTGTTCATTTATGACTATTTCTCCTTTCAGCAAGAAGCCTCCCTGGAGAGCTCCCATGCACCCACTGGAGGAAGCCGAAGAGAGTTCTCCCGCACTTCTTGATAAGGGATTGGTAGAGGCCGTGGTATGAGATGATAAGGCATAGGACAAGGGGAGACTCCTACCCCTTCCCCTATTCTAGCTAGAGGGGAAAAATATAACTCCAAGAAGGATAGAGCTCAAGAGTTTTTGAAGAATAAACCTCCTTCTTTCTGAGGTATTTCAGAACCTCCGGATCGAGAAGAATGGCTTGAAAAGATAGAATGCATGTTCGAATTCCTTGAAAGTCCTGATGAAGTCAGGGTAAAGTGTTCCACTTTCCAGCTAGAGGGTTCCAGTCACAAATGTTGGGAATCAGTGACTCTGGCTGGGAAACATGAGCATATGAGTTAGAAATATTTCAATGTTATATTCAACCAGTAGTACTATCCAGAGTTATTGGACTACACTAGATCTTGGGAGTTCATGGATCGTTCACAAAGGGAATCAGATAGTGATTAAGTATGTGAACCGGTTCACTGAGATTGTGTGGTACGCACCTGAGATTGTTTCAAGTGAATACCTGAAAGCACGAAATTTCGAGAAGGGCCTGCGAATAGAAATCCACTCTCATATTTTTTTTATTCAAGATAATGACTTATGCCGAGGTGGTCGATCATTATTTCATGTTCGAGATTGACCAGAGAAGAAGGTAAGGGTTTTTAGGATCAGTGTGAGGATTTGGAAGCAGCAATTCTTCAGAAAAGAAGAGGAAGTGTGGTGAGCAGTGGAAGAAGAGTGGTGGCAGCTCAGTCCATCCCCCCAGGAAAACATCATCTGGGGATTCTAATAAGAGTTCTGTTGTGTGCCATCAATGCGGAAGGGCAGGGCATATTCGACTTGCGTGTCCAAATCCTCCCTGACCACGCTATGGGTGTGGAGTTATGGGACACCTAAAAAATTCAGCAGGATTGTATGCCCTCACTAGAGTGGGACTTGATCTATAGCTTCTGGGGGAGTATAAGTGCAGTCAGATATGACCAGGACACTGGGATCTCAGTTCAATGGTCGTGGTGGCAGGACCGGATCATCTTCTGGCCAGATCCAGATTAGGGTAGAGCCACAGGCGAGTAGGTGTTCTCAGGAATGGACCAGGAATCTGTATGTTGTGGATCATGCACCTACAGGATCTGATATAGGGCCTTCAACTGTTCAAGGTACAATTCTGATTACATCTTATATAGATGCAGTTTTATTTGATATTGGTGCTTCATTTTCCTTTATATCTTATTGTCTTGTGAATCTGTTGAACCTACCAACCGAACTGTTATCGTTTTCTATGGATTTGGTAACACCGTTGGGGAAAAAGAGGGAGCAAGGCTTTAGGTTCTCATCATGCGCACTCTCTATGTCAGGATTCGAGATGGAGTGGGACTTATTGGTCCTTGATATGGACCTGTTTGAAGTGATCCTCGATATGGACTGGCTGGAGCGCTTTCAATTGCATATTTACTTCTATCGGCGTCGAGTCAGCTTTACGACACTAGATGGGAGTCCTCAGATATTTCCTAGATAATGGGATCCTCAGTCAAGACGCATGGGACCTCCACTCCCTGAGTTGGGAAATCTTTATTATCAGTTGTCATCGCTTGTACTAGAGGACGATGGTGGTGTTTCTCAAGGAGGGTTACCTCGTGTAGTGGATGGGTTCCCAAATGTCTTCCCAGATGATTTTTCAGGCTTACCCCCGGAGCAGGATGTGGAGTTCTCGATTGAGTTGGAGTTGGGAACACAGCCTATATCTCTTCCCTACTATCACATGCCCCCCACCGAATTGACTGAATTTAAGATACAGTTGGATTATTTGGAATCCAAATGATTCATTCTCCTAAGCATCTCTCCTTGGGCTGCCCCAATTTTATTCGCGAAGAAGGATGATGGAACCCTCCGGTTGTGCATTGATTACTGTAAATTGAATAAGGTGACCATCAAGAATAGATACCCTTTTCCCCGGATTGATGATTTGTTCAACCAACTGAAGGGGGAAAAGTGGGTCTCCAAGATCGATTTGCATTTGGGATACCACCGTCTTAGGGTGAGAGAAGAAGATATCCCGAAGACAGCTTTCCATAGTATATATGGCCACTTCGAGTACCTGTTCATGACTTTCGTATTGACGAATGCTCCAACAGTTTTCATGGAACTCATGAATATGGTGTTCCAACAATATATCGACTCATTTGTCATGGTATTTTTAGATGACATCCTAGTTTATTCTGGATCTGACAGGGAACATGATCCTCACCTACGAGTTGTTTTTGGCACTTTGCAAGACCATCACCTATATGCCAATCTCTCTAAGTGCACTTTCTGGATTAGGGAAGTGAAGTTTCTAGGGCATGTAGTCTCAGAAAAATTGGTTTTAGTGGATTATGAGAAGATCAGGGCAGTTATGTCATGGGAGCAGCCGAGGAATGTGTTTGAGATCATGAGTTTTCTAGGCCTGGCAGGCTATTACATGCACTTTGTTCAGGACTTCGCGCGGCTCGCCTCCCCCATGACTGCACTGACATGGAAAGTGGTGAAGTTTGAGTAGTGCCCACAGTTTCAGGCATTGTTTGTGGAGTTGATTCAGTGGTTTACCACCGCACCTGTGTTGACCTTACCGGAATCTAGAAAGGTATATGTAGTTTTTTGTGATGCTTCAAATACGGGCCTTGGGTGCGTGGTCATGCAGGATGACCATATGGTGGCTTATAGTTCTCGCCAGCTCCGGCTGTATGAGAAGAATTATCTGACTCACGACTTGGAGTTGGCAGCGGTGATGCATGCTCTGAAGACATGGCGTCACTATCTCATTGAGGAGAAATTTGTGGTCTATTCTGACCATAAGATCCTGGCCTACATTTTCTCTCAGAAGGATCTCAATCTAAGGCAGCGCTGCTAAATCGAGTACCTATAGGGTTTTGACTTTGACATTGTCTTTACCCCATGAAAGGGTACTGTGGTGGCCGACGCTTTGAGTAGGAAGGTACCAGTGCCGGCCTTGAGGAAGTCCAGCGATGAGTGCACTTTGATGGGGCTCTTCACCCAGATGAACATAGAGACCAGGGATCACAGTGGTTGTACTTTCTTGGCTAGAATTCAGTTTAATCCCACTCTTCTGGGGTTGATTCAGTGGGAGAAGCCCAGATATGAGCTATGCAATCATTCTATGTAGTTTCTTCATGGTGGGGAGACTCGTGCTGATTGGTCTTTGTCTCCCAAGAGGATCTCGTGCTTCAAGGGCTGTGATGTGGTGTTGTTGTCTCTGCAGAATGTGGTGATGCAGGATAGCCACCAGTCTCAGTGGTCCATCCATCCTGGTACCACCAAGATGTATTACGATGTTCTTCGTCAGTTCTGGTGGCTAGGTATGAGACGGGACATCGCTGACATTGTGTCGAGGTGCTACACTTGTCAGCATGTGAAGACAGGCCACCATAGGCCATCTGGGTTGCTTCAGCCACTACCCATTCCTATCTGGAAGTGGGATGAGGTCATCGTGGACTTCATCATTGGCTTGCCTCGGACATCTCAGGGGAGGAATTCAATTTGGGTAGTGATTGATCGTTTTACCAAGTCAACTCAGTTTATCATGATCAGAGATACAACGAAGGTAGATGAGCTGGGCCGCTTGTATGTTCAGGAGGTTGTCAGATTTCATGGTGTTCCATCGACAGTTGTCTCTAATAGAGACCCCGGCTTTACGTCTTGGTTTTGGGTAGGCCTCCATATGTCTTTGGGTTGCAGATTAAGATGAGCACGACATACCTCCCTCAGACAGATGGCTAAACGGAGTAGGTGAATCAGATTCTGGAAGACATTCTTTGAGCCTGTGTGTTAGATTTTGGAGGTTCTTGGGATACCCATTTTGGATTGGTTGAGTTTTCATATAATAAAAGATACCAATATTCCATCATAATGGCACCCTTTGAGGTTCTCTATGGCCGACCTTGTCGGTCTTCTTTGTGTTGGGATGAGGTAGGCGAGACCTCACTCTTGGGACCGAGACTTGTTCAAGAGACATCTAAGAAGGTAAAGATGATTAGGAAGTGGTTGTTGACAGCTCAGAGTCGTCACAAATCTTATGCAGATCAGAGGCGGTGGGATATTGAGTTTTCAGTGGGGGACAAAGTGTTCTTGAAAGTGGCCCCTCTCTTGGGTCACCACCGTTTGGGGAAGTAGGGAAAGCTGGCACCGAGGTATGTCAGGCCTTTCGAGATTGTTGAGAAGATTGGAACGGTGGCATATAGGTTATCATTGCCTTCTCAGTTGACATCGATTCATGACGTATTTCATGTCTCCCAACTGAAAAAGTATAACCTGGATTCATCAGATTTGTTGAATTGGGAGGAGTTAGAGATAGAGTTTGACTTATCTGTGTTTGAGCAGCCAGTGCAGATAGTTGATTCTCAGGAGAAGGTGCTGCGTGAGAAGTCCATTCCTTCGGTTCATATTTTGTTGCCGCACAGGAATGAAGAACATGAGGCTTGGGAGCGCAAGACTTGGGTTGAGTAGGAGTTCCCATTTCTATTCTCTAATAAGGCTTCGAATTGACTTTCTGAGGGAGGAATGTTTTATGCTGGGGAGAATTGTCACTCCCGGACCTCAACTTGAGGTACGACTATAATTATAAATTTTTATTACATGAGTTAATTTCCAATTTTCTTCCATTTGTTGGTTGTAGTGTTGGATGAATCCGATGTAGGTTGTCCGCCATTCCACGGGTGAGTGTGCGTTGGCCTTACCTCACTCGGCACACTGGCAAGGCACATGCGAAGTTGTGCGACTTCGCCGGTTAATGTGCGGTGCCCGATGCACGAACGTTAAATAAACGGATAAAATTTATTATGGTTTTCTTGGTTATTAATGTATTATTATTATTATTGTTGTTATTATTATTATATTGTTGTTATTATTATTATTAGTAAACCCTTTTTATTTTATTTTATTATCTATGTATTTCTATTCAATTATCTTATTTTTATTTATTTACTTATTTACATGAGTTTTTTTTTATTTTCTTTTTTTATCCCCCTCATAATCCCTACCCTAGCCGCCACACCCCTTTATTTCCCTTTTATTTTTTTCCTACACTTTCTTCTCACCCATATTTCTCTCCCTCCTCTCCATCTTCTTCTCCTTCTCTCCCTCCTTTCTCCTTCTATACCTCCATTCTCTTCTCATCTACAGCTCTCCTTCCCACTAGTCGCGCACGCCTCCCCTTTCTCCTCCTCCCTCCATCCTCTACACTCCCCATCTCCCGCTCTCATTTCTCCCTCTCACCCTCTCCCGGACGTCACACCCAACCTATCATTACCCTCCCATCCGCGACCCTCCTTCCTCCCCTACCCCATCTCCCCATTTCCCCTCCACCTTCCTCCATTCCACCGGACCGATTAGCCGACATCCCTTCACTCACTGGACAACTGCTGCAACCTGACTCACACTCGCCGAACCATTTCTGCAACGCCCCTCAGTCATCATTCCATTGATTCCCATAGATAGGGGTTTAGATTTATTTTATTTAATTATTTTTTATTTGTTTAATTATTAATTAATTTATTGCATTTGATTACGTTTTAATAAATTAATTTATTATTATTAAATTTGTTTAGTTGTTAATCAATTTATTTAAATGATTTTTTTAATTAATAATTAATTTATTTAATTATTATTGAATTTTTTTAACTGTTAATTAAATTATTTAATTGTTGATGTTTTTTATGGACCGATGATGTTTTAATGGGTTGGTATTGAGCTTACTTGGTCTACTATTTTAGGACCATTTTCACGGATCTATGCGGTACGACCATTGCGCAATGTGAGTGTTGCGCTATATAATTTTTTCATACCAACTTTGAGGTAGGTGGTTTCGCATGCTTAGGTTATCTGATAAATTAGTATGCTGGTTTAATTAAAATAATATGTCATTTATTTAATTGCTACTGTGAGTTGTTAGTTTTGGTTGGTATAATTTGGTATTTTATTTTTATTAGTGGCATGTTTTGGTTGTCTGGTTTTTACTACGTTTTGCCTTTGGTTTCCCAACAAATGCACCAGTTGAAATTTGATTCCTATTACAGTCTTAGTGTGCGTTCGAGTGAGTTTTGGCATAGTTGATTGTGTTCTTTTATTTTCATTAAAAATTTTAAACCAATTTTTCAAGTGTTTGATAAATTTTAATTTGGTTTTTGGAATTTTTTAGTTTATTAGACTATGTAGTTCTTGCACATTATGTTGTATTTATGAGGATCATTGTTGTTTGTAATACCTTTAATGGTTATTTGTTTATTCATTTGTATTGAATGTGTAAGTGTGATGGTTGACTTTGGTGGCATCCTATGTGTATGGTGTTTGACATGGTTGATATATAGGTGTGTTGTGTATTGACCTTGATGAGTAGGGTGAACTTTGAACATTGAGCACAAAAGGGGAAGCCTGGGTACTAGGCGGGCGGACTAGACTAGCATGCTAGTGATATGAGAGTTGCCTCGGCCCAGTTTCACTTAGATGGATTGACGTTTACAACACTAACTACACCTTGGTTTATGATTGGAGACCACTAGGTTATGGAGGTGTCTCCCAACTAGTGGCGCATGCATGGGAACATATTATATGGTTTCTTTGGTACACCGAAACGTGAGGTTCTAGGGACCCACACAGCTTTAGTCCCTTTAGGGCCTCCCCCACTTTTGTTGCTCCTGTGCGATTATATACTCATCACTGTTTGATTGTGTGACTTCTTTGGTGTCCAAAAGGTAAGAATGTTTTCATTTTAGTTTAGTACCAAAATCACGTTTGCCTATTTAAAACTGTCTTTCATTAAAAATTATTTTCATTAAACTATTAGTGAATTTATTTATTTTCTATAATTTAAACGTTCAAACTGTTTTGGTCACCTAACCTTTACACGTAGAATCTTTTCTCTGGTGCCAACCTATTGAGTTATTTCTCACACCCTACTTACACCATTGGGTGTAAGTAGATCTGATTATGTCTGATGCAAGGAAAGGCAATGGTTTGAGAGCAGTGGTTTGAGTTGTTAGCTGCCTCTTCTGACTTGGCGTTTGTGGTGAAGGCCGGACGGTGGTATACCTCTATCAGGTGATGGTTGCTTACTTAGTTTTTGGTTTCCCCTTTTGGAGTTAGTTGTGGTTGGGTTTTAGTTGTTTTGAGACTTAATTTTGTGGTTTAAATACTTGTGGTTTCAAAATTGTTTTTTATCTTAGTTTACTTGTGGTTATTCCTGGTTGTTTATATGGGTAAATCGTTCCCAAAATCTTAATTTGATACTCAGGCACTTGTGGTAGCCTTTGGGGATCGGGAACACCCTTTGGGCCTTGCCGCGGGCCGGGTTAGGCCTCGGGTTGATGGCGACCCAATTTGGTTCATGAAAAATATATTCAATATTTCTCTATTTGTAATTCTGCATAAAAACTTGATATGGTAAAAATTAAATAGATGGGAAAATTGTTTATATTTTCTATATCTTTCATACAAATCCCCACTAAGATCAACCACAAATTAATAAAATTAAATTTATTATTTAGTCCACTTTTATATTGTATTAATATTTTGAAAAATAAATATATACACCATTAATGAGATACAATCTTTATCATGTTATCCTTAATGTCAAAGCATCATTAATTAAGTATTTTATTTCATTCCCAACCATCAGGCCAATATTTTGTTTATTCTATTGAAGGAAGAAATTCAATATTTATATAATCATCAATTCCCCATGAAAATTATATCTAAAATATCTAATAGAAAATTTTTACAATGTCAATTTCTCAAAAACATCATGTATTTTCAACTATTGTCTGAAATTACAATCAGAATGTAGACATCTTATTCTTCCATCCACAAATGAATTTATAATTCCAAAATAATAAAACACCTCTAATCCCTTAATATACTGAGTTTTATTATGCGTAATGTAATCCTAATTTAATTGAAATTTAACATACTTATAAATATCTCTATAAAAAATATCACACACCCTAATTAAACAAATTCATGTTAAAAATAAAACATATCAAAGAATAATATATAATAATTTTTAAAATTTATTTAAGAAAAATTCATCAATTACAATATATTTACAATCAATTGATTTTATAATTTTATATACTATGATATAAATATGTCTGATAACATGTATAAAAATATATGTGAAATAAAAAAATAATGACTAATCTATAACGTACTAAAAAATAAACTACAAAAAATGAAAAATAATTTATAAATGCATCAAAAAACAATCTAAAAGGAAACAAAAACAAAAAAATTACCATATTAATCAACTAAAAAGTATGTATATTTTATAAAATAAATAAAATTAATAATAAATTAAAAAGGTATATATATCCTAACATGATAAATCATGAAATCCTCAATTAATTATAAATCAAAACTTTTATATCCCAATAAGAAAAATCCAAAATTTTAAATACCACTATAAATCCACTGGAATTTGTTTCAATCAAATAATAATAAATAAAATGTAAAATTTTTTATTCTATAAACATACCTTGTACCCAGAATAAATGTACATTCAAGGGTAATAGGCTCATGTGACATATGATATATAAGGATAACCCACTTTGAATAATGTGTTGTTACGGAAAATAATTCTAGGAGGAGATTCAGAAATATAAGAGGGATTTTTACGAATATGGTAAAGGGGATGGTTGTTTCATGGGATGGAAGGTGGGGGATAGGTGATGATGTGGTGGGGATGTTTTTCCAAGGTATATAAGACCATAGGGATTCTTGTGATAGAATAAAGAGAAGGAGTGGTGGTGTGACTGCGATAAATGGGTTTAAATAATGATGATTTGTAAATAAATATTGATATCAAAATATTAGTTTTGGGATTTAAAATAATTGAAACTAATTTTTCATTACATGGTGATTGTACTTAACTACCACTAATAAAGTTGGATGAACTGGTAAGAGCCTTGGGTGCTTAATTAATGCAAGTTTTTTGAAACATCTACTAATAAAACATCACAAAGTATGTTTTTTCTTGTAGTGTAATAATTGTGTATTCTACTCATGAAGTTCACAATTTTTTATCTTGATTAATCAAGATCATGATGACAATCCATACAATTGGAACACCGCATATTTTGGGTGTCACTGGATATTCCTATATATGAGCATGTGTATTTATCTCTTAATGTCAGATAATTTTAAATATATATAATTGGTTATATACATTGATACATCATGAAAACCACAAATATTTATGTCTTTTGGTAGGTATGTATCATCTAGTGTGTTTTTATTATTATGAAATTTATTGAATGATCATGATTGGATTTATCACATCTTTATATAGTAATATGACATCTTTAGGACTTCGAATATGATGGTAGTGCCTTGAATAAATTCATGGCCATCATAGATAAAGGAAACTGAATCATGTATGGTCAAATAATGATAAATAAACAAATATCAGATATTGAAACAAAGTATCCATCCATCTTTATGATATATTGAATGTTGAAGACATTATAATAGAAAGTAAGAGTTAATAGGAGGTTTTTATAGATATGAAAAAATATCTATCTCTTTAGGGGACCTGGTTTTTTTAGAAACACCTCTTAAGATATGAGAAACACTAAACACTATCTATAGAAGGTACAAGAGTGTCATAGACTAAGTGTATCGATAAATTTTATCAATTCTAGTGAATTTTAGTTTAGGATGAAGTGGGTCCCGTGTCTATTTTTTGGTTATTATCATAGTATTAATGATCATAAGTAAATGAATAAAATTAATTCAATTATATGTTATTCAAGTTTAGAATAATTAGAATTGAATATATATATCAATTTAGTCATGATTTGTTTGGTATTAAATAATTGGATCTCAGAATATTGTTTTTTGAATGAATATTAATTATTCATGTTTTATTATGTATAGTTTAGAGGAACATGCTATGTTATTAGTACTTATTTCTTCACCTGATATGTTAAATTATTACATGTTCCTAATGAAATGAATTTTACATTTAATATAAGTTAATAAGGATATAAATTACATTTTGGGCCAGGCATAATGATTATTCATCTTAAAAGATCCTAACCTAATAAAAGAAAACATAATCCCTTTTATATATTTTTATTTAGGAGCCATGGATTTCTTATTAGATAAATTCCATGAATCTGAATCCTCCCATAAGTTGTATCAAACTATAGAGAGAGAAACAAGAGAAAAAAATTACATCAGGATACTTCGTCCTCTTGGATAACGTTGTTATTCTTATGAGTATGGTACATGTATCTTAAAAAATATATATTTTATGAAAAAAACTAGTCTAAGGATAATAAAATAGGATTTAATGGTGAGTGTGTGGATGATTTATAGGGTTCATCATTTGTTTACATCAATCTAAAATAATTTGAAACCAAGTAGAGTATATTGTGATTACATGAATGAATGCGATATTATTCAGTTTATGTTTATCATACATAAATTTTTCAAATGTGATCCATTGATTAATTTGAGAATTATTATGCTCGATACTATGTTTAAAATATATGTAGTTAAAAAAAATTAAAACATTGATAAAAAACCCTTCCATTTTCTAAAAAATTTAGTTTCATTACTAATTTCATACATACATGTCGAGAGATATATTTATATCATTGGGTTTCTATCATTTTCTTATTATGAATTAGATAATTTTTTAGATATTATTACTATATGTTATTCCAAAAATCTAGGACTTATACATGTATTTTAGTGTTTGTATCACTGCATTTGAATCAATTAGAGTTTTATCTGTGGGTGATTATGATATAATTAATATTTTGGGTCCATAGATTGAGTAACCTCAACTACAACCATTGTATACGTAAATTAATTTATATAACTTGGACATGTTTTAATGATAAGACATAAAATAAATTTATATTTGAGATATATAGTGGAATTCACAAATATAAGATTTAGGTGGTTGTTTTTCTCAAAATGACATATTTTTTTATCCTAAATTAATTTTTGATGAGATTTCTTGGTGGCTAACAGAGAGGAAAAACTATCTGATGGAGATGTATGTAGTATAATTATTCTTAATATTCTAATTATAGAGATACTACATGAGGTTAGTTGTGATACTTATTGCTTAGTCATGATGTATTTTTTGATAAGGGATTACATTATTTTTTTAAAGGTATAGTGAAGACTTCTGATAGTCAAGAATTTATAGAGTATATAGACAAGAAATTGAATTATTATTCTCATGTTTATTATGTATATTTTTTAAGATCATTAGGATTTAATAATGAATAATTGAAAGTGATTATTATATATGATATTGATGTCTCTCTAGTTTTATTAGTTTTAATTCATGGTCCTGTACTAACTTGATCATGGTCAGGTACATGTATTCAAGACCATTTAATTTTGATATGATGGTATGGGTTCCTAATATAATATCAATCATTATTAATGATAGTAGTGGGTGGTAGAATTATTCAAAACATTTAAATACCTAATTTATTATGGATTTTGAAGTCGAGAGATAATGTCTTAATTGATGCATTTTTAGGTGTGGTAAAATATTGGAAAACTGGAGACAATAATGTTTAATTTCATATAGGTTTATGTTTGATGAAGTTGATTTGGAATCATAATTAATAAATTTTTATTTGATGACTGGGATGAAATGATGTGGGTGGTAATTCACTTTAGTGAATTTTATATTTTTTTGATAATAACATCTTGATTAGTATATAAATTCCTATTATATTATGGGAAGTGTAAATCAATAATATGATTAGAATATGCCTATGATATATGATTATAATCAGATAATGATGATGATAGTTATAAGATATATAAAAACCTTGGTATTATAGAGTTATACATTTAGTTTTATGATTTTTCACTTATATGAGACGGTTAAATATATTTCAACTATAATATAGAGATATAATCCATGAAATGTTAATTTCTTTGCAATAATGTAATGAAGCAGTGATAAAATAATTGAAATGACACCGTGATTGTTTAATTAATCATATCCTTATGGAATTTATATATTAAAAAAAATAAATTTAATGTTGGTAATCTAAAGTGAATTACATATTTACCTATTAATTATTGATTAGTGGTTTTGTAGTTATGGAATATTGAGTATCTTGTTCCTTCAATAAACATTCCTTTCAAATGTTAACTATAAGTGATATTGAGGGTTTCAAGTGATTAATTAATGAAATATATTTGATATTGATCTATTAGGTGATCATAATAAATTACAATTAGTGGTTAGTTTACTCATCGATAATATTGATTTGTTTTATGATTTTTTATGGTTTCACATTGAGATAAGTTCGTCTGTTCTAGATGGTGAGGTTATGAAAAGTAAGACAATACCTAGTTTTTTTGTATCCATGTTGTGTTATGATCAATTATAATGTCTCAAATTATTATATGTGAATAAATTAAAAGTTTTTAGGTGAAATTATTTTAATTAATTATTTAATTTGGGGATATTTATTCTATTTTATACAGATAAATGGAGAAAAAATGTGTATAAAGTCTGTCACTTTCAATCAATGGAATTATGAAAATTATGAAAATGTAATTTTGATTGAATTCTTATTTTGAATGAGTATTGAATGTATCCGTGTATTAATAACATGTTTCCTTATCTATGAGAGAAAAAGTAAGATGTGAATTATTTTTGGATTGGTGACAGATCATTTTCCCTTCTATAACTGAAACAGAACTACTATAGTAATAAAAGTGTGTCACTCTACAACCTTTGTTTTCCTCAATTATTTTATTTTCATTATTTATTTTCGAGTCTCTATTGTTTCTCTCTCCCCAAGGAAAATTCCATTGATTTATTATATTTTTGGGTGTCTAATTTATATTTCATATTTCAACAGACAATTATTACTAATATTTTACCAACCATGTGACAAGGCTACATATTTTTGAAGATCCAATTATATTGTTGGAACATAATTATTCTGACCATGCACCATGCTCTAGGTACCCCAGTCAGGCATGCATGGTTTGGTCAATCATGCATCCACAACATGTGATATCCCCATGTATTAATTTTTGGGAATCTATATTCTACCCCCGCTTATATTAAATCATATCCCTCACACCTCATTTACTTATTCACATGATAATCCACCCAGGGATCCTCAGTCGTTCCTCTTTCCCTACTTTCCCCTATTTACAATTGAAATTCCATGGGGTTTATTCATGATTTGAGTCTGTATCTTCAAATTATGAATTCATTTAACTTTAATTTACCTGCCACTCCCTATTTAATCATGTTTCATCTTCCCCCCCTTGTTGTGTTCCTCTTTAGATCAGCCTTAATCAGAAGGGTATGTTTCTAATTGGTAAAATTTAGTAACTAGGGCTTGTGGGGAACTCTATGAAATATTTTCTATCTAAACTCATAAAGTAAGATGAGTTTATCTTGATTAAGGTAGGTTTTATCTATTACGTAACTATTAAAAAATTTGAACTATGGTTTCATGGTTTTAACCCATATTTTAAATGCCTATGGATACGTAAAATATATGTCTATGAAACTTTTGAAAAGGGAAACCCCATATAACATGGTTTTAATTGAATTTCAAGGGAATTTAATTTTAGTATATGTTATTTAAATCTCTTTATCAACTAACACTAACAATATTTTTAAAACAATTACCCTATGGATTTTATTAATGGATTTCATATTATGAAATTTCTTATAGTTCTTTAATCTAATTTTTAAAAGAAACACTTGGTTTTTTAGGGTGTTTTTGGCCATTAATAAATATGGGTTATGTTTTTTTATATTGATATTTCATGTTATTTGTGTGTTTTGTGTTTTAATATTTTTTTTGTAAAATGTTTTCAAAAATTATTTTAGAGATCCCATTCAAAACATTCTTAAATAATTCTAAAGGTCACCATGAATCAGGCCCCATTTATTTTTTGAAAATTGATATGGCTTATATAATGATTTCACTAACGGGGAAATTTTATTGTTGGTTCTTATTCTAAATGAATTAGAGGCATTTTTTTGTGAATGTTGTTCTGAGGCGAGGGTGAGTTTATTATTCTTATTTGTATAATTTTGTAATGATTGAAATTCTCACCTCAATTTTTATGTCAAAATAAGTAATGGGTTATTAAGAGACACCTCTAGGAAAGCATGCTATAATAGTTCAATATCATAATCTATGAACTAAACCGGAGATAAAATATTCTCTATTATTTTATTTTATCCCTAAATTCGGATGGGTGGGGAAATGTTGGGTTTCATCAAAGGTTGTTGTCATCCAAAATCATTCATATTTAGTGTTTTTATTTTCATATCCTATTTATTCCATATGATCATGGGTTTTAATGATAATTTTTATTTTCCTCTGGATGCTGGTGTGTGTGTTTTTCTTACTCCCAAAATATTCCTTTTTGTCTAAAATTCCATGAATATTTTTTTAAAAATATTTTGAAGTAATTTGATTTCTTTAAAACAGGCTCCTTTAAAGTTAATTAAATTTGAATGATTATATTAAAATATTCATAGGGAAGGTAAAAATTTTCTAATAAATTGTTTCATTTAATAAAATAGAAGTGTATGTTTTATAAAATGAAATATAAATGATATTTATATTTCTTTTTCTCAACTTCCAAAAACTGATTTTATAAATGCATTTTAAAACTAGATTTAAACGTTGTTCTTTTTTAATGATAACGAATATGGTGTGGGGAGGATACCTAATAGGCCTCCGTGATCAGACATATTAAAATTTTATATTCTATTTCACCCATTGATATTTTAAGGAGTATTCCTGGGTTGTGGATGGATGGTTAATCATGGAGTCACTTGGCGGTATGTTGGTTATTTTTTTATTTAGTTTCCATTGTTCCATCTTTGAAATCATTCATCCCTATTTTCCTTCCTTTCTCTTATGGGTGGTTTTTATGCATGATTTTTTATTGATTTTCAATAAATGGGGTTTTTTATTTCAATGGAGTTAGAGGAAATGGAGAGTATTTTTTGTGATTTATTATCTCTTTATGCCCGTTTATTTGATTCTTCATGAGCATCAAATCTATATATGAATTATTCTAAAATGTTGAGTAATTTTTTTTCTATTAATTTAAGTTATTTTATGTAATAATTCATTGAAAATATTGTTTTACATAATCCATAGTTCTTATTTTCAACCTACGTTTATCGAGAACACCCCTTTGGACTTTTTATGGGATGTTTTGGGAATCTGAAAGATGTGAAATTTGGGTCGGTTCTATAAAAAATAGTTTTAGAGCCTAGGTTCTAATATTGGACTAGGTTCTTGAAAAACCCTTTATTGTTTGGGTGTATCTTTTATATTGGAGATAGGTCCATTGGAACCCCATATGTAAGTAAATAATTAGTCTATCTATCTCTTTTACATTTTATGCCTTGATTTGGGAAGGAAATTCATGTTTTTAGGATTGATTTTTATGTTTCTATCATTTACTTATGATGTGTGATTTGATTGGTAATTTTTAGTTTTGGGGGATGATAAAGGGAGTGAACTGGTGGTACATGGTGTGATATCAGGGCTTGTAAAGGCATATGAAGCTTGATTACATGATTAATTATGAATCCTATTACTGGTTGTGTAGTTGTTACATGGTCCACCAATCCATGTTTTATGTATCACATAGACACCAGTCCACCTTCCAATTCTGTGTTTGACTTATTTTGTTTTTTATCCATTTTTTATCATTTCATTCACATGTTTTTTGTATATAACATCAGTTTTAATTTTCGAATCATGATTTTAGATGTTTAGGTTATTATTTTTCAATATAATAAATGAGTTTACAATAATTTATTTAATGAAAAACCGTTAGTTTAGATTTCTGAGTAAATGGTTTTGATAAGAATGTGTTTCCTCCATAAAGAATTTGGTGGGGAGGCCCCTATTTTAATTATTGTTATGTGTATGTTTAAATGTTCTTAATGTTTTTTCTGTGGAAGAGTGGGTTCAATTATGAAATGTTTGTTTTGGAAATAAACAGTTGGGGTTTCGTTAGGTGAGATGAAATGATTTTTATATTTTAAATATTTGTAGACATTGTAAGTAATTATTTATGTTTAAGGGTAGTGAAGGGTTTGTTTTCTAAAAAAAATTGATATTCATTTTAATAACTACAGTTTTTATATAAATGGGTACTGGATTTTAATTGATTGAAGGTGGTTTAAAATTAATTATGTGAATATTTAATGATTTTTCAATATTTTTAGTATAAATTTTATTGAATTTTTAATTATAAATTCATTTTAAATGAAAAAAAAATAAATTTAAATTTTCTAATAATAACTTTAAAAATGTTTTAGAACAATCATATTGATTGGAAATCCTATTAAAAGTCTTAATAAATGATTTGGAATAATAAAATGTTGATTTTTATGTGGGAAATTCGGAGATAAATTCATAGAGGTTATATGATATTAATTTTATTGGATTTATAATTTAAAAACGTAACTTGGGGTAGGTTTTCATTTTAAAGTGTGGGAAGTTATTTTATGGTGTGTAAGCTTTTTGGAAACATGTTTCAAACATTTGACATGAAATTTATGGGTTTTAAAAAGGGAAGAGGAAATTTTTAAAAAATGTTTTTTGAAATTTGGTATGTGTATTTAGAGAGACATATATTGATGTAATTTAAATTTTTTATTTTAGTTGATAATTATAGTTTGTCTTGGCCTATTCTATATGCTACTTTTAATTTCCCTCCCACAAGGTTTTGGATTAATATAATGACTGGTATGCCAGCAGAATGCCTTCCTTCCATTTTCTAAGTGTATTGTTGTTGTAGAATGGATATGGTTATCTCCTTTGTTATTTTTTGTTGTCAATCCATGGAATTTTTGGAGTTTCCAAAGTGGTATATGATTCATTATTCTCCTTTTATTTTTACATGAATTCTATTGCTGGACTGTTGATCATTTTAGAGATAATTTTTCTTTAGTGATACAAGTTTCGTTTTTCCCACAAGGATATTAGACTTTTTAATTATCTCATTTGTGAGGGGTTATTATTTGGAAGCCTTATGTGTGTTCTATGGTAGTAGGTATGAGTGTTACCCCGAGCATAGGTTATATCCTAGTTTTTTCCAGTGTTATTTATATGGGTTCACTAGATTTTGGAGTTTTTGGATAGATTCCCAAAGTTACTTCCACTTTAAAATCTAATATAAGGCATAAATTGTTTATTATAATATGGGTTTTTATTTTTTGAGTTAATTATAGTCATTTATTGTATTCTCACAAATGGATTGGCTTGGTTTTCCATGGTTAAGGTGATATCTATCATGATATCTTGTTGATAGTGGAATATTTGAGATTTAGTAGATGTGGACTTCTATTATGGTACTTATAAATTTCCATGGTGTCGTTGGTAATTATTTCTTCTTTTCTGGGAATATTTCATCCCTTATTGTGATTTTAATCATTCTTGTTATTTGGAATTATTTTTTTTGAAGAGAAGGTGTATTATTGGAATTATAATATGGTGGGGAGATGTCCGTTGATGATTCTTTTGTGGGGTGTTAACTGTATGTTACTAGTCATGTCCCATTCATATTGTAATGATGCTTTGGTATTTTGTGGTGGCCTATGTTTTTATTCATTCCAAAAAACTCACACTAAAGGAAATTTTTTGATCAATGGTATCGGTTTGTGTCTTGTGTTGTTTCATCTAGATTTTTTTGAGTTTTTTTTGGCTGGTCCAGCATTCCCTTTGAGTTAGGTTGTTCCATGGGTTTTGAGGTTGTGGTTTATAAATTCAATATTTTTCCCACTTTGGAGTGCCTTCAATTTTTTTTAGTCTTTGTTGAATTATATTAAAGTCCATTATAGTTACCTATGATGAGGTAATTAGACAATTTTGGTGTGTACCATTTCAACATTGAGGATAGAGTCATCAATCATTTGTGGTAATTTAGGTTAATATTCATGTTTCACAAATCATGACCTTAGTATGGGTGTTTGACTCTATTTATTTTATAATCAACCATTTTATTTGAGTCCCTATAAGGAAAAAATCATTACGGTGGGGAGAATTGTCACACCATGACCTTTATTTTACTCTATTATTTTATATGTTATAATTTATTTATTTATTTTTGAATCCCCATTTTTCCCTCTCTCTCTTGTACTAATTATGTTGAATTTTTATGTTTTTGGGTGTATAGTGTATGGTTGATGGTTTGGAACAAATTTAGTGTTAATAATGTAGAAATTTGGTGACAGATCTCCAACTTTTAAAAGATCTAATCACACACTTATCAAGTGGTAAGTTTAACCGTACGACTTGCCTATAAGCGATGATCAAGGTCCTCTAGTGACACATTCTTAGTCGGAACATGGTTTTTATAACCATGTGATATATTGAGGTTTAAATTTTTGGTAATTACTATTTTTCACCACTTAAATTAAATCCTCACCCTCCCCCCTATTCATGTGATGCACCACCTTGGGTAACCCATAACACAACTCTTCCCATTTTTTCATTTCCCTGTCATGGTGAATCCGTGGGATTTATTTATGATTTGATTTTGGATCATTTTGTTACAACCTATTTTCTCATATATTTTATTCTTCTTCATCATTTATACTAGTTTTCACTTCATCCAATTTTTTTCACTTTGATTAGGCCTTAATTAGAAGGGGTGTTTCATAATTGTGATTTTTTTAACCTAGAACTTGAGACTCCTTCCTTGAAACCTTTTTAGAGGTATTTTTCAATAGTTGTGATTTTTTATTGATTACGGTTGGTTTTCTCTGTCTTGTAGAACTATTTATATTTATTGAAACGTTATTTATTCTCTTTAACCAATGTTCTAAATTCCTACGGATTTATACTAAATATGTCTACAAATATTTTAAAAATGGAAACCAATTTTTACATGGTTTCTAAAATATAAAATGGGATTTTCTCTTAAAACACATGTTATATATATATTTTTACATTATCCAGCATAACTAATGTTTGATAAAATTATCAGACATATTTTATTAATGGATTTCAATTTATAAACAGTTTTTTAGATCTATACAATAATTTTCAATGTAAACACTTAGTTTATATGGGAGTTCATAGACTATAAATAATGGGTTTTAATTGTTTTTTGATGTTGAAATTTCATGTTGGTTGTGTGTATGATTTTCAAAGTGTGTACTAATAATTTACATTTTCATGCGATATTAGAATTCCTGGTTGGTACTTGTATAAATTGTTTTAATTGTCACCCATAAAGCATTATTTTTTTTAAAAAATCACAAGGTTTATGAATTTATTTCCCCTAAGTGTGGATGTTTTTTTTATTCTTATTAATAATGAAAGAGAAGGGGGTTTTTAAGTGAAGGGTGTTCAATGGTTCCAGTGAAATTTTTTCTTGTTTATGTTCTTTTTTTATGATTAACATGCGCACCTCCACTTTTATTTCATGGAATTCCACTAGTTTTTAGGATGGAACTCTAGGTAAATTGGTTGTACTGGGTCCCAATCATACTATGACTAGTAGAATTTAGATAGACTATACTCTTCTTGTGATATTGTGACACTTAGGTATGCCTTTTACAACAATATCTTGTGTTAGGATAAGTGTATTTTAGTTGAATTTGGTCATATTATTTGTTTTTATCATAGTGTCATAGTTTTTCCCTAAAGATATTAAGTTTCCGTGATAATTGTGTAACACAATAGGTTTTTGAAAATAAATTTAATATTTAATATATGAGACACTATGTCTCTACAAAACAAAACTTTGTTATAAGCTAACTAGTAAACATAATTTTTCCACCTTTGTTATTTGAATTTTGAAAAACTGACAAACACAATTGTGTTTAGTAATATTTTTAGAGCCCGATAAGAAAAACATAATTTTTGGGGAATAGTAACATTCCCTTATGAATAGTAATATGAATAGTAATATAACCCTTATGACTAGTAAATCATATTTTTATTTTATCATATTTAGTATATTAGATAATGAGATCTTGATTAATTTTTCATGTTGGTGTAAAATAAAATATAGATTTAAAATTATTATTTTTCAAATATATTATAATTTTATTTAAAATTTAAATTTGTAATATTTAGAAAATTATTTTTAAAAAATTGATTTCATTTTGGAATTCTAAATTTTGAAAAATGGTTAGGGTGAATTTTTGGGATTTTACTAAAATACTCGAATTTTTTATGAATAGAAAAAATATGGAAATTTACTATATATAAACATTATCAATTAAATTAAATATTCCTAGCATCCGGGATGATTTTAGAACAATTTTTTTTAATTAACATGCACATATTACTATTCTTGGTCACAAGAATCAATACTATTGGTTGTCTTTGGCAAAATAATAAAATATTGGGAAAACCCTCCTCTCATCCACTATACAACCCCCATCACTCCCTCTTCTCTTCAATACTCAAAGACATTAAGGTCCTAAAAATTATACCTAAATACCCTTCCCAAGTCACTCCCCACGTCCAATAGCTATTGGTCTTTCCAAATGATCAAAATCCATTCTTTTAATGAGACTCTCAAGGTGGTGGATTCAAGAGGTAAATTCACATTCTATTTGTTTCAATTTCATTTAAAGTTCCTTCCTATTGTCATCCTATCCTCACCTCTTATGTACAAATGACCTTTATAACTCCATTATAATATATAAACTACTATTATATAATGTGAATGGAATAACCATTATCAATATCCTTAATCTCTCTCCTTTATTTTATAAATGAAATCATCATCCATGAGCTTCCAATTTACAACCTTCTTAGACGACAAAGTTTCGTTATTGAATTTTCCCTTAAATAATGGTCATGAAACCATTTTTATGCTTGAACAAGGATATAATATATGTATTATGACGTATTTAATATTCATTTACGAGTGTATGTAAATAATATTAAATCGTATGTCCACACTAATTCCTAAGAGTCAAAATACCGCTAAAATAATCTAAGTGATTGTCATTAATTTTGTATCTAATGATTAATCCTAATTCCATGAAACCAAATGATATAAATGAACACTAAAACCTGTTAATTATCATATAAAATTCTTAAATTCAAATATAGAGATTTACATCTATTCCACAAGAACTCCATTACTTAAAAACATGTGAACCGATTAGGAAAATCATGGAAATAAACACTCTGGAATGACAAAATTCAATATTATAACTTATCATTAATGATACAAATGAAATAAAAAAATTATGATAAACTAAATAAATGTATAATAGGTTATTAATTAAGTTATTAATGAGTATAATTTTATATTACGGGACCATAAGGTGAAGATAGGAACATTCAGACTGAAGGTAAGTGTTTTCCACCCAAACCTCCATTATCATCCAGGTTACTTATTTTTCCTACTTAACTCAATGAAATTATTATGAATTATTATGAACTCCTCATAAATTCAGTGTGACTATTTTTTTTATGTGTACCAACCAGAATATTTCTTTATTTTATGGGGAGATACACATCTTAAAAGGAACTTTCAAAATTTATTCCTAAATACAAGCCCGATTCAAGGGAATTTCTCAAATGTTTACCTATTTTCAAGGTCACTATATAAACTATTTTTGAAAACCATTGACTTTATAAAATCTCTCATTTAATTATGAAAATACTAACTTACACCATTTCTGAATTTATACAATTATTTTTCCAAAAGAAATCTTCTTTTAAATGTAATAGAGTATTTATCTCAAAAATTACTCGATGATATTATAAGTGTTTATTCATCTATTTCAATAGTCATGTTGATTCTTTTGTATTATTGGGATTCATATTTTATGATATCATCAACCATATTTAATCTAAAATTTTGTGATTATTTTTATTGTGGATATTCTATCTTAATACCATTCACCAATTTACTCTGAATGGTTATTGTTTATGCTAATGTTTGTTGAAAGTTATTTACATTTCATATGTTAGTTTCGATATTAATGTATATGTTGTTCATGTTTATCCCAATTAATAAGAGGAATGAATTGGACATAGTATGTGTCACTTGGGGTCCTCTATAGCCCCCTAGTGCATCAGTAGGTCTCATGAGAAAAAATATGATCTTGGCACAAGGCCTTGAAAAAATGGTTATTTATGGTCTTCGCATAAGGTCTTGATGGTATGGTTATGATGTCTTGCATTATGAATTAACTCATTAGGAATATATTACTGATGTTTCATGTTGTTATTTGATGAATAGAATACCCATGATTATTTTTATTATGGAATTATTTATTTAGCTCTTATCCATGCCATAATGTTTTAACGTTTATTGTTAAAGTCATGTGTTTTTTAGTTATTCACCATGCCTAATTATTATATTTATGATATATTCAATTGTATTACATACCCTTACTGATGGTTTGATATCACCCCTTTATTATGTTTCAATTTTTTAGTACATGAAGAAGTTTATTATGGAAGGCCTAAAGGGATAAACTTGTAGTTGTGGATGTTCCTAATAAAACATATAAGCCATTTTTCATTTCAAGTTATAATGTTGAACTTATGTAAGTATATTTTTTCTAAAGCTACTAAACTACTCAGCCATTTGGGATTCATATTCCTTATTTATATAACAATTTAATAAAATAAGGCACCAGCTCCAAGCAACTGGGGTCTGGTCCTTATAGTTGGTATTAGAGTAAGTTTAGTAGAAAACTAGGACACTAGATTTTGAAAACATAGATTAGGGAAAAATATCTAAGATAGTTTTTGAGGGTAAAAATACAAGACCGTCCTAGTATTTTGGTAAGGAATAAATTATGTTAATATTTGTAGAAAATACATCCATGTCTGGATACTACAAGTGGACACGGTTCTGGTAAAGATGTACCTAAGAGTGAAAATTCTGACAAGGACATTCGGGCTTAACCCGGGGTATACTAGTACACAACAATGAGAATTACTGCATACATGGATTGAAACTCTCTGGGGATATGATTTGAATAATTTAAATTTTCATTAAAATCCATTATGATGGATTTAAATGTTAATTTTTTCTCAATGAAACCATGTTTATGATTATGTGATTACCTATGAGTAGAATTTCAATTTATGCTTTGAATTTTTATACATTGAGATTATAGATTATTATTCATATCCAAATATAGTGTATGTAATTATTTAGAAATGACACCTAGGGGAAGGAATGGAAACCACATGAACACATGTATCCCATGTAGGGATTGTCTTCTGATGCAAGATAATGATGTTGGATCTAGAGCTAAAACTATTACTGAGATCATTATAACTATACTAAGACAACTAACTCATGTTATGAACAATAAATTTACCTATATAAACAATCCAGATTGTAATGTCTCAGATATTCCATGTATTATTTATAAATATTATATGGAATTATTGTGAGATGAGACATTGCAACAACATGAGATTCTGAGACATGAAGTTCCCAGAATAATTTTTTTAAATAAATTAAAATATAAATAGTATGCATGAGTAGTTTTCCGGAAAAAGTGATATAACTTTTAAACGGGTGACCAGATCCGAAATCTGAGGGCACTGTTGCATTTAGATATGTGAATTTGCCTTAGGCGGGGCCTAATAGTGACTGGCGCGGGTCATCTGTAGGAGTTAGTTTTTAGAAATTTAAAAGGAAATAATATAAAATAAAATATTTTATTTATTTGAAATGTTTCCTTAAACATAGAGACCTGATATTCCACTATTAAAACCTGGTTAGGGAAAGTCCACAGGGTTAGTCGCATAACCCTGTGAATTTAGGATTACCAATGGAGCATTAGAGGAGAACTAGTTGGCTAACAATGGTGGCGTGATCGGTCGACACATCTTGGATTCGATGAACAAAGCTAACGAATGTGACACAACAATTGTTCTTTATACGAATCAAGGTAGGGGTTTTGTTTCAATTTTTTCTTTCCACATTCATTGATTTAATGATGAACATGGATTAACCCATGAACATGTTGATCCACGAATCATTCATTCTTGTGGGAGGTTGTTCTTTTCCATTTATTTTGGGGTTATGATTTAGGGATTGATTTTATGATAATTATTGGATTATCATTTGATTCTCATGTTAAACCTATTAATGGGAGTGGATTGACGCCATGATGAATGGTGGTGTAGGTGTGTTCCACATTTTTTTTTGAATTTCTTCCTCTTTTTTAACACAATGTTCTTTACGCTATTCATTGGGTTACGAAGAACGGATCGTTGTGCATCCGTTTCAAAATGAAACAATCCCAAAATCAGAGATCAGGCATCATCACAACCTAGTGGAGGTGCGACGACAACAACGGGGTGACAAATCGACTCAGATTGAGGAGGATTTTTCTATGATCTATCTTCATGAAGGTGGATCAAACCTTGTTTTTGGAGCCAATAAAAGGACTGAAAACAACAAAAACAACATTTAGGGGTCATGATAACCTCATACATGGAGTTTCACAATGATCAGATGGTTGAATCGAGGATCAAAAGAGCACACGAGGCGTGTTCATGAAGATCATTGAATTCTGGAAAATTCCAATCAACACAGTGTGTATCCTAAATAACATGCCATATAGGGTCGACCTGGAGGTGGCTAGGGTTTCCACATTGCACAAGGCGAAGAACACAGTGTGTCTCTGTGAAGAAACGATGAGTGGGCCCAGCCTAGGGGCGGATGGATTTCCAGGTGACAGGAATCATAAACACGACATGTGACCATCATCACATGTTGTGTAACGCCCTGAACCCTGTTACCAAGAGTCGGTGCATTATTTTAATAAATTGGCATGATTACAAGGAATGAAGTCCTGAAGTACTGATCAGTTTAGCATTCCTGGAAAATAGATTATATACATGAATGTTACATTGCACTTTCTAACATACAACACGTCCGTAATAATCCATTGATAATTCCACTTTTCACTTAAAATGACCCTACATCTCAATTATAAAACACTTCTAGGGATCTTGGGTAAATAAAACATAAGAAATGGGTGATCTCAGATGCTTAGTATGGGTAAATAATTTAATGAAAACTATAAAATTTTAAGACAAGATGTGTAATTAAAACAACAGCCTTTTAAACATAAACTTGAAGATAATATGTCAAAAATAAATCAAGTATTACCATATAAACATGCACATGGATATTCTACTAGTCTAATAATCACATGTAATAACTAATTTCACAATATGGGAATGCATAATGCCAGACATCATAACTACATAGGTAAGACCTCGTGCCAAGACTATAAATATTTTTTTTGCCAAGTCCTTGTGCCAATACACTAGTTTGTCTCATGTGACCTACCGATGCATCGTGGAGCTATAGCGGGATCCACCCGTCACTTACTATGTCCAATGCATTCCTCATATGAAAAGGTTTAAACGTAACAAAAACATTCATTTTAAAACTAGCATATAAAATGTAAATAATTTATCCATAAACCATGAATGGTAAAAAAATAACACGTCCACAGTCAAACATATCATAAAACCTTCAATATAATATGGAATATTTGTATCATAATAAATCAACTTCAAACATGTTTAAAATCCATCAAATGATGTTGACATAGATGAAAATGATCGATAAAATTCTTTGAGATAAATACCCGTTTTTCATGAAATCGTTTAAATGTCTCACAATTTATAAAGGAAGTCATTTAAATATATTTTTTCATAAAAGTGACCCATTAAAATTTTAAACTTTTGAAAATAATTATCATTTCAATACATTCATTTCCATATAAATAAATCATTAAAATCATTTTGAAAACATTTAGATTAATTTAAGGGGGTTTAAAAAGATAAATCATTAAAACATTTAAAATAAGGATATATTTAAATAGAACCTCCCATAAAACCTTAAAATATTTATTTTGATTTTTGTTTTGAAATATGGGTATCGATGATATGTATTTCCCAGTAGATACTTAAACATAGGCAATCTCGGATAAAAATGAGATTGAGGAAATAACCCTTACCTTGAAGATTCCTTTGGTCAAGGGTACGTTTAACCTTCTGTATAAAGATCATATTTTTTTATTCAATTATATGAGAAACATATTCATATTTATTATATGATACATGATTTATTTATGACATTATACTACCATTTAATAATGATTTCCATGTTAAAATTACCATTTCGGGTAATAATCACTTTCTTTATTGTACGTGTTATAAATTGTTATTCTTGATCATATCATTTAGATAATGATTTAAATACATCCATGAATATAACCCTTGATTTATATATCATATATACTTAGAATATAAATATTTATAACAAATAGATATATGAAATGGAAGACATCATTTATGGAGACGGTAGGTCGTACGTACGTATAAACATTATTTTCGTTTCATATCATATTAAACGGAAGTAAGTGAATAAGAAATATGTAAGTACATATATATATATATATCTAGTAGAATTATTATTTCACATATTACATACTTATTAATAATATATATTTTTACAATCATTTTTGAACGTTGAACGTGGAAATGAATCTGATCACGTTGTGGAGACGGTAATCCGTATGTACGCACGAGCGACAATATCATTATTATGATATAAAAATATTATGTAAATAGATGTAATATCATGTATACATAATCATTAACTTGTTATATTTGTTATTTATGTCAATTATACATAATTATTATACCCATCCAAATAATAATGTATCGAATAACAATTACACCACGATGTGGAGATGGTAAACCGTACGAACACACATATGGTGACTTTTTCATTCATATGATGAATAAAATAAAGAATATGGTTGTACCATTTTTATAATAACATAACATTATATATAAGATACTGGAGTTATTATTTTAGAATGGAAACAATAAAGAATGATGAAGTGGAAGAAGATAAGATCTTGAAAGAGGGTGGTGAAATCATTACCACTTTTTAAGGTGTTTCCTTTTGATTTGAACAAATGGGATCCATAGGTTGGATTTATTCTCAAGTTAATTACTCTAGGATTATGTGAGGGATGTTTAAAGGTGATTTGGTAGGGGTTGGCTGAGCCAAATGTCTTTGGAGGTGTGATATTAAGAGAAGGGGATGTACCCTTTTATAAGAGAGGTGAGGGGAACCTTAGGAAAAGATTGAAATATTATTTTATAATAAAATAATTATTGGTTTATAATGGCTCCCAAATTATTTATTTAAAAGATAAGGTGGGCATGGGTCTAAATCCTCTCATGAAATAGGTTTTATACAAGTTTAGGTAACCATTTTAACCTTATTCTTTAGATTTATCTCTCAGTTAAATAATTTAACTTGTATAGTGTGTTCTTGTATTATTACACTATATGGTTAATAAACTCATTATAAACTTACAATAGAACGTAAAGTGGTTCATTAATTACATATATAATATTATATAAGCCCTTTTTTGGAAACTTATATTTTTTGGAATATTATATCAAACAATAATATAGTATTTGTTTTAAATATTAATTTATGTCAATTTTGACACTATTTGATATGTTGTTTTTGTGAAAGTCATAAAAACATTATCACATCATAAAAATATTTATCTAATCAACCCTAACATTTCATTTAACCTATAAAATTAGTGTAATTCATCAAAAGTCTGAAATTACATTTATTTGGATATTTATAACGTCAATTATTTTAACCTTTAATTAAAAAGGTAATTAGGTCATCATCATTGCGTCATAAATAAATTTAATTATTTAACGTATTAAAATTATAAATAATATACCATTATGTAGGAAATATTTTTATTTTTCTAATGAATACTTATATTCGAATTTATCTTATGTATATCCTTATATTAAAAATAGTTTTTTATTAATCTTTGAATTTAACACTTTTAACTCTTCTTAAAATAAAATAATAATAAATGTCATAATCCAATATTAGTGGACCTAAAGGATCATATTTTATTCCTAAGGTTTATTTTTGTCGAAATACATTTATCCAATAGAATTAGGACATGTGTTAGGGTAATAATAATATCATTTTTACCTTTAATTACCCTATTTAATTTTAACTGTCGTAAATAAAAGTCAAAATTTACTATTCACCAAAAATTATTTTCATCTTATTGGAACACATTTTACTTACTGATATCAACCGTGTCTCTGGGATTTTTGAAATTCAACACATAGAAGCGGTAAAATTATGTTTTATGCAAATTTGTAAATCCTCCTAAAAGGAGGGAAAAAGACAGTAAAAAGTTCAATAAAATTTTATATATCTAATGGTATTATAAAATGACTCTAATGAATTAAATTTAACATATATAGGTACTATGTATCTATTTTTACCTAATATAAATTTACATGAAACAATTAATTATTTAAATAAAATGTCCGTTTTAAACAAAACCACAGTATTTTTCACTATTCATAAACAATTGAAAGTTTTTATAAAAATAAAAAAACTTCACCCTAAGATAATTTTGATATTATGAATTCAAAAATGAAGTTTATTTTCCAAATTTAAAACTTAGAAGTTGAATCTATTAATTTAAAATTAATTTCCGTTGTCAAAACCAAAAAATCAGATTTTAAAAAAAGTAAAAACTATCAAAATATTGACATGTGTATATGTCCAATTTAAATGAGAAAATACTTATAATGACCTAAATTATATTAAATGATAAAAATATAATCTAATTATACTTAAAAACCATTCTAATATACAAATTATCACTATAAATTAATTTGATTAAAAATGTTGTTTTCAATCAAAATTTAGTATTTTTCATTATTCATCAAAATATGAAAGTTATTAGAAAAGTACCAAAAATTTATGCAAACTAAATTTTTATTTCTGGATTATAAATAAGAATTTAATTTCATTAAATTAAATATATAAAAGTGTCAAATATTGGTTTTAAAAATGGTTCTCCATGAAATGGTTGTAAAATTTCATTTTTGAAAAAAAATTATTTTATCAGAAAAAATGAATTTTTTTCTTACATTATGTCTACGAAAGACATAATATATGTGTTAAAATTATATGGAATAAAAAAAATTATTTATGACTATTCAGAACCTCTTTTAAATGACTAGTTTGGTAAGTCATGGTGTGCTTGAACTCAGTGTTGTGTGTAGCCCAAGTTATTGAATTACATTGAAAAATAATGTACTATGAAATCTTGGGCTGTAAGATTCAACCCTCATTAAATAAATTTCACCCTCATAATTTGAATTTTTTCTTTGAAAATAAAAGGTTAATAATGGAAAAACACCTCTGTGGAAAACCCACATCAGAAATTGGGTTAATAAAATTTAGTCATAATAAGAGGGAAAGGGAAATGAAAAATTCACCTCCAAATTATGATCTCTATTCGGAGAACATTGGTGGAAATTAGAGACATATAATTGGAGGAATAATGTAAATATTTATAGAGAGTGATTGAGGTTATCAAACACAAAAAAGTGTAAAAGTGAGGGCCTCAAAGCCATTAATCAATGATGATTTAAAATATTTTCGGTTCAACAAAACATAAGGTATTAGGATAACTCATTTTTGGTTTTAATATCTCTTCCATAAAGTTTATGAATTAATTTATTCATATAATATGATATATATATATATATATACGTGACAACTAGAGTTTCATCCTTCAACTAATTTCTACCACTGACACATCTTTCACACCAAAAGTTAATAGAATTCAAAAATATTTTATTTATCCTAATCGTATAGGGTTCCAAAAATAATGAATTTGTAATTTATTTATCAGAATATATAAAAACTCTACATTATACAAACTAGGACATCACATAGGCCTGTGGAAGGTGATGCTCTCTTGTCTCCCTTTGGTTGCAGGTTCCTTTTTGGGGGCCTTGATGTATGTGACGGGTTGTCGCCCAACCTCCAGGTTTTCCTTTTTATAAAAATACAAAAATAATATTCAGAAATGATTAAACATTAACTATAGTATCCAATGTCAAATATAATCTATTCCAAAATTTAGACTTATCAAAAATACTTATGTCCAAACTCACAGCCTAAAATTTATAAGCAAGGTAAACATAATGATGATCCTTTTTTCCACGTAATAACATGTGAATACCTTCATCATGTATTCTTTTAAAACATGGTATCCCCGTTAATTGTCATAAAACCTTACTGATTACATATATGCTCCCTTTTTATTTATAGAATACTGGATATATTCTTTATATCCATTTTTTTTGAAAATTCTTAACAATGATAAAATAATCAAACCATTAACCAGTTCCAAGGAAGTCAATAATATCCAATATAATTTATCCAAATCAACCATCTCTTATTCCAAAATCACTACCTCAGTATCAGGACAATATTAAGGATAATATTTCCTTCAACCATGTATTTTCAAAAATGTTTAACATGTTGTTGAGTAACGTTTCATAGTACCATATAATCTTAAATCCTCAATCGAATAATACTTCATTACAATCTATATATATTTCCATAATTCATATAACTGGTACATCATCGATAGAACACTGAAATGAAATAATTATTTAATAACAACATAAGAACGCTAGTCATTCCTCTTTATCTATGGTAGTATAATAATTTTATTATTATCCAATAGCATCATTTGGGGTATACTCTGATGATTTGGACATTGATTTGTGTAGTGTCTCAACTCCTTACAGATGAAGCATTATACCTTTAAAACCTTTTTCTTTCCATTGCAATAACGTAATTGATGTCCTTTTTCTCCACACATATAAAAAACTCTCATTCCCTTCAAGCATTTACCAAGGTTATTCTTTCCTAAATTATCACATATGAGGAAATCCTTCTTTCCCTTATTCCCTTTATCCATCTTTCTCTCTACCATACTTTTCTTCTCTCGCTTCCCTTCAAATCCATAGGACTCAACGAATTTTTTAATTATTTTATTAATACATGATACTAATTATTAATATTATTAGAATACAAGGGAGACTACTTCCATTCAAATTTTTTGATTAATACCATGAAATATATGATCTTTCTTACTCTTTGGATCATGCATATTGTTGGAGTTCTCATTCCTTCTACTGGGCAGCATTTCTATACAATGGTATACACTAGGTTAGTTTATGATTCGCAATGAATAATTCAAAACTTATAATATACCTAACATGAATTGAAAATATTATTCATATAATCTATAATCATAAAAAAATTTCTTTGATTATGTATTTACTTCTAAATCCTTCCTAATGGCTTTTTATGAAAATTTGAATTGTCCTAATCATATCCCCTGGGAGTGTTATAACCAAGAGTGCAGCAAGGCTCTTTGTCGTGCACCAGTTCATGTTCAATTATAGCCCAAAGTAGTGTTTTTGAGTATTACCACTAGGTACATCTGTGCTAGAGCTGACTCTACCAACTCCTATCCAGAATTGGATGTATTGTTTGGGAAAAACACAAAATTTCTACAGTACCAATTTTTTTTGGATGTTCTTCTATAATAATCCTCAATTTTTATCTTAGGGTAGTGTTGTCTAATCAAAGATTTTTCTAAATATAGTTTCCATGATTTGTACTAAACCTACCTCTGATACCAACTGTAACACCCAGATCCTAGTTACCCAGATTCGGTACATAATTTTAATACAATGACATGATTACAAGGAAACAAGTCTCGAAGGACCGATTAGTGTAGCATTCATGGAAAATATATTACATACAAGAAAATTACATTACACTTTCTAACATACAAAACATCATTAATAATCCTTTTAGAATTACATTGTTCTCTTTTCTTAACACTGCATCTCAATCATAATGTACATCTCCAGATCCTGGGAAAATAAAACATACGAAAGGGGTGCGATTAGATGCCCATTAAGGGTAAATAATTTAGCGTAAGCTATAAACTTTTATGGAAAGTTGTGTAATAAAAACATCATCCATTTAAACATAAACTTGAACATAATATTGAAAAAAAATAAATCAAACATTACCATATAAACGTGCACATAGATATTCTACTAGTCCAATAATCACATGTAATAATTAATTTCAAAATGAGGGTATTCATAATGCCAGACATCATAACCACATAGTTAAGGCATCATTCCATGACTACAAATAATTTTTTTCCAAGTCCTTCTGCCAACACACTAGTGTGTCTCATTAGCCCTATCGATGCATCAAGGAGCTATAGCGGGCTCCACCTATAACGTAATAATTCTAATTCATTCCTCATATGAAAAGGTTTAAACATAACATAAACATTCATATTAAAAGTATCATACAAAATGTCAATACTTTATCCATAATCCATGAATGGTATTAAAATAACACATCCACACTCAAAAATATCACAAAACATTCAATACAATATGGAATATTTGTACCATAATAAAGAAACATAAAATAAGATTAAAATCCATCAAAGGATGTTGACATATATGAAAATGATCGGTAAAATTCTTAGAGAGAAATACCACTTTTTCATGAAATCATTTAAAAGTCTGACAATTTATAAAGGAAGTCATTTAAAGAGATTTTTGAGTCAAATTGACCCATATCAATTTGAAACTTTTGAAAATAATTATCATTTCAAAATATTCATGTCTATATAGATAAATCCATATAATCATTTTGAAAACATCGAAATTAATTTAAATGGTCTTAAAAATATAAATATTTAAAACATTTAAAATGATGATCTAGTTAAATAGACCCTCCCATAAATCCTTAAAATAATAATTTCGAATTTTTTTTAATGAAATATGGGTATCAAAGATAAGTATTTCCTAGTAAATACTTACACATAGACAATCTCTGATAATATTGAGATTGAGGAAATAACCCTTACCTTGCACATTATTTTTGTCAAGGGTACATTTAACCTCCTGTATAGTCACCATAATATGCTATTAAAATATACCAGAACCATATTCATATTTATTATATCATACATGATTAATTTATGACTTTATACTAAATATTTAATAATAATTTATATGTTAAAATTTACATTTCTTGTAATAATATATTTCTTTGTCGCGCGTGTTCTAACTTGTTATTCTTGATCGTATCATTTAGATCCTTTTTTAAATACCTCCAGAATATAAACCGTGATTTATATATCATATATATTTATAAAATGAATATTTATAATAGATAGATATATGAAATGGAAGGCACCATTTATGGAGATGGTAGGCCGTACAAAAGCATACTCTTAATAATATATATTTTTATAATAATTATTGAATGATGAATGTGGAAATGAATCTCATTGCGCCGTGGAGACAGTAATCCGTACGTATGCACGAGCAGAAATATCATTATTTTGATATTAAAATATTATTTAAATAGATGTAATGTCATGTATAAAGAATCATTAACGTGTTATATTTATATTTACGTCAATTATACATCATTATTATACCCATCCAAATAATAATGTATTAAATAACAACTACACCACGTCGTGGAGACGGTAAGCCGTACATACACACGTATGGTGACTTTTTCATTCATATGATGGATAAAATAATTAATATGGTAGTACAATTTTTATAAGAACATCATATTATATATACGATACTCAAGATATTATTTTAGAATGGAAACAACAAAGAAAGAAGATGTGGAGGAAGAAAAGAACTTAAAAGAGGCTGGTGAAATCATTACCTCTTCTTCGTTTGTTTTCTTTTGATTTGAACATAAGGGATCCTTAGGTTAGATTTATTCTCATGGTAAGGACTCTAGGTTGAAGTGTGGGATTTTGGGAGGATATTTGGGTAGGGGTTGGCCGAGCCAAATGGCTTTGGAGGTGTGATATTAAGAGAAAGGGAAGTACCCTTTTATAAGAGAGGTGAGGGGACCTTAGGAAAAGAATGAAATATTATTTTATAATAAAATAATTTTCAGTTTATAATGGCTCCCAATTTATTTCTTCTGATTAAAAGGTGGGTATGGTTCTAAATCCTCTCATCCAATAGGTTTTATTCAAGTTTAGGTTACTATTTTAACCTTATCATTTAGATTTAACTGTTAGTTAAATAATTTAACTTTTATCGTGTCTTCTTGTATTCTTAAACTATATGATTAATAGACTTATTATAAACATAGAATAGAATATAAAGTGGTTAATTAATGAAATATATAATATTATTTAAGCCCATTGTCATACCTTATATTTTTTGGAATATTACATCAACCAACAATATAATATTTGTTTTAAATATTAATTTATGTCAATTTTGACACTATTTGGTATTTTGTTTTTGAAAAAGTCATTACAACCTTATCAAATAAAATAAAATCCATCTAATAATCCCCAACATGTCATATTAACCTATAATATTAGTGGAATTAATCAAAAGTCTCAAATTACATTTATTTGGATATTTATAACATCAATCATTTTAACCTTTAATTAAAAGTCTAATTAATGCATCATCATTGTGTCATACATAAATTTAATTATTTAAATTTTAAAAATTATAAATAATATTAAATTATTTATTAAATATTCTTATATTTATAATTAATATTTATAGTAGAATTTATCTTATCTATAACCCTATATTAAAAATATTTTTGTTATTAAACTTTTAATTTGACACTTTTCACTTTTCTTTAAATAAAATTATAATAAATGTTTTAATCTAATCCAAGTGGACCTAAAAGATAATATTTTATTCCAATGGTTTTTCTAGTCAATATACACTTATCAAATATAATTAGGACATGTGATAGGGTAATAATAAATCATTTTTTCCTTTACTTTCCCTTATTTACTTTTAACTGTGGTAAATAAAAGTCAAAAGTTACTAATCACCAAAAATTATTTTTTTCTTATTGATCCAATTTTAACTTACTGATATCAACTGTGTGTCTTGGAGTTTTAAAATTCATCTCACAGAATCGGTAAAATTTTGTTTTTTGCAAATTTTCAAATGCTCCTAGAAGGTGAGTAAAAGACTATAAAAAGTTCACTAAAATTCTATATATATAATATTATTATAAAATGACTAAAATGAATTAAATTGAAAATATATAGGTATTATTTATATAATTTTACCTAAAATAAATTTAAATAACATAATTAATTATGTAAATAAAATTCGGTTTTGAACAATAACGCAGTATTTTTCACTATTTATCAAAAATTGAATGTTTTCAGAAAACTACCAAAAATTCACCCTAACATAATTTTGATATTCTGAATTTGAAAATGAAGTCTATTTTACCAAATTCAAAACATAGAATTTGTATTTATTAATTTAAAATCAATTCCCTTTGGAAAAACCAAAAAGCAGGTTTTTAAAAAAGAAAAAACTATTAAAAGATTGACATGTGTTTATGTCCAATTTAAATGAGAAGTTAATTATAATTAAATACATTGTTTTAAAAGGGAAAAATATAATATAATTATATTTCAAAACCATTCAAATTTCCAATTAAACACTATAAATTATTTTGATTAAAAAATTTGTTTTCAATTAAAATTTATTATTTTTCACTAATCCTCAAAATATGAAAGTTATCATAAAAGTACCAAAATTCATACAAACTAAATTTTTATGTCCCTCTTATAAAGAATTATTTAATTTCATTAAATTTAATATATTAAAGTGTCAAATATTGGTTTTAAAAAATGTTCCCCATTAAAAGACTGTAAAATTGCATTTTTTAAAAATACTTCTTTTATCTAAAAAAAATGAATTTGTTCTTATATTATATCTAAGAAACACATAATATGGATGCTAAAATTATATGGAATAATATTAAAAATTTAGTTAATACTATTCATAACTGCTTTTGAATGGCTATTTTGTTAAGTCATGGTGCACTTGAACTCAGTGTTACGTGTAGCGCAAATTATTGAATAACATTGAAGAAATAACGTACTACGAAATCTTGGGGTGTCACAAGTTGTGTGGGTACTTACATGGACTCAAAATATTTCTTGGAAGATACGTGGACATGGGGTGGAGTACACAACATGTACTCCACCACACAGCCAGACACAGATGGATATACGAGATACCATGTGTATCAGTACACGGTCTGGGAAAAATAAAACATAGAAAGGGGTGAGATCTGATGCTCAATACAGATAACAATATAGAGGAAATTTTCATAAATAAGTATAAACATTTAAGGAAATGTAATAGACTAAAATACAAAACTTTTAAAATTAAATTTCAGCATAATATGGAAAATATAAATCAAATAATTCCATTTACATATTCACATGGCTATTCTACTACTTGAATAATCGCATGTAATATAAATAACTAATTTAATAATGATGGAATGAATAATTCTAGACATCATAACCACATAGTTAAGGACTCGTGCCATGACTACAAAAATGATTTTTTCAAGTCCTTGTGCAAAGAAACTATTTTGACTCATGAGACCTACTGATGCATCAGGGAGATATAGCGGTACCCACCCATTACTTACTAAGTCCAAGGGATTCCTCATATGAAAAAGGTTAAAACATATCTAAACATTCGTATTAAAAGTATAATACGAAATGTAAATATTTTAACAACAAATGCTGAATAGTATAGAAATAGAACATCTACAATCAAACATAACTCATGCAACACAATATAAAAAATTTTATTATAATAAATTAATCTCAATCAAAAATAATGAAGGATATTGACATAAATGAGAATAATAATCAAAACTATTTGAGAGAAATATCCCCCTTTTTCTTGAAAGCATTTAAACGTCTCACTATTTATAAAGAAGATGTTTAAAATAGATTTTTGAATCAATGTTTCCCATACCACTTGGAAACATTTAAAATTAATTTTAATTTTAATACATTAATGTATATATAAATAAATCATTAAAACCATTTTTAAAACATGGACATTAATGAAAAATATTTAGAAGAATAAATCATTAAAACATTTAAAATGATATTCTAGATAGAGTTCCTAACCAAATGAGAGATGCTTGAATACAAATAATTGATGTAATAAAAACTTTATAATATCATGAGAATAAGGGAATTCATGATTTACTATGTCAAATTATAGTATATACACCATAGAAAAGTGAATTAGCGCATAACAACAAAGGAGTCACATTGGAATGTAAATTGAGATGAAATCCATTATAAAGACTGTATCTTTAGGTTAAGGATAAATGAAGGACATAATTATGTGTGAAAAATATAAATTCACTCAACATGATAGATAGGTTTAGGTCACTATATTAACCATATCTGTTAGATTTAACTCTTTGTTAAATAGATTAACACTTACCATGTCTAATTGTATTTTTTTGTTATATAGTTAATAAACTTACTATAAAATTTAAAGAGAACCCCAAGTGGATAATTAATTATATATATATATATATATTATATAAGTCCTTTGTTTGAACGTTATATTTTTAGGACTATTATATCATTTAATAATATAGTATTTTTTTTAAAAACTAATTTATGTCAATTTTGACATTATTTAGTATTTGGATTTTGTGAAAGTCATAACAATCTTATTTCTTAGAAAAAAGTAAATTTAATCAACCCTAACATGTAATATTGTCCTAGAAAATTTGTTGAATTAATCAAAAGTCTGAATTTACATTTATTGTAATATTTATAATATTAATTATTTTAATCTTTCGTTAATAATGTAATTACTACATCATCATTGTGTCATATATAAATTTAATTATTTAATGTCTAAAAATTATAAATAAAATACCATTATGTAGGAAATTGTCTTATATTTCTAATTCATATTTTGCGTCGAAATTATATTATGTAGAACCGTATATTATAAATGTTTTTCTTATTAAAATTTGAATTTAAAACTTTTATTTGTTCATTAAATAAAATATTAACAAATGTAATAATCTAAAACAAGTGGATTAAAATGATCATATTTTATTTATAAGGTTGATTTTGGTTGAAATAAATTTATCCAATAGAATAATGACATGTGTTATGGTAATTATAATATCGTTTTTACCTTTAATTACCCTATTTACTTTTAACCGTGGTAAATAAAATTAAAAAGTTACTATTCACCAAATATGATTTTCATCTTAATGAACCTCTTTTTACATACTGATGTCAATCATGTCTCTTAGATTTTTGAAATTCAATTCACAGAAGCGGTAAAATTATGTTTTATATAAATTATCTAACATTCCTAGAAGGTGGGTAAAAGACGTTAAAAAATTCAATAAAATTTTATACATATAATTTTATTATAAAATGATTCCAATTAATTACATTGAAATAATATTGGTATTATATATATATTTTTAATTAAAATAAACTTAAATTAAATAATTATTATTTAATGAAAAATTCGGTTTTTAGACAAAAACGCAGTGTTTTTTACTTTTAATAAAAAATTGAATTTCACCGAAAAATACCAAAATTAACCCTATGATAATTATAATAATATGAATCCAAAAATGATCTCTATTTTACCTAATTCAAAACATAGAAGTTGAATTAATTAATATAAAATCAATTAATGTTGTCAAAACTAGAAAGCGTGTTTTTGCGATGTAAAAACTATTAAAAGATTGATAAGTGTTTATGTCTGGTTTAAAAGTAAAATTACATCCAATAAGCAACATTGGATTAATTGATAAAAATATAATATAATTATACTTCAAAACCATTGAAATGTATAATTTAACAATATAAATAATTTTTATTAAAAAATTTGTTTTGAATTAAAATTTAGTATCTTTCAGTGTTCATCAAAATATGAAAGTTTTCAGAAAAACACCAAAAAATTATCCAGACTAAATTTGTATGTCCCTATTATAAATAAGAATTAATTTCATAAAATTGAGCATTTATAAGTGTCGAATATTGTATTATAAAGGGTTCTCTATTAAAAGGCAGAAAACCTACATTTTTTTAAAAAAATAATTCTTTTATTTGAAAAATTCAATTTGTCCTTATATTATGTCTAAGAAACTAAAAAGATGAATGTTAAAAGTATATGGGATATATATAAAATTAAAAATGTGGTTATTACTATTCCTAACCGGTTTATAAACAGCTAGTTTTATCGGTCGTGGTGCACTTCAACTCGGTGTTGCATACATCATATGCTATTGTATTATTCAAAGAGAAGTGTACCAAGGAAGCATGGGGTGTTACATTTTAAATATTATATGGAATTACTTCAAGATAAGGATTTGTTACAGCATGAAATTATGAGGCCCAGAGTGCATTGAATAAATGTTTGAAATAAATCAAACTCTAAATAGCACATGTGAGCGATTTTCTAGAAAAAGTGAAATAACATTTAAATGGGTTCCAAGATCAAAAATATGAGGGCACCGTTGTGTTTATAACATCGAGTTTTCCCGAGGCGGGGCCTAATAGGTACTGGAATATGTCAGATGTAGGAGTTGGTTTTTTGACATTTAAAAGGAAATAAACTAAAATAAAAGAAAATATTTATTTTAAATGTTTCCTTCAAAGCAGCGACCTAATCCTCCCATATTAATACCTTATTATGGAAATTCTATAGGGTTAACATCCTATGTCAGCGAATTGAGGATTTCCATTAGAGATTTTGAGGATAACCCATTGGCTGATGACGATGGTGTGATCGATCGATGCAGCTTAGATTTAATGAACCCTTCCAATGATCATGAAAAGACAATATTTCTTCAACTGAATCAAGGTAGGGGTTTTGTTTCAATTTTTTCTTTCCCCAGTATTATATTTAATAATGATCGCAGATCAAACCATGATTAGGTTGATTCATGGACCATGCATTCTTGGAGATGGTTTTATTTTCCGTTTCTTTTGGGGTTTTTATTAAGGAATTGATTTTATGATAATTGTTGTATTATCGTTTGATTAACATGTTAATCATATTAATAGAAGAAGATCGACATTGTGACGAATGGAGGTGGAGGTGGATTCCTCCTTTATTTATTGAATTTATTCCTCCTTTTTTACCCCGTGTTCTCCGCGTTCTTCATGGGGTTCTGAACAATGTATCTCTGTGCATCTATTTCGTAATGAAATTATCCCAAATTGAACATTGAGAATTGTGAAAACCTATTTGAGGTGTGACGACAAAAGAGGGTGACAAATCAGTTCAGATCGATGAGGATCATTCTTTGAGTGTTCTTCATGCAGGTGGATCAAAACTTGTTTTCGGGATCGATCAGAGGTATGAAAACAATGGAAGAAACTTTTCAGTGTCAGGACGACCTAAAACATAGAGTATCGCAACATTCATAAGACCAAAATGACGATAAAAGGAGCACATGAGTTGCAGCGATAAATAATGCCACCTTCTAGAAAATTCACATCAACACGACATTTATCCCAAAGAACACACCATGTTGGGTCGTCCTGGTGGTGGTTGGGGTTTCTGCCCTACACACGATGAAGAACATGATGTGCCTCTGGGAAGACACAGTGTGTGGGACCCACCCTGCGGAGACTAGAGTTCTAAGTGAAAGTAAGCATAGAAACTGGGTCCTTATGTGGAATCGACGTGTATCTCAGAATATACACAGACACGGGGTGGAGTACACGACATGTACTCCACCACACATCCATATATAGATGAATACATGGGATACCCCGTGTATCGGTACATTGTCTTGGACACATGGGTTAAAGCCATGTATGTGCACATGACCAGTGTATATGGAACCTTCCCTGTGTTGAAAAACAAAATGTGTCACACTCCTACATGTCATGTATACCTTCTTCTAAACAATAAGACATACGACACAGGCTATTGTACATAGTTAGTACCTAGGGTCAGAGGACACAGTGTGTGCCCCTTCTACATGCCACGTACTTCTCAGTAAATGGTTTGATCCTCATAACCATCATTACATGGGCAAGTTTCGTTATGTTAGTGCCCCTTTTCTCATTCCCCTGAAGGTCTGGTATCATTTCCATCCACATGAGTATGATCCAATTAGTAGTACTTTGTGAGAGAGATTCTGGTATCCCTCCAAGAGTATTGGAGTGAGATACTTTATCCATTCTCGACCCTAGGTAGAGTCAGGTATCTACAAGGCCAATCCTACAGGACTCTGATCCTCTACTTAGTAGGTGAATCCAAATGAGTCCTGGTATCTGTTAAGGCCCTAACAGTGATCCTCATATGTGTATCGTAATATTTCTCCACTAAGGAGTGTGTTCTCTTGGAATGAGTGCATCTATTACATCTTCAGATATATAGGTACATGTATATCCCTCATGGATTTTCTCAATGAACATTAATTCTCGGATAGACATCATTAGAGCTATCATATATTTTTAGTTTTTTCTCCTAGATGAGTGCTTTTTGGAATCTTCAAACCGAATACCTACCTTGGGTATGCAGTTGTTGTAGACTACGGGTCTCAGTTTCGAGTATATTTAGATGTGTTTCTATTTCTATATGTTTAGTATACATACACTATTTAGATTATGATTGTACCTTTCCATTGTGTATTGATTTGTGGTTTTTTTTCTCTAATGAGTATTGTAATACTCACCCCTACACAGTCTTTTCCCGCACATTTCATGTCTTGTACAGACGAGCAGTCTTTTGATAGTGTCTAGGTAATTCCTAGACGAGACCAAGATTTCTGAGTTTCATATAGGATGAGGTGTTCCTATGGCTACGAGTGGCAGTCCCAGTACCTCCTTTTTCTTACGGGTTGGACTTTGCAGTTTTAGAATCTTTTTCTTTTGGTGGGATTGTATTCTAGCACAGTTCACTTTCTACACATTACTTCAGATGCACTCTATTGGTTGGGTTTAGTTGTGTGCATGCATGTTGGTCCTTTGTGGTTTTTAATTTTCATCATTTGTGGGATAGGATATGTTTGCATACATACAAGTACTTAGAAAAAGCCTCCCATGTTAGTGATATTCCTACTTGGTGATAGTCACCAGCCCCTGGCCTATTAAAGTTGGGATTAGGGAGTTGAGGGACGAGCCCCACAGGGATGGGTCGTGACACTAATCGACAATGCATAAGATCTATGTTGGAAGACGTTATGTGACAACAGCCTATATCATTCAATGGGAATACAAACAAATTTTTATATGAGTAGTGGATAAGTTCACTGGAGAAGATATTTATCAATTTGGGATATAATTAAAGATTCGAGGTTTTCATAGACATTTATCGTATATTAAGATATGGAGATCCGCAGTGATCGTTAATCCAAAAAAAAATAGGAGGGGAAGAAATATATGATATGGAATGTAGATAATTTAAAGAAACCTTCTAAGAAATGTAATTTTTCCCTGAACAATGAGCAGATATGGAAAAGAAAAATCTTGAATATGAGGCAGAAGGAGGATAAAAATGATTCAAAGTATGAAGCTAACTTAACAAGGGTAGAAATATTTGACAAAAACTACATACATAATCCAATGATTAGGATTGATCTATTTTTTGATGGTTTAATATCATTCCTCTGAAGGGCACTAGTCTCCCAATTTTTCTCATCATAGGAAGATATAGTCTCAAGTTCTATCAAGACAGAAATAAACTTTCTACGTCTTATGAATTTAAAGGAAAACAAGAGAAGAAGATGGATGCTGAAAACTCTGGAAAAGGAAATAAGGAAATAGGGAAGAATGGAAGAGTTGAACCTAAATCATACAGTTATTGTGGGAAGAAACACCCTAGTACTTGCCTGAAGGGAATGAGAGTATGTTAAAAGTGCAGAGATAAAGGTCATTGGTCTCATGATTTTAAGGGGATGAAAGAAGATAAAAATGTTTAATTCTACAATTTCATGGAGATATGACATTATAGACAAGAACTTAAAAAGAATTAGGAAAACATTTCCCAAAGAAGGACATGGGAGAACTAATAAGCTTATGTGTTCACAAATGTGGAGTTTTATCTTCTTAATGATGTTATGGAAGGTACATTAATCATTTCCTCAAACTTAGACAATGATTTATTTGATTCTAGATCATTTAATTCTTTCATATCATCCTATTTTTTAAAAAAATAGATATTTCCAATTTTATTTAATAAGGGAGATGTTAGTCGAATCTCTTAAGTGGTGTATCATTGTAACAAAGTTATGTTAGGAAGTCCCCATTATAGAATATAAACGTGATTTATCTATTGATTTTATTGTTTTAATGATGATTTAATTTGAAATTATCCTCAGTATGGATTGGATTTTAGAAAATGATGTGAAAAATTATTACATGAAGAAGGAGGTTACAATTATTGAGGATGATGTGGAATCCCTAATCTTTAGGGAAAAACATCACCATCTGATTCACATCTAGATCCACCCTCTTTAGCTATACTGAATTCAATTACTGCGGAGGAAGGGAATGAAATAACTATGGTTGATGAAATGATTGTTCAAATATAGGATGCCCCTATTATGAAAGAATATGATGACGTCTTTCCAGAAGATTTACCTAGACATCCTCAAGAGTGGAAAATTGTGTTTTCTATTGACTAAATTTAGGATTCAAGGCCCATATCAAAGACCCCTTATAGAAGGGTCACTATAGAATAAGTGTATTGAAGAAACAACGAGAGGAATTGATTTAGAAGGGATTTATTATCACTAGTTTTTCTCTATTTGGAGCCCTAATTATTTTCGTTAAGAAAAATGATGGATCTACGAGGCTGTGCATTGAAAATAAGGAGGTCAATGCTATAAAAATAATTAAAAAGTATCCCCTACCTGCCATTAATGATTTATTTGATCAATGTCAGGGAGGTCAATATTTTATGAATATTGAACTTTGATCCAAATATCATCAATTGCTTTTAATTAAGGAAAACATTCCAAAAATATAATTTTGAAAAAGGTATGGGGATTAAATGTTTACAGTAATGCCTTTTGAACTCACTAATGAACCTTCTATTTTCATGGATCTAATGAATAGAGTTTTCAAGGAATATGTTGATGAAATTTTGGTGGTATTTATTGATGATATCATGGTATAATATAAAAGATATAAAAATCATGAAAATCCCTTGTCCTCTATTATGAAGACTCTTAGAAGAAATGTCTTATATGGGATGTTTAGAATGTGTGAATTTTGTCTTCAATCTGTTTCCTTTCTTGTACATGTTATCTCTAAGGATGGAATATATGTTGATACTATGAAGAACATGGTTATTCAAGAATGGAATAATCCAACAAATATAATTTAGGTACATGGTATTATTGGTTTTGTAGTTTATTATCAGTGTTTCGTTCAGAACATGAGCCGTTTGGCCAACCCAATGTCCAAGTTTACATGTAAAGGGGTTAACATCGTATGGAAAAATAATGTGAGGAATGTTTCAAAGAATTGAATAGGAGATTAGTGAATTATCTAATCCTAACTATACCATTGGGGAATTTTGGGTTTGTGATCTATAGTGATGCATCAAATAAAGGACATGGTTGTGTCCTTATGCAAAATGATAGAGTTAATTACTATACATCAAGGAAATTAAAAATTCATGAACAAAACTATCCTACTCATGATCTTGAGTTAGCTTCTATGATATTTTCTCTAAAAATATAGAGAAACTATATCTATGGTAGAATATGTTAGATATATACGGATCATAAGATTCTGAAGTATATCTTCTCGCATAAGGAACTCAGCATGAGGAAACTGCGAAGGATTTAACTACTCAAGGATTATTATTGTTTCATACATTAACACCTAGGATAGGAAAATAAGGTAACTGATGCATTGGTCTGGAATGACTGAATGGCCCAACGTCCATTTTTTATTTTTGACAGTCCACCTTTCAAGGGATGAGACAACATGATGTTGGAAATTAGATTATGGTCATAGGTCAAATTTCTATATACATCTTAGAAGTACTAAGATGTATAGATATTTGAAGGAACATTTTTTGTGGGATAACATGAAGTGGTAAATTGTTGATTATGTATCAATATGTCTAGTCTGTCAACAAGTGAAGGCCCAAAAATAATATCCTAGAGGATTCATCTAACACCTATCTATTCTTACATGGAGATGGGATGATATAACTAAGGATTTTGTCACTAGATTACCCAAAAATACATGAAATAAGGATGAAATATGGGTAATTGTGGACCGACTTATAATATCTACACATTTACTCGCTATAAGGGAGGAATTTACACTATAGAGGATTACATGACTCTATGTGAATAAAGTTGTAAGAATTCATGGAGCACCTATTTCAATAGTATCTGTCCGTGATCTATGATTTACCTAGAAATTTTGGAAAACTCTATAAAAATAATTGGATACCGAGATTTTATTGAGTACTGCTTATCCCCCACAAACTGATTGAAAATTAGAAAGGATGATCCAAAACTTAGAGGACATCTTCAGTACTACTTACCACCCATGATTATGTTTTATTACAAAATTATTTATTCAGCTCTTATTCCTACCATAATGTGTTCAAGTTTATTATTAAAGGCTTGTTTTTTAGTTATTCACCTTACCTAATGTTTATGTTTATGATATATTCTATTGTATTACTTAACATTACTATGCGTTTCAGATCACACCTTTGTTATGATTTATTTTTTACATGACATATAGATGTTTGTTATGGATGACCTGTAGGGATAAACATATAGTTTTGGAAGTTCCCAACAAAACTTATATGTTGTTCATAATTTCAAGTTGTAATGTTTAACTTATTTAAGTATTTGTTTTGAAAACATCTAAACTACTCAGTCCTTCAGGATTCATATCCCTTATATATATTACAATGTAATAAAATAAGGCACCAGCTCTGGGAAACTGGGGTCCGGTACTTACAAATTGTGACTATCATTTTTATCCTAGTGTGTGTATTTTTCTTATGCACTAGGAATTCCATATATTATAAAATTAAATGATACATTTTATAAAACATATTTTGAATTTCCTTATTTTAATTTATACAAATATTATTTAATGTGAATTTAAAAATTATTGATTTGATTAAAAGAGGTGTAGTCCAATAAAATATTTTGAATGTGATTGTTTCACTTAATAAAAATTACGTGGAAGTTTTAAAAAATTTATTTGACATGATATATATATATCATGTTCTCACCTACAGAAAAATTATTTTAAATATGTATTTTTATACTAGACTGAATCAATTTTTCTTTTTAAATATTTTATAAGGGTAATGGGGAGGATACCTACTAAGACTTTACATTCATGCATATTTTCATTTTATGTTATTTTTCAACAATTTTTTATGCATAGATCATGCTTGTTTTTGGGTTTGATGGTGGCTCATAGAGTCATGTGGAGGTATGTGGGTTATTTTGTATTATTTAGTTTCCATTATTTCATTATCCATCTTTTTTTCCAGCCATTTCATTATGGGTAGTGTTTATGCATGTGGTGTTATAAAATTTGGATAATTGTGGTTTTTTTGCAAGGGAGATAATTTGAGATTGATTTTTTATTCATGTATTATTATCTATTTTTAATTGTTTATTTTTGTGGCATGGGAATCCAATATATATATATATTTGCATAATGGAAAAAAATTCAATAAAATTCCAACTCCCAATGACGTTTTAATGATTTTCTTGTGCTTTTGACCATCCCATGGGGCCTAGGACGACCTATGGGCCTTATAATAAGCTTTTTGGGGTGTTCAGTGGATGGAAAACTCAGGTTGGTTCATGGGAATGTGCCTATTAACCTTCTTATGATTATGAATATTAATTGGTATTAGTGAATGAATATTCTACTCATTTTTATAAATTTTCTATGTGAACCATCTTGTAATTTAATAAATTAGTATTCATATATGAGGATATGATTGATATTGAATAAATATATTGATGATTTTAAATGGGATGATTAATAGCCACGTGAATCTTGTGAATATATGACTATTTCATATTTTTAATATTTTATATCTTTCTTAATAAGATATTATTTTGAATATATATGTTTGAATGGTTAATTTCATGGGATGTTGTTTGATTGGTGGTTAATTGAATGTGTGTTTTTTTGGAAACAATTTATATGGGAGTATAGATGTGGATGAGTCATGTAATAATAATACCTTCCACTATATACCTATTTAGGGGTACCTAGTTTTTTAATTCCAAATCAACATGGAAATTGTTTTTGAATGCAATGAAATCCTTGTGTCTCACAAATATGATTGTTAAAATAGTTTGATATTTTTTCATGAGATTGTTGAATGTTTTATACAAAATTTAAGATTCTAATTTTCCGGGTTACTAATTTGGATATATATTTTGATATAAAAATAAAATTTATTTTATTTCTAAAATGAAAATATCATTAAATAATATTTTCTTTAAATATCATACATGTTGTGGATTATTTTGTTTTTCAGGATAAACAAATTTAAACGTGGTTCCATTGTAAGGATACAACAATTCATCGAGGATGAAAAATCCTATAATTAAGGTTTGATTACAATTATTTATAACTTAATATATTTAATGATGACTTTATTTATTATATGGTTCTTTTACTTCCACAAAAATGGGTATCCGCAACACCACCCTTTAACAGCGCTAAAAAAGCAATGATATTTAACATCACTAAAAAAACGCTGTTAATAGTACCCATTTATCATCATTTTTTTATCGGGGACTGAATTTATTCCCAAGTATTACATTTATATTGATATTATGGATTTGAAATATTATCGTTTCTCATAATATACTATAGTTTATAATCAAATACATAATAATATATATATATATATATATTCACAAATAATAATTTAATTTTATATATAATTAATTAAAAATATTTACATATAAAATATATATCTCAATATATAAGACTTTTCTAAATAAAAAATAATATACATTTTATTTAAAATAAAAATATATGAATATTTACATACCTATATAATGCGTGTGTGTGTCTATTTTTATGAGTCTGTATTAAGAAACTAGGATATATTGTATATATATTCTAACATATTTATATACATATTCATATATAATATATGTATATATATATAAATACGTATAATTATACATATAGAGACACATATAATATATATATATATATACATGTGTCTGTGTTGTATATAGTTATTTATTTATAATCATACAAAAACATATTTTATAAATGTATTGAATACTGGTCTTATAAATATATATTAATATACGAATCATATACGGATAAAAAAATATAACTAAATATATATAAATAAATAGATATAAATAGATATTATTATATGATTAAATATAACTATATGTGAATATATATATATATATATTAATATATGAATAAATAAATAAATATATATATATTGAGATAATTTTATATATAAGCACATGTGTTTTATTTATTATGGATGGTATCATCGAACAAGTGTTTTATGTTCATTTAAAACATATATCCTTTGATTATTTTTTATAAAATCAACAAGAAATTTATTTTATATATTTAAATGATTAATATATACCATGTTCATTTTTTTAAGAAACACATAACATATTATATGATATGTATATGAAACCTTTAATTGAGTGTTAAAAAATTAGACACATAAGAAAAACAATTAAAATAATTACATTCAAAAAATTAATTTTGTGTATTTTATTTTCATAAAATAGGTTGTCTAAAATGTTGTATAAACAACTATAAAATATTGTTATCATAATTAATAAATCTATAAAAAGATATGTTTTCAAAAAAAGAAAAAATATCACCATACATAATTCATAAAACAATTATTCCTCCATTATTTCAATAAATGAAAATTAGTTAAAAAATCCATTATGAAGAAACTCATTCAAATGGTTTTATCCAAAAACTATATTTTTTTGGGTTTCCAAATTAAAGAACAGTTTTGGGTTAAGTGAGAATATTCACACACAAAAAACATCCGAATAAACACCCAAAAAATCAAATATAGAAACAAACTATGAAATGAAAATATCAAATACTCAAACCCATCATAAAACATCACTAATTTCAAATAAACGACATGAAAATCAAATGTAGAATGGTTTTTTGACATCATGTATTTGATAAACGATGTGAAAATATTGTTTTTAATAATTTTATTTTTATTCTTCCTCTCCACAGTAGAAATGAAAAGAAAATAGAAAGAAGTAATGAAAAAAAGTACAAAACAAGTTAAAAACTAAAAAAACAACCAAAAACACACATAAAATTAGAACATTAATGTTTAAAATATATACAAAAATAAATTAAAACCCAATAAAGTAGTGAAATGATTCTCCCATTTAATCTATAGGTGTCTAAACATTTATTCAATATAAGGGATGGGATCATCAAAAATCTACAAATTATAAAGAAAATTGTTTAACATGTATTCTGAATAAAAATGAATGAAATATTGAGGAAAAGATTATTATGAAATATTACTTTATAGAACATTGTAATTGTATCAATTGAAATTATTTCTTATATAAACATTAAAAATTATTATCCACAATACATTAACCTTATTGTCTATGAAAATGTTGTTCAAAATATATTTTCAATTCAAAATAAAATTTTTAAGAAATATATCTAAAATTCAGTAATTCTAAATGAGGATTCACCTTTTATTTTAAAAATATTATTATGGCGCTCTTCTTTCTTATAGTCCCTCTAAATAAATTCCATTCACTATTTGAAAATAACATAAATAAAATAAATTTAAGAGTCATTATAACATAAAAAAGTTTTAAATATTTAAAAAATATGTTTCCAATACCTTCATGAATTTTTCTCACACTTCACCATGGATAGAACATAGTTATTAAAGTTCCTTCTCCCTTGAAAAAAAACACCCAACATCCAATGGAAATTGATATAAAGGAAATTTTAATGTTAGTGGTTATTATGATAAGGGATATATATCACATTGTGAGATATATGTTTAATACTCTTGAAGATAAAAAACATCCATCACTAAATAATTACTTTATTTTGAAATCATTGAGCCATATAAACTATTCTATCTACATCATTCATTGTCCTCAATATTGGTGATAGATACTATGGGTTAATAAATACATATAATTTTATCTTTTCACGATCTTTACAAATTGTATAATAACACCAAATAAAAAACAAACATAAGTATAAATTTTCAATAAATTAAATGTACAAAATTTTTTATTGTAAGAATTAAAGAGAAAAAACTTGAATCACGTTGATAACCACAAGATATATAGTTTCCAGCTCTATGATAACATTTTCTAAAATTTACATAATCATTGCATGCCCATAAATTCTAGCTTCAATGGGAGTCTCATAAACATCCAACAACAAATATGAATATGTTGAAAATCTATCAATACTATTAGAATTTGAATCTGAATGCATAAGACATTGTATTTTATATTCTCAATATAATATTTCTTTGCCTTTAATTTAATGCTGTAAAAAATTATATAAATATAGAAATTTTAAAATTTTAAAAAGAACGTAATTGAAAAATGAAATAAATGATAAAATATACATATACCTCTATGGAAATATGTTGAAAAATTCTAGATGTATTAACTAAAAAGTTTTTGATACTTTGTACAACTATACTAACCTCATATGTATATAAAGGTATTCTTGTTGATCTCTCTATAATATCCTATAAAGTGACCTTATGATTCTCCATCTCAATATGTTGATAATGAATGGTATTACCAATATAAAATATCATCCAATTTAATACAATATGATGATGGGGATAATCATCATATAAACCACAACAACTAGGAAGTTGTGAAGGATGGGTGTAACAGTAGGATAAGAAGAGGTGTGGTCTATAGGTAGAGGTGGACGGGTGGGAGATGCAGGAGGAGGGTGAGGAGTTGGACCAGCAATCTCAAATTTCCCTTTCATATCTTCAAACATCGATTTTATTGAATATATGATCAATTCATCCATCGTCACGTGAATATATTGAACTTCATCTTCCAAGGATTCTATTTTTAAAACATCCTCTATTGAAGAATTTTTAGAACATGGATACCCTTTTTTCATCGACACACATTCCAGGAATCCTCATACATGACATAAGTGTTTGAATTTTTCCATTGTTGTAGTTAAAATATCCCTCATACCCTTAGATATAATGACACATAGTGTTCCCTTCTCCTCAAGATAATTGTATATGAAATATTTGAAAAATATATAATGAATAACAATATATAAAGAATTGATTTAACTTAAATAAATAATTAAATGAAACATATTACAATCCTCTTAGGTACAACCCTTTAATTATACATATGATATTTTACATTGTTACTCATCTGAGCCATCATCCATTTTTCTTGTCTAGTATGGGGGAAGGAGGGTCAAACTCTAAGGATCTTGATGACTCAACTCTTAGTAGTTGAAAATTTTTAGCCATCATTTTTACTTCCAATAATGTATACCCTCCCATAGATAATGTATGAGGGTATAAATTTCTAGATAGGATCTCCAAATGATATCTCATCGATTACTTCAAATTCAGAATAAATAAATTATTAATAAGATCATCAATATAGAAAACATCTAAATGTAACATTGCACTTACCAGAAAATGCTTTTCATATTCTAATTTCAATAAATTTTTCTATATACCCAAAAAGTCAGATCCAAGAACGCTTGGACCCTAAAATTTATTAATAAAAGAAATGTGCAGAGACAAACAAGAGAGGGCAAGAGTGAGATTACATGTCAGAATAGTCATAATCACCACATTCATACCTGGTCAGATCATCAGCATCAGGTGATTCCCATTCTGATTGGGGCTCATATTGATTGAGCATCATGATATATTCCTTCTTTCACTCCAGTTTCTTCATTTATAACTTCTCCTTAGACTTCTTGGAACTTGATCAAGTGGTCACTATCCTCGGAACTGCAGAGTAATATTTCCTTGGTTTCCTTAAAACTGGGGCAGTTATGACACCCTCACTTCCAGAGATTCTTTTAATTTCTCCTAGAACAATTTCACTGTATGAGACTCTATTCATATCCTTATCACATTCCTTACCCTTATCATTAGTGTCCCCCCATATGGAGGGGATAGACTCCCCATTTCTCGGAGAGTGGGCATCAACCCTTTCCATTCCTCCATCAGAGATGTTCCTCTATTCAGCAGAAGAAAGAGGCTGCTTTTGGACATTCAGTTGTGTAGTGTCATTCTCCGTCAAAGTGGGCATATGACTCAGATTTTCAGAGGTAATAACATCCAGAGCTCTGGAAGGGCCACTATAGGATTTTTTCATAGTAGCATCATTAATCAACACTTTTCCATTCCTAGGAGTCGACGCCTCAGGTGGGGTTGACTTAATAGGAGGGTCATTGTCTTTGATGACATGATTTGGTGAAGTAAAATCCTTCATGTTATCCTTATGTCAGAAAAGATTGGCGGGGTTTCATTGTATCCCACACTCCTTTCAAGTGATGTTTTTACAATACAACTCCAAATAGTTCCCCACAACCATGCATTTAGTGAATAAGAGAGTTTTGTTTCATATTCCACATAAAAAAATTTGATCATATGGAATAGAAAGTGTTACCGTGTCAATGAGAGGGGAGCTGAGATCAACTTCAACCAGCATTCTAGAAAAGTGCCCATTCCTGACATCTTTTGGTTCCTTATCAATATGGATGTGTGTTCCAATTTATGTTCCAATATCATGCAGAATCCGAGGATACCAAACAACCCAATTCATCCCATGAAGGCGCACCCATACCTGAGAGGAGACATTTTTTTCATTCAAGACATTGAAGTCTAGTGACCATTCATGAAAATGGATCCACCCCGGATTTAGAAACATGGAACCAAAAAATAAAGCCTATAGATTCAAATCAGCTGATGGAAACAAGAACTGAATGAATTCTCACCCAAGGGAGACACATTTCAAACCAACAAAGCCCCACAACATCTAAATTCTATGGAATAAACCTTCACATTTCTAGGGAAGCTCACCTTTTGGAAGGATGATATGAGCAATTAGTGAGTTCTCACCCAATGAAAATCTTTCAGTAATAACACCAAGATTGGCCTCAACATGAGAACATTAGCGCATTCGAAGGATCTTTCTATAACAGGGTTCCTCATTCCTTTTCTGATCTGAATCCTTCATCACATCAAAAAAAAAACGCTGACCACATGATGCAACAATGGTGGCCTCCCTCATTGATTCCATATACCTAGAAAAATCTTGAACACACTGATCTGAGGGTATGTAGGATAAATGATTCTCTGCTGCGCAACACACAAACATCATAGTAGCCTTCAATCCCTCCACCTCCATCCCTCCACCCTCATACCTCCATGAGACAAGCTCGCCAAAAGAGGAGGGATTCATACCGTCGGACGACGCAAGCACACCAAAAGTCACCAGCCTTCGCGAAATAGAAGTCAATGTGGCTGCACTCCCGCTCGGAACCTAATCCTTCACACAGATCTGCCACACATCAAGCCGATTGAAGCCGAGGTAGTGAGGTATAGCCATCGCCGAACAGAAACCCTAATAGCCGCCATAGATTCCACGCATCGCCTCTCACGTCACCTCCTGCGTCACCTCCCACATCACATCCCTTCCAATTTTTCTATATGTATTCATCTATAAATTGATATATATAACATGGACTATGATTTTTTCTATTCCAAAAAATGAAATGTTATGTGAGTGTTAATTTAAAATCCATCCATATTCTAGTATCAAATGATAATCATTTCATATTAACTCCCCCAGTATCAAGTATATCATATTTCATCTGATAGGAAAGGGGGAAAACATGTATTACTTTAAAAATTTCAAGATAAGTAAAATAATAACAAACAAACTTAACCAAACAGTCTCCCACAAGTGATATATTTTCAATTTTTCAAAACTTCTCTAATCATAAATATAAATAATAACTTCTCTTTTAGAAATATGTGATATAAAATTATTAAATTGATTTGAATTTGGACCTCTTGGAATATAATTATCAAAAAATTCTACCGATATTCTATGGTCCTGGATATGGGAAACTGATAATTTTCATAAATTTGTTTTTTCATGTTTATCATGTCACATCCAGTCCCTCGGGGCCCCTGCCGTGACTACCCAACCCTTATTTCCACATGCCAGGGGTTGGTGACTAGCACAAGAAAGGCGTATCCCTAAAACGGGAAGGCATTCTCTTTATACTTGTACAATAACACAGTCCAAGAACACCACAAGATACAACCATGAAGTAAAACTACAAAAGTAAAAGTGTGTAAAAAATGTTCAGGGGTCCAGAAAACAATCCCAAAAGAAAAGGAACAACTACGACTGATAACAAAAAACAACTCCCGCGATCCTCCACCAAGAATCCTACCTGAAGGGTAGGTACAACTCGTCATGCAGCTCACCTTTTTCACTGAATGCCTCCATCCACATCAAGTCTTGGATGCCCAAGTCTCAGTCAAGGAATTCTATCATTATCAAAAGACACAATAAGGTCCGGTAAAATCCCATGTAGGGGTGAGAATAACAATACCCACTAGGGACCCCAAGACCCCTGAAGGCCTCACATAATTCTATAATGGAAAACCAAATAAAATGATCTCGATCAAAAGCACAAAGAAAAAGACTCTTCTTAAACTAGATATACTCATCTCATCCACAAAGAAACATAAGGTCCCAACCTCATTCCATTTCCATGATTTTCAAAGAAGGCTCAAAGCGTAACTCAAAGATTAGGAGTACATACTACATGAACTAGCCATCCCAAATGGAACACGTCTGAGAGATGAACTCCATCAGGTAAAACTCAACCATTCCAAATAGAACGTCTGAAAGGATGTGCTCCATCAGGAACAATCTTCTTGAACTACCTATAGTTCTTGGAACTAGAGGTCTCGTAGTCATAGTCTTGCGCTCGAGGAAATATCTAGGGAAACCAAGTGAAGAGGGCCAGTCATCGACAATGTGTTCTGCAGTCAAGGGAGCTCCAACTCCCAGGAAGAACTCGATCCATGTCGCTACTCAGAGGTGGTGGATTACTCCTCCATATGTGAGGACCTACACCCCATCCGGTAGGGGAGCATAACTCTGGTAGATTGTTTGATGTGGGGGACACACGCCCTAGTGTTTCAGTGGAGTAATGACCCTAGGATAGATGACCCTCACCCTAGCACGACAGGGGAGTACCAACTCTATATGTGAGGACCCGTACCATACCTGGTAGGGGAGAACAACTCTAGTAGTTCGTTCACTGTGTGGGACACACACCCTAGTACGTCAGGGGAGTACCAAACCCATACTCGATAACCCGTACCCTGGCATGGTAGGGGAGTACCAACTCAGCTGTATCACAACATAAGGAGGACCCACACCCTGGATTGAAAAGGGAGTACCTACTCCTAACATAGAGTACCCACACCCTACCCGATAGGGGAGTACCTATGTCTATGTGAGTTACGTATGGAGGACCCACACCCTAGTCCAATAGGGGAGTACCGGTTCTAATGATAGAAAAACCAAATATAGGGAAACAAACCCACACTCATGAGGCGGGGATTCCTCTATCTACCAGAGTAGAGGAGTAAGAAATACTCGTGCCTTGAGTCATTAAGGGTGTATCCATCCTAACTCTCACTATAAAAACACCATAGTTCTGATCCTCCTGTTATTGGTCATTCCTCAACCAAAATGATGTTCCAAAAGTAATTAACCCAATGATCTATCATGTCATAAGGGTTCCAACTCAACAGAAGACACGTCAACTAGACACCTAGTATGTAAGTTATTGGATTTTTAGCACCGAGGGACCAGTTGGATTCAGAGTCATTCTGGCCTGATTGTACTCCAACTTTCTCCAAAACCGATGTGGAGTATGTAAAAAAGACCATCACGCTCCAAGGATCAAAACACCATAGACGGTTCATCAAACAGATGTATGGTTAACATGATACGGTCATTTAAGTGTACTTGAGCCCGAATGGGGTTGGGTCCGGTACGACAGACCCTACCCGACCTAGCCTGGGCCGACCAAACCTAGTTCGGCCCTACCCAAACCAACCCGGACCACCCCGCCGGCCAGGTTCGACCAACCGAGCGGTCTAGCCCGCTGGATGACGCTACCCATGCAGGTGTCGCGCGGTCCGCCAACCAAACAACTCAACAGAGCCATTCGACTACTTGATTGGCAGCACTAGGTGGCACTGCCTCATCATCTGCGGGACCCATAGGGATGGGTCTTGTCCTCGCCTTGACTTTATATCTACGGCCTGTACGACATGGCTCGTGACGGCGTACCTCCTCGCCATCACCGTGGTCGTCCCCTACCAGCTGCCTCTTCGGTCCGCCGTGGCACCGAGTGCCGCTGCCCTCCTCTGAAGCCAGTGAGCGACAGCCATAGGTCATCGGTACCATGCCGGTGACTCTTTTGCGGGCCATCAGGTGAGATCTAGTGGTCTGTTCTTCATTCCTAACAAGCCTATGGTCCTCTCGGCATGTCGTCATCTTTTCGTGCCTCTTGATTTCAAGGTTCTATCAAGTTGGAACAACATGCCTCTGAAGAACGTAATGAAAAATAAAGTGGCATAGGGTCCCGACCTTGTTTTTTAGCCCACAGCCTCCGTGTTAGCATTATAACAAGTTGGGGTAATTTATATATCACAAGAAAATAATGATAAAAAATGTTATAGTCCCCCACAATGACCACCCATAAATTCATGAACAAGGAGGAGAATCGTGGGAATTTCTTGAATTAAAAGACAACCCCTAGCTCAGGATTTTTTGGAGACATCGTGGTGGTGGAAGAAGGTTCTATATTTGATGAAGTTGTCAACATTCGTCAATCCCAGTTCATTTCCTCCTGAGCTTCCATCTCCATCAGTGGAAGGAAACGCGTCACTTCTCCAGAGGATTCTCATTTGGTAAAGCCATGCAAAAACTCCAAATTGAGTCTCATTTAAATAGTGGGGAGAAAGGGTGACTAACGCACCCAAGAATTAATGAGGTTATTTAATTGAAATAATTAATTTTCCACATTAATTAAAAAAGGGGTGGTTTCACAAAAAAAGTGAAACCAACATTTAATATCCCATATTAAATGTCTGACCACCTCCTTGGATCATGCCACTACCACTCAAGAGGTGGTAGGATAAAATAAAATATCGATTTTGTTATTTTATTAATTCTTTAAAAGTGTCAAAAACTAACATTTTCACCCCACCTAGTGTGGCTAATGTGAAGCTTACCTTATGTGAATACTGGCTCTACGGATTCAACGATGCCCTCAGATTTCAATTCCAAGCACCAGTTGAAAAGTTAGAAAATGTCGCTCGTACGTTTACTGAACATACCTTAAAAAAGTTCAAATTTTTTTAAGATTCACCCTTGACCGGAACCGGTCATGCTTATGCTCCGCTTAATTGAAAAACATCCCCAGGACTCCAATGGTACTCTATAATTTTCAATACGATTTACAGTTTAGAAGTTAATGAATTTTAAAATAAAAAAATTATTTCTTAATTATTTTATTTACAGCTAAAAACTAACTTCTACTGTTGGCCCATGTTGGATAATTTTACGGTCTGCCAAAGGAATGAATACCCTCACAAGTTCAGTGGTGGTCTCATATTTTTAATACAAGGCTCTGTTTCTGAGTTATAAGAATTTGAAAAATAAAATAATTTTATTTAATTATTTTATTTACGGTTTTTCTATTTTTGGGTTTTCTCACTTGAGACTTGCTCCGACTAAACATAAGTTGCACCGTAAGTAAAACCGCCACCCAGAATGCAACACTGCCCGCAGATTTTATATCCAAGCACCCATTTAAGATCTATTCCAATTTTTTAGGAAAACCACTCACACACACTATTTTAAACATAACATTTTTTAACAGATCATTCCAGGAACTCCAGGTCCCAGTATTATGCGCCGTTAGATTTCATGGTCTAGAAATAATTCCATATAATTAGAAAACATTATGCCACAAATCTGGGACATTAAATTCTCCCCACCTTATGGATTTACATCCCTGAAATCTAAAATAAGGCAAACCAATAAAATGATGGTACTGAGTAAGAATACAAGCCTCCCGCTCCCATGTCCTCTCCTAGTGGTTCTCATGCTACTGCTGCACATGAATTACAGGTGTCCACCATCCACAAAGTACTCGCTCCTATCGATCCTCTATCTCTACTAGGAACTCCGTAAAAGTATCCCTATCATCGAATTCCACCATTCCCTAGTTAATAACGTGCAATGGATCATGAATGCATCTCCTCAACAACGAAAAATTGAAAAAATTATGCACCCAATGCATCTGTGCGGGAAGAGGTAGATGGTATGCCACCTCCCCCACTCTTCTGAGAATCAATGAGAGATCCAATGAAACTCGTAGATGGTTTTCTATCACGATCAAATCTCTGCAATCCCCATCAGGGTGAGATCTATAGAATGACGTGGTCTCCCTCCTCAAAATCCATGGGTCTCCATCTCTTATCACCCTAAGACTTCTTCCGGATCTGTGCAGTATTCATTTCTGGCCACAAGTACTGACATTGAAGGTCCTAGAACATCTTCGCCACACCAGGATGTACTGAAAAAGGGGATGCATGGAACTCCCTCAACAACTCCATTGGTAGCTTCACTGGTACCATAGTATGTCTTATGAAAAGGATTACATGTCACCCACCTTCATAATATCCTTCAGAAGCATGTCCAAAGGATATCTGAGCATGTCGGGCCTGACAGTCCACGTCCCGATGTTGCGCATTCCGAACTTGCTGAAGTTGCAGGGGATTGACAGTTATAGACTGGAGCTAAGATATTACATAACAATATGTGAAGGGGTTCTATAACGTAGCTAGCTACTCTAACTCCTCACTCAATAGCTGTAAACTAGACCTACTACTAAGTGCATCTTCCACGACACCCCCTTCTAAACTCTGATCTCCCAGAGCACTTTGGGAGCCATCTGATATGATGTTTTAGATATCGTTTCCACCACTGGTTACAGGACAATTCAGAAGTCCCTCTCCCTTTGGGGTGGTAATCCTAGAAACAACCTTTGAAAAGATGTTTCTGCATTCTGCCACTACTATTGGGAATTGAAAACTCAAAACTCTTACTGCTACGAGGGTATGGCGGGACGACTCATGAGTGATTGGTTACAACCTCCTATGGATGATATTATCCCATGCTTCTTGGGAATCCTTTTTCCCTGACCAAGGAAACCAACATTCCAATGTTGTAGATACACGACATCCTTTTTCCTAAAAAATTCAATCTGAGTATGAACTATGGATGTCCATTCCATACCCAAACTAACGTTGTAAGGCCTCGATGCTTCCACCATGAAGTTACAACCAAATTCTTGCCTAAAGGGTCAGATCAAACTATCAGCATAAGTGTGATTATCAAGTCTCCTCCTAATGGTATGTCCAGATGCAAGGGTCAAGTCAACGGTTTAACCAGAAACTCAAGGTCTTGAACAAGATTCATGGAAAGAAGAAATGATTAGTACCTATGTTTATTAACACGAAAGCTAGTCGTAGTCACAAATCCTACCTCGAATCTTTTTGGGAGCCCTCGTGTCACACTCTTTTATTGCATAAAGCGACTCCATTCCCATGTCCTTCATATCCCTAAGCTCTTGTGGGGGCTATATTGGGGTGCTGGATGTAACATATCAAAATGTATACCACCTTCTGCTACTCTCCTAGCTCCTCTTCCACGTCTGCTTCCCGAAAGATTCATCTATCCATATCACTTTCTCTTCCAGAAACTTTTTAAACATCCAAGTCTCTAAGACTGATGTTAGTTTTCTTCCTTTCCCACTAGTGACATTCACTGGCTGTATCTTCTCAGCCAAAGAATATTCAACCACAAAAGTTCTCTCTAGCACCCTTACACAAGTAGGAATTCACATAGGAATAGTATTAGCTCGAATGTCCCAAAACACATCTCGCTCGGCGGTTCGAGCCCTGAAGAACTAGTCATATCTTATTCATCGAGTACCTACAATGGTTGTTATGCCTCGAAAAAAACTCAATTACTGACATGTCATCATGTCAAAACTTTAGAAACTCTTGGGAACAGAAACCCCATAGAATTTTTTGGGAAGAGACACCCTTCTCTAAGGAAGGTTCTCAAGATATATCCATGAAAAAGTAACCTCAATTTAATATAGGTGTAATCTAAACCCCACCATTTACCTACCGAGCCACGTAGAATCCTCACTTCCAGGTCCTCCATCTGATCGTATGGTTCCCTAGATAGATGGAAACTCGGTCTCCACTTCAGGATAGCCCTTAGCCGCCTTTGAGTTCGGGCTCGCCTCAAATTCTGAGGGGTATCAGTCACTGAAACTCTTATAAGGCACTAAGCATACATGTGTTCTCTACTTGTAGTGCTGGTAGTAACTGCTAGCCAATGGGAAATGGTATTATTGTTACACTGCTCGAAGGTACCATCTTAGGCAACAATCCTTGAACTAAAGCCTCATTACACTGTGGACCATCCTCATTGTAATGCATTGGAATCCTGGATGGCTATCTGCATAGAGGAATTTAGAAAGAGAATCAAGATGAACTTTGGTCAATAAGTTATACAAGGTGATATGACTCAAAATAGATAAAAAGTAAAACATTTACAAAACACACACAATCAGTGTTTTCGTGCTTAGAGTCGGAAATCTGAATTCAGGGTCCTGGTGTTTGAATACGTTGGTCGTCGCACCAACATTGGACTCCCTAAATAGAAAACTACACTCAAAACACTCAAAACTATGTTCCATTAAAAGGATCAGATCCCCAGTTCTTTGGTAGAACCAACTCCTCTGATACCACTTTGTCACAACACAACCCCCCTGGGCCTGTGTCGTGACATCCCCATGCCCGCCTTCCATAGTCCAAGGGTTGGATACTTGCACTTAAAAGGAATATCCCTAAAATGGTAAGGAATTGACTTTAAACCTGTACAATCACACATTACATGAACACAACAAGATGGAACCACAAATTAATACTGTAGTAGTAAAAGTGTGTACAAAAATTATAAGGAGGCCGAAATACAAGCCCAACTGAAATCGTACAACTACGATTAAAAATAGAAAACATCCCCCATGATCATACCCCAAGGATTCTACCTGAAGGGTAGGTTCAACATTTCATGTAGCAATCTTCGTTCACTAGTTTCCTCCATCCACTTCATGTATTGGCACCCCAAGTTTCAGTTAAGGCTGCCTTTTGTCTACACAAGACACAACAAGGTGTAGGTGAAGCCAATGCAAGGGTGAGTATAACAATACCTAGTAGGGAACGTGAGACCCACAAAGGTCTCTCGGAATTACAAAAAGGAAAACCACAAAACATTATATTGATCTAAAGAATAGAGCAAAAGACTCATCTTAAACCTGATATACTCGTCTCATCCACAAAGAAACATAAGGTCCCGACCTCAAGCCATTTCATGGATATCCAAAGAAGGATCAAAGTGTAACTGAAGGATCAGTAGTAAACACTCCATGAAATACACATCCCTGATGGCACCCATTATAGAGATGTAATCCATCAGGTATAACTCAAGCATGCCTAATGGAACATCCGAAAGGACATCCTCCATCAGGAAATTTATTCTAGAACTGCCTCAGGTGCCTAATAGTAGAGATCTCATAGTCACAATCTTACACCTGAGGCAAGAACAAGGGATACCAAGTGAAGAGGCCCACTCATCAAAACTATTTCCTATAGTTGAGGGACCTCCAACTCTCCTGAAGGACCCTCTCCTATAACTACTGAGAGACGGGGGAGTACTACTCCATATGCGAGGACCCACCCCTACCCAGTAGGGGAGTACAACTATGGTATTTTTTTGATATGGGGGAAATATGCTCTAGTACATTAGGGGATTACTGACCCCATGCTAGAGGACATGCACCCTAGCATGACAGCGGAGTACCGACTATATATGTGAGGACCTGCACCCTGCCCCATAGGGGAGTACAACTCTGGTCGTCTGTTCAATGTGGGGGACCCATGCCCTAGTACGTCAGGGGAGTACCGATACCATACTAGAGGACCTACACCCTGGAATGGTAGGGGAGTAACGAATATACTATAGCACTGCATAAGGAGGACTCACACCCTGGATTTACAGGGGTGTACCTACTCCTAACATTGAGGACACACACCCTACCCGATAGGGGAGTACCTGACTCTATGTAAGTTATGTATGGAGGACCCGAACCCTATTCAAATAAGGGAATACCAACTCCAAATATATATAAACCAAAAAGAGGGAAACGAACCCACGTTCATGATGTGCGGAGTCCCATACCAACCCGAGCAAAGGAGTGAGGAATACCTGCGCCTTGAGTCCCCAAGGGAGTATCCATTCTAACTATCACTACAAGAAACTACCTGGTTCTTCACCTCCAGTTATTAGACATAACTCAACCACTATGAATTTCCATAAGGACGTACCCTAATGATCTTTAATGTCATGATGGTTCCAACGCAACATACGAAGTGTCAACCGGACGCCCGTTCTGTAAGTTATTGATATTTTAGTATCGAGGGCCCGGTTGGATTCGAAGTCGATCCAACCCAGTATTACTCTAAAATTCTCCAAAACCCAAGTGGATTATTTCAAATAGACCACCTCTCTCCATGGATCCCATCACCATAGACGGTTTATCAAACATATATATTGTTCGCAAGATACAATCATTTAAGTGAAACTAGCCCCGAATGGGGTTGGGTCTGGTCCGACATGGTCGGACTGACCCACCCCGACCCCTCATGGACTGGCCCAACCCATTTTCAGTCACCCTGACCCAGTTTAGGTCTGACCCGGCCCGACCCACTAGCTGGGAATAACCCATCGAGCGGTCTGGCCCGCTGGCTGGTGCGACCCGCACGGTCAGCCTACTAAACATCTAAAATGAGCCATTCAACTCCTTGATTGGTGGCAGCAGGTGCCACCACCACTTCACCCATAGGACTTGTATATATTGGGTCCCAACCTTCATTGAAACTTCATAGTTGTGGCCTGTTCACCGTTTCGCGCGACGACGCGCTACCTCGCCATCACCACAGCTGACCCATGCAGGCGGGCCCTTTGGTCCACCACAGCGCCACCCTCCTCCGCAGCCGGGGAGCACTGGCCGTCGCCTTCCCCACCGGCACCGGTCGCTTGTGCCTCCATGCCGGTGAATCTTTTCCGGGCCACTGGGTGAGCTCAGGTGGTCCGTTCTTCCTTCGGGTCACGCCTACAGTCCTCTCGGGATGACACTTTTGTTGTGCGCATCTCGGTTCCAAAGTTCCGTCAAGTTGGAACAACCCACCTCTAAATAATGAAATGTAAAATCAAGGGGCGTAGGGTTTGATACTTGTTCATTTGGCCCACACCCTTCACATTATCATTATAACAAGTATGGGTAATTTAGACATCACATTAAAATAATGATAAATCCCATTCAAATCCACCGCAACGACCACCCTCAAATTAATGAACGAGGAGAAAAATCATGAAATTTCTTGAATTAAAAGTCAAACACTACCTCAAGATTATTTGGAGATGTAACAGTGGTAGAAGAAGATTCTATGTTTGATGAAGCTGCCAACATTTGTTGATCCATGTTCGTTGCTGCCTGAGCTTCCGTCTCCGTTGGTGGAAGGTATCATGTCACTTCACCAGAGGTTCCTTGCTTGGTGAAGCCGTGACCAAACTCCTACCCCAACCTCACTTAAATAGAGGGGATAAAGGGTGAGTAATGCACCGAGGAATTATTGATGTTCATTAATTGACATAATTAATGTGACACATTAATAATACGATGGTAGGTTATGAAACCAATGCGTAACCGACATTTAATATCCCTTATTAAATGTCTGACCACCTCTGTGTACCCTACCACTGTCGCTCAAGAGATGGTAGGATAAAATAAAATAACAATTTTTTTATTTATTTAATTATTTAAAAGTTTTAAAAGCTATCATTTTCACCCGACCTAATGCGGTCAAAGAGAAGCTTCCATTAAGCGATTGTTGATTCTACAGATTCAAAAGTGTCCCAAGATTTCAATTCTGAGGACTAGTTAAAAAGTTAGAAAACACCGCTCATATGTTTACTAAATGTACATTAAAAAGATAAAAAATTATTAATAGTCACCCTCGACCCAAACCCTTTCTAGGTTAGGCTCTGCCTAAGGTAAAAACTTCCCCTAGAATCCAACAGTACTCTCATATTTTCATTCCGTGTTACAGTTTAGAAGTTAGATAATTTAACAATAAAATAATTGTTACTTATTTATTTTATTTACAGCCAACAACTAACTTCTACTATTGGCCCGCATCGACCAATGTTAGGGTCTTCCTAGGGAAAGCATACACTCAAATGTTTAGCGGTGGTCTCTATTTTTTAATCTGATTCACCGTTCATGATTTATAATCATTTGAAAAATAAAATAATTTTATTTAATTATTTTATATACGGTAATGACATTTTCAGGTTTTCTCACCGGAGGCCAGTGTCGACTAAACATAAGTCACGTCTAGGGTTAACCTTCCATATTAAACAGAACTGTGCCATCAGATTTCTGATCTAGGAACCCATTTAAGAGTTATTCCACATTTCAGGAAAACCACTCACACATGCTATTTTAAAATTAACATTTTTTGATGGATCAGTCCAGGCACTCTCGGCCTTGGAATTATTTGCCGTTAGATTTTTTGTTCTTGAATTAATTCCATATAATTAAAAAAGATTATACGAAAATTCAGGATATTACATATCAACCCTCAAACACTTCTTTGTCCCCTTATAAGTTGACGTCTATTGTAAATAAGGATGTGGCTCATCCTTAAAAGCATGTGTACATTCCTCCCCAGAGGTATGAGTACGATCGTCTCTAGAAGAATGTGGTGCATCAGATTATTGATCATTCAATAACCAACAAATCAAAGAAACAAAAAGTTAGTACACAAATCTAAAAAAACCAACTCTTACATACTAATGTAAATAATAAATGAAAAATTATCAAACAAAAATATAAACTAAAATTTGCTTAAAAAATTTTTATTCATATATTTTATATTTAAAAAAATGAAAATGCTTTAATGAGATAATAAATGACATATAAAAAATGAAAAAAACCCAAAAAAGGTGTCTAAATAGAAAAAATGATTCAAGCTAATAATTAATTTTTTTTCACAAAAATACTTTTGAATATACTCGTACATAATATTTCTATTTCTATATAATATTTTAAATTTAAAATAATTTTTTTTCAACAAAATCAATTCATAGATAATTTACGGAAAGGTAAACATGGAAAAATAAATACAAAACTAAACTAATATAAACAAACAATTTAACATATTACTTATAATACAATTTTTAATAAATAAATTAAAAATAAAATATCTAACAATTTATAAAAATTTAATAATTAAATGGGAAATAAACAAATGTTTCCTATAATATTTGGAATGTACTAATGGATTTTTTCCCAAAATCCTTCACCAAGATCATTCCATATTGCACAAACCATGTCTATGTAATTATCAACAATATTATATATTAATATTTACATGGAAGTATGGATCTCACATAAATCATCATCTTCATTAATTTTATTATCACTAATATACTACTTTGCCCTTTCGAAAAAATAGACCACTATATATATCAGATTGATCAAGAATATAGAATATTTGTTTTTCATGTGTCTCCATTATAAAGGGAAAACATGTTTATTCCAATCTATTTAGATTAACTAGTGTTATTCCAAATTCATAATGCATGACACTATTTTTAGCGATTAACCATTTTAAGATAAACAATAGAACATGAAATATTCTGTAATCATATTACCAACTTTCTTCAATTAATCTATAATATGAACATGAGGTAGAAATTGGTTTTTTGTCTTGGAAACTCGAAAAATTAATTGATTCTATTAACCCCAATACACTATTATTCTAAACCAAACATCTGTTGTCCTAATATTTCATATGAAATGTATAACTATTATTGTCATACCTGAAGAATGCAATCAAATTTACACATGGACCATCCACCAACCATATCTATGTTTCTAATTCATATGATCTACCATGTACGGACTCTTTAATCCATTGACAATATGATTTGTTATGATCATTCAAAATCAACATATCTTTCTTCTTTAGATAACATTGATTCAACACATTAATATGAAATTGTATATATGAATGACCATCATCTATGTTATTCAAGATTTAAAAATGTACCTGGTTTATCTGTTCACTTGTTAAAGACTTAAATTTGAAGCCACATGTCCACTATCTCTAATAATTAACTCATTCATGGTGAGATGCAAGAAAACCGATGTTCTCCACTACAGATAAGTTGTTTGTAAAAAACACCACATCCTCCTTAGAAATATACTTCTCAACAATGTAGGATTCATATCGATATGGATTCTCAATATACCCATTGAATATCTTCATATATATTTAAAAAGGGTATATCCATTATAGATATATAGGACATAAAAACACTAATCTCACACAAAACTAACCATTAAATGGACCATTATATAAAAAATATGGAGGAAAATAAATTTCCAATCGAAAAATCATAGAAATAGCTTCATTCTCCAAACTGTTCAAATCATTCAAGTCAATCAACTTATTGAAAATTGAATTGAAATATTATCACACCTTCATGATATTCATTTTAAAATATATAAGAAATATTCCACACAATGAAATTGGTAGGAACTATTTCATCATGATGTTATAATCATGAGATTTCATACCTGTCAACTTCAAATACATTAAAGATAGAAAATGCTTTACATTTTAAGAATAATATTGTGGAAATTTGAAATCATGAAGATACTAACAAAATCAAATTTTCTACCTTGGATAATTTATGATAATCCGAGGGTTGGAATGTTCTCCTTCCATCAGGAGTGTGAGATAACTAAAAATTTATACTCATTTAGAGGATGTTCAATCTTGCATTCAACCCATCTTTAGTTTTTCTTTAATATCTAAAAATGTTCCAATAAAAATTTCATAGATATTATTCTCTGTTTGCATGAAATAAATGATATGTTTGACCTCTTGATATCTATAAAATGGTAGTTTAGAAACTATTGATGTTTCTTCCAAATATTTTTATCATTTCCATATTTATGTGTCGTTTCGAATGTCATGCCAATGTTTTTCACCCTATAAAAATATTGATTAGTCGATAAAGGTATAGGAGAAATATCAAATTCTTGTGATCCTTTTAATGTATTTTTTAATCTTGTATTAGCATGATATATAGAGAAAAACATTCAATTATATATGCATACTATTTTTCCCACATGATACTATTGATAATATTAAGTCCATTGTTAATTAATTGTATAAGATTTATGTACCTTAACACTATATCCGGAAAAATTTCCATATGCTGGGAAGTTATTTAAAGAAAACATAATAATTTCATGAAGTTAGAAATATTTTATTTTATAAGAATCATACACCCTAATACCTTCCTCCAATAAAAGTTTCAAACAATCAATAAATGATGATATGAGAACCTCAATATCATTTTCCAGATGTTTTCATCCAGAGACCATTAATCTCTACATGATATATTTTCACTTCATGAAAAATTCATTATATGAGCTAAAAATTACCAATTAAAGAGTCCATGAACTATGTGTGCTACTGAGGCTTCGATATGAATTCATTACATCCATGCACTATCCATGTATGACATTTTTAACTTTACATCCAAATGTAGTAAACTACTAATCAATTTTCATCCATTGTGGAAAATAAACTTGATGCTATAATTTTCCATCACATATTCACTCATCCTGATTACATATTATCCTTTTTGAATCATGTTATTCAAATGAGGGATTATAGGAAGATACAAAGAAACCTTTAAAGGGGTATCTGTAACTAAAACACATGTATATGATTTTTCTTTCAACATATACTATGAAATCCCACATTTAGGACACCCTGATATAGATTCATATCCCTTCCTCTATAAAACACATTCATTTGGGTAGCTATGTTTATTTTTACCCTTATCCAATTAGGCATAGTATTTTATTCACATTACAATGTGAATCTAGAAGGTAATATTCTTCAATAAAAATATCTTTCAAAAATTATGGCAACTCTATAAAACCCTTATCACTATATCCATGTTTCTTATTCATGTTAATAAATCTTCAAACCATCAATAAAAAATAAAATTTTCGTATGACCCTAATATAATATTTTTTCAGAATCACCATATTGATGGTTAATTTTATATTCTTTATCAATTATATATTCTTCAATATTATGATGCATTTATCGAATTTGCTCATGTTTATCATATTTCAAAGGACCATCATCAATTGATTTGATATTCTGTCCAGTTTCACTATCCGAAATCGAAGGGATGTAACTCGGATTAAAACCATGAAAAATTAAATGATCATTGAACCCTATTCTTTTCAAATTCTTCATATCTAAACATTTCGGGAATGTACATAAAAACATGTTGTTTTTTTCATCATTTCATATTAAAAATTCCTAAAAAAGAATCAACACCTTCCTCATATTCATCACTTATTCAAATTTCTATAATCCAACTCTAACTCGTTATTTTCTATAATAAATTTCAAAAATAAATATCGTTTAAAATGAATATTTTGGCGATACAAGTGAGTAAGAGGGTGAATAGTATATTATTTCAATGATAATCCAGATGACACACTTGTGGAATAATTCATCAGAAAATAATTTCTATGATTTTCACCAACAGTGAATATAATGTTTGAAATTTTAATAACATTGGAAATTAAATTCATTGTTAATTAGAATTATTATACAACAATAAAATATAAAATAATGTAATTTTATATAAAAGATGTCATAATTTGAAAGTAATAATATTTTAAAATTTTAAAAAAATGCATTCTTTGAAAAGTAAAATTATAAATTCAAGGGAATAATTCAATATAATTTTAAATATTCATGGTAAATAATAAACATAAATTCATTGAAGTAATTTAAAAATAAAATATAGTCATACCATTCTCACATTTTTCATTTTATTCTGAATGAAATTATATGAATCATGAAATTGAATACTGTTGAATAGAATTGAAATGAAGTGTGCATTTTCCATTTTGATTTGAATATTTATTATCAATTTTTTAACATGATTTTTTAAGGAAAAAACAAATAATTATTAGAAGAAGCATTGATTCATACTATAATATAATCATATAGTAGAGTCTAAACAACAAAATGTTGATTTTTGAAATGCATTAATGACACACACACATATATATGTGTAAAATAATATTATATATTATTTATTTCTATTGTATTATGTAAATTGTGAAAATTAGATTACATAAAATTTATTATATGAGAACACATTTTATTTTAATGTAACACACTAATAACACACATTATAAATATTTCAGTTTACTTCGATTGATGCAATAAAAATACAAATTTATGAGGAGAAAAATGCTTTTAGTGTGAGTACCATGTGATGCATGTGTAATTCAATAAAAATATAACATAGAAAAACACTACATATAATGTTTAATAATACTAATATTTTTTAAATTAATGTGACCAAAATTATGTCTAGGGATAGAAAGTGTATCAATATTTATTATCATTTTTTCCAAATGGTATAATTAGTCCAAACAGAGTTAAAATCAAACATATATCTATTAGAATATAATAAATATAATTAATGGAACCAATTTAGTATTCCTATAGTGTATTCAACAATAATGTCAACATTATATTGATAGTAAATAATAATATATAGACTAGATATTTAATATAAGATTTTTTATGATAAAAATATGATTACATCATTAGAATAGTGTTCATATATATATAAAACAGTTATATAATATTATATAATGAACTATATACAAATTAAAATGTATGTATATATTACATTTTAATATTAAAAATTCACTAATAAATTCATAACATTGACTGAGATTTATCCATACATATAGAAGTGTATCCATAAATAATTAATGTTTCAAAAAACATCATCAAAATAAAAAACATTTAGAGATTCAGTGTAAAAATATAAGATGTAATGTGGTATAAACTTCTATGAAACAATATATTGAAAACACATTTACATATAGTAGAATCTCCAAAACAATAAAATATATTACGTAAATTTGTGATCTAACATATAACATTAATATATAATGAAATCCAAAAACCTTTCCACTTAAACCAATGGATAAATAATGTATCTGAAGATGGTAATCCATGATTTGTGGTGAATATATCAACATTCGAAAGAATAATTATGAGTACGACGAAAACAGAGGGTTTATAAAGATGGTAATGTGAGATTTGAGTCCACAAAATCAAAAAATAGGGATTCAGAGAATCTGCGCCATTGAACAACCAAAAGAGAGGATCAATTTGTTAGGATTACATTTGGAGACAAGAAGATTGGATGCATGATAATGATTTTTGACAAAACATAAAGATTTCTAAAGATGGAAATCTAATATTGGAGTCCACTAGATCAATGATTCAAGTGTTAGTTCTTACATGTGAGAGAAATGTGTCTCCTTTCATAAGATTGAATAACATTGAAATGATTCAAACATACAATTTATAAAAAATATAATTGTACATAACTTAGTTTATATAAAAATTATTGTGGTAAAGTAGTGAATATGTTATTTTCACATTGGTTATTATATAAATGATGTGAAAAAACCTTTTTATCATGTGGGTTATTAAATAACTAATGGGAAAAAATCTGGGGTTTTTTCTTTTTCATATCAATTATTATATAACCAACACGATAATGAAATATTCCAACCTTTATCATGTCAGTTATATAATTACCTATGTGATGAGGAATTATAAATGGTATTTTCACTTAAGTTATATAATAACTGACATGATATTGTAAAATACATGTCTTTTTCATTGCATTTATAAATAACCAACATGAAAAGGCCAATGCTGTAATTAGTTTTTCTAATAAGTGAATATGTAGATTGTATTCAATGATAAATGAAGTGAAATCAACTATTGTGAGATATTTATCGAGGGGAAAAATGTCTTAATCCAATTACAGAATAATAACATCAATATGTTTTTTATACCATTTCCTAAAACACCAATGAATCAATGAGAAAAACATTATATCCAAAATTTAATATCTTAATTTTGTGACAGATCAATATTAGTATTCACGGATTTTTTAAATTTATATATATAACCATTTCCAAACTTTTCATAGATATGTTTCCGAGTTTTAGAAAAGATAGCGGGGTAAACCAAATCTTTATGAGACTATTCTTGTAATCCCATTACCTTAAACATTTTAACACCTCTATATTGTTATAAACACCACACTAGTGATGGATCCTCCACTGACTCCTTGTAAATTTTACTAGTTTTACATACTGGTTCATTGGGGAAATAGAATCTTTCTGTTGATCTCATATTAAATGGGTCGAGTAATTTAGAATAAACCTTCTGGTTTTATTCTCTATAGTCACTAGAGATTATCTCAAGTTAATAAAACATTTTTTTCCTTTATTAAATCATTAACATAGATGTTATTTAACCTGAAGTTCGTCTTTATATTATAGTGAAAATTGAAAATCTCAATCTACTCATGTCTCATTCTCAGTGAAGACAGCAGTGTCCACTACCTCAAATTCCTCAAATTCTAGACATGTATCTATGTATATAGCCCAAACATGTTTCTTTTCTATACTAGATCCTACTAGTTTTCACCCCATGTTATATATGTTTTGAAGTTCCACATTCAGGTCTTCAAATTTCTTTTTGAGCCCCAGCACATGGATTGAAAATTTATCTACATTTTCAACTACCGATAATCTTATTCCTTATTGATTAAGAGGAACAAGTAATAAGAATTGGGGGAATTCCATCCTATAGTATTTTCACTTTTGAACCTGCACTATGCTTCATCTAATGATTCATAGGTCCATCTCGATAGCTACTTACCAGAGAACTAGAGCCCTCAACACTTATTCTTCTCATCTTCAACACAACCACATATAAGGCAGACCCTGAAAACAAAAAATATGAACTATACTACCTAAATATTTTATATTAATGTGGGGATATATATTAGGTCAATAATTCTAATTGAGAACTATATTATCTCATTTATCAATTTTGAATTCGAATTTGAAGATGAAAGTGCAAAAAAAATTATAAGTAGTGATTCAATCATAGAATATATATTTTCTTTTTTATAAATTATTAACTTATTCAAAAATATTAATGAATGTTATGTAATATTAAAAAACATTATTCTCATAATTTAAACATTATACTTGTTTTGTATTCCATTTAAAAAAATACACCTAATATAATAATACATCAATAATAAATAACGTATTCTAAGACTTGTAAATATATATATTGTGTATTACATAAATTAATTTAGTTAATATTATTAAAAAACATGTTTTGTTAGTATTAAATAAACAATAGTGTATATTTTGGTTTTTATTTTCAAAACAATTTAATGACTCAATTTTTTTTGAATCCAAATTCTTTAATATAAAATAAATATACAGCAATGTAAATCACTCAATCTTCATAAAATGATTATTATGATTTATTATATGTAAATTTCCGATAACCATACGTGCTATGTTTTTTTTCCAATTAATATTTGTATTTGGTATTAGTTAACTAATGATTTTATGATAGAAAAACATTATCAAAGGATGATGATAAGTGATTTAAACGAGAATATGTCAACACACTATTATGTGATTTAATGTTTTTGTATAAGGATTATTATTAATCTATAAGAATATTTTCATCAGAAGAAGGTTATAAAAAATAAGGAAAAATATATTATTATTTAAGGTAGTGCTAGAAAAAAATGGAAAGATGATATTTAAGAGAATAATAAGGAGATTCCTAGATTTATGAAGGAATTTAGTATTTTGATACATAGTAGATAAATTAAGATATGATTGAATCCATAATGGAGGAACATAAAGGAGTTTATTAATGTTTTTAAATTGATGATCTATAATATATTTGGATAACTGATATAAGTATTTAGAAATGTTTAATCTTGTATATTTTTGAATTCGGGTAAATTTTTAGAATATTTTGTAGTGTGTGGACATGTATGGAGCTATTTTTTTAAAAGACAAAAGAAATCTTGAAACAATTATTACATTACACATATTTTTTTATATAGTAATTTCTCTAGATAGAGTGATAAATATTATATCATTAATATTTAATATTATATCATGAATCTTGCATCATATGGTTGAAAAATGTTAAAAAAATGTTCACTAGTGAAAGGAAAATTACACCATGAAGAGTAGAAAATAAATCATAATTATGTTGGATACTAAATACATTTTGTAAAAATTTTAATTATGGTCACAAAGGATAATGTGTATTTAATATAAAACGGAAACAAGCAAAAATTAATTTATATTTCACTATGATTATGGGGACTTGTTATTGGAATCTAAAAATGGGGTTTGGTTTGATAGTAATGACTAGAAATTATACCAAAATAGACCATAATTTGGTGAATGATAAAGAAATTCACAATGTGACCCCATAATGGGTGTGTGAAAAAAGTTGCATGAATAATTTTAAAGGAATGTTTATTATGAATCAAGTTATAAGATCGAAAAATAGGATTAAATTTGGTATATAATAATGTAAATCACTACAATTGTATTTATTGCACAATAATGAATTAATTATAAGGCTATTAGAGAATCATTAGGTCATAATTTTATGATTTTCAGGGACATATCATGTCATTGTTTTTGGGAGGATATGGAAATAATATGAATTTATTTATCGTGACCTTATTTACAATATAATATTGGGTAAATTTATATAATTTGATAATTTCATTTCCCCCAAGATCTAGAAGGTAATGGCTCGTGTTTAAAGAAGTTAACATGACATGCATGGATGATTTTTAAGGAATATTTAAATTTAATACACATTAAATGAATATATAGGATCATCATAACTTAAATCAATCCTTATCTATGATTTGGTTCTTTGAGATTAAAAGAACATTGAAATTATTTAGTAAAAAAACTAGTAGATGGGAGAAACACTAAAAATATGGAGTAAAATAGAGAATAAAAGAGATTGATTATCATTTATAGATCTATTAAATTTTTATAGATCTAAGAATGTGATATTACTACATATATTAGGTTTATATTAATGAAATATTGTCACAACCCGTCCCCTGGGGCCCGTTCCACAACTACCCCAAGCTCGCCTTCCATAAGCCAGGGGCTATCGACTAACACCGAAAGGATTATTCCCTAAAACTGGGAAGGCATTTCCTTTTAGACCTAGAACCTCACGCAACCAAGAACGCAACAAGATACAAAACATAGGTAATCTACATAGTAAATGAGTTTGTATAGTATGTAAAAGGGGAAAAATACAAGCCCAATAGCAAAGTACAAGAAAACTTGAATGTACAAGTAAACTGAGCAGCTCCTATGATCACCCGCCAAGGATCCTACCAGAAGGATAGGTATAGCTCTCTAATAGTCATCTATGTAGTACACCTCGTCTAAGGTCCACCTCCGATCTACCACTAGTCCTAGTACCCTCGTCCCCAGTCAGCACTATCTATCATCTACACCAAACACAACAGGGTGTGGGTGTAGCCCGTACAGGGGTGAGAATAACTATACTCAGTAGGGACCCTGAGACCCTCAAGGTCTCACAAAATCCACAATGGATAATCTAAAAATTATGAAAACAACTAACAACCCTACCTAGGTATATGCCCATACATATACCTAAGTTATAAATTAAACCCATCTCATTCATGATGAAACACAAGCCCCAACTCATTAGCCCAAATCTCAACTGTTCCACAAAAGAAGGAATACCACAAAGGTAAGTACCACAAAGGTACGCCACACCGAATAATACCACAAAGGTATCACCATGAAGGTAAGTACCAAAAAGGTATTCCACACAGAGGATTACCACATAGGTAAGACCACATATATAAGTACCACCGTGGTACGCCACACAGAAGATTACCACAAAGGTAAGACTCATCACACACGAAGTACAACATAGGTACAGTAGTAGAGGTGATTATATGTAACTACTAAATAATATGACTCTGTTAAGAGGCAGACCCACGTAGGATCCTAAATCATCATCAAACCCACATAGGATCGTAGTACATCGTCAGACCCATATAGGATCCTAGTAAGACATCAGATCCACACAGGATCCTTGTACATCATCAGACCCACACATGATCCTAGTACATCATCATACCCACAAAGAATCCAAGTACATCATCAGACCCACATGTTATCCTAGAGTAGTCCCACATGGATTCTTAGAGCGAATCCATGTGGGACCCTCAAACGCAGAACCACAAAGGATCCCAAATCACAAACCCACATAGGATCCCTTTCTTATGATACACCCACCTATAGGGTTACCGCACTAAGCTTGCTTGTCTCCGGGAGGGCCCGCTCCTCAAGCCACTGGCCAATACTCTAACTGCCACAAAGTCCCACAATGAAGTATCCCAAAGGACCGCCACATTATATGGGTCTCAACAAAACATATGGTGCATCAAAAGGATGACCGGTTTATATGTTATTATCCTTGTAGTCCCAAGGGACCGGTTGGATTCATGCTTGATCCAACCTGACCTTACCTAAGAGTTATCCAAATCTCAAGTGGGGTATACCAATGAACCGCCTCGCTACAAGGTTTGTGGTACTGTATACTATTCATCAAATAGACGCATGATGCCAAAGTTATGGCCAAATGAGAAAAAATGGGTCGAAGCTGGTCTTGGTCCGCCTGACCCAGCCTGACCCGAACCGGGCAGACCCGACCTGGTTCGGGTCAACCCAGCCCGCTGAGCGACCTATCCCGGGCATCCTTCCTTTGCCACTGATGGGGGCAGTTGCGCGACCCCCACTTCTAATCATCGAACGTGCTAACCTTTCGGTCGCTAGGCAGCACACACACAGGACTCGCGTGTCCCATTCGGTCCAACTTGGATGGCCGAAATGGTAGGACCCCTTCCTCCTAGTGGCACGTCGTGCGCCGCCCCTCCATAGTCAGCTGAACGTCGGCCACCTTACACCTTCCTCCATGGCCAGGCGGGCCGCAAAAACCTGCTCCGATGGTGGCGCATCATGCGTCGCCCCTCTGCTTTCGACCGAACGTCAGCCGCCTTCCTTCACCGCCGCATCCCTTCCTCACTAGGCAGCACAGTCGCACACCACCGCCTTCGTCATGGCTGGCCGTGGTGTCGACCACTGCTATTGAGTTTCACTAGTGCCAATTGCCAGCACCAGTCACTTTCCTCCTCCATCACAAGAACACAACAAATTAAACACTACGATTTGCAGAGTGGTCGGGCCATGTTCGTTTGTCCTGCACCCTCCATGTTAGAGAGGTAGCAAGTGGATCAATTGTTTCTTGAATAATGAAGAATTGTCAAGAACTGGTAAGGGGTAAATTCAAAAAACAATTCCTACCTCGGAGGTTTTTTTAAGTTGATGAGGAGGGAAGGACGGACATCGGTTCATTTTCGATTGAAGATGTCCTACATCGGAGGTGGCGTGTTCTTTGTTGGAGAAGATGGCGCGTTATTTGTTGAAGAAGATCTTCATTGGGAGGTATTCTTCATTTGAGAGAATGATCCTCCACAAGATCTCTTCTTTTCCTTTGACAACCAAATCCTCCCGAAGGAATGATGATCCAATATAATTTAAATTAATAATATTAATTATGTTGTTACAATTAAATGATGAAACATTTCATTAACTATTAGTCAACACCAACAATTAAATGGGGAGTTGAAAGGTCTCATCCCATTCAAGGGGGTTCGGGTGGTCCCCACCATTAATTTCAAAATGGGGGGTTTAGTTATAGTGGTCCCCACATTTATAACATTCACACGAGAGTTTCAATAAAAATAAAACAATAGTTTATTTTATTTTATTTTTATTTCCACAAAAAGCAGAAAAATTAACTTTCATAATCGACCTGATGCAGTCTAGGTGAAGCTCTCCTTAGTGAATACCGGTGCTGCGAGTTCAAATGTTCCATAAAATTTCAGTTCCGAGCACCGGTTCTAAAGTTACAAAAATATGCTCGCACGTTTACTGAACGTACCCAAAAAAAGTTCATAAATTCATTCTAGGAACACCGAGCCTCAGAATCACACGCCGTAAATTTTCACAGACTCATAAAATTCCCTTATAATTTAAAAAATAATTATATGTAATTTCCAGGTCTTTAAATTCTCCCCACCATAGGGCGTTGCATCCCAATAATCCACAAATCAAACTATTCAAACAATTGGGGGTACTGAGCACGTATATAAGCCTTCTGCTCCCATGTGATCCCTTTGAGGTTCTCGTGTTGCAAACGAATGCGCACCAGAGGTATCAACCACCAACGACAGAACCACTCTTATCGTTCCTCATTCTCTAATGGAACATCCGTAAACGTTGCCCCATTATCATTGTCCAGATCTCTATGGTCGATGATGTGAGAAGGGTCGAGAAAATATATCCTCAGTTGAGATACATGGAAGATGTCGTGCAACTGGTGAAACTGAGGTGGAAGAGCTAAGTGGTAACCACCTCAACATCTCTACTGAGGAACTGAAAGGGTCCGATGAACCTCAGAGATAACTTTCCGCCTCAGCCTAATCTTTGCAAACCTCATCGATATGAGAACCGTAGAAAGACGTGGTCACCATCCTTGATCTTCAAAGGTCTCCTTCTGCAAAGACCCGGAATTTTCCATGTAATATTTTTTAATATATGGGAATTTTATGAGTCCAAAAAAATTGATGACGCATGATTCTGAGGCCCAGAGTTCCTATAATCAATTTTTGATCTTTTATTCGGGTACGTTCAGAAAACATGCTATGGTGATTGTATAACTTATGAACCTATGCTCAGAATTAAAAAATGAGGGCACCGTTGAACTCGCAGTGCTGATGTTCGCTTAAGGAGACCTTCACCTCAACGACAGATGGTCGAGGGTGAAAGATATTTTTTGGGGTTTTTGTGAAAATAATAAAATAAATAAATTGTTTAGCATTTTATTTTATTTATTGTAACCACCCACTTGTGGATGTTGAGAAGTGGGACCACCAAACGTTAACATCCCTTGAGAGGTTATGATGGTGGGGACCATCCGAGCCTAACCTCCCATGAGAGGTTATGGTGGTGGGGACCACCCGAGCTTTATCCCTCATAATGTGCGGAGAGGAAACCTCTCAACTCCCCAATTAATGTGGAGTATCCTCTTGACTTCCTCCACATTAATGGTGACAACACACATTCATTTAATTGTGCCAACCCTCACGGTTTAATTATGCCACCCACCATAATTAATTAAGCATTTTGATTTTTTCCAACAAAATAATAGATGGAATAATCTATTATTTTCACAAACATTGAATAACGGAGGATTGGGAGAATGTTTTCCAATGAAGAAATTCTTCTCCAAATGAAGAACGCATTCTCCCACAAAGAACGCCGATGAGGAACACCTACATCTACGAAGAAAAACATCGACTTTGACTCTCTTCCTCGGAACTTCCTTTGATGTAGGATGTGTTCTTCTACAATGAATCTACATCCGCCTTATCACACCAATGTAAACCAATAACGAACATGGTAGGGGTTTATTGTGAATGATTTTATATACCTATGTTCTTCCCTTCAAGAACAAGGAACACAGATAAACATTATAACTAGTTGATCTACTTATGTTTCCTTTTAATGGATTTGGGAATAACCAATGCGGTAGTATAAGGTTTTTTGTTCTTCATTCTTATTTATGTTGATTGGACCCTATGACGCCTCGCAGCGCTCCGCCCTCCCTGCATAACCAGCTCCGCACCCCGGTCGAGGATCCCACAACGCTAATCCCTCTCAGCAGAACCAGCCGTGCGCCCCAGCTCTGCGCCTCAGCCGAGATGCCCCTCCAGTGCCCCGTAGCACTCTGCCCTCCCGGCTGAACTGGTTGTGTTCCCCGACCAAGCCACCTGCGGTGCTCTAGCCTCTCGGTCGAACTGTCCCCACCCCCTGGCCGAGACGCCCTCGCTGCGGCCCTCCGAGCTGCCCTCGCTCGCGCCACCCATATCCCTCTAAGCCTCCCTGGCTCTCATCACCCACGGCCCTCTGAGCCTCCCCAGCTCGCAGCCACCATGACCATCTGAGCTGCGCCCTCGTGGCCTCACACCCCCATTGCCCCCACAGCCTGTCGGTCTGCTTAACGGGTCGGGCCGTTCCACCGACGAGGCCTGACCTAGTGGGTCAGGCTGGGTCGACCCGAACCTGGCCAGCCTAGGCCGGGTCGTGCCGAGTAGGTCTGACCAGTTCGGACCAGACTCGGGCCCACTACGGCCCATTTACCTTTTTTTGGCCATAACTTTGGCACTAGGCGTTCGTTTGAAAAACCGTTAGTGGTGCTAGAAATCTTGGACTAAGATAGTCCCTTTGAGTATATTCCACTAGAGTTTTGGATTAAGTTGGGGAAATAGTCAGGATGGATCGAGCATGAATCCATGTGGGCCCCCGAGACTAAATAGCTAATAACTCATAGACATGGCGTTCGATTGACGCGACCTCTGTTGCGTTGATACCACTATGATGTGAAGAACCCTTGAGATACTTCTACATGGGGTGACATGACAGTTGGAGTATCGACCAGTAGCTTGTGGAGCGAATCCTCCTATAGTTGAGATAGCATAGTACAAGAACCTAGAAGTAGGGTGTGACATGACGAATGGCTGAGACCTGACGACTGCTGACCTTTTATGACTCAGAGTGACTCGACAAGCCCACTGACAAGCACCTTGGTGATGCGTAAGACCCACAGTGGGGAGCGCCTTGGTGATGTGGCAGACCCACGGTACTCGACAGGAGGAGTACCTCATTAGGCCCAAAGGGGAGTGCGTTGGTGACATGGTAGACCTACGGTGGGGATCGTCGTGGTGACATAGCAGTCCCACAATACTCGATAGGAGGTGTACCTCAACAGTCCAAGGTTAGTGGGAAGCGTCTCTGTGTGATGTGGCAGGCCCACTATACTTGATAGAGGAGAAGTTCTCTCGTAGCCGATGTGTTTGACAATGTGACTCGGGATGTTACATGATAGTACCCCTAGAATAAATCTTGGTGAGAGCTGAGTCGTTACCTCTATGTTTTCCTCATAATTGAGATGGGTTACTTGATATCATAGGTATATGTAAGGGAATGTACATAAGTAAGGTTATATATTGATTTCATACTCCGTGGTATATCGTTTTTTGATTTCTTGAGACCTTTAGGGTATCGGGGTCCCTTATGAGTATGGTGATACTCACCCCTACACCGGCTATGCCCTCACCTTATTATGTTTGATGTAGACAACGGACAGCGCTGACTGAGGATGAGAGTACCAGGACTGGACAGTTCCCATAGGTGGACTATATGGTGTGTCAGGGCGTGGAGGATACTAATAGAAGTGGAGTGCTGATGAGGTTATCTGTACCTACCCTCTAGGTAGGAACCCCAATGGATGATCCAGTAGCGATTTTCTATTTCTTCATTTGTATTTCATCTTGGTTGTACTTGTACTTTCATGTTGGGATTGTATTCTGGCCCCTTTATACTTTATGTACTCACTTTTTTACTATACAGTTGACTTGCGCATTCGTATCTTACTGTGTTTTTGGTTGAATGTGTTTATAGGTTATAAAGGCAATGCCTTCACAGTTTTAGGGAATATGCCTTTGGTGGTAGTTTCTAGCCCCTAGCCTACGGAAGGCGGGCTTGCGGTACTCACGGTACGGGCCCTGGGGAACGGGACGTGAAAAATTGGTATCATAGGAGTCAGTTCTACCGCAGAACTTAGGACTCTAATAATTCTATTAATGACAATAATGTTAAGGGTAATGAGTGCGGATTTTAGTTCAGGGAGTCCAGTGTTGGTACAGTGGACGGCATATCTATACAGCAGGACCCTGACTTCTGATTTCTGACCCAGTACACAAAAACAGTGATTTCATGTGTGTTTCCATGAGTTTTCATTGTGATCTCTTGAGGTCATTTCACCAAGTACAACTTATTAACCATGGCACACCTGTTTCTTTTCAGGATGCCACAACGCAGACAGCTAGATAGTGTTCTGAAAGTTTTACACACAGATAGCCCATCGAGCGACAAACCCTCGATGTAGGGCCCTCTTCCAATAGAGGAACCAGCGGAGGCACCAGTGGTACCATTACCCACTGGGCCACCGATGCCACCCGCCCGAGCAGTAGAGATTGAATCCCACTTAAGGACACTACACGAGTTCCAACGCTAGAGGCCACCCATGTTTAGGGGAGATATGGACCCTCAGGTAGCTGTGGATTGGCAGGAGGCTGTAGTGAGAGTCTTCCAACTGGAAGGGACACCAGCTGACCTCATGGGGCTCATTACCTCCATCCTTATACATGAATGATCAGGAAGATGGTGGATCTTGATGCTCCAAGTTCACGATTAGGTGACACTTCTCTAGGTGGACTTCGAGAGCTTGTTTTGGGTAGAGTTTGTCCCATAGATTCTTCGGGAAGTGCGCATACAGGAGCTACTTCGTCTACTGTAGTGTAGCATGACTGTAGCTCATTACCTAGTGATGTTCATTAAGCTCTCACACTACTCTACATATACAGTGTGGGACCCATTATTCAGCTCCCAGACCTTCGAGCATGGGCTCAGGTGAGATATTAGATATTCGGGGATCTCACTCATCATCCTGACGAAGGCGGGGGTATTAGAGAGAGCTCTTATAGTGGAGAGTTTCCTTGCTGAGAAATCACCAGCCGTGAGACCCACCACTAGTCGTCATGTAGTGGTCTCTTCTATAGCTGGCAGCAGAAAGAAATCGCAGAGGTCCAAGAGGAAAAGACCTACTGGTGGAAGACCATATGAATCAAGATCGGTTGTATGGGGAACCCGAGGAGGATAAAGTCCTACTAAGAGCATGTATTGTTTCTCATGCATCGGGCAGGGTCACATGGCTTGTGACTGTCCGACCCATCATACGGATGATCAGCAGACGGTCGAGGGACTACCTAGGCAGAGAAAGAGGATTGATCAAGGCGGTCTGCAGGGAGCAGAACGATGTGGAAGAGGAGCTGGTCATGCAGGTGGTAGTGGGTGACGATTCGAGATATTACCACTACCACCACCAAGAGGTCCACCCTGGCCGCAGGGAGTAGGTGGACAGGGGAGAGCTCAACTCCAGGTAGCTGAGGCTTACGATCATGGAAATCTAGAGATGATTCGATGAACGGTCTGTGTCTATTTCACCTTAGCATCTGTACTTATAGACATAGGTTCCAATCCTTCATTCATTTCCACTGCCCTCATTTAGCGCTCGGAGATTCCAACGAAGTCGTTGGTTCGATCCTTATGGATAAAGACTCCTACGTGAGCGGTTTTGATGATTACGCACTAGTGTCGGTAGTGCGATCTTACTCTACGAGGCAAGATCTTTGGCTAGTATTTCCTTGTAGTGGCATCGAGGCATTACGTTGTCATCTTGGGTATGGACTAGTTATCTACAGTCCATGCTCAGATTGACAATATTAGGCACAAAGTGCGGTGTGACCGCACGGATGGGACTAGGATCACCTTCACTGGAGAAATGGGAGCCTTTGCAGCACATGATGGACTTACTCGGAAGAGAGTGCATCCAATTACTAATCAGTTGTCCAGCCATACCCTCGAAGATGTTGATATGGTGGGTCCGAAATATCTTTTAGTGGTGGACCATTACGCGGATGTCATCCCCTAATTATTTTCTGGGATTACCTCCTCATAGAGAGGGAGAAATTTTCATTGACTTGTACCTCGGGACGACACCGATATCTTCACCAGCATATCAGATGGCTCCTGTGGAGCTTCATGAGCTACGGGTACAGCTAGAGGACTTACATGGGAAGGGATTCCTCTGACCCACTGTTTCTCCCTGGGCATCCCCGATTTTGTTCCCCAAGAAGGCGGAAGGGAGCTTGAGACTTTGTGTTGATTGTTGGCTCCTGAACCATGTGTTTGTGAAGAACAAGTACCCAATCCTGAGGATTGGCGACCTCTTTGATCAGTTGAAGGGAGCATGGTGGCTCTTGAAGATAGACCTCAGGGCAGGCTATCACCAACTCAGACTATGAGATGAGGATGTGATGAATATGGAATTTAGATTTCGGTACGTCCACATCGTGTTCTTGGTTATTCCATTTGGCCTAACCAATGCTATAGTAGTGTTCATGTGACTCATGAACAGGATCTTTCGGCCATACCTTGATCTCTTTATCGTAGTCATTATTGATGACATTCTGATCTACTCAACTACTGAGGAGGATCATGCATATCTTTTGTGGGTAGTACTGGACACACTCTGAGAGCACCAACTTTATTGTAAGCTCTCGAAGTGCCAGTTCTTGATCCAAGAGGTTCACTTTCTGGGACATGTCATATTAGAATCTGGAGTTGCAGTAGATCCAGTGATGATGGAGGCAGTACTTGCTTGGGAGCCACCCAGGAGTGTGACAGAGGTACAGAGTATCCTGGGTTTGGCTGGATACTATTAGAGGTTTGTTCCAGATTTCTCCAGAGTTGCAGCACCATTATCAGCCTTTAGGAAGAAGGGAAAACCCTTCGTATGTTCGGAGAGATGTCAATAGAGTTTTCAAGAGATTAGAAAGAGGCTGACTAGCACCCCCATATTGAGGCTTCCAAAGGATAGTGTAGGTTACGTACTTTACTATGATGCATCAGGGACTCGTCTCGGATGTGTCTTGATGCAGGAGTGTGTAGTGATCGCATATTGTTCTCAACAGCTGAGACAACACGAGAAAAACTAAGCTACCCATGACCTTGAGTTAGTAGCAATGGTCTTCACCTTGAAGATGTGTCGACACTATCTGATGGGTGAGCATTCTACAGTGTAATATCATCAAAAGAGTATCAGGTATATCTTCTCTCAAAAGGACCTGAACTCGAGACATTGATGTTATCTTGAGTTCCTCCATGACTATGACTTTGAGATATTCTATACTCGTTGGAAGGGAAATGTTGTAGCAGATTCACTAAGAACAAGGTCTAGTATAAAGCTACTAGGAGAGGAGATAGAGTAGCTGGACGCTTTATAGATATCCTATGTGGATAGTGATGGAGAAAATTTTCTTTAGTATCTTACAGTCACTCCACCACTTCTTCAGCGAATCAGGGAGGTGCAACATGATGATGCTGAATTCGAGGCTCGACGTGCTCAGATATCCACAGGGCATGCACCTGATGGATTTTCTGAAGGTGAGGAGCACATCATCCACTTTAGAGGACGCACCATGGTACCAGTGTCACTTCAAGAGGAAGTGTTGAGGTAGTTCCACACATCTCCTCTAGCGGTACATCCAGGAGAGGTGAAGATGTATTAGGACCTCTAACAACAACACTGGTGGACAAGAATGAAGAAAGCAGTTGTAGAGTTTGTCTCTCGATGCCTCACTTTTCAGCAAGTGAAGGCAGAGCATCAGGTACCAGCAGGCATGGTTCAACCTTTAGAGGTCCCAGAGTGGAATTGGAATGAGATATCCATGGAATTAATGACATGAAGTCCATGTAATTCTAGGGGACATGACTATATGTGGGTGATCGTCGACCGACTCACCAAGTCGGCCCACCACATACCGATTAGAGAGAAGGCTTGAGTAGAGAGATTGTGAAGCCTCTATGTGTAGGAGATTGTGTGGTTACACGGAGTACCCTTGATGATTTTCTCTAATTTTGATGCATGTTTTATTTACTGGCTATGGAAGTTGTTGCGGGAGGCTTTCAGGAGGCAGCTTCATTTTAGCACTGCCTTCCATCCTCAGACAGATGGCTAGACTGAGTGGACCATCCATACCCTCGAGGATATGCAGCGTACTTGTGTCCTCGAATTTGGTCACAGCTGGGAGGATCACTTAACTTTTTTGGAGTTTTCATTAAACAATAGTTATCACTCCACCATTGGGATGAAACATTTTGATTCATTATTCGGGTGACATTACAGATCACCTTTGTGCTGGACTAACCCATGGGAGTCATCACTAGTGGGACTAGAGATGGTAAGGGATACCACAAAGAAGGTGTAGATCATCCAGGAGTGGATGAAGACTACCCAGAGCAGGTATAATTTGTATACCGACAGGAGATGGAGACCTTTGGAGTTCGAGGATAGTGACAATGTCTTTCTATGGGTCTCACCTCGATGAGGTGTACAGAGATTTTTCCGAGGTGGAAGGTTATCTCCGAGGTTCATCCAACCATTTTTGGTCCTCTGCAAAGTTGGAAAGGTGGCTTACTCCTTATCTCTTCCACCTCAGTTTCATCGGGTGCACAACGTCTTCCACGTATCCCATCTAAGGGGATACGTTCATGACCCTTCCCACCTCACCGACCAATGAGAGCTGTACATTGATTATGGGGAAACGTTTATAGAGGTTCTATTAATGATTGAGGATCAATTGGAGCGGGTTATTTGTGGATGGTAGATACATCTAGTTCACATTCACTATAAGCATGGGAACCTCAAGGAGAGCACATGGGAGAGGTAGGCCTAGATGCATGCTAAGTAACCCTACTTGATTACCTATTATTGAGTTGTGCCATATGGGGAAGTAGAGCCATGAAGTGTAGATAAGTAAAGACCCAGAATTTTACTTGTAATTTTTTTAATATATGGGAATTTTATGAGTCCGCGAAAATTGACGGCGTGTGATTCTGAGGCCCAGAGTTCCAGGAATGAATTTTTGAACTATTATTCAGGTACGTTCAATAAAAGTGCGAGCGAGATTTTATAGCTTATGAACCGGTGCTCAAAATTGAAATCTGAGGGGACCGTTGAACTTGTCGCGCCAGTATTCACTTACGGAGACTTTCACCTTGATGGCAGATGGTCGAGGGTGAACGTCTGTTTTTGGGTTTTTCATGAAGAGAATAAAATAAAGCAAAGTGTGTAGCTTTTTGTTTTATTTGTTGTAAGAACCCACTTTTGGAAGTTGAGAAATGGGACCCCCAAACTTTAACCTCTCATCAGAGGTTATGATGGTGGGGACCACCCAAGCCTGACCTCCCATGAGAGGTTTTGGTGGTGGGGACCACCCGAGGTTTATCCCTCATAATGGGGGGGGGGAGAAAACCTCTAAACTCCCCCATTAATTTGTAGGATTCTCTTTGGCTACCTCCACATTAATGATTCCAACACACAAGCCTTTAATTTTTCCAACCCTCTCGCTTTAATTATGCCACCATCCTTAATTAATTAAGCCTTTTTATTTTTTCCCACAAAATAATAGATGGCATAATCTATTATTTTTTAACACTTTGCACAAAGGAGGATTAGGAGAACATGGGAGAAAGATCTCCAATGAAGAACTTATTCTATGAACGGATAATGCATTCTTCCACAAATAATGCCAATGAGGAATGCCATCATGTTTGAAGAACGACCTGAACATCGACTCTCTTCCTCATAAATTCCTCCGATGTAGGATGTGTTTTTCTAAAATGAATCGATGTATGCCTTCTTGTGCCAATGTCAACCGACAACGAAGAAGGTAGGGGTTTATTGTGAATGATTTTAAATACCCATGTTCTTCCATTCTAGAACAAGGAATGCTGATCAACTTTGTAACTACTTCATCCGTATATGTTTCCTTTTACGGGTTTTGGAAATATCCATTGTGGGAGGATAAGGTTTGTTGTTCTTCATTATTATTTATGTTGAGCTTCCCTACTGACGCCCCGCGGCGCTCTGCCCTCCCGGCCAAACAGGATCCATGCCCCGGCCGAGCCATCTGCGTTGCTCTGACCTCTCGGCCAAACCGGCTGCGCACCCCGGCTTTGCGCCCCGGACGAGCCGCCCCTCCGGCACCCCGAGGTGATCCTCCCTCCCTACCAAACCGGCTCTGCACCCCGGCCGAGACACCCGTGGTGCTCCGGCCTCCTGGATGAACTAGCCACACACCTCGGGCCGAGCCGCCCTCACTGCATCCCTCCAAGCCACCCCAGCTCGCGCCGCCCACCGGGCCGAAGAGATGCACCCTCGCAGCCTTGCGCCACTACGGCCCTTTTGACATCGTGCCCCCACAGCCCTCACGGCCACGCGTACCCATGACCTTCGCAGACACGAGCCCCCGTGGACCTCGTGGCCTCGCCCAGCAGTGAATTCGTAGCATCGCGCCCCCACGGTCCTCGCGGCCTTGTTCCCCCATAGACATGGCGTCCTCGCGCCCCCGCGGCCCTCGCGGCCTCATGCCCCCGCGGCCTCATGCCCCCGCGGCACTTGCGGCCACGCACCCCCACGGCCCTCGTGGCTTAGCACCCCCGCGACCCTCGCCGCCTCGCGCCCCAAAGGCCCCCGCGTCTTCGCACCCCTGCGGCCCTCACGACCTCGCACCCCCACATCCCTCGCGGCCTCACACCCCCCGACCATCATTCCCCCACGACCCTTATAGCCTTGCGCCCCCACGGCCATCGCAGGATCACACCCCCAAGGCCCTCGCGGCCTGTCTATCCGCTTAACGTGTCGAGCCACCATACAGACCGGGCTAGACCCAGCGGGTTAGGATGGGTTGACCCAAACCAGGTTGGCCTAGGCCGGGACGGGCCAAGTCGGTTCGACCGGGTCGGACTCGACTCAGGACCACGACGGCCCATTTACTTTCCTTTCGCCATAACATTGGCACTGGGCGTCCGTTTGATGAACCGTCAGTGTTGTTGGAAATCATGGAGCGAGATGGTCCATTTGAGTATATTCCACTAGAGTTTTGGATTATGTTGAGAAATCGGTCAGGTTGGATTGAGCACGAATCCAACCGGACCCCCAAGACTAAATGGATAATAACTCACAGACCAGGCATTCGATTGACATGTCGTCGATTGACTTGGTACCCCTATGACGTGGAGAACCTTTGAGATACATATTCAATGGATTACATGACAATTGGAGTATCGAATAGTAACTTTTGGAGCGGATCCTCATGGAGACGAGCTAGCATAGTGTGAGAACCTAGTAGCTGGCTGTGACATGATGACTGGCTGAGACCTGATGACTACTGATCGTTTAGACATGGAGTGACTTGGCAGGCCCAGTAGGGAGCGCCTTGGTGATGTGGAAGACCCATGGTGGGGAGACCCTTGGTGACGCAGTAGAACCATGGTACTCGATAGGAGGAGTACCATATGAGGCCCATAGGGGAGCGCCTTGGTGATGCGGCAGACCCACTGTGGGGAGCGCCTTGGTGACACAGCAGACCCACGGTACTCGACAGGAGGAGTACCTCAACAGTCTAAGGTTAGTGGGAAGAACCTATGTCTAACGCGGTAGTTCCAATGTACTCTATAGAAGAGGAGTTATCCAACAGTCGATGTGTTCAATGATGTGATTGGGTATGTTACGTGATACTACCCCTAGAATAAATCCTGGTGTGAGTTGAGTCAGTACCTTTGTATTTTCCTCATGATTGAGATGTGTTACTTGATAACTTAGGTATATGTATGGGAATATACCTAAGAAAGGTTATCTGTTGATTTCATACTCAGTGGTTTTCCCTTTGTGGATTTTGTGAGACCTTAAGGGTCTCGGGGTCCTTATTGAGTGTCGTTATACTCACCCCTTCACGGGATATGCCAAGACATTGTTGTATTGGATATAGATGACAGACACCGCTAATTGAGGCTGAGATTACAAGGACTGGACGGTGCCCAGAGGTGGACCATATGGCATGTTGGTATGTGGAGGAGATGGACGAACATGGAGTGCTGAGGAGGCTATATGTACCTACCATTCAATTAGGAACCCCAGACGACGATCCAATAGCTGTTTTATCTTTCTTTAGTTGTATTTCATCTCAGTTGTACATGTAATTTCCTATTGGGCTTGAATTTTGGCCCCTTTTTACTTACTATACCAACTTGTTTACTATACAGTTGACTTGTGTTCGCATCTTGCTATGAGTTTGGTTGCATTTGTTTAAAAGTTATAAAGGCAATGCCTTCCCAGTTTTAGGGAATACGCCCTTGGTTCTAGTCGCCATCCCCTAGCCTATAGAAGTCGGGCTTGGGGTAGTCACGGCACGGGCCCTAGAGGATGGGTCGTGACACCATCTCTTGTCGGTATAAGACTTCTACCTGCTCTGTGCAGTTTTCATCCACTCTCGGATGATCTGCACCTTCTCCTTTTTCGCTCGTACCATCTCTGGTCCCACTAGTGCTGACTCCCCTAGGTTAGTCCAGCTCAAAGGCGATCTAAAAGGTTGGGCATACAAAACTTCTAAAGGTTCCATCCCAATAGTGGAGTGATATTTGTTGTTGTATGAAAACTCCACCAAGGGAAAGTAATCCTCCCAGGTATGACCGAAGTCGAGGATTCAAGCACGTAACATGTCCTCATGGGTCTGAAGGGTCCACTCTATCTGGCCATCCGTCTGAGAATGGAAGGAGGTGCTCAAAAGAAGCTGCATCCCAAAAGCCTACTACAACTCCTTCCATAGTCGGGATGTGAAACGTGCATCACGATCAGAGATAATAGTTGTGGGTACTCCATGTAGCCGCATAGTCTCCTGCACATAATGGCGTCACAAGCTCTCTACTGAGAACTTCTCTCTAATCGGTAGTAAGTGGGCCGACTTGGTGAGTCAGTTAATGATCACCCAGATAGAATCATGACCTCTGGATGTACGTGGAAGTCCTATCACGAAGTCCATGGATTTCCCATCCCACTAACACTATGGGACCTCTGAAGGCTGAACCAAGCCTGCATGTACCTAATGCTCCACCTTCACTTGCTGACAAGTGAGGCACTGAGAGACAAACTATCATAATGCATTCTTCATTACCGTCCACTAGTGCTGTCGTCAGAGATCTTGGTACATCTTCTCCACTCCTAGATGTAATTATAGAGGGGATGTGTGGAAATCCCTCAACACTTCCTCTTGAAGTGACACAGGTACCATGGTACATCCTCTGAAGAGTATGTCGTGCTACCCACCTTCAAAAAATAAATCAGTTTCCTATCATGTGGATATCTGAGAATGTATAGCCTTGCAGTCTCTGTCCCCATGATGTGCCTCCTAGACACTCTGAAGAAGTGGGGGAGTGACTGTAAGAGGCTGAATAAAATCTTCCCCATATCGATCCACAAAGGATATCTGCAAAGCATCCGGCTTCTCTGTCGCCTCACCTAGCAGCTATATACCAAATCCTCTGCTTAGTGCATCAGTTACAACATTCCCCTTATTAAAAGTATATACTATCTCGAAGTTATAATCCTTGAGTAACTCAAGCCAATGTCCCTATCTTAGGTTAAGGTCCTTCTAAGAGAAGATATAACTAAGACTCTTGTGATCCGAGTAAACTGTAAAATAATCGCCCATAATGTAATTTCACCACATCTTCAAGTAGAAGACCACTACTGCTAACTCCATGTCATGGGTAGCATAGTCCTTCTCATGCAGTTTCAGTTTTCGAGAACCATAAGGGATAACTGCTCACTCTTGTATCAGGACACATCTGAGCTATGTCCCTGATGCGTCGCTGTAGACTACATACCCAACGCCCTCCTCTGAATGCCTCAAGATGTGGGCACTAGTCAGCCTCTACCTCAGCTTCTGAAAACTCCAAAATAATCTCTCCTTCAACATGAAGGGTTGCCCATTCGTCGTCAATACTGATAAAGGTGCTGCATCTCTGGAAAATTCTGGCACAAATCTCGGGTAGTATCCAGCCAAACACAAGAAACACCGTACCTCCATCACACTCCGAGGTGGCTCCTAAGCGAGAATCGCCCCATTCTTCGCTGGATTCACTGCAAATCCATCCTCCTATATGACATTTCCTAGAATGTGAACCTTTCAGTTGAAAAACATGCACTTCGAGAGCTTACCATAAAGATGGTTCTCTCGGAGTGTATCTAGTACTACCTATAAATGACTAGCATGCTCCTCCTTGGTAGCTGAGTAGATCAGAATGTCGTCCATGAATACCACTACAAGGCAATCAAGGTATGGATGAAAGATCATGTTCATGAGTTCTGTGAACACTTATGGGGCGTTGGTCATGCCGAATGGCATAACCATGAACTCGTAATGGTCGTACCGACATCTGAAAGGTATCTTATGTACATCATCACCTCTCACTCTGAGCAGGTGAAATATTGATATGAGGTCTATCTTCGAGAATCACCATGCTCTCTTCAACTGATCAAAGAGTTCTTCGATCCTTGAGAGTGGGTAATTTTTCTTCACGGTCACCTGATTCAGACACTCATAGTCAATACAAAGCATTAATCTCCCATCTGCCTTCTTGGCGAACAATATTAGGGCTGCCCAAGGAGAAACATTGAGTAGAATGAACCCTTTCCCTTGTAAGACCTCCAACTATACCAGCTGCTCATGAAGCTCCACGGGAGCCATCCGATATGCCGATATAGATATCCGTGCCATCCCTGGGTACAATTCAATGTAAAATTCCACCTCTCTACGAGATGGTAGACCTGAAACATCATCAGGGAAGACATCCACATACTGGTCCACCACTCTAGGATAACTCAGACTCTCCACATCAGCTGCTCTGAGGGTAAGGCTAGACAACTGATGAGTGATCGGCTGCACTCTCATCTGAGTAAGTCCATCCTATACTGCAACGGATCCCTTCTCGCCAGTGAGGGTAAACCTAGTCCCATCCATACAGACACACTGCACTTTGTGCCTAATACAGTCAATTTGAGCATGGACTGTAGATAACCAGTCTATACCCAAGATAACGTCGTATGGCCTCAATTCCACAACAAGGATACCCCAAAAAAAGATCTTGCCTCCTAAATAAGCTCACAATTCCGGCACTAATGTGTAATCATCGAATCCACTCCCGTAGGAGTCTGCAGCCGTACGAATAGAGGCAATAGATCCATTGGAATCTCTGAGCTCCGAATGAGGGTAGTGGTAATAAATGAATGAGAAGAACCTATGTATATAAGTACTGCATCTAAGGTGGAATAGATACAGATCATACCTCGTATCATCTCCAGAGCGCAGTGGTCATAGGCCTCATCTGCCTAGAACCGAGCTCTCCCATGTCCACCTGCTCTATTTGGTTGGGGTGGACCACCTTGTGGTTGTGGTGGTAACATCTGGAATCGTCACCCATCGCCATTTGCACACCCAGCTCCTCTTCCACGTCTGCCTTCTCCCTATGAAACTCCTTGGTCAAACCTCTGTCTCTACCTGGGTAGTCCTTCGACCGTCTTCTGATCATCTATATAGTGGGTTGGATAGTCATGATCCATGTGACCCTACCCGCTACATGTGAAACACTGATTTCTCCTTGCATGACTGCCTCTATCTCTGGTACCCCGCACAATCGATCCTAAGCCATGAGGTCATCCACCTGTAAGTCTAGTCCTCTTGGACCTCTGTGTCATCTATCAGCTAGAAGCTACAAAATAACCATCTACATAACGAATGGTGGTGGGTCTCACTAATGGAAACTACTCAACAAGAAAACTCTACAATAAGAGGGCTCTCTCTAACACACTCTCCTGCGTCGGGATGTTGAGGGAAATAATCGAAGCCGTGATATCCAACATGAGCCCCTTCTCAATGGTCCAGGACTTGAAGAATGTGTCCCACACCATAACAGTGGAGTAGCATGAGAGGTCAGTGAACCTCACTGAGTACTGAGCCACATTCATGCTGCCTTGCTGTAGATGAAGAAGCTCCTGTATGCACACTGTGCGAAGAGTCACTAGAGCGAACTCTGCCCGAAATAGGCTCTTAAAGACAGCCCAAAGGAGTTTGACCTCATCGTGAACCCAGAGAATCAATATCCACCATCTTCATACTGCTTCCTATAGAAGACTGGCGGAAAGGATCCCCATGAGAACAGCTAGTGTCCCTACCAGTCGGAAGACTCTCACTACGGCCTCTTGCCAATCCTTAGGCGCCTGTGGGTCCGTCTCTCCCCTGAACCTGGGTGGCCTCTAGAGATAGAACTCGTGAAACGCGCTCATGCAGCGTGCACTCTATACTGATGGGGTTGGTGGCATTTGAGGCCCAATGGGTAATGGTACCGCTGGGGCCTCCACTGGTACATATACTGGAAGAGGGCCCTGCACCAAGGCCTTGTCGCTCGGTGGGTTATCAGTGCGTACTATACCCAGAACCCTAGATGGCTGTCTTCAAGGAGGCATATTGAAATGAAACAGGTGATCCATGGTCAAAATGTTATACCTGGTGAGCTGACTCAAAGATATTACAAGGAAATCTCCTAGAAACACGCATGAAATCAGTGTTTTCATGCACTTATTCGGAAATCAGAAATCAGAGTCCTAGTGTATGGATACGTCGACCACCGCACCAACACTGGATTCCCTAAAATGATAACCACACTCACTACACATAACACTATTTCCTTTAAAAAGATCAACTTCCGATGTTCTTGGTTAGAACTGACTCCTCGGATAACAAATTTTCACGACCTGTCCCCTGGGGCTCATGCCATGACTACCCCAAGGCCGCATTCCATAGGCCAGGGGCTGGCGACTAGCACCGAAAGGCGTATTCCCTAAAATTGGGAAGGAATTACCTTTAAGACTTGGAAACTCATACAGCCAAGAACATATCATGATGAAAACCACAAGCAAACTGTATAGTAAAAGAGTGTGTATAGTATGTAAAATGGTCAAGAATACAAGCCCAATTGGAAAGTACAAGAAAACTGGAAAGTACAAGTAAACTGAGTGGCTCCTGTGAACAGCCGCCAAGGATCCTACATGAACGGTAGGTATAACTCTCGAATAGTCGTCTCAACAGTACAACTTGTCTATGGTCCACCTCTGACCTACCTCCAGTCCCGGTACCCTCATCCCCAGTCAGCACTGTCTGTCATCTTCGCCAAACACAATAGGGTGTGGGCGTTGCCCGTGTAGGGGTGAGTATAATGATACTCAATAGGGACCCCGAGACCCTCAAGGTCTCACAAAATTCACAAAGGATAAACCAAAATGTCTGAAAAAAACTGACAAACCTACTTAGGTATATGCCCATACATATACCGAAGTTATCAAGTAAACCCATCTCATTCTTGAGGAAACAAAAGGCCCAACTTATTATCCCAAAGCTCAAATGTTCCACAAAGGAAGGAATACCAGGAAGGTAAGTACCCCAACGGTACACCACATAGAAGAATACCACAAAGGTATCACCATGAAGGTAAGTACCACCATGTTATTCTACATAGAAGATTACCACAAAGGTAAGACTATATAGGTAAGTACCACAATGGTATTCCACACATAAGATTACCACAAAAGTATGACTCAACTCACACCAGGTATAACATAGGCACACTAGTAGAGATTATTAGATTTAACTACTTAATTAACTTATTATGTTAATAGGAAGACCGATGATGGATCCGAAATCATCATCATCCTTACATTGGATCGTAGTACATCGTCAGACCCACACAGGATCCTCGTACAACATCAGAACCACACAGGATCCCAATACATCATCCAACCGACACAAGATCCTAGTGCATCATCATACCCACACATGATCCTAGAGTAGTCCTTCATAGATTCCAAGAGTAGATCCATGTGGGACCCTCATACAGAGACCCACAAAGGATCCCATATCACATACCCACATAGGATCCCTTTCTCATGATACAGCCAACTAGAGGGTTCCCGCACTAACCACTCTTTTCTTCGGGAGGGTCCGATCCTCAAGCCACTGGACAATACACTAACAACCATGAAGTCCCATGAAGAATTATTCCAAAGGACATTCATGTCAAATGGGTATCAACGCAACAAACAGTGCATCAATAGGATGCCCGGTCTGTAAGTTATTAGCCTTTTAGTCCAGAGGGCTTGGTTGGATTCATGCTCGATCCAACCTGACTATACCCCAAATTTATCCAAATCAAATGTGGGGTATACCAAAAGGACCATATCGCTCCAAGGTTTCTGGTGCCACAGAAAGTTTTTAAAACATATTCCTGGTGCTAATGATATGGCCAAAAGTGTGAAAATGGGTCGAAGCTGGTCTGGGTCCAATCCGATCCGGCCCGACCCGGCCTGGGATGACCTGACCCAGTTCAGGTGAACCTAGCCTACTAGGTCTGGTCCAACCAATCGGCCGGCCTGGCTTGGCCGCATGTGTGTGGGGGGGGGGGGGGGTGGATTCAGGTGCCCCCTACTCCAAATCACCTAATGGCCTGGCCATTCGATCGCCAAACAACACGCATGCGGGACCCATGGGTCCCGCTCGGTACAACTCGGCCTGTCGAAACGGCCGAACCCCTACCTCCTAGCGACATGTCATGTGCCGCCCATCGTGGAAAGCCACACCCCTGCCTCCTTCCACCTTTTACTGTATCCAGGTGGTCCGCAGCCACCTTCCCTGATGGCGAAGCGTCGTGCACTGTCCCTCCATGGCGGACAGAACACCGACCGCCTTCCCTTCACCGCTGCGACACAAAACTGTGGCCCTTCCTCACTGGGTGGTGTGGTCATGCACCGCTACCTTCGTCGTGGCTGGACATGGTGCCGGAAACTGCTCGCGAGTTCCACTTGTTCCAATCAACGGCCCCGATTGGCGTCATCCTCTATCACAAAGAACACAACAAATTAAACACTTTGATTTTTAGAGGGGTCGGGCCGTGTTCATTTGGCCCGCACCCTCCACATTAGATTGGTATCAAGTGGCTCAATGGTTTCTTGAATCACGAAGAATTTTCAGAAACATGTAAGGGTGAAATTCAAACAACAATCTCTACCTCATTGGTTTGTTGACATCGATGAGGAGGGAAGGAGAGATGTCGGTTCGTCGTCGATTGAAGATGTCCTACGTTGGAGGTGGTGCGTTAATCGTTGGAGAAGATGGCATGTTCTTCGTCAAAGAAGATCTTAGTTGGGAGGTGTTCTTCATTGGAGAGAATGTTCCTCCACAGGTTCTCGCCTTCTCCTTTTCCAATAAATTCCTCCCAAAATAATGAGGTGCCAATATAATTTAAATTAATAATATTAATTATGTTGTCACAATTAAATGCTAACACATTTCATTAATTATTATTTGGCTCCAACAATTAAATGGGGAGTTGAAAGGTTTCCTCCAATTAAAGTGGGTTCGGGTGGTCCCCGCCTTTAATTTCAAAAAGGGGGGTTTAGTTCTGGTGGTCCCCACTTTTATAACCTTCATATGGGAGTTTAAATAAAAATAAAATAAGAGTTTATTTTATTTTATTTTTATTTCCATGAAAACCACAAAAAATAATTTTTATCCTCGACCTACTACGATCGAGTTGAAGATCTACTTAAAAGAATATCAGCGCTACGAGTTCAATGGTGCACTCAGATTTCAATTCGGAGCACTGGTTCAGAAGTTACCAACACCCACTCACACAATTACTGAACGTACCTGAAAAAATATATATAAAATCATTCCGGGAACACCAGGCTTCAGAATCACGTGCTGTAAATTTTCTCGGACTTGTAAAATTCCCATATAATTAAAGAAAAAATTTACATAGAATTTCTAGATAATTACAAATATTGTGCTTTATGGAGTTTTATTGAAATATATAGTTCTCACTAGAAGAATTTTGTTTTTTTGTTATTGTGATGTTTCTTTTGAAGGTCAAATTTTCAACTCCCAACAAGTATTTTTCCAACTTATAACATTAAAAATAGATAAAATAATATGAATGAAATTTTCACATCATGTCATTAACTTTATATTAGATTATATTGACACCTATACTGATTTTCAAGAGTACCACACATCTATATACTAATTAGTATTTCCATGAAGCAATTCATGGAGGGGGTATAAATAAGAGTAGCTCATGGATGATAAATGATTGATCAATAAAAATCATGTAAGGTTACTGTCCCTTGGTGTGGAGAGACCATTGGCTAAACATTTTTTCCAATGAATACTATATGATTGAGTATTCGGGTAAACTAGCAGTGATCCATTTTTATGATCCATGGATATATCCCAATATAATTAAATGAAGTAAAATCATGGTATCTCTATGTGTATTACATTGTTTTTGTACATATGCATTTGATAAAATTATAATTTGAAATTTATTCCTTCTAACATGAGTATTGGATTTGATGATTGAATAGGGTTAATGTTTGATGAACTATAAATCAGTCATTACAATTATTCACACCCCTCTAGGTGTCATGAGGCACATATCATATCCGGGTTATTTAAACATATGTTGCTAGATCCTAAATTTTATGATTTTATGATCAATATATTATATTTATATTGAAACCCTTTTCACAAAAATGATCTAGCATTCCAAATAAAAAATTAATTCAAATCGGTAATAATGTTTTAAAATATACTCTAATTAATTTGTTTCAAAATACTGGGCTATAGAAAAGTGAATGACTTAGTTAAATCCCTTGAAGAATATGTATGATCCTTAAGAAAAAGGATTAGGAATTATTGTAAACATGAAATATTTTAATTTTAATTGATAACAAATTTTTTTAACTAAAATCTAATGGTTTGAAAAAATTCAATTATGAAAAATCAAAGTATTAATTTCAAAGTATGGGTTCATAAGAGATAACTATCTCTCTATTTCCTAAATTGAGTTGAATTAATTGGTTGTAATATTTTTCTAAGGATACCAATTTATTATAATAAATTTCCCAAATTCTACCTAACCCTATCTAAATCAATTGGTTAAAGATGAATATCCACTAAATTTAGTAATTTTAATCATTATAAAAAATAAAAATCCATGCTATTTTAGATGTCTTAATTTATTCTACTACTGTTGAGTCCATCCTTTTATAAGACTATTTTTTAAATACATTATTATAAATAAGATAGTGACTATATATTAAATTTGATTCCGAAAAAAATTTCTATTCATGAAGGAAACTTATAAATAATATAAACACTCATCATTTTACTCTTGATCCCTCACCTCTTATGTGATGATGTGATAATGGTTGATGGAAGCTCAATTGTGTTTTACTTGAATATCATAAGAAGTTATCAAAAATTTTAAATGAATTTTAAAAGAATTTAAAGATATCAAAAATAAGATTACATACTTTAATTAATTATTTAAATAAAAATTTCTAACTCGTAGGATGAAAAAGAGTATAATAGGGTCCAAGTATCTAATAAAATTCAATTTAAAGGCTACAATTTGTAAAATATGGCTGGAATATCCTATTTGTAGACTTCATCTTCATCATAAAATAATTTTTTTCATTATGGTATGACGTTATATACATTCAAAATAAACCATTATCTATTCCTCCTAGGTTACATCATCGTGGTTCAAGGGATTATGTTGGGGTTTCATGGATATATCTTTGTCCTTCAAAATAAATATCTCTCAAGGGTCATGCAATAACATTCCAATTACTTAAAATGTAACTTTATCATCCCTTATATTTCCCAGTATCATTATATCCTGAAGTAGAAAATATTATTTTTTATTTATAAATGTATTATATATCAATATTACTTCATATTGTCATACAATAATGGTCATATGTTATAAAATTATCTTCTACAACTCCTCAAATGGGTATCAATATTTAAATTCAATTTGATTTGGATACATATGTAATAGCACTACATGATTTGTCTATTAGATCTCATGAGACTTATCCCACATTAAAAAATTACATTATTGGTATTTTCTATTATAATCAAGAGTTCTACTACCATATTATAAGGTTATCCCCTAGTGTCGAATGACACCAGAACTCATTCTCTTATACTCATCCTATAATGTTTTCCCCTCAACCAACACTTAGTCATTCATCATTAAACAGTTTCATGTCCTAGAGATAGTTTTACTACCTCAATGACTAGCTAAAACATTGGTTTGCATCCATTAGTAGGAGGTTTTAATGGAATTTGTTTTCTACTTTTACTTTTTTCACGAAATTCATTATAGAATGGAATAAAATAATTACACTCTAAGTCATTCTTGGGTAATCATATGTATCATCTTTTGTGTCATGTTATGGAGTGAGGTCCCTTAAATTGGTGAAATATCTTCAAAATCACATTCATCAACACCATGACACCATTTTTGTGGAATTATTTCCTTCTAGCATTACCATTATAACTCTCGTCCAACTAACTATGTAATTAAAGAATAATTTTGTGGAGTAATTTCTCATCAGTTACTCTAAATACATCAAGGGAGGATCTAAAAGCTTCTTTATGATCTATCCTTCCATAAATCAATAAAAATATGAAAACATTATAGTATTATGTCCCATAATCAATTAAAATAATGATAAAAACATATGAACAAATAATTGCTATTGAATTCCCCCATAATTGAACATTTTATTATATATAAGAAAAATATATTTACAAAGATTCTAAATAAGTTAAATCGTTTAAATAAAGGAAATATGTTGAGAACATGTCAATAAAAAAATATTAGCTGAAAAATTTCATATTATAATATAATCATAATCCCTACATAATCACACATCCTTATTTAGATTATAACACAATTATTATTCTCATCCATAATTAGTTTTCAATCGTTCCTTTTACATCCATTCCCATACAATGATATACCTCTTTAGAAAATTTCACATTGAACACTCAAGAATAATGTAAAACTAGAGTTATGGTCATTCTAATGTTCATTTATTCTATTTATAGGATTGTATAATATCTCAATCATTACTTTATAGAAATCTAACTGGATAAATCAAGAGGAAATAGCAAAATGGTTCTAATGTATTTGAGTCTAGAGGTGGGTATTTCAGGACATATTCATTACAAATAAAGGATTTAAAAAGGGGGATAAATTATTTAAGTACAAATACATATTTTTTATTTAATCTCAATGAAAAGTGAACCTACTTATCCACTTCAAAGCCATCATCTCCCATCAATATCTACTTCTCTTAATGATTCCCATCATGAAAATTCAATAATAATGATACAATTGTTCATCATCTTTTTATTTCCTTTTACTTTGTTAAAAAGTAAATTTCACCATGATTAAGTATCACACCCATCAAACTACCTTTTTTTGATCCACTCATGGAACTAATTATAATATTTATAGTATGATTATAGATCATGTATGAGTTATCATTAAAATTTACATGTTATGGTCTATTATTTTTACATATTTTACAAAATAATATATGATTCAAGTAATAAAGATATAAAATATCTTGGAATCAACTTCCAAGTCACTAATTACAACACTACCACCTTATCTTACATGGTATTCTCACATGGTAATTACATACATCACGAATCACCCTTATTAGACTTAAAAGAAAAAATAAAGTATTTTTATTAAATAATGTATTGTAAGAAGGATAAATTGACATATAATGTGGAATCACTATCTATAAAATTCATGGATATAAAAATATTAAAATTGGGATAGATATATTTTTGGTCTGAAGGTATAAATGGTTATAAAATATACTCAGTCATATTAGTGTGGTTTTAAAAAACTCATTTTTTTTGGAAAATGATCAATGATAATGTTTAAATAGTAATGTTTTTTGGAATTCCCTTTTGAAATAGGTTATTTGATGTAATATGAAAATGTATTTTAAAACACCTCTCAAGAATGGATTTTCCAAAATTTTAAACAATAACTCATAAGATGAACATTATGTAATAATCGAATAAACAAAAAAAATTTAAATTTTAAATTAGAGGACAATATAATTATACAATTATATTGTATATCATTATAAGAATTAACATTTAAATTATTTTCAATAATGATAAATTAAAAAAAATTCTTTTATTTACATGGGAGTTCATAATTTTCATAAGTCCAAATATATATATAAAAATCTCTATTATCCATTGATTTCAAGAAAAAATTTATTTGTTACTAAGAATTCCTCGAGAACACTTAATTTCAAATACTGTATCCACTATTTAAAATAATTGTGAGATAGATGAAAATGAATATTCCTTCAAATACATCATTGTGAATGATCAAAACTTAATAAATAATTAAGGACATCCATGTTTTATGTAAGAATTTTGTCTTTGATAACATGATGGAATTTATTGTATGAAAATCCTATTCATTGATGGATTGTGTTGGATTTTATTTCCTAAAATGAAGACATTTAACTAGGTAAAATGATAGTGTGAAAATGTTACATTTATTATGGTTAAGAATAAATTGATTAAAAAATATTATTTTATGTGTTCTCATTCAACATGTTATATAAATGATAGATAATTAACACAAAAGAAAATTAAATATAGTAAATTATAAATAATATGAGAAAAAAATAGAAGGCATTAAAAAATGTGGATGGGGGAGGAAATCCTTTGACTCGGTGGTTCCATCCCCCATCTCCCCATTGGGATCCACCTCCACTGAGGTTGGATTCAATAAAATCATGAAGTCCTTAATGTACTACACCTACCATCATTGAATCACCTAAAAATTATCTAAAATAATTTCCTCGATAACTAATGCCTTATAAGGGAAGGTAGAGTATTCTAAATCAAGGTTGTGTTAGAAACTGCTTCCATCACACCCTATAAATGAGGAATTACATCTAATGTTGCTTATAAAAACTACTGATATGAATGATCAAACAAGGATATTTTTGAATTAGATATCTGAGAGTTTGATAATGATATTAATTTATTAAATAGGATATATAGATCCCAACTAGGTATAGTAGCCACAAATCCATGACCCTAGGAATCTCTAATGTTTACAATAGGATTAACTAGAATATAGATATATGTATTGGTAGTTTTAATTTTTGTATCACTAGGAAGAGATATTATAGTATTTATGATGGCAATGGGATTCAGTGGATGCTCATTATATTGAATTGGTATCTCCTTGATCCTTAGGGAGGTCATGTGTTGATCAACTAGGTCAATAAAGGGAACCTGCATTATATGGTCATTTATCAAAACCATTCCATTTGTTTGAGAATCCAACATGAAATATCATCATTCATGAGTATCCATAAGATAACTAGTATAACATGTGTCAAAATCTAATGACTGGTGGGTTGGGGATGGTATAAATTCTTAATCATGGGTGGTCTAATACAAGCTAAATATGTTGATGGATGAGTGGGATCAAAATATTTAGTTTGGATAATCCTATCATGTTCCCACTATCGGTGGATACAATAGACTAAATGGGTGTTGTGTTAGGTCATGTGGTAGAATGGAAGGTGGATCAAATTCTACATCCATCGTCTCATATAAATGGTGCTTGATATGAATCATATACTAAATGAAATTGGAAAATTCTGATTCTACTAACATTGAGGAAAGGGTGGTGGTTGTTCCTAAGCATTTTAAACTTCTATTCATCCTCTCGGGGTTGGTGTTGATTAGGAAGTGAAAGAATCATGTGAGTGTCCCTCAATGGAATAATAATCCACCATTAAATAAGAATAAGTTTCATCCCATTCATGCATTTTTTCTAACAATGGGAGGTCATAAAACATAATCTACCCCAATGAGGATAGGTGTACTGATTAGTAAGAAACTCCCAATTTCTTTTCTTGTTTAGTAGTGAAATTACCACCCATAATAATACCCTTGGGTTTGTTCAAAATTCCCCCTTAATATAATGAAAATGATTTAGTTTTTTGTGATTCCTAACTACCATATATAAATTCTAGAAAGAAGAAGAACATATAATCCAATCAAAGAGCCCATTGATGATACCTTAAAAAACCATTCATGTGATATTTCCCAATGAATAATCCTTAAGAGAAAACTTCTCACCTAATTTCTCATAGTTTTTTCAGTTTTTATACTTCATAGTGGGAAAATGGTTGTTTTCACCTACTTTTGATGGATTGTGTTCTTGCATCTCTCTAGTATAAAATTATTATAATCCCCTCTCTCCATAAAATCATAGTTTTTGATACATTATCCCACTATAAATTCTATAAAACAAAGACTCCAATTATTTTTAATCACTTTTAACTTAATATACTCCAGTTTCATATCTAATACTAATAGGAACATTAAGATCCACTCTATAGAAGCCTCTTCAAAATGTGAGTAATATGTTATAAATTCATAGCTCTAAATAAATATATAGCTTCATCAGCTATATCAACATATTCCATAACATTCATGTAATTTTTTTTATGAATTCCTAAGATTTAATGTCTACCCATCCGCTTCTAGTGTTTGGGTTCAATTATCCATAGACAATAGTTAGGGTGATTTTGAGATAAATTCCTACATAGAGATGAGTTATATGTTGTTTGGTTGGTTTGGATTGGTTTAGTTGATGAATATGTGAATTGGTTAGGTGAAAGTCTTAGTGAGGTATAGGTTGGTTGTGTGGGTAGTTTATCCATTTTATATTTCTTGGGTCTCATAGGTATATTATTTTTTATTTTTGTTAATGAGTATTTTTCTCCGTATTTGTTTTTAAAAGTCATTGTTTGATCCATTGTGAGAGGGATATAGAGATGGAGGGGTAATGGATTGAGATTGATTCATAGTGGGTTTTAAATGTGTTCTTACATAGTATGGAATGTTTTTTATGTTTAGATGGGTATGGTGAATTTTAATAGTGTGGGTTGGGAAATAGTGCAGTGAGTAGGTTGACATGGGTATAAAGTGGTGTGAAAGTCAGGTAGGAGAGGATCTATAAGTGTAGCATTACTTCATGAAGGTGATCAAAACCAGATCAAAAGGCTATGAAAATAAATTTAGGGAGCACTAAGATATGGGGAGAGGGATACTAATAGCACAATTTTGGTTTTGGTGTTTGTTAATAAATGTGTTTGAATACATTGTGGCATGATCCAAGTCATTAGAGCCTGAAATCATTAGATATAAAACCATGATATTTTTGAAACTTAGTCCTCTAGAGTTACAATTCCATGGTGGTCCACCATTCTATAACCATATATGTATATCCCTATGTGATTTTTTTAGGTTGAAATCATGACATGAATCCTACCCTATAAATATTAATGATTCCTTTTTTTGCTATCTTGAAGCATTATAGAATGAGAAATTACTTCCCATTGCATCCCGATTTGTCACTCCATATTATGATATTTTGGGGTTGGGTTATAGTGTAAACACACCCTATCAGGGTAAGGATCATTCCTATCAACGAACATTACATTATCATAGTGAGCTCAAATATTGTGTTTCATGGATCTAGAATGATGACTTGGTGGAGTAGTCTGTTATGACATAATATTACTGGTTGCACCTTAAAAATTATTTATTTTATTCATTGGTTATTCCTCGTCTCAAATTTTATTTTGTCTCAAATGGATCTTCATTAGGGGAGTAAGGGTGAGTTCCATTGAGATTCTAAACTAATTTACACTAATAATTTTTAACAAATCTAAATTAGAATTATAATCTTAAAAAAGAAATCATACCTAGGTTTCTCCACACCAAGCGCTTTAATTAAAGTCAATATCAAGATATAAAATGGCATTATGAGTAAAATTTGAGAGATAGAATAAATTAATTCTGGAAATTATCCATGTATAGATTCATATGTTGTAATTAATCATTAATGATTTTCATTTCCCTCTTTATATCTAAATTTCCACATGTTCAAAGGCATTTGTGACAAGATGGGTTGTAACCAAAGTGACTGTAGTTTTCTTGGAAGTAATCCCAAACAAGATTAAAAAAAGTGTTGTATCTCCTAGTATGAATATTCAATGTTTTATTCATCAATAATTCCAATTTTTGAATTTATATTTATAGATCTTTTAATTCTTATATTCATCTCTTTTAATCTCTTATAATTCATCCAAATATAGTAGTCTATTGCTATCTTGGGTGAGTCCATAACCACATTCTTCATAGACCTATATTATTGATGCTCGAGATCCACTAGTAAATGGACTAGTTTCTCATCAATAAGCCTAAATGAGGTTATACTAGTCATCATTTTAAAATATATCAATTATTGCTATAAATGTTAATGAATATTTTTTCTATAAACTTTTTATATTGAACATGTAGTTTTCTCTAATATCTTAATAATCACTCAGTTAAATAATTATACATTCCCATGGGTTTGTGAGTGGTGAGGTTATATGGTATTATATTAAAATATTTATTTTTATAGTGCAAAAAAATATATAATTATATGTACTCCTGAAGAAATTATTTGTAACCAAGACATACCATCAATATAAAATGATTTCTTTCTTTACAATTTCATCCCTATATTGGTCATATTCTTCCATTTTGTCCTAATATTATACCCATTTAGTCACTTAAATCACATACACATGTATGTATGTGTTTCTCATGGATCTTGGGAAGGTCCCATTAAATTAAATCTCAATACCTCAAACACCTCAACGTTTAGAATTTGTTTTTTGGGAATCTCAATTCTTTTCCCAATGTTATATATTTATTATCATCAATCATAGCCTCATAATAACTCTATTTCATCTTTTTGGATTTCATTAAAAATAATCCATATTGTATTATCATGGCCATTATTATACCATGTCAATTCATTACTCTATATGGTGATGAATAGAAAAATTATAGAATGATATTCTCCTTGGAATTGGGCACACATCACTAAATTAATCATTCACTACATTTCATGAATAAAAATTGATAATCAATAAACAATGTAGTGAATTTTAAAAAAAAATTATTCATTACTGATATAAAAAACAAGGATTTATGGTCTTGTTTTCTAATTAATATACATTGTTGAAAAACCATGGAAGAGATTGTAATTGAGTATAGAAAAGTTTCGCATCCAAGAAATCATCATATATTTATCTCTCCTCCTCCCCTTCTATATTATTTTGGAGTAATCATGAAAATATTTCAGCCACTACAATATCAAATCCATTTTGTATGTTAATCCTGTAAAACTATTTTATTAAAGAGACACACCAAACCAGGAATGAATTAGAATCGTTTTTAGAAAATAACTCAAATTGCATGATCTATTTAGACAATCCCCTCAATAATTACTAAATATGTATTTTACTTATCAAAAGAAAAAATCATTGTGAACAGTTTCTTCTCAGTGAAAGATTAATTTATTTGGGACTTATTATGGGAATGGATTTCATAATAGATAGGTTGAAAAATATGATCGACCCACTGTCATAGAGTATACCCTATAATTAAATATCTTGGATTAAATATTATGTTGAAAATTTTCTGCCAATATAGAAATATCATGTTTGGTGAGGAAAAAAAATTCTTTTTGAAAGTAATATTATCTTTCATTCTTGATAACTCATTTATAAAAAAAAAATACTTTTACAAAATAACGATGAGTGTCCTAGATGTCTTGAAAAATTAATTTATAAAGTTGTGGAAAGATCTATCATTTATATGAAATATTTAAATCCCTTTCATTGTATTATGATCATGGAGATCTTTTATGAATGTTTTCTTCACTAGATCAACCTTGATTCCTTGTTTAGATATTCTATTTACTAGAATGAATCCACCTTGAACTATAATGTGGAACTTTTCCCAATTGAGAACTAAGAATTTTTCTTCAAATATATTATGTACAAAATCATATTTTTATAGGAATACTTTAACGAATATCCCATATACTGGAAAATCATCCTTGAAAATCTCAATATATCATTCCACTGTGTTATGAAAAATAAGTGTCATGCACCTCTGAAACTTCATTTGTTAATTAAACATGACAAAATACATGAGACGATAAAATAATGTTTGATATGGGTAAGTAAAAATTATCTTCTCTTTGTTATTTAGATAAAATATTATTTTGTTGTAATGATAATAAGAATCTAAAATGAAAAATAACTCATATTGAGATGACATATTATGAATTGATCCATGATTAATAATGGAATGTGGTCCTTTCCTATGGATTTTTCCAATATTTGACAGTCTATGTAAACCCAATATAATGTAACTATAATTTTAGGTATTGTCTAATTATCATCATTCATTATCATAATCTTCCACCCTTATTTGGAATTACTTGTAATGGGGTCAACCATTTACTTTTTTATATAGAAATGATAATCCTCACATCAATTAGTTTAAGAACCTTTTTATAGGAAAAATATTTTATAGTTCATGTTATTCTCACTTATAAAAAAATTCATACTTTTTTCACATCGTTTATACAAGATATTTTTCTCAAAATGGAAATATTAATTCCATTGATAATGGAAATAAACTATGTGAGTTCCCCCATGTTTTTTTCATTGATGTATGTCTCATTTGTATCTATTCTTTTAACCCATCATCTAGCTGTATGTTTTTTGTGTAAATGACTGGTTCAATTCGTTTTATGATTGAAAAACACAATGTTAATGATTTTTTCATTTTACTTAAACATATAAATTTTTTTGTTCCTATTAATTTATTATTTATGCATTAAAAATAATTTTTAAAGAGTAATTTTCACCCAATAATAAGTACCATAGTGTGTTTGTCAATGGATTAAACTAAAGAATTTTTATTTTTATGATTGAAGGAATTAATTTCGGATAAGAATCTATTTACAAGGGTTTCTCCATTGCATGTCTTCAGCTTCTTCCTCACCCTCTGGTTTTAAATTATCCTCCTTAATTTCCACCATATCATCAATTATATTAATTATATTACCTTCTCTACTATTTATAGACTCATGATGTATGGGTGGTATTTAGTTGAAAATGTTATAGAGAAATCATATTCTTTAATTACTGTAGTAGTTCTGCAGTAGGTAATGTTTGGTAATATAACAACAAGAACTATTCATCCTGTTGGGATTTCGGGCCACCAGTTTGGTCCTCGAGTCCTTGAAGGCCTTAAGTCAACCTAAGGCCTTTGGGAAAGAGAGTATTTCAGGCCACCTCAAGGACTTCATGCCACATTAAGGACTTCAGGACACCTCAAGACTTTCGAGCCACCTGAAATTGTGCTTAACAGACCAGGAAGACCCTACAGGGAGCAGACTCTAGATGAGGATTCGGAGAAGGTATATCCACTAGAGTAGAATCTAATGTATGTGGAAGAATGATAGGGTATGGAATTTCCATCGGGACCAGCCTGTGCATGCATGATAAGCCTAGCCGAACATCCATGTGAATGTGGAGAGATGATATTACAATGCAGATGCTGGGGAGGATCATTTCCATGTAGTTATATTTTGGATATTTCCACTCAGAACTATAGGTCATGTAATCACTAATCCTATGGACCTTATAAGGGTTCCCCCTCATCCCTTGAAATGGTGGTTATCAAAAGATCAATAAAAATGATTCCTTTGGGTCATTTCAGCAATGAATGGTTTCTAGGGATTATGGGACTATATCAGTCTTATTCGATCATGAAGATAAAAAAATCAATAGGGAATCTAAAAATTTACACCTTGACAAGACATATTCAAAAATCCTCTAAGAAACTTCATAGATATAGCAATAAGTTAGTGTGAAAATAATATAATATTTGAATTATACAATCCCATTTTTAAAAACACACATAGGGGAATAATATTTTCCCCTCACTCCGAAGTCATAATGTGTATTCTTGAATGTGTATGAAATAATGGTGAACATGATGAAAAATATTCCAAGATCTATTATCTTTGGGTATATATTCTTTTGAATTTCTATTAAACACTCTTTTGAGAGAAAAATAACACCACATACATCTATAATTATCTTTTTTATAGTAATTCATTTAAAATTTTATCATAATCCAATAGGTAATAAATAGATTCATTGAATGAGATGTCTATATAAAGTAGTAGGAAACCATATAAAACTTCTTGTATTACATTTCAAAACATAATTTCCTTATTTTATCTAGGAAGGAATGAGAAGTCTGTATAGTTCTTTTTTGTGTTTCATTCTTCTCGTTATAAAACTATTTTTATGATTTTCACGTCTTATAATTTTCATTTTCTTATTCTCTTTTATCCTCCTTCTCTTCTCAATTTTTCTCTTTCACCCTTAAATTTTATTATACCATTTAAATTAAATTATTTCTATTTTTATTATTTTCTTCCATATCTCACCTGAAAAAGGTTTTATATCCTTCACCTTATCTCCTGGGTTTCCCCCATGTTACTCGGTAGGGTACTGGGTAGTATCTCTAATAATGTTTGATATATTTTCCTATCATGGTTCTATTTTTTTGGTAGTGTAGTTTTGATTCATTATATTGTTCTATTTCTTTATAGTTCACTAAGAATACTTTTGGATGAGGTTACAGAATATTAAATTAAGTTATTTTTAGGGGATAAGAATGTGGTTTTGAATAAAGATTTTTGTGGAGGATGGTTGGTTTATGGTTTAGTGGGTGGTAATAGTTAGAATAGCCTAAAGGATTGTGGTTGAAGTGAATACTTGTATAAAACATTGTTTTATTTGAAAACTAAGACTCATTTCTATTAGATATTAAGTGGATTTAGTTATGGATTGGGTTAAATCAACCCCCATTGGTTGTAGGTATGTTCGAATTCTTTTGGGGATTGATTACAATTAACGTAGTTACAATCGAAAGGTTCATTATCCTCTAAACCGTACTGAATCCTTGGTATATATGTGGTCCTCTTAACATATCACGATATTATAAAATGGGATTGAGTGTAAGTGGGTATGAATATTATGATTGAGTGAGTTCCACAATAAATTATAAATAATTTCAATTATTTATCAAGGATTCTAATTGGGTATCCAAGAAGGTTCTGTCATCCAATTAAAATATTTCTCTCCTCGATTGGCTGTAATAAATTTTTCATATTTTAAAATTATGATGAATCTCATAGAGAATGACTTTTACAACTTTAAATTTTTTCATAATTAATCCTTTAATGGATAGGTCATCGATTGTAACTCATCTAATAGGCTGTAAAAATAATAAATTGATTCATTTAGAGGAAATAATAGATTCTCTTATATAACAACTTCCTCTTGGAATATCATATTTTATACCTTGTTCAAATATGTATTATCCATTGAATTTTGAAATGATTAGGATTTCATTTATGAACATCTATATCCTCTATAGTGGAATTTAATTGTATAATAATCATTTTTATATATTATACTAGGGTTTCAAGTAGCCATAGAGTTAACACTTTAACCAATCTATTTCATAGATATATAGAGATAATCAGAATACCCTCAATTATATATAATTTTATGTTACACACTTTTTTTGAACATATAAAAAATTCCACTGAGGATAGTAGAATATCTAGATCATCATTTTTCATGCCACTAAATCATCCAAGGTTTTTTTAATTTATATTAGGCTTAGTTTGATCTAAAAATTGATCACCTAAATTGAAATATGAACAAATGTAGAGGAAAAACCATCAATAGATGATAAATCATAGTCCATTGTGGCTCTAGTTTGTGGAATTTGTAGTGACCCATTATGCTGGATCTCATTGGTGAATTTTCCTTGAGGCACATTGGGTGTAGTTAAGAGAAAGTTCTCTAGGATAGTAAATCATTTGTATGGACATATACACCTATTATTCTTAGGGTTATAATCAATAATGTATCATGAATCAAGGATCATTGATCATGTTTTTGGAATCCTGGTCATGCATTATGTGTCCTGAAATAGAAAAACAAAAAAAAAACACATTTACATAAATATAATTAAAATGAAAATGTGTTAATAATTTAATAATATAATTGGTCTATAATTTTTTTTTATTATACTCATATGTTCACCCTTTATCCGTATCAATAGTGCCAAAAACATTGGACATCCCTCTAGAATTATGCATTATAGTTGGTAATAATGATTGAAAATTAAGTGTTCAGGATTTGTATTATTCTACTAAGTCATATAATAGTGAAGGTACAAGGTCAGTCCCATGAGTGATACATATAATCAGAAATTTAAAGTCATATGCCTTATTTTTAAGTAGAAATATATGAATTTAGACAGATCAAACAAAATAAAAAAAATATAATGGTTTTAATATAATCAATTAAATACAGAATCAAAGGATCAATTTCAAAGTGTATTTTTGAAACAGATACCAACATCTTTGATTCATTAATTGGGTTTAATAAACCAGTTTCAATATTTTTTTTCCAAGTTTAACAATTTCTTATGGTAAATTTTTTCAATTTTAACTGAGGAAATATACATCTATTTGTAAAATAATAAGATCATACTAATTTCATTAAGATCAATATTTAAATTAAACAATAAATCCAAAATATTATAAATTTCTTAATTTTATCAAATAGTTTTTATTTACTTTCTGAACAATTTATTTTTCAAAATAATAACTAATAAATAGGATTAGAATTAGTTACTGAAATTGATTACTAATTTAAATGAATATTCATGAATAAAATTGATATATAATTTAAACACCCATACTTCTACTTTGTATCCCTTACATATTAAGTGAATTTACACCCATGGTTGAGGGAAGATGAACTATATTTTAATTTATTATCTTTTAAAGTGAGTTAAAAATGAAAATTAATGCTAATTCATGTGGATATATAAACACATATTACCTTCACTAATAATATTCCTTACATATTTCACCCTATGTAAGATAATTGAGTTATTAGGGGTGTTGCCGCAAGTTATTATGCAGCAGAATAAGGTTTTATGATTTTCTATACATGAAGTAAGGGATCTTATTTTGGAAATATATTAAAAAATGTTTTTTTGTTTCAAAATCTAAAAAGTTTTAATTTTTAAAATTTTTCATTTGACGTTTATATTTATTTATGGGAACTACTTATTTTTCATTAATTCTATTCTTTTCAAGATTCTACATAAGAAGGTGATATGTATCAGAACAATTGATGTGTAAGAGAACATTTATTTTTGGTGTGAAAATAAAATCATCTCAAATTATAAAAGTGGGTAATGAATTTTATCTTATATGTAAATTTTTTAGTGGTTTAATTATATTAATTTTGTATCTATATAAATAATAATAATTTTTATATTTATGATAAAAAGGTGAAATTTGGTTAAATAGTTAAAAATATTACTAGATTTAAGATTTTCAAATGTGAAATTTGTTTTAGTCCATGTATATTTTAAAATGGAATTTCAACAGTCTTTCTATAATGGTAAGGGTGTCATTTATAGTTTATAAAACTTCTCTTCCATAATGACTCAGGTGATTTTTTAATTGATTTTTTTAGAAAAATAACCTTAATTTTTCTCCAATATATATACATGGAATGTTATTTAGTTTTCAAAATTATTTTATTAATAATAATATTTAAAATGTATATATATATATAAAGATTTTAATGTTAAAAATCATGTCCTCCCATATTTCTATATTTAAAATAATATTTTCTAGATTAGGACACTTTATGTGCAAGCCATGTTATCGAAATTTTCATAATTTATGATTAATTTAAAATTATTTTATTTTTGAATAATGATATTTATATATATATAGACATAAATATATCATTTCATATGATACATTTTTTTAAAACATGTATACAATTGTATCTACTTTTTAATTCTTTTATTGTGAAATAGAATTTTAATGTAATATCAATCGATACATTTATATATAAATGTATTTTTAAATGTAAGAATTTATGTAAAACTGTTTATTTCCTATATGTATGTAAATAAATTCATGCATATATATATATATATATATATATTATATGAATCATTATTCATACCAGAATATATATGTCAGGACCCGTCCTCGGGGCCTGTGCCGTGACTACCCCAATCCCGCCTTCCATAGGCCAGAGGCTGGCGACTAGCTCCAAAGGCATAAATCCCAAAAGTAGGGAAGGCATTGCCTTTAAGAAATAACATACATAACAGAGTACGCAAGCGAAGTAAACACTATGAAAATCTGAGTACAAGGTAAGTGATAGAAAAGTAAAAGGGCCAGAATTCAAACCCAACTGAAAGTACAGTACAACTGAAAGGAAAGTACAATAACAGTAAAAAAACAGCAACACTGAGTCATCCTCTAGAAATCCCACCTGAAGGGTGGATACAGATTGTCTCCTCAGCTCCTCGGGTCTGGTCGCCTGCTCTGTGTACGTCCCGTCAATTGGTCCACCTCCGGGTGTCGTCCAACTCCTCAAGACTCTACCTCGATCAGCGATGTCCATAGTCTGCAACCAACACAACGTAGTGCAGGTATAGCCTTTGCAGGGGTGAGTATATGATACTCTGTAGGGACCCCGAGACCCCCAAAGGTCTCTCCGAATCCACGAAGGATAAACCACAAAAGACAGATACAATGACGAAGTATCAAAAACACTAATTATGTATATTCCCATACATATACCTAAGTAATCAGTTACAGTTCGTCTCCAACTCCCAAGAACCACACAATCCACAATGGAATGAAAAACCCAGTCCACAAGGATAACACAACTCAGTTCACACAAGAAAAACACAACCCAATCCACAATTGAAAGAAAGTCAATCACATCGATGATAGGATTGAAAATCAAGACTTGGGTCACATAGGCATTCGCTTCGTAAGGCGATAGAGATGATCAGATGTATCCACTGATTCATCTAAGCTGTCAAACCCACAAAGAATACAAGACCGGCTAAGCTGTCGGACCCACAAAGGACACAAGACCCACTACTCTACCGGACCCACAGAGGATAAAATTACAGTGGTCAATACTACCAGACCCGCATAGGATACAAGAACGGTAGTCATCGTCGTCGAACCCACGGAGGATTCCACTACGGTCATCATCACTGCCGAACCCACGGAGGATCCAATTACAGTCGTCATTGTCGTAGTCGCAGCCAGCACTAGTGTTCCCGCACACAGCATGCTTGATTCCGGGACGGTCCACTCCTCTCTCAAGAGAGAGAGAGAGAGAGTCAATACATCAACTGTAATGAAGTCCAGATTTGATGTATCCCAAATTTCTGTCTCGTCAAAAGAAACCCAACGCGGCAGACGGTGCGTCAATCGGATGCCCGGTCTGAGAGTTATTGGTTTTTCCGTTCCAGGGGCCCGGTTGGTGTTTAAGCTAAAACCAACCTGAACATACTCCAGATGCATCCAAACCTCAAGAGGAGTAAGCCTGAAGGACCTTCTCAAAAAAAGTATCCCAATTCAATTGACGGCACGTCAATCGAACGTCCGGTCCTTGAGATATAAGTGTTTCCACTCCAAGGGAAAGTTTGGTTTCGAGTTCGAACCAAACCATCCATACCAAAACATTGTCAAAACCACAAATGTAAAATAACGAAACGACAAGCTCAATCCAAGGATTCCTACACAACTGATGGTGTGTCGATCGGAAGTCCATAGCCTATGTTATGGGCAAAAGACTGAAAATGGCCCGAAGTGGGGGGTATGGGCCCGGCCCGACCCGGCCAAACCCCCCCCCCCCCGGTCGACCCGACGCGGGTCCAGGCCCGGCCCGGTCGGGACGGTCGGCCTCAGCCCGGCCGAGGGGGTGCGCTGGCTCGGTCAGCGGCCGAGCAGGGGGGATGCAGTCCCCCCATTGTTCCGTGGATGTGGCGTCTCCCTGGATCCCGCATGACCGCAGGATCAGACTCCCTGCCACCGTGGCTTCAGCCACGGCAGCTCCTGCAGGTGGCATGCTGGGGCGCGGCCGCATCTGGGCAGCTGGCCGGTGCCAGCCGCCGGCGGCGCCAAAAATTTGTGCGGGCCACTAGAGCCGTATCGGTGGTCGTTTCTTGCTCTTGTCTGTGCCTGCCGTCGTCTGGGGACCCGTAGAGCACCGCGACAACCTCCAATCTCCAAAACAGTCCCGTTTCGCCGTCTTCAACAATTCCGTGCATCATGAACAAAACAACGGTGTGTTCGGTCTTGTTCGTTAGTCCGCAAACACCACTTTAGTGGTTCAAAACATCTCCTAACAATTATACATCATTCCGAGGGTATAATTCACATCATAAAATATAAACCAAATCCCTTACCTCAACAAAGAAGACGATCGTCGGCATCGTGGTACACGGTGTCGCGGTAGACGGCATTGCAGGGAAAAGAGTTCGTAGGCTTCTTCGGAGTGTGCCGAGGAGAAAGCGGCGTCTCCTTTCTTGTCTCGGAGATGAGGAAAGGTAGTGCATCGTCGATCTCTGTGGAACTGACATTCTTCATCGTTCTTTGTCGAATGCCGTCATTCTTCGTCGTTCTTCATCGGTGGTCGGCGTTCTTCGTCGTTCTTCGTCGGAGGCTGGCATTCTTCCTCGCATAACAAAGCTCTCCTCTTTAATAAAATAATAGGTTCTCCCTATAATTTTATTATACGCAATAAAACTCTCCCATTATTAATTCACCACACTAATTAAAATGTGTTGGCATTTAATTAAAGGAGGGATAGAGAAGGTTCTCCATAAATAAAGTCATTTTCAGTTTAAATGAAAAAGGGGAGAAGGAAGGTTCCTCAATAAATTTATAGGTTGAAATAATTTAATGGATTGAGGTGACATTTAATGGTGGTTTGTCAAATTAATGGTATTTTTTAAATAGATTTAGAGGGAATTAAATGGTGGCGCTCGTGCGGGCCCCCCCACCTCTCTAACATCACCACGTGGGTAGATAAGTGGTTGTGGGCCCCACTCATAACTGCCCATGGGAGGGAAAAACCACCATAAGAAAATTGAAATTGTTCCAACAATTTTTATTTATTTCTTAATCAAACCCCCCAAAAATACCTTCTCCTATTTTGCAAACACAACTACAGTAAGGGTCCCATTAAGCAATTATCGGCACTACGAGTTCATCGGTGCCCTCAGATTTTAATTCCAAGCACCGGTTAAAAATTTAAAAAAACACGCTAGTTCGTTCACTGAACGTACTTGAGATAAACTTCGAAAATTGATTCCGGGCACATCGTGCTTCAGAATCAAGTGCCATCAAAAGCCATAGACACGTAAAATCCAAAGAATTTAAAAAACATTCCTTGAAATTTCCTGGTATTTTCATTACTCCCACCTCAGGGATTTACATCCCTGTAATGCTACAACATAAACTAGGGGAACAAATGAGGGTATTGAGCACGCATCTGAGCCTCCAACTCCCATATGCTCTCTTGAAGGTTATCGTGCTTCCAATGAATGTGCACCAGAGGAATAATCCACCCATGTAGGACCATCTCATGTCGATCCTCGTTCTCCACTGGGACCTCCACAAAAGTCACCCCATCATCGATGTCTAGCTCCCCGTGGACTATGATATGCATTGGGTCTTTCACGTATCTCCTCAGTTGAGACACGTGGAAGATGTCGTGCACCCTTTGCTACTGTGGTGGAAGGGCCAGGCAGTAAGACACCTCGCTTACCCTACTGAGGACCTGAAAAGACCCGATGAAGAGCGTAGATAGCTTTCCGCCCTGGCCATGTCTCTGTAACCCGCGTCGAGGTGAGATCCATAGGAAAATGTGGTTTCCATCCTCGAACTCCAGTCATCTCTACGTCCTATCAGCATAGGACTTCTTCCTGATCTACGTAGTCATCATCCTCTCTTGGATAACATGCACCTTCTCCGTCGTAGTCCGAACAATCTCTGGTCCTACGAGTGCTGACTCTCCATAGTCAGTCCAGCAAAGAGGCGATCTGCATCCCTGGTTGTACAGTGCCCCGTAAGGTTTCATTCCGATGGTAGACTGGTAGCTGTTGTTGTACGAAAAATCCACCAAGGGTATGTGATCCTCTCATCTGCGACCAAAGTCATGGACACATGCACGGAGAATGTCCTCGATTGTCTGAAAGGTCCTCTCCATCTGGCCATCCGTTTGAGGGTGAAAGGCAGTGCTCAGGCGTAGCTGTATCCCAAAGGCCTACTGCAACCCATTCCAAAGTCGGGAAGTAATGAGAGCATCTCTATTTGAGACGATAGATGATGGAACCCCATGAAGTCTTACGATCTCTTGAATGTAGAGGCGTACCAAGATCTCTACTGAGCCCTGCTCTCTGATCGGTAGGAAGTGAGCGGACTTGGTGAGTCAGTCTATGATCATCCAGATGGTTTTGTGTCCTCTTGAAGTACGTGGAAGCCCCATCACGAAATCAATGGATATACCATCCCACATCCACTCCGGGACCTATAAGGGTTGTACCAAGACAGCAGGTACCTGGTGCTCTACCTTCACTTACTGACATGTGAGGCCTCGAGAAACGAACTACGACACAACCTTCTTCATACTCGTCCCCCAGTACTGTCTTCTTAGGTCCTGATACATCTTCCCTACTCCAGGATGTACCGCTATAGAGGAAGTTTGGAACTCCCTCAAAACCTCCTACTGTAGTGTAACATGTACCATGGTACGTCCATGGAAGATGATTACGTGCTCCCCGACTTCAGAAAATCCATCAGGTTCTAGCCCTGAGGATATCTGAGCATGTCGCACCTCATAGTCAACATCTCCACGTTTTGACCCTCTGACCCTCTGAAGAAGTGGTGGTGTGACTGTGAGAGACTATAGATAGGCTGCCCCATCACTATCCATGAAGGATATCTACAAAGGGGCTAACTGCTCTGTCGCCTCTCCATGTAGCTGAATGCCCGATCTCCTGCTGAGAGCATCATCCACAATGTTCCCCTTCCCAGGAGATTAGACAATCTCAAATCCATAATCCAAGAGGACTCGAGCCATCACCACTCTCTTAGGTTCATGTCCTTCTGCGAGAAAATGTACCAGAGACTTTGGTGGTCAGAGTAGACTGTAAAGCACTCGCCCATCAAATAGTGTCGCCACATCTTTAGGGCAATGACCACTACTGCTAACTCCAGGTCCTGGGTGGCGTAGTTCTTCTCGTGCTACCTCAACTGCCATGAATCGTAATCCATCACTACTCGATCCAACATCAATATACACCCGAGATTGGTCCCTGATATGTCGCAGTAAACTACGTACCCTACGCGCTCCTCTTGTAGCCTCATGATGGGCGCACTGGAAATCTCCGCCTCAGCTCCTGGAAGCTCTGCTGACATCTGTCTGACCACACGAAGGATTTCCCCTTCTTCGTCAAAGCTGCAAGCAGTGCCGCAACTCTGGAGAAGTTTGGCACAAATCGCTGATAGTACCCAACAAGACCTAGGAAACTCCGCACCTCCATCACACTCCTGGGTGGATCCAAATCAAGTACTGCCTCGACCTTCATAGGATCCACTGCAACTCTCACCTCTGAGATGACATGCCCCAAGAAGTGGACCTCTCAAAGCCATAACTGGAAATTTGAGAGCTTACCATAATGCTGGTGCTGTCAGAGTGTATCCAGTACAACCCATAAGTGGTTTTCATGCTCCTCCATAGTGGTCGAGTAAATCAGTATGTCTTCAATGAAGACTATGACAAATCGATCGAGGTAGGGCTGGAAGATCCTGTTCATGAGAATCATGAACTCTGCTGGAGAATTTTTCACACAAAAGGGCATGACCAGGAACTCATAGTGGCCATACCGACACCTAAAGGTCGTCTTCTGCACATCCTCGTCCCTAACTCAGAGCTGATGATAGCCTGACCAGAGGTCAATCTTTGAGAACCAACGTTCTCCATTGAGCTGATCAAAGTGGTCGTCAATCATCATAAGTGGATACTTGTTCAACGTGGTCACCTAGTTTAGGCGACGGTAATCGACACATAGTCGCAAGCCCCCATTTGGATTCCAAGAAAATAGGACCGGAGAATCCCAAGGTGAAACACTGGGTCGGATGAAACCTTTCCCCTGTAAGTCATCCAGTTGTACCCACAGCTCACGAAGCTCGGCGGGAGCTATCCGATATGCTGGAGTGGATATTGGTGATGTCTCGGGGTACATGTCTATATAGAAATTTTCATCCCTATGAGGAGGTATTCTTGGAACATCGTCATGAAAAATGTCCGCATACTCATCCACCACTACAGGAAAACTCGAACTCTGCACGTCAACTGCTCCGAGGATGAGACAAGCCAATTGATTTGTGATAAGGTTCCCTCTCTTCTACGTGAGTCCATCCTATGCTGCGAAGATTCCCTTCTCACTGGTGAAGGTGAAGCTAGGCCCATCTGTGCGGACACACCGCACCTTGCACCTAATACAGTCGATTTGAGCATGGACTGTAGATAAACAGTCCATACCAAAGATGAGGTCGTAAGGCCTCGACGCCACTACAAGAAGATCACAACCAAAGCTCTCACCTCCTAGAGTAGGCTGACATTGTCAGCACCAGTGCGTAATCATCGAGTCTTCTCTCGTAGGAGTCTCTATCCGCAAGGATCGATCCAACGGCTCTGTCAGAATCTCTGAGCTCCGAAAAAGGGCATCGACAATAAAATAATGACTCACACCTGTGTCTATATGAAATGCAGAAAGGGTGGAGTAGACATAGATAGTACCTCAAATTATATCGGGTGCGCCGTGATCATAAGCCTCCACTGCCTAGAGCTGAGCCTTCCTCTGCCATCCAGCTCCCTATGGTTGGGGTGGACCTCCTGGGGGTGGTGGTGGGAGAACCTCGAAGCGTCGTCCACCACCCGCTCCTCGGCCAGCTCCTCTTCCTCGTCTGCCTGGTCCCTACGGACCGCCACGTTCGAACATCTTCCTCTATCGGGGAGGTCCCTCCACTGTCTACTGCTCGTCTGCATGGCGGGTCGGGTAGTCACGAGCCATGTGGCCCTGCCCGCCGCATTCATAACACTATATGTTCCTCAGATGGCTGGCTCTGCGCCGTGTGCCCCGCACAGCCGAATCCGAATCCTGAGGTCGCCAAAATATCGGCCAGGTCCAGTTGGAACCCTGCGTCATCTGTCGACTTCCAGCTGCAGAAGACTCCGCTCTGTGCCGTCCTGTGGTGGGTCTCGCTGCTGATGGCTTCTCGGCGAGAAAGCTCTCTACTATTAGGGCTCGCTCCCGCACCCACGCCTAGGTCGGGATGCTGAGTGGAATCGTCGAAGCTCTGATCTCATGCTTCATCCCCTACTCAACGGTCCGGGCCTGGAAGTATGGGTCCCATACCAAGTCCATGGAGTTGCGCGAGAGGTTGGTAAATCTGGCCAAGTACTGGGATATAGACATGTTGCCCTGCCGCAGCTGAAGTAACTCCGGGATGCACACCGCATGGAGGGTGGTTGGAACGAACTTCGAGAGGAAGAGGATCTCAAAGTCTATCCAATGAAGAGATTCCTCATCGTGCACCTGGAGCATCAGGCTCCACCATCTACCTACTGCTGCGTGCAGGAGACTCACGACAAGGATCACCATGAGGTCTGCTGGTGTCCCTACCAATATGAAGACTCTGACGATAGCCTCCAGCCAATCCTTAGCTTCCTAAGGATCCATCTCTCCGTAGAACCTAGGAGGTATCTGACTCTGAAACTCATGCAACACGATCAGGCGGCGTGAACTCTCTGCCGCTGTGGTGGGTAGCATGGGTGGCTCGGTGGGAAGAGGTACCGCCGGTGCCTCTGCTGCAATGGGGCCCTGCACCGAGGCCCCGTCGCTCGGTTGGTTGTCGTCTCGCACAATTCTTGGATCCCTAGCTGGATGCCATCGTGGGGTCATCCTGAAAAAAATAGGTGCACCACGGTTAATATAGTATACCTGGTGAGCTGACACAAAGTAGTCACAAAGAAAACTTTTGAAACACACATGCAATCAATGTTTTCGTGCACTGAGTCGGAAATCAGAAGTCAGGGTCCTGGTGTATGGATACGTTGAAAACCGCACCAACACTGTACTACCTGGACTGATAACCACACTCATTACTGTAATCATTATTTCTCCACATAGAAGAAATTATCAGAGTCCTGAGTTATGTAGTAGAACCGACTTCTTTGATACCAATTTTTCACGACCTGTCCTCGGGGCCCGTGCTGTGACTACCCCAAGCCCGCCTTCCATAGGCCAGGGGCTGGAGACTACCACCAAAGGCATAAATCCCAAAATCAGGGAAGACATTGCCTTTAAGAATTAACATACAGAACAGAGTACACAAGCTAAGTAAACACTAAGAAAAACTGAGTACAATATAAGTGCTGGAAAAGTAAAAGGTCCAGAATACAAACCCAACTGAATGAACATTGCAACTGAAAGGAAAGTACCAAAATAGTAGGAAAGAAATCAACACCAAGTCGTCCTCCGGAAATCCCACCTGAAGGGTGGGTACAGATAGTCTCCTCAGCTCCTGGGGTCTGGTCGCCTACTCCGTGTACGTCCTGTCAAATGGTCACCCTCTGGGGACTGTCCAACTCCTCAAGCGTCCACCTCGATCAGCGCAATCCATCGTCTAAAACCAACACAACGTATTGCAGGAAAAGCCTATGCAGGGGTGAGTATACGATACTTATTAGGGACCCCGAGACCCCCGAACTTATCTCAGAATCCACGAAGGATAAACGAAAATGGAAATATATAATCACGAAGTATCAACAACACTACATTGGTATATTCCCATACATATAACTATGTCATTAGTTACAGTTCGTCTCCATCTCCCAAGAACCACGCAGTTAACAAAGGAATGAACAACCCAGTCCACAAGGATATCACAACAAAGTCTACACAGGAAAAACAGATCCCAATCCACAAAGGAAAGCAATTCAATCACATCGATGATAAGATTGGGAACAAAGACTCATCTCATATAGGTATACACATTGTAAGGCAATAGAGATGATCAAATGTAGCCACTAATTTATCTAAGCTGTCAGACCCACATAGGATACAAGACCATCTAAGCTTTCAGACCCACAAAGGATACAAGAGCAGTTACTCTACCAGACCCACACATGATACAAGTACAGATGTCAATACTACCAGACCCACATAGGATACAGGAACAGTAGTCATCGTCATTGAAACCATGGAGTATTCAAGTACGGTCGTCATCGTTGCCAAACCCGTGGAGGATCCAAGTACAGTCGTCATCGTCGCAGTCATAACCAGCTCTAGGGTTCCCGCACATAGCATGCTCGATTGTGAGAGGGCCCGCTTCTCGATCAAGAGAGAGATAGTCGACACATCAACTGTCACGAATTCCAGATTTGATGTATCCCAACGTTCTCTCTCGTCAAATGAAACCCAACGCGACAGATGGTGCATCAATTAGATGCCCGGTCTGAGAGTTATTGGCTTTTCCGTTCCAGGGGCCTGGTTGGTTTTTAAGAAAAAACCAACCTAAACATACTCCAGATGCCTCCAAACCTCAATAGGAGTATGCCAAATGGATTTTCTCAACAAAAGGATCCCAATGCAATTGACAGCATGTCAATCAGATGTCCAGTCCTTGAGATATAAGCATTCCGCTCCAAGGGCCCGGTTGGTTTCGAGTTCGACCCAACCTGAACGTACCCAAACTTTTCCAAAACCTCAAGTGTAATATAAAGAAACAACCATCTCGATCCAATGATTCCTACAAAATTCATGGTGTGTCGATCGGAGGTCCATAGCTTATGTTATGGGAAAAAGACCGAAAATGGCCCAAAGTGGGGGGTCTAGGCCCGGCCCGACCCGGCTGGGTGCGGCCCAGCCCAGCAGGGCACGACGCGGCCTGGTTCGCATGACCCACTGCAGCCCGGCTGGGGGGTGCGCTGGCTTAGCTAGCGGCCGAGTAGGTGGGACGCGGTCCCCCCTGTGTTCCATGGACACGGAATCAGTCTCCGTGTCTCCCTGGATCATGCACGGCTGTAGGATCCAACTCCCTGCCACCGCGTCTTCAGTCGTGGCATCTCCTACCGGCGGCGCGCCGGGGTGCACCCCTGTCGGCGAACCGCGCTGCTGGAAATTTCCGCGGGCCACCGGAGTCGTTCTGGTGGTCCGTTCATGCTCCCGTCTGCGCCTGCGGTCATCTCGGGAATAGTACATCACTACGCCGACCTCCAATCGCCAAAATGGTCCCTGTTTTCTTTAATTCAATGATTCCTCACATCAAGAACAAAACAACGGTGGCTTCAATATTTTTCGTTTGTCTGCACCAACCGCATTAGTGGTTCAAAACATCTCCCAATAATTATAGATCATGACGAGGGTATAATTAAAATAATGAAATATAGACCAAAACCCTACCTCAATAAGGAAGACGATTGTCGGCGTCGCGGTACACGGTGTCGCGGTAGACGGCGCCTCGGGGAAAAGGATTTGTAGGCATCTTCATAGTGCACTGAAGAGGATCTGGCATCTCCTTTCTTGACGCGGAGAAGAGAAAGGGTGGCGCGTCGTCGATCTCCGAGGAACCGGCGTTCTTTGTCATTCTTCATTGGAGGCCGGCATTCTTTGTTGTTCTTCATCGGAGGTCGGCGTTCTTCATTGTTCTTCGTCGGAGGCAGGCGTTCTTACTTGGACAACGAAGCTATCCTTCATAATAAAATAATAGGTTCCCCCTATTATTTTATTATATGCAAATAAACTCTCCCATAATTAATTCAACATACTAATTAAAATGTGATGACATATAATTAAAGGAGGGAGAGAGAAGGTTCCTGATAATTAAATGCGTTGGCAGATTAAATTAAAAAGGGGGGAAGGAAGGATTCTCATTAAATTATGGGTTGACTTAATTTAATGGATTGAGGTGACATTTAATAGTGGTTTGTCAAATTAATAGGGTTTCATAAAGAGATTTAGAGGGAATTAAATGGTGGAGCTCGTGCGCACCCCCACCTCTCTAACATCCCCACTTGGGTAGTTATGTGGTTGTGGGCCTCACTCTTAACTACCCATGGGAGGGAGAAACCACCATAAGAAAATAGAAATTGTTCCGAATTTTTTTATTTATTTCTTAAACAAACTCCCAAAAATTATCCTCTCCTCTTTTGCGAACGCAACTACGGTAAGGGTCTCCATAAGAAATTATCAATGATGTGAGTTCATCGGTGCCCTCAGATTTCATTTCCGAACACCGGTTCAAGAGTTAGAAAAACCCACTCGTTCGTTCACTGAACGTACCCGAGCTAAACTTCGAAAATTGATTCCGGGCACACCTGGCCTTGGAATCAAGCGCCGTCAGAAGCCACATACTCGTAAAATCTAAAGTATTTAAAAAAAATCCTCGAAATTTCTGGGTCATTACAATATGTGTTTAGAGATGAAATTATGTTTTATTCTAAAATATTTGTAAACAATGTATATATGTGTATATATTTTTATGTAAAAATGTTATATACATTTATATGTATATGACTGTGTACGTACAAATTACATTTCATGAAAAACTAATTTTATCATGGAACACCTATAACAATGTAATTTCCCTTTTTAGGAAACGGATATCGATGCTCAGGATTTTTTATGAAACGTCAAGGTTCTTATGATATAAAATACAAGTTTTAATATTTTTAATTTCAAATAATCAAACTTGGATATTATTTAAATGAAGGCATAGAATTGGGAGTGAACCCAGCTAATTTTGGATCTTTTTTCCAGTTATGTGACAGTTGTTCCCTAAATTATATAGCTCTCTAATTCATTGGTTAATGTTGAAATCTCATGAGATTTAATTTATGGTGTGAGAGATAAATATCCAAATGACACAATGGAATTAGATAATGAACTTATAACATCATGGAACTATGTGTGTCATGTTATTTTTTCTCTATAGTGAACCATGACTTCATTTTATGATTAAAGGTGTTTTGATAACTATTTATTAATGTTTATGAGTTATCAAGACAAATTTTTATTATTTCATAAATGAATGAAATATATTTTTATAAAGGTTAAATATTTTGAATCTTATTTTGAAATAAATTTGATTATTCTCATATCAACTAATGATTTTATAAATTTGTAATTCTCAAGATTTATCACTTGTTTTAATTTTTATGTTGAAGTCAAATAATCTGGATATGTTTCCACATGTTTTGAAACCCCTTACTGAAATATTTTTCACAACCTATGTTTTTAAAATCCAATATTCATTGGGAATAAAGAAACATAGAAGCGAGTGACTAGAAAACGCCCCATTATGGTGTTTAATCATTATAGATCATAAGAAAAATTTTATTTTCCTTTTTTAGAGTTGTAATTATAATTCTTTGATGTATTCATACTGCCAAAAACTCTAATCTTGTGTAATATAAGGTTTTTAAACAACAAATGAATTATTAAAAAATTAAATTAGGTCTTTGTTCATCATAGTTGGTGTCAGAGAAGAGGTTTAGAAAACATTAGAGTTGAAGATAAGAATAAACCCTTTGAGCATTTAGAGTCCTTCTATAGAATTTATAGGATTTTAATTTAAGGAAAAATCTCGTGTTCCTAGTTTTCTTAATTATGGGTAGTGAAATTCAGAATTTCTATAGGTACAGTAATGGAATTTTGGGGATGAAATTATTTTAGGGGGTAATATTGTAACATCATCATATTAATAAGTACATTATTTTAAATGAGGAAAATTAAATTTTGTTCATATGTTAATATTAAATATTTAAAATTAAATAATAATATTTTAGAATATTTTTTTGATAATTAAATAATAATAATAATAACTTTAAGATAAGTGATAATTTATAAAATTGTCTTATCAATTATACATTTATTTATATTATATTATTATGTTTTAAATAAATTATTATAAGATTTGATTTTAAATTATAAACAAATGATGTTTTATAGTTTAAATGAATATATTTAAATAAATATTTCTAAATGAATATTTTTATTAAAAAAATATTTTTTGAATGATAAAATCAAAAATTTATTTGAAGTATAAAATAATTATGAAATTATTATCAAAAATCATGTCAAATTACACGTAAAATTGACAACTAAAATATGTTTTAATAAAAATAATATAAAACTAAAATGTTTTTCAATAATAAATATTCGTTAACATATAATTTTATTAAAATATTTTTGTTATTTTTAAATCATGAAATAATATGTGGTTTTAATAAATAAATTATAATAATTAGAATTTATAAAAAACAAACTATGGTACTTAAATTCAATAATTAATTTTATAAATAAATTATAGCAATATATTTCTTCACTATTATAAATTTATATGTTTTTATTAATTATGAGTATAAATATATTTATATGAAATTATGAATTAAATTTAATATGATAAATATAAAAAATATTATTAAAATAATTCAACTATTATATTAAAAAATGATAAAATAAATAATAATAATAAAGAAAGGAAATGTATTTGAAAAAAACATGGTATGATTTATAAAAAAAATAAGTGAAAATGATAAAAAAGAGAGATAATGTGATAACAGGGGTGTGGGAGGCATTGGTCAAGAAAGGAAATTTGGTAAGGGGGAAAAGGGTTCAGTCGTCGAGTGCGTTTGAGGGAGAGGGATGGATCCAAGCACAATGGAGCTCGAGTTAATGAGGGGGGTTTCGACTTAGGAAGACCAAACTACAGTGAGGAGTCCGAACAATATTTGACAACTAATGAGGGCTCTTGAAGGTCAAGCTATGTAAATAGGGATTCAACCATGAGTTAGGGTTTTGTTTCCGTGCGAGATCAGATTGGATGAATTTTAGATCTACTTCAACCAAACCATGGAATGTTTTTTTATTTTCTAGATGTCAAATATCTATGTAGACCCTTTTTCATTAATACATTTGGAAATGGATGAAATGCGTGTCCTTTCGTCCTCATTCATATTAGGCTATGACCTGTTGATTGTTTTATATTTTTTGGGGTCTTTTTGACGAGTATGCCATATTTAAGAATGGATCCAAATTAATTTCATATTTTATCTAGTTGTTGACTCTAATTTTTATTTTTGGTTATAATCCACATTTTAATCACCCATCTATTTTCTTTGTCCACCACTTTGAACTATTTCTTTTGAAGAAAATACATATAGATATATAAAATACTACTGTCTATTTTCATTCTGGTGATTTTCCACCTCCACACACCTTACATAAGAATCCATCGTAATATCATTAAAGAAATTTTAATTTTATAAATTTAAATTATGTATGAACTAGATATATAAGTACCTATTACCTTTTTTTAGAATCATCCCAACGTACTGCACCCTATATAATAGAATAATGTTAGATAAAGTGAGTTGTTGCATTCTATAAAGTAGTAGAAGAAGGTTTTCGTATTTTCTGTAAATCAAGTTAAGGAATTTATTTTTACAGTATCTTCAATCAATTTTTTTATTTTAAAATAAAACAAGTTTTCAGTTTTAAATTTTTTCTTTTTATGTTTATATTTATGTAAGGTAACTACATATTTTTCATGTATTTATTTCTTTTCATGATTTTTCATAAGAAGGTTATTTATTTAAAATCTATTGTTGTGCAAAAGAATTTTTCTTTTTCAATATGAAAATAATATATACTCAAATGATTAAAGTGGGTTCTCCATTTCATATTTTATGTCAATTTGTTTTAGTGGATTACAAATATATATTTTCAATCTGTCTAAATAATTTTTAATTATATTTGTATAATAGTAAGGCCAAATTTGGTTAAATATATAAATCTATTTATGTATTTAATATTTTTATTTGAAAATTTTGTTTTTGTCCATCAGTATTATCTAACGTTATTTTAATTGTTTTTTATAATGGTAAGGGGGATCTTTTTGAGTTTATAAAACTATTCATCCAAAAACATTCTTGATATTTATTTTCTTGATTTTTTTTGAAACCATAATTTTTCACCTATGTATATACATGGTATGTAATTAGATTTTAAAAATTATTGTTTTAATAATAATGATTCAAATGTATGTATATATATATTACTTCTTTTAATGTTAAAATTAATGTTCGGCCATGGTATTGTCTTCACAAAAATAATTTATTGATTAGGCCACTTTAAGTGGAAGTGAAGTTATCGAATTTTTCAAAATTTATTTTTATGATAAATATGTTTTATATTCATAAAATTATATGTATATATATATATATATATTCATAAATAGATCATTTAATATGAATCATTTTTTTAAAACATTTATATATATGTATCTACATATGTTTTATTTTAAGGTGAAACATAATTTTAATCTGACATAAATTCATATGTATATATATAAATGTATTTATATACATATTAATTATTGTAAAAATATTTATTTACTATATTTATGTAAATAAATTCATGTATATATATATATATTTGTCATTATTCATACCTATGGATATGTGTGTGGACATGCAATCACGTTTTATTATAATATATATGTAAAAAATATGTATGTCTATATATGTATCTTTTTATGTAAAACTATTATATATGTATATATGAATATGAATGTATATTTAAAAATGTCATATCATGAAAAACTAATTTTATCAGAAAACATGAATAACCATGTAAATTAATTTTTCATGAAATGGATATCAAAGCTCATGATCATTAAAGAACTATTGTGGTCATTATGATATAAAATACAAGTTGTTATGTTTTTAATTCCAAATAATCACACTTGAATATTATCTGAATGAAGGAATGGAATGGGGAGTGAACCCAAACCCTTATGGTACTTTTTTCCAATCATATGGTGGGTACAAACATTGTTATATAGTTCTCCATTGCATTCGGTAATGTTCAAATCTCATGTGATGTCACGTATGGTGCACGAGAGGTGTATCACATGCACACTATGGGAATAGGGAGTGAACCTAATCCATCATGTGACTATGACCATTAAGTTATGTTATCTCAAGAGTGAACAATGAATTCATGTTATGATCCAAAGTGACTTTCAATACTAATTATGAATGTTTATGAGTTATGAAGAGAAATTTTTATTATTTCATAAATGAATTAAATGTTTTTTTTAAAATGGTAACATGCGTAGAATCTTATTTAGAAATAAATATTATTATTTTCAAAAGTACTCATGATTTTATAAATTTTAAATTCTCGAGTTGTATCTCATGTTTTACATTTACTGTTGAAGTAAAAAATCCTGATTAGTTTCGAAATGTTTTCTAACCACATTCTATATTTTCACTAGGAATAAGGATTCATAGAAGCGAGTGAGTGGTCGATTCCCCTTTATGGTGTTTTACACTTGTAAACATCGGAATAGTTTTCTTGTCCTTTATTTTTTAAGAGTTGTAATTAGAATTCATCAATGTATCCAGAATCTCTAAAAGTATGACCCTTTGGGATATTGGTTTGTAAAATAATAAATGAATTATAATATATAGAAAAATAGAATAGGTTTTGGGTTTTTATAGGGTCACTATAGGATTTGGGGACAAGGGAAGTTAGTGCCTATGTTTGTTGGACCTTTTATGTTTGTGGAGAGAATTGATCTGGTGGCATACCTATTTCCATTTCCATAAGGGTATACCACAATGAAAGATGTTTTTCATGTGTCACAACATTGGAAGTTTCAACCTACGCCTTATAATCTGATCGATTTTGATTATGTTGAGCTTGAGACTAACGCATCATTTGAGAATCATCTGACACGTGTTATTGATTGTAGTGAAAAAAGTGTTCTATGGAAGGATCATTTTGTTAATTCAAGTAGTGTGGCGACATTGATGTGTTCAGGTGGAAATGTGGGAGAGATAAGTAGATATATGGGATCATTTGACCCATATTTTTACCTCATAATCATAGATATTCTTGGGAGTATGGGTTAAGGACGTGCTGTTATGAGGTGGGGAGATTTTATGATCTTGACCTTTTGTAAGATTCATCATGATCTTTTTTAGGTACTCTTTTAACATTATTTTGGTTATCATTGGTGGGTTTTTTAGGTTGTTTCAAGTGTAATTTTGAAATTTTTTAAGAAAAAGGGGTTGTTCGTGGTTAGTTTCTGGTCTTCCCAAATGGTGAACCTACCCCAAGAAAACCTTGTAATCACAAAGAGAGGGGAATTTCACAGTTAGAACATAGTTTTTCAAACAACTTTTCCACTTAGTATAAATCATGCAGCCCTAGGATGAAGCGAATGGTCATAGAGAATGGTTTGGAAAACCATGCATCCCTACCTAGGAAACCGTCTATATGGACCAAAAATTTATAAAAAATCATATCTATCCAGTATTAATGTCAAATTGACCTAGTATGACCCTAAACCAATCCCTATGAAATTTGAAACTCTTCAGAGGGCTGTAAGGCTCCTCAAACCTCATTCTTAATGAATCAAAAGCCTACAAAAAGGATCATCTCTCCTCTGATATTTTATTTCTTCCGTATTTGGATTCTTCTATATTTCGTCTCTCTTTCTAAATCAACAGGAATAATTTATACTCCATTGGAGATGGTTTATATTGAATATTTATTGGATATTATGATATTTAATCTTTATCTTATGTTTTGGTCTTATATCTTCCATCTCATTTCGATCTTGAATGTTCCACTTCAATTTGGGGATTTCCAGTTTAGCCTACATCCACAAAAATCACGAGGAATGTGTTTTTAATATCAATTTCCATAGTCTTGAATTATAATTGATTTTATGTAATTTTGGAATGTCAATTTCCATATTTGGTAATTTAATATTGAAATTTAATTAATTAATAACTTAATGGGTTTGTGGAGTTGGTAGAATAATTTGATTATTTAATTGCTGAATGTAGTGATTATGGAATTGGTGTTTATGGGATTGATTGGTAACTGGAATTAAAGGTTTAGTTGGCTTATCCTTTAAGGGTTAAAGGATATTAAGAATAAATTTTGATAAATGGTTTAATAGTGAATTTTTCATATTATTCTTTGTTATTTAAATAAAGAACCATTATTTTTGCGATAAAATGAAATGATATACCATGATTAGAATGTTTGATAAGATGGTTAATGATGAATAACATAGATAAATTTGATATTTATGAGATATGTGATATATTGTGATATATTTTATAATGAGTGTGGGATAGATATTGATGCTCCAAATGCCTATATGTGATAACAAGTGTGTGATAAGGATTGAAGCTTCAAACAAACATAAGTGATAACAATAAGGTGTGGGATAGGGTTCGATGATCTAAATATTTAGAGGGTTCTAGACATGATGCTCCAGTCCAAACACATTATCATTGGAATGTATTTCATATTTTACATGGTATAAAATTTGAAATAAATGATTACTTAAATCCCATGATATAATTAATTGTTATTCCCTATAATATATGGTTCAGATTCTAGTACATGAAAAAATAGGTATTGATGGTTTGGGTGTCATATTGAACATGGGAAATTATGAGTTTAATTAATGAATAATTAATTTGGAAATTTTTTTACAATGATTTATTGTAATTTATTCATTATAAAACTGGATACAGTGTTATAGAGTTGATAATGTTTAGACACTATTGGTGGTGTCATACTAATTTTTATTCACACCCTACTCTGGCTGCCTGATCATTACCCAAATTGACTTCAGTTTTATAGGAACATATAATTTCAAGCGCACAATGTTATATGAATGAGTTTGGATGGCACATGGATGAGAGAACCAGACCTGATTTTGGGACCCTCTTGGGTGTTGTCAATGTCTTTATTCTTTCTTTATTATATTAACACTTGACACATATTGAAATTACATAACCTATATTTTAGTTATGTCTAGTTATTTATGTTTTCGTATTGTCATGTGATGTTGGTCTTTATTGGTAATGGCATTATTATAATTATTTGTTATTTCCATTTTGTTATTGTTTATTTATTCCTATTTTTTTTAATCTGATAGATAGGGTATAGTCTCACCATTGTTGATATTAGACCCTTGCTATTAGTTAAATGCCTCTTGAATATAGGGATAAATTCTTGAGGTCATGTAATCAACTAGCTTGGGGCACCGGTGTGGGGTAACTGGGGTAGGAAAATACACAATTAATCAAAAAAATTCAAAATGTTCTTGAAGTTCATTGTAATATGTTTTTTGAAAAATCAATAAAAATATTTTTTTGATGAAAATATTTATTTAAATAATAAAATGACTTTATTAAAAATTGAGAGATTATTTACAAATAATTTATCAATAAATTTATATTTCATATCAATATTATATATATTTCATAAATTAGTCAATCATATTCATACCATATAATTTAATAGATACGTTATAATTGTCATATTAAAATATAAATATTTCACAGTTCATTAAGGATTGGTGTTGTGTATCTTGTAAGCTATCGAACATAGTGATTATTTAAAATAATAAAGTATTAAATTCTATCATAATAAATAAATTGAATCCTCAAAATTTTAACTTTTTCCCAGTAATCATGGTTTTAATATTTGGAAATTCCTTTGTTGTAATCCCCCTTCATAAAAAGGGTAAATACAACTTCATCATGAAAAGATGGAAGGGAAAATATGAATGTTATCTAAAAAATACATAACTTGGTCCCCAAATACGAGAAAATTAGTGATAACTAAAAATATGGACATGGAAGAGAAAATTAATTCCCAAGGACTAATTAAGGGTGATATAGACCATGGTCTAGAAATAGATAACAACCACATAACCATGAATCAATGAGGGGTTTAAGAGACCATAAATTCATCATAATTTAATGATTTTAAAAAATAATTTTGTCTTAAGAAAATTTTTATAATGTTGAGGGATTATTTTACCATATAGACTAATAAAATAAGGCAATATAAAAACATAGAATGTATATTTTCATTCATTAATAAATTTCCTTAAGAAAATATTCTGTTAAAACAAATGATAAGTATTCAAGATGAATTGTTTTTATCCTAATGAACTAAAATAAACATCTAATATATCAAAAAAGTATATAAAGATATTCCTCCCATATTTTGGCATTAAACAAAATCGAAAAATGGTTACCAAAATATAATTCACAAAATTAATAATCCATAAAATGTGGAAATAAAAAATAATTCTCAAAGCCTTAATTACCTTAATAACCAAGAAATTAAATAATGTTTTAATCTCAAAGGTTATATCATACCCTTCATCATACATATTTAAAATTTTAGTTGCATTCTTCCCAAATTATCTCCCATGGTAAATCAATTATTAAACCTAAGTGTAACATATACCTCATCCCAATGAAACATCTCCCAAATATCAATAATCACCATGTTAAATAAATATATACTCTTTTAATATATTGAAATTTTCCAAAATGTCATGAATCAAATTTATATATTAACCTAAAATGTAATACAAAACTTTTCCATAACTATCTCTGAAGATATAAACATATCAATGAATCACATTTCATCCGTCAATATTATTTATATTCCATAATATATTAAAGTACAATTAACATCAAATAATATACTGACTCCAAAGTCATATTTAAACCTTAATATATTTATCTTCCAAATTCCCAATAAAAGATTCAAATCAATTCAAAATCATGTAACTTAAAACATAAATTGTGTTGTTGATTACTTTGAACATATGATTAACCATAAACATTTACAACCATGACGATATCCATAACTGTTATGTTAATATCAGATGAAAACATATATGTTTCAAAAAAATTAACACAACCTTTATTCATTAAATAAGTTCAAAAACTATTTAATATATTCCATAAACCAAAAAATTCAATATCTTCAAAGATGACCTAATTCAATATGTCATCATTTAACCATTATCAAATTCACCAATACTGTTATAACAATGTTAATAATCTACTTATTACAACTAAATATATATTTTCTAATTCTACTTTGGAAAAATACTTAGATTTTTTATGATCCATGTATCCAAAAAAACAATGATATAAAACTTCCAAAACATAATTCTGGAATCATATTTCAAAAATAATTTAAACCATTCACTTCATAGGTCTTTATTTAGTCTAGTAGATAATCCCTGTATTAGGCAATTGGCTTGGATAATCCACATATTCCTTAAACATAAAAGAGGTTGAATCTTCATTCTTTAATAATCCCCACCACCTGATCTCTTATTTAACATTATGATTCTCTTCATTTGGGACTCTGAGAGTTGGTTAAGGTGTATGATATTAATCCTATATAATGATAAAATATTAGGAATAATACAAGGGTTTCGTATTAAAACTCCCATTTCATTTGGTTAATAATGAGGATAATCATTACATTTTCTGTTAGCGTTAACACAATACCTCCATGTTCCTTCCATTAACTAAAACCAAAAATCATATTATGAGAAACAATAGTTATAGTGAGGAACCACGAAAAATCATTTATAGGATGTCTAAATCATGAAAAATCCTTTTCCATCTATGAACCTTATATTTAACAACAGTTATCGATAATCATTACCAATTTTTTTGGATGTTATCATATAATTTGACTCATACCTATGGTTTTCAGTAAATGTTTATAATCCTATTTTACAAAGGATAACTAAAAAATTATATGATACAAACTACATTTTCCCACACATTTAATATATATATATCACATCTCAATAGGTTAATATCCATTACATAACATAAAAACCCATGCTAGAATTGTATAGGTATAGTGCCTTGGGAAACATAGACACTAAAATAGTTTGCTAATAAAATATCAACATCATATACCACTATATTCAACATGACTATTATCCTTCTTAGAAACATAATACATCAAACTATCTTCTGAACATGGTGAAAAGGAAACAAAACAAAGGGTGAGCTGAGATACTCAGCCATTGAAAACAATGGATATTTGAATGATCACATGATCTCAACATGAGAATAAGGTTATCAGAATATGATCATAACATTAGAATATCACAGCCTACATATCCTATATCATAATAGTAATTCATGGAATAAATTTTTTCATTTCATAATACATTAATCACAAAGGAATAAAAGAAAATGATCCAATATATAATGACATATTCATAAGACATAGTTGTATGGAATACACATAATCATAGAAAATAATTTCCTTAGTATTAAAAAATAATTTTAAAGAGTATCATAGTGGAATGTATTTTCTCCCCAAAACCTTATAGATTTCATGGTTATATCCCAAGACTATCATAATTTACAATGTCTCGTGCAAAATTGGGTTCACCCCTCATTCCAGTCATGTTTATCTCATGGGATATCAATCATTACCCAGTTTATTAGATAGAGATATAGGTCTCAACCATTAAACAATTAAAACCATACATATGTTCTCCATATGGTCATAAAAAACTCATCATATCATAACCCAATAAAAGCAATGGGCTTTATAAGCATTTCATCATTTAATCCTAGCATAAACCATGGAAAATAAAAAAGTTTCATAAAAATCATTTTATCATAAACATATACATTACAGATAAAGAATAAGTTTGATATCATTGGATCAAATCCCCTATAAAGTATAATTTAAATCATGGGTTATTTTCATTGATGATTATAAATACCATTAATATATCATTAAAAATTTATTGTGGAAAATATCCTTTTCATTTTAAAATGGTATTTTGAAAATATAAAAATGTTAGAAATTTAATTAGAATATTTTTATTAAAAAATATAATTATAAAATTATAATGTACACTTTAATGTATTGAGTTTTCATGATGGTGTGAAACTTTTTTTCATTCATATAAGTTAAAAAACATTCATTTCATACTTGTAAAAAGTCAAAAAAAATACCTCATTTGGAAAATGAAAACAATATTAATATTGAAATAATATTTTAAAAATTAATAAATCAATAAAAATGAATTTAATAAATCAAATTATAATATTAGAAACCTTCTTTAAAACATGGATATGGAAGGAAATGTTTTTTGGGATCAAAGAGATAAATAAAAAGCCATTTATTTAAAATAATTATTTTAGTATATTGAGTACTTAATGAGAGTAAAGATTAATGAAAAATGTATTCTCTAGAATGAACCATGGGATAATAAAATCCATGATATTCTATAAATTTATATAAAAAATTTCAGCATCATAACTTAATCATAAAAAATCTCGATAAATAATGAAATTATAACAAAAAAGACTTACTGCTTTAATAACAATTGAATCGTAAGCCCCATGAAATAAATAACCAAAGAATTATATTTATAACCCCATAAAATTCATAATAATAATCATAAAATACATTCTTGGGTACTATATTCACCACAAAAAAGAAATAATTGGTGAATAAGAAATGTGTCCCCCGGAAATAAAAATGAGATGAAAATCCCTTACCCAAGGCATGTCTTCATTCGTTGGCATTAGAACCTACTATATAATAATTATTGATTTATTGTAAATATAATATTGAACCATAATAAAATATGTAATCCCATATATTATCTACTTATTACCTTTTATCATCTATTTGTTAACAAATATTTATTAAAATCATTATTCTGAGAGATATCCACTTCGTTTTTCATGTATGTTTTGGCACGGTAGTTCTGGTCCATTTAATTTGATCATTTTTCTATAACATATATAATATTAATCATGATATATATATCATATATATTGATTTTATAATTATTTATATTTATCCATAAAATCATAGAAAGAAAAATGAATTACACCGTTCATGGATATGGTTGGTCGTACGCACATATGAATGACGTTTTAATTTTTCGATGGATTCAATAAGAGAAAAGTAAATAATAAATAATATTTCAAGAATAATTATTATATAATATATTAATTATATATTCAATAAATACATTTTTATTACCATCCAAGTAAAATAGAAATGTAAAATGAATCACATTGCTTCGTGGTGGTGGTAGTCCACACGTACTCACAAGGGATGTTATTATTTTCCAATGAATTGGAAGGTAAGAAGGTACATATGACATTATAAATAATAATTTTTAAATATTTAAAAATTATAATATATACAAATTAAACCCATCATAGTACCCACACATAATATATGGATATGAGAAATGAATTGTATCCCTATGTGGAGACGGTAAGTTGTACATATACAAGAAGGAAACATTCACTTCCGATATCATGGATAGAAGGTAAATAAATGTGGTTTCATAAATTTCATAAAATTTAATTATATTTAGGATAATTACTTTATTCTTTTATGAAAATTCAAAAATATTTATGGGAGGTAAAAAATAATTAAAAATAAATTGATCATTTAAGGTGATTGACTCTTTTTTTGAAATAAATCCTTTAAATCTCCCCTTAAATACTCTAGGGTTGTTCTTTTGTGAATATATCACATATGAAATGTTTATAATTACTATTATAAGGTATGTTTTTAGGTTATGGTCGAGTGATGAGGGAAAAGTTCTGAATAAGTGAAGGGAGGTGGTTCCCATTTATAATTTAGGTAAGGGGGAACTTTTGGAATTTCTTAAAAGATTAAAATATAAAAAATCAGTATCTATTCCAAATGCCCAAAAAAACTAGGGATTAAAATTTAATTTATTATGGTGTTTAAATAAAATAATAAAATAATATTTTACAGGTTTAAGTGTTTTTTTAAACCATATCATTTGGTTTAACCCATTAATTAACTCATTTTAACATTAATTAGGGTATGATATTTTTCACATAAAAAGGATTAAAATTTTTCATGTAAAGTAAAAATTGGAAAATAAATGGAAAATGTATTATATTTTAGACAATATATTATCCTATTTCATATATAAATATTTTTTTAAAATTTTTTATTAATTTTATGAAATATTATTTTGATAAAATATCATTAATTTCAATTGTGACACTATTTATTTGATTATATTTAAAATACATAAATAATTTTTTTAATTATAATATAATCATTTAATATGACACTAATATTTCATATTCATAGAAAATAATAGTGGAACAATATAACTCACTAAAATTAAATTACTTTTATGATTCTGTTAATCATTTATTTAATTTTCTAATCATTGAATAAATACTATGATAACATTATATTTGAATTTAACGGAATTTATAATTTATGGTAAATATAAATAAATAAATTTTAAGAAATTAATTTAATTAATCTCAAAATAATGTAATATCATCATTCGTAGATTTATTTGTTCCTTATGTGTACATATAAGATATATTAAAAACACAAAGATTGGCATTTTATAACCTTCATTGCATGAAATATTATACATGTTATATTCATGGAAATGTGTCCATTAAACCAATAAATCTCAAAGATAAATTGATAATAGTATAATATCATTCATAAAATAATAATTATTGTGAAAAAATATATCCTTATCACTTAGTTTTATCCTAAATTATCCTGATTTACCCTTTACCGTAATGATAATTTTTACCACGACTATGATAGATATTGAAAAAAACAAAAAGGAAGTATTTAAAAACATTAATTTATAGATTAAAAAGTGTGGAATAAATTTTATCAAATCAATTTCTATATGTGGATGAAATTAATTTCAAAATAAGCATGAAACATACAAAGAAAACAACTTTTTATGCAAATATATTTTTAAGCATTACATTGGGTTTCTTATCTCATGCCTAGAAAAATAATACTGAAATAATAGAATTTTTTTTGAATATAATATATAAATTTCATTAAAATAATTCACCAATAGTGAATAGTTTAATTTTTTAGGAAAAAAATTCATTACATGCATAAAAATTGTTTTTTTAGAAAAATGACTTTTACGTAATTTTATTTTCAAATTAATTTATAAAATTGATTCCAATGAATATAATTTAACACAAGGGAACTAATTTTAATTTGAAACCATTTTATAAAAAAAATTAACTCTATACATGATTTTAATGAAAATATAGTTTTCAACAAAATCTATACTTTTTACTATTCATTGAAAAATTATACATTTATGAAAATTCTAAAAAAACTACTCCTTAGATATATTTTTTGATTATGAATTAAAAAAAGATATAATTTTAATCAAATTTAATTTCTAAATTCTCTAGAAATTATTTTTAATATTTTCTCAAAAAAAGAAATAAAATCCTTTTTTTAAGAAAGAGTTTCTCTGAAGAATAAAAAGACTTTACTAAAACTGTAGTGGTAATTTACTAAATAATTATCAATAAAGTTATATTTAATATGAAATTTGTATATGTTTCATAAATTATTTACTATTTTTGATAAATTTTAATTTATGTCTAGGTTATAATGACTATATTTGAATAGGAATATATCATAATTTTTTAAGCTTGATGTGTCAAATCGTGTAAGCTATTGAACATAGTGTTCATTTAAAATACTAGGTTTTAATGATTTTCGTGTTTGTAAGACTATTTTAAAAAACTTACTATCTATACGAGATAAGATATAAGTTTTTTATAGAGTCCTTATCCTTCATGTCTATATAGGACATATCAAATCGCTAATGATATTTTCATTGTTGACTTCATCCCTACTTCTTTCCTTTATTGATGATATTGATCCTACTTTTAAATAGCTCATTATTATTTTTCTTCGTAGGAGTATACTAAATCCCCATGTGATACCCTTAGGATACTCACTTAAGAATATATTCAATATTTCATTCCTATAAAATTTTATCACTATTTTCTATGAGAACTCCTCATTTGATTGATATTTCTATTCATTTTCACAATAATGGATATTTAATTTTAAAAAATATTCATGAATTTTATTATAATTTTTACTAAATGATTTTAGATGAATGCCCAAGGAAAATTACATCATCCCCATGAGGTTAAATCATTCAATTCTACTCCTTGTTGAGAATAAAAAATTTACCCCCCGAAACTCAAAAGTATTCCAATGTGGTATTCATTCCATTACATATTTTTTGTGGAGTTTTCTCATAATTTGGACTTAGAAATCCCATTTTGTAGATATAAAATAAATTAAGAACAATTTACTTTTAATTTTTCTTTGAATCTTGTTGTATTATAATTTATTTCTTAGCATGTTCCCCTACCTGATTAATAGTTAATTGAATACCTTTTTCAATCTATAACATCTATAATTTTATCCATCATATAATCTATACTAATATAAAGTAATATTTAACAAACATAAACACTATATATTTGAATGATATACTCATAAACCATGTCATTATACCATAATCATCAATAAATAGAGTGTAATTACTTTACTCATCCATAGAGGTGGGTGAAATTATCCCCCACACATCCACCTTCACTAACTCAAACAATATCATTGACATTATATTCTTAATCTTATAAGACTTTCTAATGATTTTCCATTTTTAAAAATAATCATAGTATGAGTGTCATCATGAGAAATATTTAGGATATTATGAGCTCCTTCATCCTCCATCATTTATTACAAGGACTTTTGGATTATGTTTCCATGAGTTTTTTTACATACCCGTTTCTATTATTCCATGGATAGAAAGAGCCTATAATATTCCTGAGTAATGAGTTAGACATTAAATTTTATTTGATTTCCTTGAATCACTATTGTTCAATATCTTTCTTTTATGATTTAATCATTCTTTCTGAAATTGGCAGCATGCCCTGAGTCACATAGTTGCCTCATACTGAGAATATTGTGATTAATGTCTTTAAAAACCAAGTAATCCACGCACCTTAGTTATTCACCTTTGATTTTGTATTTTCTAAAGCTATTAATTTTCCAAACTTCACTATTAACAAAGAGATAATTTTCATTACTGCATACATGATGATCATGAAATGGTATTTTTTACCCACTATCTAGGATGCAAATCCACTATGTTGAATCCATACTCCAAGTTGATCTATTTCTCTCAATGAAATTTCTACAACATTAACCTTCATATAAATTACATTATTCATCCATGTTATATGTTTTACTAAATTTGTTGTCCAATAAATTTACAACTCATGATATATTGAATCATCCTCATCTTTTAAGTATGTGAATTTTTTATGTATTCTTAGCCCGACGAAAAAAAATTTCATATACTACAATCACTTCTTCTGGATCTCTTTTTAAACATTTATTTATTAAATTTAAGAGATATTTATGGATTTTTGTTCATAAACTTCACACAAAAAACAACATCCTTTTAAAATATACGAATTTTAGAATATTCTGTTAATCTATTGTTGTTACTATAGAGCCTAGAATTATATTTTTTCAATATAAAACTCATAGTTTTTCCCATATTACAATAGTAATAAAACCATAATCATGTAATATTATTTTGTTTCTTTTCTACTCCACTAATATCATTTTTAGTCCTTTTAGAATCACCCATATCAACCATCATCTAGGATGTAGGATATTGTGATTTCACCTTAGCCACCACTATTTTTTCCTTATAATCAATTCCCTCAATATATTTTCATTACCTTTGAAACAATGTACATGTGTATAAGGGTATAATTTTCCTATTATCCTCATGTGTTCCTCCTTGTATTCTTCAATATCCCACACAACAAAACTCCATGATGTTATGTTGGGAGACAAATTTCCCTCTTGATAATCATTATTTCATCAAATCTTTTAGACATTGACTTTGAACTTTTCAATTATTTTTACATGATATTTAACCAAATCCGTCAATAAATCAATTATCTGGGCCAAATCTTATATTTTGATATTGAACTCAATTTCCTTCTACTAGCATCTAGTATTTTCTTACTTGATTGTTTCGATATCACCCTTTTACTTATATTTTTATTCTTATTTATCTAACATATGCAATTTGGGATCATGTACCACCACATATAATTTCATTACTTATCCCTCAAAAAAACAATTTCATTAAGTCTAAATTCTAGCCCATCCTTGACGTATAATAATTACATAACTTTAGTGATTTCATCATCATTTTTCCCAATTGATTATATATTTAATCCATGAGGACCACCTTATTTAGGTCCAAACAAAACTCAGTTTACTTCACTTTATTATACTATGACATATAATTTTCTTATTAATGAAATTTCTTATTTTTAGATAATTTATTCTATGAATAGATCTTTCCTACCACACCCATAAATAGTTTCTTCATGGGTTCTTTATCGTTAGTTTCATCTCAAAATTTATTTTGAAACCTGGAAGAATAAGTCCCCATTATTCCATAAAGAAAATAGGTAAGTTAAGGATTGTCTTTTAATATATTTTTTTCACTTTTAATGTTTTAGGAAAAGATATACATTGCCTCTTAAACTTCTATAACGTTAATATCATCCTCTATGGTTAGATTAATAATTTTCTTGAATGAAAAATCTTATGAATTATCCTTTATCAAGGACACATTATCGATTTTTTTTCATCTTATAGGAGATGAGAGTGTTGTAAATAATATCCAACACCACCCTTTTGGGGTCCTTGACATTGAGAACCATGAAATTTTCCTTGAAACATGATGTTAATATTGTTTGGATAAACATTATTATTTTTAAATAATCAAGGAATTCATTGATTGTTCTCATTTAATCCACAAGAAAAATAACCTGATCAATGAAGTCATCAAATAACTCTTTAGGATGCATTCTTTAATCCTTATAATTATCCCATAGCAATAGAAATTTATCTTCTCATACCATGGAATAACCATCATAAATGTTGATAGGTTTTCTCCACATGTAATGTGACTATTTAAATGACTTAATATTAACCTATATTTCATTGGATAATTCTCCTATCATTTTATTGACTATTTTTTCATTGGTATCAATCCCAACATAATATTTCTCTATTAATTCTCTATAATTCATTCATGATAAAATCTCATTCAAGGTATCCATGTAGACGTATATTTCCAAAGATCAAAAGTAGATTTTTATTTTATTTTTATATTTTTTTAAATTATTGTTATCAAAGATTAGAATTTCCTTATGGTTGATTGCATTTGATGTCTCTTCAAAGAGAAAAAATTTCAAAAAATATATATATCTTTAATAACACTTTTTCCCCAATAAAGGTCAATAACCTAAGAGGCAGTGAATCGAGGTTTATCTATTTCTTTAAATAATCATCTCCAATGAGCTAGTTTCACAATTATTAATAAGAATTTCTCCCCACAATTGATATGAAGTTATATAGTAAATGGAATAGGAACATAAATTATTTTACATCGTTCATTAAAACTATGATAATCTAAGGAGCATGAAATGGTGATGCAATGCTGCACCTAAAAAATTAATAATACAACTTTTTTTACAATTTTAAACATTCACACTAACCCTTTTTTTATAACCATCATAATAAAATAGATATCTCCCAATTATCAAAACAAGAAGGATATTAATACTATTTGTATTATCTATTTTTCATTATATGAATATTATATATAAATTAAACTATGGATTATATATAAATATTCACTAGTTTTATCAATGTGATAAACTCCATGATCTTCTTGTTAGATATTCTCATGTATATCACTTTTTTTATCTCCTAGATTTTTGACACTCATCCTAGAATAATTTTTATTATCCATTTTTTCATCCAACACATATAATATAAATCCATCACTTATTCATTGATGTTTTTCTATAATTTGATCCACTATCTTCGTCTTTATTTTAAATATATATATTCTATTTTTTAGAATCCTTCTTACTTATCCATTTAATTTTTAAAAAAAAGATGATCCATTGGTCAATGGACCAAATCACTAATATATATAAAAATTAAGGATAAAAAAGTATAATGGATGGGAGTTTATCCTATCCATTTAATTATTTAAAACTATTGACATAATTTTTTTTATAAATTCCATTAAAGGGTTGTGTACACATATTTGATTTTTACATAATCTTCTCATTTTTAAATTTTTTCTTACTTATAGAAATGACTAGTTTATAGTGCGATTAATTATCAATAGTGTGATTCTCATTCCATTTTGATACCGTGAATTAGAACAACTTTATTCACAGAAACTACCATGTAAAAACACTTCCCTACCATAAAATGGTCACCTGGACACCAAAAATATTATCTTCTGTAAGATGAGTCTCTATGGCATGATCCAACTCAAAATATTAAACACCTTAATATGATATAACAAAAAAACCTAAATCAAGTAATTTTATATCCATACCTAGTAACTTATTTATTTCCAATTTTCAAAAAAGTAAATTATTTTTCATATCAATCAATCCTCATTAATAAATTATTTTGTATTAATGTATTTTTCCATATAACCATTATGTATGTCCCCTCACGATGTGAAATATGATCCCGTGGTGTAACCTAATTAATTGGTCTAAAATAAATCTAATCTGAATTCACTTTATGTCCTATCACAATGTTATTCTTCACGACAATGCCAATGTTCATTGCACGATTATCTATCACGGATGGGTAATAATATTACCAAATGTGTCATGGAATGTCTCATTTTATTTTCCTTGTAAAAAATTCGAAAACTCCATAAAGGTTTTTATTGGAGCATTCATAGTATTTTAAAATCCTTACTTATGAAAATAACTCTAAACCTTTTTAATTTTACTAAAAACATTCTTCATGATGTGACCATTGTTTCCATGGAATGACCTTTGAATTTTATAAAAAAAACTTATTCAATATTGTTAAAAAACTATTCTATCATTTATCCAGGAATTTATAGGATAATTTTGATGTATTACAACATCCATATCAACAAACATATCCCAAAAATACTTCACTAATGTTTTTTCTAATTATTTTATATTTTATGCGGTTTATGAATGTAACAGGTGCTAGTGAGATCAACAGATGTTGGTAGAAGCTAGGATGATTACTATAGATCTCCAGTTTAGGTGGGTGGACTTTACATTATAAAGTCTAATTATTATTATTATTATATGGGTCTTTGGATAATTATTAATATTTTTGGTAAATTTTATGATTTTGTTTGATATCAGGTTATATGTTGGGATGTGATCAGATTGAATAAGAGTCTTCATGTATCATAGAGCTTTTTAATGGTTCATTGGTGATGCCATGGTTCAAAGTGTGATGGATTTATATTTTATTATTTTTTTAATTGATATGAGTGGGTTTGAATTAGTTTTTAAATTTTTTTCCTTTTAGAGGAGTTTAGGGTGGGTTTTTTGGTATTGTCCTAGTTTAGGAAAAATGGCATGGGGTTCTTTTTCGAGATATTATATATTTATTTTTCTTTATATTTTAATTTAGATAAATGAGGATTTTTACATGGTTTAAAAAAGGAATTCCTAGAGGTTTTTAATAAATGTTTTTCTCTATTTTACCTCATGTTGGTGAAACCCTATTTTTAATGATTTTATGCTTCTATATGATTATTTTTTATTGTTAAAATTATTTTATCCCTTATTTTATAATACAATAGGAACAATAAGAGAAACCATTACTCAAATAAAGGGTTTATTGGACTATGTTGAGATTTTTATTGGGATTACATGAGGAATATGTCAATAAAACATTGGAATACTTCTTTATGAATTTTATTCTATAATTGTGACTGATTGATGGGTGATTTGTTCATCATTGTACAGTGGGAAATCCTTGAAACGTTTATGATGAAGGGTTGTCCTAAAAAGTTACTTATAAGGGTGGATTATGATTTTACCCCAACATATGAAGTTTGTGTTACTCCCAAAGTTATATGCTTGCTGGATTAAAATATTTCCCTGGGTTTGGATCCATGTGTTATAATGATCCTTGGTCTATATTTAATAGATAATTGATTGAATTGAAGGTATCCTATCTATGTGGTCATTCTGGATAACAATTCCTTATGCCAGGTATGAGATAATGTGATTGGGCTTGTATCCTAATAGGAATTGAGAGTTTTGTGGTAGATCTCTTGATAACATGTCAATAACCATGGGTGGGGATAACTATGAATATCATATAGATAAATTTTATGTTTTAGGAACATAAGTACATATGTTTCATTGTTGTTTATTTTATTGATTTTACATATTGCAATACAACTTGTCCTTGATATGATCTCCCCCATATGAATTGCGAAGAATAGAAATGAAAAAATTGGTACTTTGAGAGAAGAAAATAAAACTTAGTGAGGTGATGAAAGGATATATTGGATAAATCTGAATCATATCTTTCCAATTACCCATGTGAGGTCAGCCCATGGCCATAAAAAATACTATTTAACATTGATGGAGCATTTTTTATATCATATATGTAATTGGGATATATTTGAAGATTTGTATCATTGTGGAGTTTGATCCATCATTAGGGATGACTTATGATATTTCTCATCAATCGAGTGATGATCTATGTGTAGTTTGGGAAAATTTAAATTAAGGATTGACATGATGATTTGATAAGGGTGTGAAATAAAGGTTATGTTATTTCATGTGGTTGAAACCCCTTCCCTTTCTTATGAATTATTTATTATTGTTTTAGTGTTATTTGATTCCTTTTTTCATTTTTGATTGATATATTTTCATTGTTTATTTTTTCAAATGTGATTGATTATTTTTCCCTCTACTGTTTCATATGTTTTATATTCTTTGTTTTATCATTATATCTAATGATATTTTGGGTTTTTTCTTTATTGGAAGATAGTGGGATGACTGATGGGTTAGGTGGGCCATTTAAGAGAGAGCCTGGTGGATTTGGATAGTCCTCATGATGTTTATAACTATTGGAAATAGTTAAATGTAGTAAAAATTATTAAGTCACAAATTTATACAAATCATTAGATGTATGAAGGTGTTACACGAACTAAGATAGAAAGTATTTATTTTTGTTATCAGAGTTCATGTGTGTACATGACCCATAGGTTTATGTATGTATGGTACGTTGATTTTGTGTTATGCTTCCAGGTGGATGTGTAAAATTGCGTATCCAATTTCACACTCTCCCAATAATTTCATGCATATTCACTTGAACAAAAAATCAAAAAGTTTATAATGGTTAACAAGAAATTATATGGGGTCGTTAAAATCACCCCAACCTATATGAACAACATGAGTTTTTATATACATGGGTAGAACATTATTTATTATTTCATTTATAGGTGTTTGATTTAATATCAATGTGTGGTTTGAGACTAATTGGTAATTAGATGTCTAATACTCAAAAAGTGGTTTATATTAATTGTGATAGAGGCCCCTATATTTCTATTTCATTTTAATTATATCAGTATCACCCAATATACTTATATTATTTTTCCATTAAAATACATTTTGTTCCTTTTAATTATGTATTTAATTACATTAATTTATTCATATTCTATCATTTATTCTCACTTATATGTTAACACATCATTTGGTTATTTTACTACTAATATATTCTGAGATTCAGAGGATAATTGGATATATTTTTATTGTATATAGGTTTTGGGTATATATGTTATATAGATGGATGATGTAAAATTATTGGTACAATTAGGAATGATCTGTGGGATTTTATTTTATGGGAATATACTCCTCATTACAATATCACACCATTTATATTAGTCAATAGCATCTGGTGTATGGGTAGATGAACCTAAGGCCATGTAGTGACTCCCACTCGAGTATATATTTGGTGACTTGAGATGGTACATTATATTTTTAGTGAGAGATGGTGTTTCATAAATTCACTTTTCATGTGGGAAATCATAGATTGTTAAAGAAAGTTAAACAACATCATTGGTCTATCTGACCATTTGAAATAGCGGAATATCTCAAGAACATGTTATACATTCCATTATGACTATAGAATTTTATATCTACACATGATGTATTTCATGTATCTTATTTAATGAAATTTTTTTTGAATCTCTATATTGTGATTGAATGATAAGATCTAAATTTGGAACTCAATTCCATTGTAGTGAAGAAAATTTTGCCGATCCTTAATCATCAAAATAAGGTTTTATTGTCAAAATTTGTCCCTCATAGATTTTTTTGTGATGTCATGGAAAATATATCCATGTGACACGAAATCATAAAGCATTGATACGGTGAAATAGCCTCTCATGTTTTCTAATAATGAACATTGATGACCTTCTTAGGGTATAATGATGAATGGCGAGGAGAATGGTGACACCCATGTATTCCAAGGTTGGTATTAATTCTATTATTTAAATTATTTTTAATGATTTGGAAGCTTAAAATTCTAAATTATTGAAATTATCTGATAGTTATGGATCGATGAATAGTACAAAGTAAATTCTAATCATACATATCAACCAATCAAACATAAGGTTTTATTCTAGATTTATTTTTATGTTCAGTGCATTGATTCATTGAATATAAATCTATACTTGTATGGGTGTGCCTATATTATAGATCTTATCTCCCAGTTGGAACACAGTTTCTCATAATGTGTATCCATACCATTATATTTACAAAAAAATAAACTTCAATCATTTTCATTTTATCCTTATTTGGGTTTTTCCCATTTTCCTCCTCCATTTCACTTGAACTATCCATGAGCTTCTCCCAAAAATTTAATATTATCATACATTCTCATTAGATATTTAACTCTACATATCTTTTGAATATACAAGGTAAATTTGGTATTTATCTTCCATTCCTTCTTCTCATTTTCTTGTTTTCCCACCTCCTTCCATGATCTTTCTTGTTCTTTTTCTCACTGGACATGGTTTCCATGCCTAGTTCGTGCTCTTTTTAAATCTTTAAATGTGTCATTTATTGGGATTTTGGGGACATTATTCAATCATAATATCACCTTTTTAAATAATTTATTTATCTTCCAATGGATTTACAATTTTGGTTTAGTGTATCTTCATTTTAGTATACAAAAACTTTGGTTCTATTTTCTTTATGTATTTTCAATGGTAATTAAAATCATTAAAAGTATAATTTTGCTATTTGTAAAATTTCTAAAAATTATTTTGTAATTCAATCCCGTGAATAATATTTTTTTCACGGTTTTAAAAAGCTATTCATTCAATATGAATAGTAATTCCTATGAGTTTTATAATAATGTGTTTCAAAAACATTTTTTATTTTAAAGTAATTTACAAAAAAAATAACAAGTTATTAATTTTATATAAATGTGGTTTTATGATTATTTAGTATTTTATAACTTTAAAGTATGTTATTTTTTTATGATTAATGATTTTGATTATTGACTTCCTATGTAATATAATCCCATACATGAGTTTTTTTATAAATATAAAATTTATCGTGTTAGTTACTATGGCAATGAATTAATAAAGGGGTGATATGGTGTTGGGTGTTATTTGGTTTATGTGTTAGGTTTTTTAGTGAATATTGTTTCATTACTTACTTGTTTCAGATATAATAGTTTACATGAGATCCTTGGGGGATATGTATGAAATCAATGATGATTGTTAACTTCGTTTGTATTTTTCGCTAGCCACATTTCCTCGGGTATCAATTATCTCTGGATAGGGGTTCCATCTCATTGAATATATGGGGATAATTTAGGGTTTAAGAATTTTAGTATTTTATTTTAGGCCTCTAGTTGATCCATAAAAGTGTTCCATATTATCTCTAATAAACATTATATTTCCATTCCATGTTATATTTCTTTTATTTTTTATCTTTCTTTATGTATTTATTTTCATTGTGCTTTGTGATATATGTTTGTTATGGGATATTATTTTCTTATTAAGTCATATGATTTTATTTAAAAATTATTTTCTTTGAAAAAAATATTTGAATTTATATTAATTTATTTTAAAAATTATACATAAATATATACAGTCTAATTATAGTTAAAATAATCATTTAGATAATATCATAACAAAATATTTAAACTAATTCTTGGCAGTATCCTACAGGGTATTATCACACACACTACATAAATTTTTTTCCTATAGACCTTGTAATAGATGATATAATTAATGTTAATGGAGTTACATCCTTCGGTGGTTTACCTTAGACACTTTCTTAAGGTTTTAATGGAAAGATGATTAGGAAGTTACAATGGGTTACATAGAGATGTTTTGTTTCAAAATTTTGAGAATATTGGTTAATATTTGGGTGTATATGTTTTGGTATAAGTATTATGGACGCCTCTTCAGAAGTCCATTTTTTATTATTTTTCATTGTTTGGATGAATTTTTTTTAAGTATGTATGTTTTTATAATGATAATTTAATGTGTTAACACATTATATAAAGTTTTTTTGTTTGGTTTATCATATTTTTTTGGTGAAATATTTGAAAAAGGTATGTGTTCAATACCCTTATCTCTTCTTGTCATCCTATGGAAATCATGATGATTCTATTTATTATATTATATGATGAGTCATGGGACGTAGTAGTGACGATAGAGATATTAAATGACATAAATTATCAATAATGTTATCCCTAATAAGAATATAGAAGATAATTTCCTTGGATTGTATCTTAGAGAGGTTATATGACTTATGTTTTTACATGTCACTTTGTTTTTTATATGTATAAAGTATAACTGAATTGAGGTTTTTATGTTTTTAATGAAAAATTAATGGAAACTAAAATAATTAAATAAAAACATTTAATTTTATGAAAACATGAACAATTATTATTAAAAATGAGTGTGAAAATATTTTATAAAGAACCACAACATTAGACAAGTGTTGATCTTTTGGACACTCACTTCTTCCATTATGATGTTAATTATCTAATTTTATTTCTTAATGCACACCTAGAGTTATAAACATCAACAACTAAATTTTCATTAATACCATACCAATTCATCAATATTTAGGATTATCCTCTTGTAAAATTGATTCAAATACTCAATGAACTCCATGTAAGATCTCAGGTTTTCCTATGATGTAAAGATATTTTTTATTTAAATGATTAATTACTGCCTAATATAAATACCCTTTGAGGTCATGGGGTAACAAGGGTTTCCGTGTAATTTTCAAAGCCTAGAACCCAAATTTTAGTGAAAATTAGTTGGACCACAATAATATGACTTACTATACACCCAAACCACATGGTTTGGTGAAATCATGTAGTGCTGGATAGAGGTATTCACGAGGCCATATAGTTTGAGTAAACATTGTGGATAAATACCCAATACTATACAATGGAATCTATAATTTTTTATAGTGGATTGAGACATGGTTTGTGTATGGTTTGTAAAACTGTACACACTGACCATGTGAGGGACCCCTCTATACAATGACGGGATCACGATTAGTGCGTTCTATTTCCAACCGGGCTTCCAAACCATGAGGCTATGTATTTTGATGAAAAATTACATTTTCTACACTAAAAAATATTAAAACATACATCTAAATTTATATTTCTCATTCATGTAGATATAACTCATTTGATATCTCCCCCTTGAGACAATTTGGTATCATTTGATCCTGTTTTTCAATTTGAACACAGAATTGAGCGTCATTAGTCTTGTTGTATTCACACCAGTGACTACTCCATTTATTTTGTATCATTATTAATTTTTCTTAGTATTCCATAAGCTATTAATGTGCAATCTAATATGACTTATTTATATGATTTTAATTCAATTTTTCATTTTTCTTATAATATGAACTAAATCATAGGGTGATACAGGATGATCACTCTACTACAGACCTATGGTAGGTCGTCTATAACTTTAAATTGGTGTTTGATGAATTATATACCAATTATGGAACATTGATTAATGGACCATTGATCTCATGGACTGGAATGTGTTATGGTGTGAATTATGTGGACTCCATATTTTGGTTGATGAGGAGTATGGGACCTTGTGGATCATAAGTATTTTACCATTTAGTTCAATAGATTAAAATTAAATTTGGAATAAATGTTAAATAAAATGGAAATTTGAAATGATGAAATAGATATATTTACACAGCCCTGACTTTGAGTGGGCAGTAGTCAGTCTCTTTAGTGATTTTTGTGACTAATTATTTTATGTGTCCTTGATTTAGGATAACACTCTATGGTATGATATTTTATAGGATGTTTTTGACCTTCCATATTCTTCTAACGATGAATTTCATGCTTTTGATCCTTTTTATGGGTTTTATTAGCATTGTAGATACATTCCACCCTAGAGACCACAAGTCATACACTGGGAGGGTGAAAACAATCATGATCTTGAGGTGGTGGGCCATGGATTATTATTGGATCCATTTATAGTTCCAGTTGAATCACTAATAGTTTTTCTAGACATAGGTGCTGAGGAAAGCATCTATGATATATTTTAACAAATTATAAATACTTTTCCAAAAACAATGTTGCATACCTCGTATATGGATCAGATGGTGTGTGTATTCCAGCAGAAGCATCCTCCCATATTTTTTTAGGATGGTAGACTGCATGATTTAGATTTTTATCTTGTGAATACTCTATCAGTATTTGATTATCTCGAAACACATTATGAGAGGAGAGTGAATCGCACAACATAATTGATTTGAGGAGAAGAAAATCTCTCATGGGATGTTTTGAGCCAGGACGACAAACTACGTGACACAGTTTGGTGAGATTTACAAACCTAATTTTGAAGAGAACATGTTTATAATTGTTTAATAGATGATTTCTTTGTTTTTAGTTTATCATTAAGTAAATATATTTGGAATATATATATATATATATGAAGATATGGGTATTATCTATGTGATGATTCCTAGATAATTGTTATGTACTCACATGATGGAATGGTTGTGACTCATCAGAAATTCTAGATATCTATTGTGATGATCATTGTGATGATCATAAAAGGAATTCAAGAAAATTGTTGATGGTAAATGAACATTGTATATAAAAATTGGCTACCATGAAAAATTTTATTTTAATGAAGTGAAGCATAAAAATTAAAGGATATGATCAAGAAAAAATTATGTATATATATAGCATGAAGTAGAAAATTTAATGATTATTGATGTTATCATAAATTTCAATTATTTGTTTCAATAGAGACACACTATTTCTAACGTGTAATATTATTTATGTTTATGAAAATATTCATATTCATGTGGATTTCATTTGAAGTCCAAGTAATATCCCTATATTTGGTATGAGGTATCGATGATGGGTTTTCATGTCGAACAAGTTTTTACAACGTTAGGTTCCATGTGGGATCATCCAAAGCTCAACTGAATTGTTGAAATTAGATAAGTATAAATTTTACCAAATCTTATGAAATTTTTTTAAAGTTGAATATGCGAATGAGGTTTTCATGTAAACAATGGTTCTTGGATTTCTTATAAAAATGAAAATTTCTGCTAAACATCAATAATGTGATGCCACAATACTGTATTTCAAATAGATCCTATGATATATTTTTGGGATATGAATATAAAAAATTTATCATACTTTTTATGGTACATTCATGGGAAAATAAACAAAGGCTGATACTACACAATTGAGATTCACATGCATAGTACACTAGAAATTAATAAATTGAAGCTACGATATTCTATTTGAAATATATTCTGTTCAATATTCATATGACGTTAATATAAAAATGTTATCATACTATTTTAGGTACATTCAGTGGAAAATAAATGTAGGTTGATAAAATAAAATTGATATGGCCATGCACAGTATGCTAAACATCAATAAATTGATGCCACAATATGATAATTGACATTGATTCCATTGATATTTTCTTGATATGTGGATTGAAAAACATTAGCATATTATATGTCCAATATAAAGTTAAGATTCATATTATATGGGAATTGCTTTTCTAAAATGGTATGGTACTACATGAATGAAGAATTATTTTCAAATGATGTTCTTCATGGATTTTAATTCTTTGAGAACTTCCATGTAGTATGTAGTGATGGTCCATTGTGGGTTTCCATGTAGTTCAGAGATGATGATTTTTTCATGGATGAGGAGTAGCTTTGTGGGTGATGTCCTTTGTAGAGGGCCATTTCAATAGTGGATAGAAGGAGATAAACCAATGTAAACTACATTTCATGATGAAATATTCTTCATGTCCTCAATGGTTTGATATAATATATTTATTGGATATAAATAAAAGCACTAATATCTCTATAAAGGTGATAAATAATTTGAGAGAATTGCTCATTTTGTTCATAAGATCTTATTATGCCCCATTTGGATTGCACAAAGAAATTTGTTCTTTTAGAGAATGATAAAATGGTTCATGAGGTTCAATGCTAAGAGTTCCTTTATGATAAGTGTATTGATTTACTATGTGGTTAACTACTATGATATTTTTTTATAGGTGATGTGCAATTATAGCATCAAAAATAATTTAAAGCATATTCAAGCATGAGTTTTCCAATAATCAATAATGTTATCCAATAGTATGTGACTTTTTATATGCTATTGTATGATGATTTCCTGATCATAAGAACAATTTAGAGAATTATTGGAAGAATATATTATTAATAGAAAACTAGAGTGTTATACAATAAAAAAATAGTTTTCTAAGAATCAATAAATTCATCCAATGGAATGTGACTTATCATACATACTATGCTATGATAATTTCGTGATCATATGGACAATTTGGAAAACTATTTGAAGAATGTACCATGAGTTGAAAAGTGAAGTGTTATAGGATGAAAGCATCATTTTAGTAAGAATAGAAGAAGTGGACCAAAAGTAGGATACATGTCATTCTTGTTATTATTCAATCATTGGAACAATTTAGAATACTGTTTGATTAATATATAGAGAATAAAAAAATTATGTGAGATATTATCAGAGCATCAGTATTCTATGCATCAAAGAAGTTGACCAATAATATTCAACATATCAGAAGTGAAATTCTATGATAATTTCATGATCATTGGAAAAAATTAGAATATTATTTGATCAATATAAAAGGAATAGAAAATTGATGTGCAATATGGTCCAAGCATCTATATGCTGAGCATCAAATAAGTGGACCAACAATACGCCACATACCATATATTCCATGTTATGATCATTTCATGTGTATGGGGTCGATTTAGTGTATTGTTTGAATTTTTAAAAGTGGATAAGAAAATGAGAAGTCTATGAAATACACATGATTACATGATGTATTTTAGTGGAGATTCAATGGGCATATTATTTTGAGTTGTGAATGTATCTATCTTTCATATTATAATATTGACTAAATTGAGTGCATCACATGCACACATTATATGAGTTTGGGAATTCATCATAAGAAAGAAGAATCATTTATCAATTAGAAATATTAGAAATATTGTATCATCACTGGAGATCAGAAGTTAAAGAGAATGAAGTCAGAATATACTTGTTGGATAAGGTAGCCTCGTCTGGGCATTCAGTAATCTGAGAAGATCCAGAAAATTCAGGATATGGTGCGAATGGGTTTCATGAACAAAAATATTATTTTATTAAACATTTGATGTTATTTAATTTCTAAATTAGTATAAAATATCCATTACACTCATGTATGAAGATCTATTTCAAGTGTTTCAGGAGAGAGTAGAAGAAAATAGATATATTTCTATTTGTGGATCAAGAACATTTTGAAGAGGTGCCTTTGGACTGCGTTGTCTACCCAGTTACTGAAGAGGCTTGACGATGGGGTTTCTAACCAGTCTAGAATAAGGAGAAAAGAATATATTTGGGGTGTATAACAATGATCAAATGGAGAACAGACTATTATGGTGCATGACCAGTTGTTTCCTTATTCATTGTAATTACATTATTATATAATGTATAATCTATCTTTGGGGGATTAAATGTAACAGCCCAAAATTTTATGAAAACTATTCTCTTTTAATTTCATTAATGTCTTGTTTTATACGCTACACCAAAAGGAGCTTTCACAACACACATCTCTGACCTGGCTTGAATTACACGCAATCACGACCTTCCTCGATAGCGTGTGTAGTACGCAATAACGAGTTTCACTAAACAACAATATGCTATTAAAATAGTATTAAAACTAGCCGTTATGAATAGTAATAACAACTTTTTTAAATTTTGTAATTTTATTTTTCAAAATGGAATTCATTTTTGGATTCGTAATATCGAAATTAGCTTAGGGTGAAACATTGGTGATTTTCGGATAACTTTCATATTTTGATGAATAGTTGAAATTACTAAATATTAATTAAAAACAACTATTTTAATCGAAATAATTAATAGTGATAAATTATTAATTTTAGTGGTTTTAATGTATATTTAGAATATATTTTTACAATTTAATACAATGTTGGACATTGGATGTAATTTCACATTTAAACCATTTATAAACAAGTGTCAATGTTTTGATAGTGATTATCTCTTAAAAACACGCTATTTGTTGTGACAACGGAAATTAATTATAAAATTAATTAATGCAACTTATATGTTTGGAATTTTGTAAAATATAAATCATTTTTGAATTCGGAATATCAATTATAGCCTAGGGTGAAATTTTGGTACTTTTCTGAAAACTTTCAATTTTTGATGAATAGTGAAACCACTAAGTGGTAGGTTAAAAACTGAATTTTGCATAAAACTTAATTTTACCGCTTCTGTGAATGGAATTTCGAAAATCCGACAGACACGGTTAATATAAAAAACTAAAATGTGGTTCAATGAGATGAAAATAATTTTTGGTGAATAGTAACTTTTTACATTTTTTTACCACGGTTAATAGTAAATAGGGTAACTAAGGGTAAAGATGATATTACTATTACCCTAACACATGTCCTAATTCTATTGGACAAGTTTAATTCAACCAAAAACAAACTTAGGAATAAAATATGACCGTTTAGGCCCACTTGGATTAGATTAGGACATTTATTATTAATTTATTTAAAGAAGGGTTAAAAGAGTTAAAATCAAAGTTTATTTACTAAAACATTTTTAATATGGGGATATACATAAGATAAATTCTACTATAAATATTCATTAGAAATATAAAAAGATTTCCTACATAATGGTATTTTATTTGTAATTTTTAGACATTAAATAATTTAATTTATTTATGACACAATTATGATGCAGTAATTATCTTATTAATGAAATATTGACATAATTGATGTTATAAACACCAAAATAAATGTAATTTGAGACTTTTTATGAATTACACTAATTTTATAGGTTACTATGATTTATTAGTGTTTATTTAATAAACTTGGTTCGAACATACAATTCTGTTATGACTTTCACAAAAATCATATATCAAATAGTGTCAAAATTGACACAAAATAGTTTTTAAATAAAATAAAATATTATTAATTGTTATTTTATTCCAAAAAATCTACGGATCGGTCAAATGACTTAGATAAGGATATATATATTAATAATAAACAATTTGGGGTTAGTTTGGGATGTTATAGTAAGTGTATTAACCATATAGTGTAAGAAAACAAAAAGACACGGTAAAAGTTAAATTATTTAACTTAGAGTTAAATCTAATTGATAAGGTTAAAATAATACCCTAAACATGTCTAAATCCTATTGGTTGATAGGATTTCGACCCATACCCACTTTAGATTCGAAATAAAACCCTTTGGAACCATTATAAACCGATTTTGACTTTAATATAAAATAATATTTTGAGATATTCCCAAGGTGCCCCTCTCCTCCCTTGTAAAAGGACACCTTCTCCCCCTCCTCCTCACACCAATTTGAGCACTCAAGCTCGGCCAACCCCTGCCAAAATCCCTTCTCCACTTCCCTAGAATAATCCTAAAGGTCCTGGTATTCTTCCAAGACCAATCTTAGTTCCCTAAGTGGAGGATTCAAAGAGGCGTTTCAAAGAAGAGGTAATATCCATTACCGATCTTTTCAATTTCTTTCTTATTCAACTTCTTATTATTTAGTTGTTTCATGATAAAGTAATAACATCAGTATTACTTATATACTGATATGTTATTATAAATATGAAACAACCCTAATTCACCTTCTATCCATCCTACGGAAAAATGAAATCCCCGCGCGTGCGTACGTACGGAATACCGTCTCCACGCCGTGGTGTAATCTATTTTCCATCATAACCTTGCAAGGATGGGAATAATGGTGTAATGAGTAACTATATATTATTATTATAAAGTGATATTGATACTGAAATAGTCTACAAACACTTAAACACAATTCCATGACCATGGGAACGATATCATCGCTCGTGCGTACGTACGGACTACAGTCTCCACGACGCGATGAGATTCATTCTCAATGATTAACCATTCATGAATGATTATAAAGTATATATAATAAGTACTAATGAAATATATGACATAATAATGATACTGGATTCATGTAAATTTATATGTATGTCATCTACTTAATTCCATTCACTTCAATAAGGAAATGAAAACAGTGTTCATGCGTACATACGGACTACCGTCTCCATGAACGGTGTATTTCATTCCATTTATCGATATATTATATATATATATATATATTCTGAATATATATTATATATAAATTATGTTTTACATTCTGGATATAAGTAATCATGATCCAAGTAATCATATTAATAATTACAAGTTTAAAACACGAACGACAAATGAGACGATTTTACCCAAAACGCTACTTTAACATGAATTTACAAAAGAACATGTAATATAAAGTCATAAGTGGACCATATATGATATAATAACAATGAATATTATTCTGGAATAAGTCAATAACATGATTTAAATCATTATACAGGAGGTTCGGACACTTACGAAGCAAATCGGACTTAAGGTAAGGGAAATATCACAATCACATTTTTATCCGAGATTGCTTATACTTTGGTATTTACTGGGGTGTATTTTATCATCCACATCCATGTTTCCTCAGTATGTAATGTTATTTCCATCCACCTACAATTTTTTAAATCCAATTTTACCCTTTGGTGAGTTTTTAGTAAAAGATATGAAAGGAATCTTTTGTCATTTTTCGTACGAGGTACTTTTTGACTTTTCCGACAAAAGTACTAGAAGAATGTTTTTTTTAAACTTAAACGGCACGAACGTATTTTTACGGTTTTATAAAGCATTATGTTCATGAAGCTTCCTCCAAAAGATTTCATGACTATTTTCAATAAAATCTCTTTCTTTTAAAATTGCATGAGGTTTTGTGAAAAGAAACTGATTTTGAAGAAGAAAGGATATTTTCCTCAAGAATTCATTTCAAGTGTTTTATCAAAATTATTTCCCATCTAAGATAACATAGGGTTCTGTTTTTATCCCTTTTGTTACATTGATTTGATTATGTTGTGATGGAATTATTTTTATGAATTCCTTTATCTTATATGAATTGTTTTATGATGTCATGATGTTTAAGAATCCCATTTTTACTACATGGGTTATGAAATGATGTATGATTTATGATTTAGTGGCACACATAAGAAAGGATTCATTATAAGATGGGTGGGACCTATATCTCTCTCCAATGCATTGGGTAAATATTTTATATCTCATGAGATAGACATGGCTGGAATGGTAGGTTATACAGGTTCAGTGAAACAGGACTGAAACGAGGGTTACTCGATTCAGAAAGGGACTTTGTCCACTAAGATAGTCTTGGAAATGAGTCTTGACTAACAAGAAATGATTCTCTATGATTATGTGTGAATGCCACAAAGTTTCATGTTTTAAGTTTTGATTATTGTGATTACATTTCACTGCCATGATTTATCCCATGTTATGAAATTATGAACTCTTTTGCAGGATAAGATTTCCAAAAGTTATGTGCTTGTGTATACGATGAGATTTATATTTCTTTTGTTTACCCTTACTGAGTATTTGAGCTCACCCTTTTATGTTTTCTTTTCCCCAGGATATAAAGAAAGGTTTTAGGTAAAAAAAGGGAAGATCTTTATGGGAGATATTGGAGATCATTCACCACGATTAGAAGATTACGTTCCGAGTTTCCAATGACACTAAACTATTATGATCCTTGTGTGTGTATTTTTTGTTATGTACTAAGTATTCCGAAAAAGTAATGTAATGTTCATGTACGTCAGGATACGGGTCTCTACATTTGGTATCAGCGGAAAGGTTTAGTCAACCTTTGGAAACTATGATTCGAAAACATTAGTGAGATCCCTAGAGATATTTCTAAGGTATGTCTAGGGATGTCCCTAAGGATAAGTATACGTATAGGATATGGTCCTAGAACTATGGTAACGATCATAGAATTTAACCAAAGATGTTAGATATTAAGGGTACTCCCCCTTTACTATGTTGTTTTCCCTTGCATGATTTTTCCCTCTCACACTATTCTTTTTGGGTTTTAGACGATGGCTGGAACCCGAAGGAACCATGTTGATCAATGAAATGGGCAATGCAATGATTGCCCTCCTGAACAAACAAATGTTATGGGAGATGGAGTGCAAAATCTTATTTCTATACTTACACAAGCTATGAATCATTCTGGACTTCCAAATGAGCAGAGAAGGGAACAATATTCTATTGAGTCCGTCATGAGGCAACGCCCACCTTCTTTCAGTGGGACTTCCGATCCACTTGTTGCTGAACAATGGATCAGTACCACTGAAAAGATATTTTCAGTTCGTCAATGTTCTGAACGTGATAAAATCATCTTAGCAGTATATCGTTTGGAAGGTGAAGCTGATCAATGGTGGAATCTTATCAAGAATACGAGGCCAAGAGATGAAATTGAGTCCATGGAATGGGACGAGTTCAAGAACTTGTTTTTCAGTAAGTACTTCCCTCGTATTCTTCGAACAAAGATGGAAAAGGAGTTTCTTGAGATGAAGTAGAAGGATGATGAATCTGTTGGTATATACGAAGCGAATTTTACAAGACTTGCAAGGTATGCATCTGGCATTATCATCCAACCTGAAAGTAAAGTTGATCGATTTTTCAGTGGCTTAAAACCAAGTCTTCGAAGGGCATTGGCTATAAGAGACTTCAGTAGCTATGAAGAAATTGTGCGTTGTGCTATCAAGGTAGAAATGGAAGTTGGTGTTACATATACATCTCAGGGTTTTGACAAGAAACAAAAGATGGAGTTCAAGGAGAAATCTCAGAATAATGGTGAAAAGAATATGACTGTTTCCTTATGCTCAAAGTGTGGAAAGAAGCATGGTGGAGATTGTCTTAAAGGGACTAGAAAATGTTTTAAGTGTGGAAAAGAAGGCCATCGAGCAGCTGTGTGTCGAAGTAATGGAAAAAGGGTTTCTAATGATGTGAATAAAGCATACACTGCATTGAACACACCACCAACACTTCAATGCTTCAAGTGCAAGGAAATGGGGAATTATGCTAATAAATGCCCTAATCCAAGGGTTAGTGATGATCAACATGAGCAACCACTTAAGGCAAAGGACAAAGGGAAGTCACATGCGATCACTATTGGTGATGTTGAATATGACAACGATGTGGTGGAATGATTAAGTATTTATGTAATGGGATTCAAAAATAATGTTGTATCATAAAGTATTGGAATATTTATGTGTTGGTCTAATGTGGTATTAAAAGTGATTGAGATATTTTTGGAAATAAGATGATATGCGCATAATGAAGGGAAAACAAGAAAACGAAATGTTTAACAGTATTCATGAGCTCATGATTGATATAAGGACTAAGTGATATCATGGTTTGAGTATATAGAATTTTGAGGATTTTGGTATGTGGAAAGTGTTAACTTTTAACTGAATTCATGTTTTCACTATGGTATTCAAGAGAATACACGATTACGGACATTGAATGTTTGGAATGTGACCAACAAAACATATCTTATGATATATGGGGATCGACGATGGTGTTAAATCTCTGGTAATCGTTTTCACTATGTTATGAGATTGGACTGTAGTATTATGGATAAGCCTAAAGGTTGGAATGGATTATGTTGGACATAAGTTAGTATTGTTTAAGGATATAACTTTTTTTTTGATATTATTTATGTGATGTTATAGTAATGTAGTTTTTGAAAAAGGACAACCTGCAGGACGGGCGACAGCCCATCGCGTCAGACAAGGCTGTGGAAATCGAACCCACAACCGATGTGCGACTGGCCTTTATCGCCTACCACTGGCCTACAGGAAGTCCCTGTTTAGTAGAAACTAGTTTTATTATATTAAGCAGTATGATATATGATGTATAAGTCCATTTTAGGAACCATATATGATTATTCTCACTATAGATCGACTTATGTATATATTTTTTGGTAACCTTTTGTTTGAGACAGATGGAATGACCCGTCATTCTATCACATGATCTGCTAACACTTCACGAATAACAAATTCAACTTCATTTATTTAAGAGATGAAGTGGAAATTGTTCAAGGCACGAACAACAGTGAGATTGTACCAAAATAAAGTAAGTATTTATTCTAATTCAAATTTTCAAATTTAGGGAAATGATCTTGAAAACCAAAAATGTTGTCCTAGTGATCTTATACCTGATGAATCATATGGTACCTTATATCATCACAAATCTATGGATTTGTGATTACTGGCTTTTCCATAGCCATGTTCTCTACCACTCCCCATCAGAACATGATGGTTAGATTTCTCTTCCATATCCATATTTTCACCTATGTGGAAACCCATTGATTAGTTTATTTGGGTAATCGTTACATTTCATACTTTAGTTTTTAAAGCCAAGTTTTGGTATTCCTTTTTACGATGTGGGTTTCTATTAAAGAAACTTTTGAATAGTAAACTATTTATAACCCCGACGAATTTCGAGGGCGAAATTCATTTTAAGGGGGGTAGAATGTAACAGCCCGAGATTTTATGAAAAATATTCTTTTTTAATTTCATTAATGTCTTGTGTTATACGCTACACCAAAAGGAGCTTTCACAACACACATCTCTGACCTGGCTTGAATTACACGCAATCACGACCTTCCTCGATAGCGTGTGTAGTACACAATAACGAGTTTCACTAAACAACAATATGCTATTAAAATATTATTAAAACTAGCCGTTATGAATCGTAATAACCACTTTTTGAAATTTTGTAATTTTATTTTTCAAAATGGAATTCATTTTTTGATTCGTAATATTGAAATTATCTTAGGGTGAAACTTAAGTGATTTTCGGATAACATTCATATTTTGATGAATAGTTGAAATTACTAAATTTTAATTAAAAACAACTTTTTTAATCGAAATAATTAATAGTGATAAATTATTAATTTGAGTGGTTTTAAAGTATATTTAGAATATATTTTTACAATTTAATACAATGTTGGACATTGGATGTAATTTCACATTTAAACCATTTATAAACAAGTGTCAATCTTTTGATAGTTATTATCTCTTAAAAACACGCTATTTTTTGTGACAACGGAAATTAATTATAAAATTAATTACTGCTACTTATATGTTTGGAATTTTGTAAAATATAAATCATTTTTGAATTCGGAATATCAATTATAGCCTAGGGTGAAATTTTGGTACTTTTCTGAAAACTTTCAATTTTTGATGAATAGTGAAACCACTAAGTGGTAGGTTAAAAACTGAATTTTGCATAAAACTTAATTTCACCGCTTCTGTGAATGGAATTTCGAAAATACGACAGACACGGTTAATATAAAGGACTAAAATGTGGTTCAATGAGATGAAAATAATTTTTGGTGAATAGTAACTTTTTACATTTTTTTGCCACGGTTAATAGTAAATAGGGTAACTAAGGGTAAATATGATATTACTATTACCCAAACACATGTCCTAATTCTATTGGACAAGTGTAATTCGACCAAAAACAAACTTAGGAATACAATATGACCATTTAGACCCACTTGGATTAGATTAGGACATTTATTATTAATTTATTTAAAGAAGGGTTAAAAGAGTTAAAATGAAAGTTTATTTACTAAAACATTTTTAATATGGGGTTATACATAAGATAAATTCGACTATAAATATTCATTAGAAATATAGAAAGATATCCTACATAATGGTATTTTATTTATAATTTTTAGACATTAAATAATTTAATTTATTTATGACACAATGATGATGCAGTAATTATCTTATTAATACAATATTGACATAATTGATGTTATAAACACCAAAATAAATGTAATTTGAGAATTTTTATGAATTCCACTAATTTTATAGGTTACTATGATATATTAGTGTTTATTTAATCAACTTGGTTCTAACATCTAATTCTGTTATGACTTTCACAAAAATCATATATCAAAGAGTGTCAAAATTGACACAAAATAGTTTTTAAATCAAATATTATATTATTAATTGTTATTTAATTCCTAAAAATCTATGGTTCGGCCAAATTACTTATATAAGGATATATATATTAATAATAAACAATTTGGGGTTAGTTTGGCATGTTATTCTAAGTGTATTAACCATATAGTGTAAGAAAACAAAAAGACGCAGTAAAAGTTAAATTATTTAACTTAGAGTTAAATCTAATTGATAAGGTTAAAATAATAACCTAAACTTGTCTAAATCCTATTGGTTGATAGGATTTCGACCCATACCCACTTTAGCTTCGAAATAAAACCCTTTGGAACCATTATAAACCGATTTTGACTTTAATATAAAATAATATTTTGAGATATTCCCAAGGTTCCCCTCTCCTCCCTTATAAAAGGACACCTCCTCCCCCTCCTCCTCACACCAATTTTAGCACTCATGCTCGGCCAACCCCTGCCAAAATCTCTTCTCCACTTCCCTAGAATAATCCTAGAGGTCCTGGTCTTCTTCAAAGTCCAATCATAGTTCCCTAATTGGAGGATTCAAAGAGGCGTTTCAAAGAAGAGGTAATATCCATTACCGATCTTTTCAATTTCTTTCTTATTCAACTTCTTCTTCTTTAGTTTTTTCATGATAAAGTAATAACATCAGTATTAATTACATACTGATATGTTATTATAAATATGAAACAACCCTAATTCACCTTATATCCATCGTACGGAAAAATGAAATCACCGCGCGTGCGTACGTACGGAATACCATCTCCACGCCGTGGTGTAATCTATTTTCCATCATAACCTTACAAGGATGGGTACAATGGTGTAATGAGTAACTATGTATGATTATTATAAAGTGATATTGATACTGAAATAGTCTACATACACTTCAACACAATTCCATGACCATGGGAACGATATCATCGCTCGTGCGTACGTACGGACTACCGTCTCCACGACGCGATGAGATTCATTCTCAATGATTAACCATTAATGAATGATTATAAAGTATATATAATAAGTACTAATGAAATATATGACATAATAATGATACTGGATTCATGTAAATTTATATGTATGTCATCTACTTAATTCCATTCACTTCAATAAGGAAATGAAAACAGCGTTCATGCGTACGTACGGACTACCGTCTCCATGAACGGTGTATTTCATTCCATTTATCAATATATTATATATATATATATATATTCTGAATATATATTATATATAAATCATGTTTTACATTCTGGATATAAGTAATCATGATCCATGTAATCATATTAATAATTACAAGTTAAATACACGAACGACAAATGAGACGATTTTACCCAAAACGCTACTTTAACATGAATTTACAAAAGAACAGGTAATATAAAGTCATAAGTGGACCATATATGATATAATAACAATGAATATTATTCTTGAATAAGTCAATAACATGATTTAAATCATTATACAGGAGTTTCGGACACTTACGAAGCAAATCAGACTTAAGGTAAGGGAAATATCACAATCTCATTTTTATCCGAGATTGCTTATACTTTGGTATTTAATGGGGTGTATTTTATCATCCACATCCATGTTTCCTCAGTATGTAATGTTATTTACATCCACCTAAAATTGTTTAAATCCAATTTTACCGTTTGGTGAGTTTTTAGTAAAAGATATGAAAGGAATCTTTTGTCGTTTTTCGTACGAGGTACTTTTTGACTTTTCCGACAAAAGTACGAGAAGAATGTTTTTTTTAAACTTAAACGGCACGAACGGATTTTTACGGTTTTATAAAGCCTTATTTTTATGAAGCTTCCTCCAAAATATTTCATGACTATTTTCAATAAAATCTCTTTCTTTTAAAATTGCATGACGTTTTGTGAAAAGAAATTGATTTTGAAGAAGAAAGGATATTTTCCTCAAGAATTCATTTCAAGTGTTTTATCAAAATTATTTTTCATCTAAGATAACATAGGGTTCTGGTTTTATCCCTATTGTTACATTGATTTGATTATGTTGTGATGGAATTATTTTTATGAATTCCTTTATCTTATATGAATTGTTTTATGATGTCATGATGTTTAAGAATCCCATTTTTACTACATGGGTTATGCAATGATGTAGGATTTATGATTTTGTGGCACACATAAGAAAGGATTAATTATAAGATTGGTGGGACCTATATCTCCCTCCAATGCATTGGGTAAAGATTTTATATCTCATGAGATAGACATGGCTGGAATGGTAGGTTATATCGGTTCAGTGAAACAGGACTGAAACGAGGGTTACTCGATTCAGAAAGGGACTTTGTCCACTAAGATAGTCTTGGCAATGAGTCTTGACTAACAAGAAATGATTCTCTATGATTATGTGTGAATGCCACAAAGTTTCATGTTTTAAGTTATGATTATTGTGATTACATTTCACTGCCATGATTTATCCCATGTTATGAAATTATGATCTCTTTTGCAGGATAAGATTTCCAAAAGTTATGTGCTTGTGTATACGATGAGATTTATATTTCTTTTATTTACCCTTACTAAGCATTTGAGCTCAACCTTTTATGTTTTCTTTTCCCCAGGATATAAAGAATGGTTTTAGGTAAAAAAAGGGAAGATCTTCATGGGAGATATTGGAGATCTTTCACCACGATTAGAAGATTACGTTCCGAGATTCCAAAGACACTAAACTATTACGATACTTGTGTGTGTATTTTTTGTTATGTACTAAGTATTCGCAAAAGTAATGCAATGTTCATGTACGTCAGGATACGGGTCACTACATTAAACAATATGGAAAGGAGTATTGATTTTTAATTAACCTTGTAAATATTGTGTTTTATGATCCCATTGATTTTTTCTACATATTATGTGAGGTTTTTTGATATAACAGAGTGGATTTAAAACCTTTAAAATTTCAAGAGGTTAAATACAAAAGAAAGAAATTTAAAATGTAAGCCACTAATTCTCTCCCCTCTCGGTGTTCAATCCATCATGTGGCACTACAATTGGTATTAGATCCCAGGTCCATCTAAAGATCAAAATGTTTTCTTAAATTGTTATTAAAATACATTATTAAGTGTAGATTTTAGTAAGTGTTTGAGTTTCATCAAATCACGAGAAAATAATTTACTCCTAAGGATAAAAATATTTGGAGTTCTTCCAAAACTCAAAAGAATAGGAAGATAAGAGTGGAAAAGAAGTTATAGAAAAATCTAAAAGAGGATGTAGCAATACCATTGAATAATGGTAATCATTTTTTTAAAATTATTAATTATTATTTTGATTATGATTCTTCTAATGATCTGTTATGGGGACAACTAATCACAAGGTGATTGTCATTTTGAATTAATATAATATCTGAAGAATGTTTCTAAAGAAGTGTTTAATTGTATTGTTTTGGAACTATCAAGGGAATATTTTTTTAATAAATCTCAACTAGAAGTGTAAGTTGAATAATTAGAGTATTAACTAAGTAAAATGTTTAGAAAGTGAATAACTCTCACAGACCTAGTGTATGTAAGGGGATAATCCATTTTTCATACTCAAGAATACATTCAAGTGTATAAATGTAAGAATGTTGTATTTGAGATTATTTTTAATGAATACTTACATGGACTTATAAAATTAAACAGAGTTTATTTGGATGTCAATAATTCTCAAATGGATATTGAATCCAAGAAGATCAAGGATCTTGACTCATTTTTTCAAGATAATATTGTATTGCGTCAAGTGGGTGTTGAGAATATGAGGAATTTCTGTGAAGATAAAGTGGAATTTGTTGAAGATCATAAGAATTCCCTTAGCATGAGATATCTTGAATTGAAAATTAAATTTGCCAATTTTAGAAAGACTTTTCTTGAGTCATCACAGTCAATTATGTATGTATCTACTTCAACACAATTATATTTCAAGGATTCTACTATTAAATCATATTCTTCACATAGTAATAATGTCATTACATTATCTAAAGATATTTGAAAAGAATAATTAATGAAAGAGGTACCATCCATATGCCAATTTAATATTTTTTTAATATGTTTCTATATAAATGTTTGGATTAAATAAAAACTCTTTAAAAAATATGGATGACGAGAAAGAGAGATTAACTTAGAACCATGACAATGGAGGATGTAAGAATATGTATAAGTGATGGTTCCACATAGGAATCCTAGTAGGCGGTGAAGAAATCCCAAAAAAATTATGATGGAAATAATGGAAAATAATAATTAATTAAAATAAGATCAAGTTTTTTGGTTCAATGTTAATGATGTAATATATTTGGACATTTTCTTATGTATTATTGGTATAATATATTAAATTATAAATCACAAAAGGATATTATACAAAGGGGAATATTTCCAAATATGGTGCAAAAACATTTACAGACTAAGAAAAACATTTCACGTTCAAACTAATTTTAAATTCTTGGTTAATTCTATTATGTTTTCAATAAAAGTGGATAGAAAAGTGATAAATGTAAATCTCAGAATATATTAGGAAACTTTGGACCTCATGAGAAGTAAATGAAATCCTTGGGTAAAAATAAGGAAAATGATGAAAATCAGATTTGTCCTAAGAATTTTCATGATATGAAATCCCTGGACTCAATACATAAGAATGATCAGAAAAAACAAAGTCTATAAGGATAAACATGAGTACTAAATATCATAACATAGTTATTAATAAAGTCAATCATGTGGAACCATGTGTAAAACACCCTATAAATATTCATAACGCTATTCCTATGATTTTTTCTGCTGATATGGAGTAAGATATAAAGTTATAAGAATACCATGAAAAAGCTAATGCTAAATTTAAAAATAAGATTTCAATTGAAGAAGGATAAATTATGAGAGTTTTTCATAAATATAATGCTCATGTATTGATAAAGTTATTTGTGAGAGATGCAATAAATATGGCCAAAATGCAAGACAATTCTTCACCACATTTCCAGAACAATAATAAGTCTTAATTAGAATTAAGATTATATTATAATATTTATAAAACAATAAGGACAATTAAATAATAACCATATCACACAATGAAATTATAGGTGTGATATGATCCATTTAACCAAAGGATAAATAATATTTGAAAATTAGATGCGGAAGCATGAGTTCTGGAGAAAGTGGAGAAACTTGGCTGAGAAAAGTATACCAACTTTTCATTTTCACATTGAGGAACAAGTGATCCCTACTTATTATCTTATAAATTTTTGTGTTTTTCAACTAATAATCTTTTGTATTGAAAAAGATGTTTGAGGCTATGACTTCTGGACAACATGATGATATTTTACTTCATGGAGTTTACTAACTTCCATAAAATGGAAGAAAAGTGTGTATCTCTTGAGGGGAGAATTAATTAGATGATACTGTTAAATCAACATTACATTGTCAATGTAGTAAATCTAAACATATTTATAAAATTATATGGTGTGGTATGCAAATCCGAATTTTATCCCTCATTCCTAATTATATTATCTATATCAAATAATGGGTAGTTCCTGATTGATGTTAAGATAATAAGGGGGGTCTATATCATCTTCACAAGGATTTTATAATGTGTCTATTGAATTATTAGCTTGATATATTATTTTATTGATTAATTTTATTATTTATAAACACTATAATAAGACTTGGGGATTTCAATGCATGATTTCACATGGATGGTATATATGGACAATGTATAAAACCTTGGTTTCATCTATCTTTTTTTCTACACCTAGTTAGCCAATGTAGAGTTATATTTTATTAACCGAAGGCAATTTTCTAAGAGAATAATATAATATAATTCAACTAACTTATGTGATCAGGAAATTTTCATATAAGGGAGATGATCATGATTTTGAAAAAAAAAATGTGAGATAGAAAGATCCACCACTTAACCTTTGCATTAATTTTCGATAAGGGGGAGAAAAATAATGACTTTGAAAAGTGTATAAGTGTCAAAAATAAATTCAAAGGGGGATTTAAGAACATAATTTCATGATTTTGAATCAATTTGTTATTTTTTCATATTTTATCATAATGTCAATATATATTTATGATTTATAGGAGGAGATGTGGATGTTTAAAGTGCGGATGCATAGAGTATTTATATGGACTCACTTGATGGAATTGGATGTCATGCTTGAGAGATTATCTATATTAATTAAGATTATTGTTGTGATGGTATTAATAAGAATTCAAGAAAAGTGTTGATTGTGAAGGAACATTATCTATGACAAGTGAAAGACCGTGAAAATGCCTATTTACCTGATGTTAAGAAAAATAATTAAAGAATATGAGCATTAGAAATGTATGTTTATATATGTCATGTTGAACAAAAAAATTTGAATTTTTTATAACATATCTTAATGATAAAGGACTTATGGCAATAATGTGACATTTTCTGTAACATGGATGATTATTGATGTTCTTGAAAATATTCATATTCATTCAGATTTTATTTCTAGGCCATGTAATATCCCTATATTTGGAATGAGGTATTGATGATGGGTTTTCAAGTAGAATTGTTTTTTACAACTTTAGATTACATAATGGATCATCCAAATACAATTGGAATTATGGAAATCAGATAAATATTGATTTTTGGAAACTGTAAGAAAATTTTACGAAGTTGACTTTGTGAAAGAAGATTCCATGTTAATGAGGGTTTGTGGTTTTCATATAAAAATACAACAGTTCCCTAAACATCCATAAAGTGATACCATAGTATGATATTTGACATATATTCCACGTTATATTCAATTGATTTATTAAAAATAATTTAGTATACTATGTGAGGAACATTCAGTGAAATATCAAAGTAGGTTGATAGAAAAAAACTAAGATTCCCATATATAGTACATGAATCATCAATAAATAGAAGTTATAGTTTGAAATTTTACATTTATAATATCCTATATTTATGTGATGTGAATATAAGAAATTTAACATTCTATTTACGTTATATAGATAGGATAATAAAATCAGGTTGATAGAACATAATTGATATTCCCATGCACAGTATGATAAACATTAATAATGTGATTCCATAGTACACTGTTTGACATAGATGATATTCTATATTCATGGGATGTGAATTTGAAAAATTTAGCATACTATATGTGCAATATATAGTTGATAAGTGTAATCTAAGGGAATTTCTTCAATAAAATTCTATGGTGGTACGTGAATGAAGAATTCCCCACAAATGACATACTTCATGGATAGTAAATCTTTGTAAAATACCATGCAGTATGTGGTGATGATCCTTTGTGGGTATCCATGTAGTTTAAAGATGAATATTTCTTCACAAATTATGTGATTATTTGTGGGTGAAGTTCTTTGCAAGCATCCATGCGCATGGCAGGTATGCCGAGATGAACCTATTTAAACATTATTACATGATTAAAAAATATCCATGCACTAAATGGATTGATAATCATTATTTTTTCCTATAAATACAAGGCTAAATATCTCGTTAAAGGTGATAGATAATTTTAGGGAAGTGTTTATTTTGAGTCAAAGTCCTTATTCAGCTCTGTTTCGGTTGTGTAAAGCAATTTGTTCTTATAGGGAATGATAAAATGTAATGTGAAGAATAGTTTTGAGAGATCCACTACTCTAAATGTATTTATTTTCTATGTAGTGAAGTTACTTACTATTTTCTATGTAGGTTAAGTTAAATGGAAATTTAAAATATAACTCAAATAATATTCAAGAATCAGTTCCATAAGAATAATAAAAGTCATCCAACAGTACAAAATTTTTCATATATGCCAGGCTATGATCATAGCATGATCATAGGAAAAATTTTAAATACTACTTAAAGAGTATAATATGAATTGAAAAGTGAAGTTATATGTGATGAAAAAATCATTTCACTATTCATCATGAATGTAAAACAAAAATATCCGAAAAATAATATATGCTATGTTGTGATCAGTTAATAATCATAAGAACAATTTAGAAAACTGTTTGAAGAATATATATTGAATAGAGAAGTGAAGTGATATTTTATGAAAGAATCAGTTCATTAAGAATCAAATATGTTGACCTATAGTAAGATTCATATCATACATGATATTCTATGATCATTCAATGAACATTGACAAAATTTAGCATATTTTTTGGACAATATACAACGAATTGAAAATAGAGGTGCACTATGATTTAGTAATCAGTACACTAAGCATCAATTAATTTCACCAAAACTATGCTACATATCATACATGTTGTGCTATGATCATTTTATGATCATTGGAAAAATTTAGCCTATTCTTTGATCAATATACAGTGAATAGAAAAATTATGTGCAATATGATTCAAGAATCAGAAAACTATGCATCAAAGAAGTGGACCAACAATATATGAAATATCATACATGATATGTTATGATCATTTCATGTGTGTAGGATCAATTTAATTTTTTTTTGATTAAAAATTGGATAAGGAAATAGGATTTCAATTAAAACAAACGGTTTTATGATGTTTTTCATTTGAGATTCCAAAAAATAGATTATTTTGAGTTTTTCAAGTCAATATCTTGAATTCAATTTTATTGAATATTTTTTTTTTGCACCACCTAAAAACATAATTTGAGTTTGAAAATTAATTGTAAGAAGGATGAATCATTTCAAAAGAATAAATATGATAAATATATAATAATCAATAAATATTAGATGTTGAAGAGACTGAATCCAGAATATACTTGCAGGAAAATGCAGTAAGGTCTGAGCATTCAATAATTTAATAAGTTTCAGATAATACAAGATCTAGTGTGAATAGATTTTGAGGCCAACAAGATTATTTAAAGATGTTCTTTAATATCTTTAAGTACTACATGAGTATAATAGATATAGTACACTTATGGATGACAGTTTATTTCAGGTGTTGTGAGAGAATCTAGAAGAAAACAGTGATCTTTCTATTTGTTGATCAAGAAAATTGATAAAAATGATATTTGGATTAGGATGTCTAACTAGTTATAGAAGATTCTTAGGTATGGGGTGTCTAACTAGTCTAGAATAATGATAAGAGAAGATGGTTGCACTGTCTAATCAACCAAGGTAGAGGATTTGGTTGATGTGGTGTAGAATTAGGATCAATTGAAGAATCGACTACTAGGGCATATAAATAGTTGATTCCTTATTGATTGTAATCACCATATTATATAGTAGATAATCTATGTTGGGGGATTAACCAACATAACAATGTGTAGGTATTTATAATTAAACTTGTAAATATTATGTGTTGTTCTCTTGCTAGAAATTTCTACATATGAAGTGAGATTGTGATATACCACCAAGTTAATTAAGAACCATAACAATTTTGTGAGGTTGAATTAAAAAGAAAAAAATTGAAAAATTAAATTACTAATTCAACCAACACCTCTATTTTTTCAATACAACCTATGGAACTATAGATTATATGACTATGTTATCCTGGAGACACTAAAGGAAGAGTGAGATAGTGAGTTCATGTGTCTATATTAGGGCACGATGATACTTATGGAATATTCAATACACTTTACATAGAAGAAGTGTTTTCCACCAATGTAAATTGTTGATCAGGTGTTGAGGTAAATATGATTTTAGGAAGGTCTCAAACATGTTTTTCGATATCAAGTAAATGTGTTTAGTTTGACCACTATTAATAAGAATGTGAATATAGAATTGATTACATTGCAGAACCTATTAGAGGTTGGGGTGTATAGAAGAGTAGTACAGTCTATCAGCCTAGTGGTTCAACATCCCGTGGTAGGAAGCGGCGATTTGACGATTCCCATGAGATGAGAACCAGCCAAAACACTAGTATTGGTAGTGCATTTTTCTTTTATCATTATGAAAGATGGGAACAAATGATGACTTAGTGTGATTGTGAACCAGTGAAGTGTTGATCTTGTGGAAGGATGGACCATGTAAATGTTTTTTGAAGAACCTCCCCACATGTAGTTATTGTAAGAGGTTCAAACTCAACTATGGGTTAAGTATAAGGGTTCATAGGTCTACCTTAGGTAGGGAGCTAGATTAGTATGGTCATTTTGGTTAATGTGGTGGCTGTTGTGGTTGAGGAATTCTTGCACCAGTTATATCTAGACAAAATAGTGGTCTTGTTCTATGTAGTGAGGTTATATCATACAGATGTGGTTTAGGATAAATATATTCTACATAGCCTACCCCCAGGGAGTAGGGGTTAGTCTATCTAGAGGGAGGGGTATGATCGTAGTAGCCTCTACTCTTATATATGTACTTATTTACATAGGTACATCAAATAGTTTCATATTTTTACATGTGGTGGAATTCGTTGGGCTTGTCGTTTTGTTTTCCAAGGTAATTATAGTGCTCAATACTCTATTTGGAATTAAGAAAATGGATTTATGCCAGAGCAGCGAGTTCCCCCTTGAGATTGGTGGGTGTCACATTGTCTGGGATCTTTTTTCCTTGAGATTACCATGTTTGATGTCATACATGGTATAGAATAGAAATTTTATTATCAAACCACCATTGATTTTTATCACCAGAGGGCGACATTCACATCACCAAAGGGTGGAGTGTTTATTCAAAAGGCTGATTGGGGTGTCTAGGAAATCCATGTTGGACCAAAGCTTGATGGGATGGGTGGGGGGACCACCTAGATTGCTAGAATTTATCTAGTTGTTAGGGATCATGTTTAGTGGAATTTCCTCCAATGGTTTATCATGTCATGGATTCTTTCTCAGAAGACTTTTCTAGTTTACCACCTAAGATAGAGGTTGAGTTCTCCATCGAGCTAGTTCATGGAGTATCACTAATATCAATTCCTCCTTATGGGATGGATACTAAGTAATTACATGAGATGAAGAGGTAGCTAGAGGACTTGTAGAAAAATGGTTTTATTCGGACTAGTACATCTCTGTGGGGTTCACTAGTACATTTAAAAAAAAGTTGTATAATTCCCTCAGTCTATGAATGGATTAACATAAATTAAACCAATTGATGGCCAAGAACCAGTATCCCTTTCAACTAATATATTACCTTATTGATAAGATTTGATTATATTGGGTGTTATCAAAAATGAATTTGGGATTAGGATATAACAAGGTACACGTTTGACCCGAAGACACACCTTATATATATTGTTTGTTGTAGGTATTGTCTATATGAGTATTGGTTATTTCATTAGGCCTCATGATCATGCTAGTGGTTTTTAGGGAGATAATGAACTTAGTTTTTCATATTTATATATATTATTTTATGGTGGGTTTCATGGATGATATCTTTGTATATTCTCACAATCAAAACGACCTTGAAAAACTTATTAAGATAATTTTGGATGCACTAAGAGTGAATTAGTTATATGCTAATCTCACAAAGTTCCACTTCTGGAAGGATAAAATTTCTAACCTAGGTTATATTATCAAAGATATAGTAGTATCATTTGACCGAAAGATGGTGAGAGTTGTACTTTCATGGGAGTAGCCCCTGAATTTCTTTTCCATACATAGTTTCTTTGGGCTAGTTGGATATTATTACCATTTAATATAGGACTTACCAAACATTGAATCACCATTTATAGGCATGACCAATAAGGGTGTGAAGTGTTAATGGATAGATACTTGCGAGATAGCCTTTCAGGAACTGAATGGGAGACTAAACTCAGCACCATTCCTGATTCTTCTAGGGAAGGGATGAAGATACACTATGTATTGTGATTCATTAGTTATCAAGATAGAAGTAGTGATGATGTAGGGTTGTAGATTCGGGATGTACAAGTATCGGTGGTTGAGGACAAATGATAGGAATTAACTTACTCAGGATCTAAAGTTAGCTACATTTTTCCATGGATTGAACTATTAGAGACACTATTTACTGGTAGATAACTTTTTGGTGTAAAAATACCTCAAAAGAATCAGGTACATATTTTCATAGTGTGATATGAATTTTATTATGTGAAGATTGTAGGAGTAACTATAGTATTTTAACATCGAGCTATACTACACACCTAAAAAATGTATTGTGGTGGTCGATGCATTGAGATGTTGAACTCATATATAGGTGGTACAGTAGAACAATATATAGTGGAGGATTATGGATTTGATCTCTACGATGCACTTGGACATGCACGTTATTTAGGGTAGAACTTTCATTAATCCTTAGTTGTGACCTATTCCTATCAAAATAGGGTACGAATGAAAAACTATTCGATTCATAGGGACTAGTTATATGGGAGAGTGTAAAAGGTGAATACCCAACTACTATTTGTACTGTTGTTCAGGATGACATCATACATATACATGGTCGCGTATGGGTTCTGGTAGACATACATGAAGATCTGATATAGGAGTTTCATGCCTCAGTTTGGAAAGTTCATCGTGGTGTTACAAATATGTATTTTGACTTAAATTGTCTATACTGGTGGTCCCAGATAAAACATGAGGTAACAAGTTTTTTCATGTGGTGTTCCACTTGTCAGCAGGTGAGCGAAGAACATCAGTGATCATCATAACATTTATAGTACTTAAGTAATTATGAGTAGAGATGGAATGATGTTGTGATGAATTTTATGGATAGTTTAACAAGGTCTCCTCAAGGTACCGATGTTGTATGGGTTTTTGTTGATAGTCTCACAATGGTTTTGAATTTCCTTCCGATCAAGGAGACCTTCAATGTAGATGATCTTGATAGTTTTTATATATGTGTGATAATAAAACTTCATGGGGTTTCGTGTAATATCTTTTTAGATAGGTATTCTTAGTTTATGTTTCACGTATGGCAGAGTTTGTATAGGTAATTGGGTAAATAGGTGATTTAGAGCACAACATACCACCCTCAAACTGATGGCTATTCATAGCGTACGACATAGGTACATTAGAACATTCTTCGAGCATGAATAATTGAGTTTGGGGGATATTGGGAGTAGTATATTACCTTACTTGAGTTGTCCTACAATAATAGATACTAGGTGACTATATAGATGGATCCTTATGATGGTTTTTATGGTCATCCATGGTGATCGTCCTCGTACTGGTTATGGGTAGGTGAGGTATCATTACTAGGACCACATCTCATGCAAGAGACTTCTAATAAATTAATGTTGACTAGGAAATGGATTTATACATCAAATTCATGACATAAATCTTATATAGATCATCTTTGAAGACCTCTTATGTTTAATGTTTGGTATTGGTTTTTTTTATATATCGCACCATGACTAGGAAAAGGATGTATTAATAGATAGGGTAAGAATTGACCATGATATGTTGGACCGTACATGATTCTAGAAAGATTTAGGATGGTAGCCTATCCGTTTGAGTTAACTCAGTGTTACCAGAACATTCAAAACAACTTCCATGTATCTTAGCTACACCATTATCACTAAGACCCATATCATGTTATGTAGCCTAAGGAGGTGGACTTATAGGTAGATTCATCCATTGAGGATCCTCTAATTCATATCATTGATAGGAGAATCATGGATCTCCGAGACCATTTAGATCCTCTAGTATGGGTGTTATGGAAGTATGATTGTTGATAAGACGATACATGGGAGCTGGAGGCTATCATACATTCTTAGTGGACAGAGTTATTCTCAGGAAATTATTGACCACACATGAAAGAGAAATATTAGGACAAATTTCATTAAGGGTGATGATTATAAGATCTAGTGCTTTTCGATGAGGTATAAATATATTTTTTTAGTTCTTAATTACATCCTAATGTGAAGAAACTTTGGTTTCATGGGGTTATAAGAGGGTGTCTAAGGCTTGTTCAGATACCAGAACCAAAATTTTGAAAACAATAGATGTGTTACAAGGTTAGGAGTAACAGTGTGACCCAAGCCACAAGGATTACCCGTACAGATTGACTGTACTATTCAGATGGAGGAGAACACCATTGTGATGGCCACTAAATGTTATGAAAAAGTGTTAAGACATGGTATAGGCATGTTTTGAAAGACTATGTTCACTAACCACTAGAGTTTCCCCTCCACATAGTGACGGGATCGTAGTTAGTGCATAGTTTGGAAAACCTTGCAGCCAAACCATGTTACCCAGAGCTTTGAGATCAAATTAACTTTTTTTAATTAAAAACTATCAAAACATAAATCTTAATTTTAATTTCTCATTATAGTAGAGAAAACACATTTTAGATCTCCCTGTTGATCAATGTTTTTATATTTTGATCTCGTTATTACATCTGAACATAGAATCTAGTGTCGTTCGTCTTGTTCGATTCATGCCAATGTGTACTCATTTCCTATTGTTCCTTTATTCAATGGACTTAGTATCAGCTGTTCTATTTAGGTGGAATCTAATATTCCTTATTTTTATTCTTTTCATTCATTCATCATTTTTATTTTAATCTTTGCCTAATCAAAAGACGATACAATATGAGCACTAAATTATGGACCTACGGTAGATGTTCTATACACTACCATTGGGTTTTGGTGCTTTATATGCCTTTTTTTTCTTGAGGCCAGAATTTTGGTTTGTACTCGAATAATTAATTGAATTATAAAAATGAACATGTTGGAAAATTTTAGGGATTCATTTTAGTTCCTTGATCTTAGTTTGAGGTTTTCTCCCCAACTTAGGCCACAATTGGGGTGTTCCTTGTTATTGAATTTATATTATTCCTATTATTAAACAACCCAAAGGGTGAGTGTTTGAGGATTCCTAGTTAAAGGAAACACTATCATATGTGAACTGAATTAAATTGATTATTTAGGAAATGGCCTTCCCCTTTCACCATGTTATACCTGATGTGAATTGTTTAACTATTTAAATGTGAATTGTTATATGAGTGGGTAAACTCATTGAATGTATTTGAATGGTAATTTTTATATGAGTTGGAAGGACTCAAAAAATGTTATGTTATAAAATGATAATTGAATTGAATGATTGATTTTTCTATAGGATTCTATTGTTGTGATACACCATGGGTCATGATAGTGGTAGTAAATTCCATGGATGAGATTACTCCTTGGGTCCTGATTTTTGGGGATGCCTTTGGCATTTATACCCCTTGAATTTAGATTGATTGGGATCATATTGGACATGGTTTTATGAAATTATCCTTGGACCCAATCCAATAATAATATATTTTCCATCGAGATGCTCCTAGGACCTGACGAGGATGCCTTGGTCCACTATACCTTGCATCTAGCCCCATGGGGTCTGACACTTTTGTTATACAACTCATCTATGGTAATTTTAGTATTTCTGATTATATTTCATGGTCATATTTGATATAATATAAAGGTTACACAACATGGTTGTGGTTGGTATAGATACTGGATTTATGTTGTGGTCATGGTGTTTATTTCTATTGTGCCTTATAACTACCTTTTTTGATGATCTTGAATCTTTTTTTGAAAGAATCCTTTCTAGGCCTGACAGTATCACCTAATAGTTATTATTTTTTTCATTGAGATTTTTCTTGTATTACTATCAAATCTATTTTATAAATTTCATAATTCTTAGATTGTATTATAAATCCTGGATTATTATAGTAACTGTTGGTGGTGGCCTACTGTAATTTTATATCACACCCTATCTCAGGCTGCTATTGGGTACACATATAGACATTATGAATGTAGGTTGGGATTGGTAAACCCCCAAATGTTTTATTCATTACATTTATCCATGTATAGTAGTAGGGGAGTATAGGACCAAACTTTATCTTATAATGTTATCAGGAGATAATTCTTTTTTGTATTTTTTATATTGTGATACATATATTGTATCGATTGCAATAGATATGTTTTAGATTATTTTTAGGCACATGATATGATACAAAATTTTGGTATATGATATTTAATATTTAATTGTTATATATACATGTATTTGGATGTTATATCTTATTCATTTGTTAATTCACTTCCACTAAGGTGGGTTTCTTGTCCAGTGGTCTTAGTGGCTCTTCATGCTACTTAATCATTAGCATGTTGCTTCCTCTATTGACATGTATGATTGTTACTCTTGTGTTGTACTATATCATGGGAGAATTTTATACCAATTGAAAAACCCTTGGCCCTCTCTTCTAATCAGAATCCTTTGGTATCTGGGGAGATGTGCTTGAGGCCATCTGGCTAACTAGTATCGGAGCACCATTCAGTGGCATCGGGGTCCGCGATGTTACACTCCATGAATTTAAAAATAACTAAAATCATTATGATCAATAGAATGACCTTTCCAAATATGATTAAATAATTATAACAATCCCTTTACTATTAAAATATTCAATATAATCATGAATAGGTTAGAAGAAAAATCATTCAAGAATGAAAAAGATATTCTTCATTAAAAAATTACAATTTAAAGAAAAATTAATGAAATATGTAGTGAAATTAATGAACTCATAATAGTTTTCACATTGATATCCACTACCATAAGATCCTGGGAATTTATCTAGGAATTTCTAAATCAACACACATATTATTCCTCCTCCATGTTATATAGAAAATCTAGGAGAATACTCATCCCAGTACCACTTGATCATGAACCACACCATCACCTCTAAAATTATGATGTCATCTTTTCTAAATAAATTTTCCCTTAATATTTATGAAACAATAATGTTAAAATTATTTTAAAGGTTTTCAAAATTCAATCTATAATATTAAATCACCAAGAGAGTACATCAAAATAATCATGATTTATTAAGGTGGAAGTAGTATAAATTTCTTTAATCACATGATTAAAAACTTAATTCCATGCATACAAATGTTTTATTTCTCCTTTGAATCTTCCCATGATCATAAAATCATTATATGTTCCTTGAATTAATCATGTTGATTGAAATTAATTATGAAGTGAGAATATTAAATGTTGGCATCATCTTTTCTCCATACCCTTATGCAGTGAATTATAAATGAGTCTGCCCTTATCTACCATGACCATAACACAATGGCCATTTTGAGTTCAATTTCTCCTAATGATTTACAATTTAATGAATCATAAGACTTAGAATGCATCATATGATTTCAATTTCATATGAATTTATAATAAATATAAATGAAAACCTCATATGATCAGTAAAAAGTTCATATATGACATATAAATATCTTAGAGGCTCTAAAAATTTCACAGGGGATCATATTGTTTTTTGTAGAGGAATATATCGTACAAAATCTATAAAATATAAAATAAGACCATAATTCGCCCATGATGACACCAACAGTCACACATTTAATGAAAAATATCCAAGGGAGTTAAAATTTAACAAAAGGAATTATCATATTGGTGCTAAAAAATTCTCTTATGTGGGTCTCCAAAGTCATATGAGATCAGAATTATCGTTCAAAACCAAATTTTAGAAAAGTAAATTATTATACATGGGGTAACTTATCCGATTGGGGAAAATTTACCTATATAGAAGACTGGAATATCCTTCAAGGAATAATATCTAAAAGTAAAACATCATATGAAATATTATCTTATGAAGTTGAAAAAATCATCCTAAATGATAAATTGTCTTATGAGATAGATTATCATATGGGCCAAATAAAACCGAAATTTTCTCATTTTTAGTTCAAAAAAAGGACATGACAAGTAATTTACAAATTTAACACTATAATTATGGCTTTCTCAAATAATTTCATAAATATATAAAACACATAATAAATTGAATTAATCCATTTTTATAATAATTCAAAAACTATACTTAGAAACAACAAATGATGTGATTTTAGATAAAAAGATTGTGGAATAAATAATTTAAATAAAAATGATAGATCGTGAATATATGTACTCTATCAGGAAGATTAACATAATTTGGTTCATTATAATAAATATACTTATAGTCTATGTTTTATTTTTTATAAAGTAGAAACTGTTATTAGGAAATCACTAAAATCAATAGTTGAAAATGAACATATCCTCACTAAAAAACTTTCTACAGGTGGTATAGACACTTGAACATTGTACTATGATATGAGATTAAATTTTAAGTGTTATATTCCTCACTACATAATGAATTACATTTAGAAGATAGTGAGTGTAAAAATGATTCCTGTTGTAGACAATTGGATGATGCATTCAATGTTTACATGATTAATTTATTATCCAAGATATACAAATAAAGGTCTTTCCCTTTATAAGACAAAACTCTTAGATATTTGACACGATTTATTATTAGGTAAAATGTTTAATAATCCATTAATTATTAAAGTTTATAGTCGAAAAAATATTATAGAAATATATCGAAATGATGAAAATAATGTATTTCTAGTAGAAGATAGTGGTAAATTTTCACTTTTCCTGAAACATTGATGATGTAAATAGTATAAATAGAAATATTTAATTCATAATTCATAAATGATCTTATATTAAAATATTTATGTATTATATAAGTTAAATAGATATCGATCTTGCTAAGAAGATAAAATTGGATTCAATCTGTGGGAGTTTGAGTATATCATAACCAAGAATTCATCAATAATTATGTATATAATATATATTTTTCATAAACTCACTTTTTCATATACATATATGATTTATAGTTTTAATAAATTATAAATTACACCTTTATTTTCATGGAGATATTTATTATGAGTCTTGAAATAATTTTATATTCCTTTAATGATATTATTTACAAATAATAGAATTAAAACGAAACCATATACCAAATACAATGATAGATTAGATCTCATATGAGTTATAATATGAGAGAATTACACCATATCACAATTTTGTGTGTTATGATGCGAATCATTGGTCAAGGATAATTCCATAAAAACATGTATTAGTAATACAAAGTCTATTATTGTGAATTATCAAAATGATACTAAGGATATACTATAAATCACTAATTTGGAAACTAGACATCAAATGAGAGACTATTTTTATATGATAAAAGAGTCATCTATAATTTTTATAGTGGGATAAATAAGGAATATGTTAAATTCAAGTCTTAAGATGCGTAAAATTTTGAATTATTAATATGTTCCATAATATTTCATGGATAATTTTATTATAGAGAGACATTGTTTATTGGAAAGTTCGAACCAAATAAAAATGATTTATAATCACCATGTTAGGTGATACTGTATTTATTGGGGATAATAATCCATATACTACAAGGAATTGGAAAATAGAAAATAATATTTTAAATGGAATGTAGCTATGAATTCATAAATGGTTCCCTTGTATGAAAATAATTTTTTTTATTTTGGTAGAAATTATTACTATTATGAAGCACACTAGGTCCAAATGCGGTTTAAAGAATGTTATCAACATGGATGGTAAATAAAATACCTATAAAATATATTGGTTGATAATATTTTTATTATAATTCAATATGTTGTCTCTAATAAATCATTTTCATCAATATATATATTATAATTAATTTAGATTATAATTATTATAGAAGTGTACCATGATAATTTGTGATATCCTTCAAGTCATAGGTATGATTTAATTTGGGATACTCTTACCTCTATTTTGGTTTTATTGTTTTTCAGAAGTTAGGGGTTGAGATTTTGGATTATAGGAGAAAAAATATAGGTGCATGATTTTTACATGTTTAGTAGTAACTAGGTTGTTACAGTGTGATATGGATTATTTGGTTATAGTGTATTTTTTCATATTTTGGGAATGGATTGTCTAATTGTGAAATATTTCATAGAAAACTGTGATTGTTTAATTAATCATCTCCATATGGAATTGAGTATTTAACAAAATTACATTAATGTATGTAATATAAATTGAATTATTTATTTACCTATTAATCTTTGATCTGTGGTTTTATAGTTATGGTATATATATTCTCTTGTTTATTCCGTTAACATTCCTTTCAAATGGGAACTACAAATGAGATTTGGAGTTTCAAGTGATTAATTAATGAAATAGATTTGATATTAATCTATTTGGTGATATTAATAAATTTAAATTAGTGGTTTGTTTTCTCAAAGATAATATTGATTTTTTATATTAATTTTATTGGGTTTGACCTAGATATGTGTTCATGTGTTCTAGATGGAGAGGATATGAAAAGTAATAAAATACATGGTTGTTTTTATTGTTATGTTGTGTTGTGATCTATTATAATGTCTCAAATGATTATATGTGAATAGATTAAATGTTTTTAGCTGAAATTACATGAATTAATTCTTTAATTTGGGGATCTTGATGATATTTTCTATAGATAAATAGAGAACAAGTGTGAATAAAGTCTCACACTTTCAAACAGTGGAATTAAGAAAATTTTGACGATGTAATTTGGATTAAATTATTATGTTGTATGAGCATGGTATATATTGATGTATTAATGACATGTTTCCTTCTCTATAAGGGAAAGAGTAAGTTGTGAATTATTTTTTGATTGTTGATCTATCATTTTCATTTCTATAGCAGAAACAGAACTGTTATAGTAATACATGTGTGTCACACTACAACCTCAGTTTTCCTCTATTATTTTATTTGCACTAGTTATTTTTGAGTCTCTATTATTTCTCTCTTTCAATGATCCAAATTCCATTTAATTTTTATATTTTTGGGTTTCTAGTTCATATATCACAGTTCTATGGACAATTATTACTAATATTGGTGCAACCATGTGACATGACTACTTATTTATGATGATCCAATTACGTGGTTGGAACATAATTATTATAACCACGCACCATACTCTAGGTACTCTAATGAGGCATGCATGGTTTGGTCAGTCTTGCGTCCACAACATGCGTTATTCCCATGTTTTAATTTTTGTTAATCCCTATTCTACCCCCACTTAAATTAAATACCCAGACTCACACCTCATTCACTTATTTTCTTAATGAATCACCCAGGGATCCTTAGTCATTCCTCTCTCCCTACTTTCCTCTGTTTACCAAGGAAATTACATGGGGTTTTTTTCATTATTTAGTTATGTATCTTAAAATTAGAAACTACATTCCCTTTAATTTCCTCTTCACTAACTATTTATTCATGTTTCATCTTCTCCCCCTTATTGTGTTCTTCTTGGTTTCAAGGGAATGTCAAGGGGATTTTATTAATAATATGTGATTTAAATTTCTTTATTAACTACCACTCATACTGTTTTTTTTTAAATTACCCTATGGATTTTATTAATGGATTTCATATTATATGAGGTTTTATTGTTCATTAAACTAATTTTTAGAAGAAATACATGGTTTTTAACAGTGTTATTGGCCTTTAATGAATCCGGGTTCAGTTTTTTTTATGTTTATATTCCATGTTATTTGTGTGTTTGGGTTTTAAGGATTTTTTGAAACCTAGATTCCCAAATTATATTACAATTCCCATTTGAAACATTCTTAAATAATTTTAAAGGTAACCATATAGTATGCCCATTTTATGTTTTGAAATGTTTTATGGATTAAATATTGATTTCCCTAAATGGGATATTTTATTATTAATTCTTATTATAAATTAATGAGAGGTTTTGTTTTTTTGAATTTTGATTAGAGGTGAGGGTGAGTTTATTATTCTTATTTCTTTTATTTTGTAATGTTTGACATTCTCTATTTTTTTATGTAACAAGAAGTAATGGGTTGTTAGGTGACACCTCTATGTAAGAATGCTTGACTATTTCAAGATCATTATTTATGTACTAACCCAAAGATAGACTATGCTCTAATTTTTTTTATCCCTCAATTAGGATGGGTAAAGAAATGTTGGGTTTTATCAAAGGTTATTGTTATCCAGAATCATTCATATTTTGTATTTTTATTGTAATGCCCTATTTTATCCCCTAAGATCCAATATTGAAATGATAATTTTTATTTCCTTTTGATTCTCATGTGTGTGTTTTCCTTATTCCCAAAATATTAATTTTTTTCTAGAATACCATATGGATTGTTTAAAAAAGATTTGAAAAAAAATTATTTCTTTAAAACACACACCTTTAAAGTGAAGTTAATATCAATGATTATATTAAAATATTCATAGGACTGGTAAAAATTTTATAAGAATTTGTTTTATTTAATGAAATGGAATTTTTTATTTTAAAATGGAATATAATTGATATTTATTTTTCTTATTCTTGACATCCAAAAATAGATTTTATAATTTCATTTTCAAAATAGATTGATATTTTTTTCAATTATAATGATTATTCATAGGGTTTGTGGAGGATACATACTAGGCCTCCATGCTCACACTTATTGAAATTTTATGTTCTATTTCATCCCTTGATTTCTCAAGGAGTATTCTTGGGTTTTGGTTGGATGGTTTCTTATAGAGTCACTTAGAGGTATGTTTTTTTATTTTAATTATATAGTTTCAATTGTTTCATCCATGAAATAATCCATCCAAATTTTCCTTCCTTTCTCTTATGGGTGGTTTTTATGCTTATGTGTTATGGATTCTCAATAAATGGGGTTGTTTATTTCAAAGGAGTTGGAGGAAATGGTGAGTTTTGTCTTGTGATTTATTTTCTCTTTATGCCTGTTTATTATATTCTGTATGGGCATCCAATGTATATATGAATCATTCTATAATTTTGAGTAAATGTTATGCTATTAATTTAAGATATTTTATGGAATAATTTAATAACATTGAATTTTTTTAGAATCCCTAGTTCATATTTTCAACCTACATGGATCGGGAACACCCCTTGGGCCTTTCCATGGGCAAGTTTGGGCATATGAAATATGAGAAATTCAAGATGGATCATAACAAAATAGTATTAGAGAGTTGGTTCTTATATGGGACTAGGTTCATTGACCACCATTTATGGTTTGGGTGTATCTGTTAGATTTGATATAGAACTATTGGAACACCATATATAAGTAAGTAATGTGTGTATCCATCTCTTTTACATTTGATTCCATGATTTGTGATAGAAATCCAGGTTTTTAGTATTGATTTTTATGTTTATATCATTTAATTCTATTATAGGATTAGTTTGGTTATATTTTTTTTGGGATGATATGGGGAATGAACAAGGGGTACATGGAGATATCCCAGGGCACGCAAAGTCATTTGGATCCTTAGTACATGATTCATTATGAATCCTAGTATTAGTTGTGTGGTTGGAGCATGGTCCACCAATCAGTGTTTCCAAGTAGCACATAGACACTAGTCCACCTTTCAATTATGTGTTGGACTTATTTTTTTAATTCATTTTTTATCATGTCATTCCCTTTTTTTGTATATAACATCAATTTCATTTTCAAATCATTATTCTAAATGTTTAGTTTATTATTTTTCAATGTATTAAATGAGTTTGCCTAAATTTATTTAATGAAAAAATGGGTTTTTGGATTGCTGAAAAAATGGTTTTGATAAGAAGGGGGTTCCTTCATAAATAATTTTTTGGGTTCACCCCTACTTTAATAATTGTCATGAGTATGATTAAATGTTGTTAAATGTTTTTATGTGTAAGGGTGGGTGAAATGAAGAAATTTTTATTTTGGAAGGGTTATATTAGGTGAGATGAATTGATTTTTATATTTTAAATATTATCAATCATTGTAAGTAATGGTTGATGTTTAAAGGTAGTGAAGGATTATTTTTACAAAACAATGATATTAAATTTTATAACTATAGTTTTTAAATAAATGAGGATTTAATTTTTTACAATGGAAGGTGGTTTTTAAATTATTTAGGTGAAATTTTAATGATGTTTCATTGTTTTTAGTAAATTGTTTACTGAATTTTGAATTATAAATACATTCTAAAAGAAAAAAATTACTTTTCGTAATCAGAACTTTTAAAATTTTATAGATCAATCATTTTTAATTGAAATTATATTAAAAGTTTCAATAAAATAATTTGGAAAATAATATGTTGTATTTTATGTGGTAATGTGGGAGATTTATTCATAGAGGTTATATGAATTGTTTTTGGATTTATAATTGAAAAAAGTAACTTTGGGTAGGTTTTTTCTTTTAAAAGGTTGGAAGATATTTTATTTTGTGCGTGTTTTTTGGAAACATGTTTCAAATATTTTACATGAAATTGAGGGGTTTAAAAAGTAGAAGAGAAAATATTTGAAAAAGGTGTTCTGAAATTTGGTATGTGTATTTCTAGGTAAATATATAGATGTAATTTGAATTTGTTTAATTTTAGTGAATAAATATAGTTTAGCTGGGCATATTCAATAAGTTACTTTTAAATTACCTCCCAAAAGGTTTTATATTAATAGGACGAGATTCATACTAGAAGAATTTCTTTATTCCATTTTCTAGGTGTATTCCTATTTTAGAATGGTGTTGTTTATCTATTTTGTTCTTTTTTCATGTCAATCCTTGGATTTTATTGAGATTCTAATGTTGTATTTTGTTTATTATGATCCTTGTACTTTTTTACATGAATTCTATTGGTGGAATGTTGATCACTTTTGAGATATTTTTCCTTTAGTGATCCAAGGTGACTTTTTTCCCATAAGTATGTTCGACATTTTATTTTTCTCATTTGTGAGGGGTTGTGATTTGGAAGTCTTTGGAGTATTCTACGGTAGTAATGATGAGTGTTACCCCTAGCATAGGTTACATCCTTGTTTATGACATTGTTATTCAGATGGGTTCACTAGGTTTTGGTGTGTTGGGATAGATTCCCCAAGTTACTTCCACTTAAACCTCTATTATTAGGATATAAATTGTTATTCTCATCTGGGAATTTATTTATTGAGGTAATTATTTATTTGTTGAGGTAATTATAGTCATGTAATTTATTCTCCTAAATGGATTGTCTTGTTTTTCTATGGTTAAGGTGATATCTATCATGAGGTCTTGTTTATAGTGGAATACTTGGGATCTAGTACATATGGACTTCAATTGTGGTACTTCTAAATTTCAATGGTTCCCTTGGTAAGTCTTTCTTTTGTTCTGGTAATATTTCATCCATTATATTGATTTTAATATTTCTCGCTTATAGGAATGGATTGTTTTTTCGGAGATTTGTTGTATTATTCTAATTCTAATATGGTGGGGAGATGTCCATTGATGATACTTTTTGGGGTTTTAACTGTTATTTACCAAGCATGTTCCTTTCATATTGTCATGATGCTATGGCATTGAGTAGGGTATGTGTTTTGATTCTTTCCCAACAACTCACACAAAAGGAAGTGTGTTGATAACTGGTCTATATTTGTGTCTTGGGTTGTTTCATCTGAAATTTTTTGAGTTTTTTTAGGTTTTTACATGATTCCCTTTGTGTTGGGGGTTTCCTTCGGTTTTGAGGTCGTAGTTTATAAAGTAATAATTTTTCCAACTTTGGAGTTCATTCCATTTGTTTTGAGTCTTTGTTGAATTCTATTAATGTCCATTATGGTTACCTATGATTAGAAAATTAGACAAAATTGTTGTGTCCAATTTCAACATTTAGGAGAGAGTCAGCAATCATTTGTGGTAATTTCATTTTAATATTCATGTTTCTTGAATCATGACCTTAGTATGGGGTTTTGACTCTATTTCTTTTTTAATCAACCATTTAATTCAAGTCTCTCTAAGGAAAAAAGAATTATGATGGGGATAATTGTTGCACTATGACCTTGGTTTTCTGCTATTATTTTATTTATTATAATCAATTTATTTGTTTTATTTATTATTCATTCTCTATTATTTTCCTCTCTCTCAAGGATCAATTACCTTGAATTTTGATGTTTTTTGGTGTATAGTTCATGTTTCATGGTTTGGCACATAGTTAGTATTAATAATATAGAAATTAGGGGATAAATCTATATCTTTTAAAAGTTTTAATTACATAGTTATAAAAGTTTACGTTCAACCATGCATCTTGCCTATAATCTAGGATCAAGGTCCTCCAATGACACTTTCTTAGTCTAAATATGGTTTTTATGACCGTTTGATATACCCATGTTTTAATTTTAGGTAATTCCTATTTTCCCCTCTTAAATTTAATCCTCACCCTCCACCCCTATTCATGTGATGTACCGACTTGGGTAGCCCTAAATTACCCACATACCATTCATTAATTTCCCTCTTATGGTGATTCAATTGGATTAAGTTATTATTTTATTTTGGATGATTAAATAAAAAAATCCATTTTCCATCTATTTCATTTTTCTTCCTCATTTTTGCTAGTTTCATCTTCATCCCATTGTTTTGTTACACTTTGACTAAGACCTAACTGGAAGGAGTATTTCTTAAGAGTGATTGTTTTACATAGAACTTGAGAGATCTTCCATGAAACCTTTTTATAGGTATTTCTCAAGGGATTTGAATTTATCATGATTAAGGTCTGTTTTATCCTTTCAAATAATATTTAAAATTATTGGACTGTGATTTCTTCTCTTTAACCCATCTTTTAAATCTTTACTTTGTTATACTATATATTTCTACAAATATATTAAAAATTTAAAACAATTTTTACTTGGTTTCCAAATAATACCATGGGTCTTTATTTTAAAACAAATTTCATAAATATCTTTTCCCACTTTTGTGCACAACATATGTTCAATAAAATTATACAATGTATTTTATTAAGGGATTTCAATTTATAACAGATTTATAAGATCTATAAAATAATTTCAACGGAAAATATTTGTTTCTATGGGTGATCTTAGAATATAAATAATTGATTTTATTGGTTTTGTGTGTGTTTGTATTTCATGTTGGTTGTGTGTATTATTTTCAAAGTGTGTATTAATAATTTGGTTTCTCATGAGATATTAGAATGTCGGGTTGGAACTTGATTAAATGGTTTTTATGGTCACCCTTAAAGCATTCCTTTTTTATGATAAATGATATAAGATATGAATTGATTTCCCATAATATTGGAAGTTTATTTTTGATTTTTATTGTCAATAAAAGAGATGGGATTGTTTTTGTAAAGGGTGTTTAGAGGTTCTAATTATTGTTTTTCTTGTTTATGATCTTTTTATGATTAACATGCACACCCCCATTTTTATTTCATGGGAATACATTGGTTTTTAGGAAGGAAATCTAGGTTAATAGGTTGTACTAGGTCCCAATCATGCTCTGACTATTAGATATTAGATAAATTACATTCTTTTTGTAAGATTTTTCCACTCAGTTAGGCCATGTATGATAATATCCGATGTTAGGACATGTGGTTATTATTTGAATTTGGTAAAAAAAAAATATCCTCGCACCCTTTTTTCACTTCAGATCATAAGTTCCCATGATAATTTTTAAAGACCCCATGCTTATGAAAATAAATTTAATATTGAATACATGAAACAAAGAGTCTCTACAAAACACCACTTTATTATAAGATAACCAATAAATATAATTTTTCCACAAAATTTGATTTGAATTTTGAAAAACTGACATACACGATTGTGTTCAATAAGATATTTTGAGTCTGATAAGACAAATAAATTTTTTGGTGAATAGTAACATCCCCCAATGAAAATTAATATTAATAGTAACACAAACCTTATGAATAGTAAATCATATTATTATTTTATTGTCTTAAGGATATAAGATAACGAGATCTTGATTAATTTTTCAAGGTGATATAAAATAAAATATAGATTTAAAATTTGTATATTTTGAATAAATTAAGACTTTATTTAAAAAATATATTAATTTTATATAGAATATAATTTTTAAAAAATGGAGTTCATTTTGGAATTCTAATTATACAAAAATGGTTAGGGTTATGTTTTGTGATTTTTATGAAATACTCAATTTTTTGATGAGTGGAAAAATATGGTAATTTACCATATATATACATTATCAGTTAAATTCACTATTCCTAGAATTATGGCTGATTTAATCACACTTGGATCGAACTCACATGCACATATTTCAATTCATGGCCACAAGAATCAATATTATTGGTTTTCATTGTAAAAATAATAAAATAATGAGTAAAATAATATGAAAACCCTCCTCTACTCCATTATAACACCCCCTCACTCCTACTTCTCTTCACTACTATAATCTATGAATATGCTCAATGTACTGAACAAATACCCTTCCCTAGTTAGTCCCCTCGTCCAAGAGCTCTTGGTCTTTCCAGAATACCAACACCCCTTCCCTTAAAGAGGTTATAAAGGAGGTGGATTCAAGAGGTAAAATCACATTCTTTTTCATTCATTTTCATTTCAAGTTCCTTTCTATTGTTATCATATCTTCACCTACTCTATCCAAATTACCATGATAACTCCATTATCATCTATATACTAAAATTATATCATGTTAATAGAATAACCATCATCAATATCCTTACTTTCTCTCTTTTATTTTATAAACATGATCATCATCTGTGAGGTGCCAATTTAGAACCTCTATGGATGATGATGTTTTGTTCTTCAATTTACCCATAAATATTGGTCATTAAGCCATATTTATGGTTTAAAAATTCTATAGTATATGTATTATTAACTATTTATTATTAAGGTACTAGTATATGTTCATAATAATAAATCATATGACCAAACTAGATCATAATAACCAAAATACTGCTAAAATAATCTAAGTGGTGGTCATTAATATTTAATCTAATGATTCATCCTAATTACAATTACCCAAATGATATAAATAACCCTTAACATATAGGTATTTTAATAAACACTATTTAAATTCAATTATGGATATTTAAATCCAATCGACATGAACTCCATTACTTAAAATTGATTATGAAAATCAAGAAAATGAACACTCCGGAATGACAAAATTCAATATTATAACTTATCATTAAGGAAATAAAAGAAATAAATATATTATGATAAACTAAATAATTGTCTAATAGGTTCTTAAATATGTTATTAATGAGTATAATTTCATCTTACATGAATATAAGGTCAAGAGTGGAACATTCAGACTTATGGTAAGGGTTTTTCACCAGAATCTCCATTTTCATTCGGGTAACTGTTTTTTCCTACATTCCTCAAATAAATTATTATTTATTATTAAGTAATCCCCATAAATTATATTTGACAGTTCTATTAATATTTACCAACCATAATCCATCGTTATTTTATGGTTCGATACACATATTAAAAATAACTTTTAAAATTCATTCTTAAATTCAATCCAAATTCGAGGAATATTTCCAAATTTTTACCTATTTTCAAGGGCACTCTATAATATCTTCGTAGAAACCATTATATTAATAACATATCACATTTTATTATGAAAATATTTTGTTACTCCATTTCTGATTTTATACATATATTTTTCCAAACATACTCTTCTTTTCAAAGTAAAATAGTATTTATCTCAAGAATTACTCGATAATTTTATAAGAGTATATTCATCTATTTCAACACTCATGTCAATTATTTTGTATTTTTGGGATTAATGTTTTATAATATCATTTACCATATTTAATTTAATGTTTTATGATTTTTTATTTTTTATATTATATCTTAAAACCATTCACCAATTTTTTCTAATGGGTATGTGTTTATTATTAATGTTCGGGGAAAGTTATTTACATTTCTTATGTTAGTTTCAATATTAATGTATATGTTTTTTATGATTATCCACGTTCATATGAAGAATTAATTGGACTTAGTAGGTGTAGGGTGGGGAACTCTATAGCCCCTCAGTGCATCAGTAGGATTCGTGAGACAAACTATGATCATAGCACAATGTGTTGACAAAATGGTTATTTATGGTCCTGGCATGAGGCCTTGACGATATGGTTATGATGTCCTACATTATGGATTCCCTCATTATGAAAATAATATTTAATGTTCATGTGGTTATTTGAGGAGTAGAATACCCATGATTATGTTTTATTATGGAATTATTTATTTATCTCTTATTTCTGCCATAATGTGTTTAAGATTATTGTTAAAGGCCTTAGTTTTTTGTTATTCACCTTGCATAATGTTTATATTTTTAATATATTCCACTATATTAATTACCCTTAAAGAGTGTATGATCTCACCCATTTTTTATTTTTCATTTTCTCAGGACACGAAGAAGTTTATTATAGATGACCTGAAGGGATAAACTTATAGTTTTGGATGTTCCCAATAAAACATATATGATGTTTTCCATTTCTCGTTATAATGTTGAAATTATGTAAGTATCTTAATTTAAGAGATACAAAACTACTCAGTCCTTCAACATACATATTCTTTTTTTATATTCCAATGTAAAAAAATAAAGCACTCACTCTGGGAAACTAGGATCCAGTACTTATAGTTGGTATTAGAGTATTATTATTAGAACACATAGAAACTAGATATAGAAAACGTAGATTAGGGAACAAATACAGAAGATAGTTTTTGAGGACTATCATACAAGAAAATACTAGTATTTTGGTATGTAATAGATTATGTGAATCTTTCGAGAAAATATGTCCCTATCTGGATACTTCATGTGGATGTGGTTCTATCACAGATGTACCTAGGAGTGAAAACTCTGACATGGAGTTTCATGATTAACCTGGGGTATCTTGGTACACGAAAATGGTCCTCACTGTGCACCTGGTTTGACAATCTCAGTGGAAATTCTTAGATGAATTTACATTTTCTTTACAAGCCATTATAAAGGATTTAAATTCAATTGTTTCCTCAATGAAACCATGTTTATGATTATGAGATTAGTTATGTATAGATTTTCAATATATGCAATGTATTTTTCGACATTTTGATTATATGATATGATTTATAACCTAATAAATTATATGTAATTATATAGAAATGGAACCTAGTGTAAGGAATGGAGACCACCTGAACACACGTATCCCATGTAGGGATTTCCTTAAGAAGCAAGATAATGTTGTTTGATATGGAGCTACGACTAGTGTTGAGAAACTTATAACTATACTAGGACATCTGACACAAGTTATGAAAAATAACCTTACCCATATGGAGAATATTTATTTTCATGTCTCGGATTTTCCATGTATTACTTATATACAGTATATAGAATTATTGCGAGATAACGATTTGTGATGATGTGTGATTCTGAGGCTCAGAGTGCCTGAAATAAATGTTTGAAATAAATTAAAATATAAGTAGAATGCGATAATTTCCCCTAAGAAGTGAAATAACATTTAAAAGGGTGCCCAAATCATAAATTTGAGGGAACTGTTGCATTCTTAGCATCAAATTTTCCTTAAGATGGGCCTCATAGTGACCGGCGTGGGTTAGCAGTAGGAGTTTGTTTTTGGACATTTAAATGGAAATAAAATAAAATAAACTAGTGTATTTATTTTAAATGTTTCCTTAAACGCAACAACCTAATCCCCCTATTAATACCTACTTATGGAATGTCCATAGGGTTATCTATATTACCCTAGGAATTGTGGACTTCAATTGGAACATTAGAGGAGAACCTGGTGGTGGATGACGAATGCGTGATCCATCTACACATCTCAGATTCAACAAACCTGACCAACGAATGATGTAAGAGGTGTGTTCCTCCTTTTTTTATTGAATTTATTCCTCATTTTTAACCCGAAATTCTTCACATTCTCCACAAGGTTATGAACAATAGATCTATGCACATCTTTTTCACAACACAACAATACCAAATCATAAATCGAGCATCAGGACAAAAAAGTGGAGGTGTGACGGTGATAGCAAGCGACGAATCATTTCAGATTGAGGAGTATTGTTCTTCAAGAATTTTTCATGTGGTTGGATCGAAACATATTTTTGGGGCCAACAAGATGTTCGAAAACAACATGAACAACATTAAGGTGTTAGGATGACCTCAAACAAGGAGTATTGTGATGATCAGATGACCGAATCGAATATAAGAGGACAACCCAAGGTGAGATGACGAAGAACGACGCATTATTGAAAATTCCAACCAACATGACGTGTATAATGAAGAACACATAGTGTAGGGTCATCTTAAAGGTATATAAAGTTTCCTCTCTTCACTCATCTAATAACACAACATGCCTCTAGGAAGACCTGACATGTGGGACCCACACAACAACGTCAAGAGTTTGGGGTGACAGGAACTGTAGACATAGCATGTGACCATATTCACAATGAGTATGGGTCCTTACACGGAATCATTGGGTATATTGGAATATACACAAACACAGGATGTAGTGCATGGCATGTGCTCCACCACATGGCTAGATATGGCTGGATACACAGGATATCTCGTGTAACGGTACATAGTCTTGGGCGCAGGGGTTGAAGTTGTTTATGGGCACATGGCCAGTGTATACAGAGCATTCCCCAGGTACCAGAACATGGTGTGTCGCTCTCATACATGCGTTGTATACCATATTCTACATGACGAGATTTACGACACGAGCTATTGTACACGAGATGTACCTCGGGTTAGAGGACACATCGTGTGACCCTTCTACAAACCATGTACTTCTCAATATGTGGATTGATCCAATTTTCCATCACTACTTGAACTATTTTTGTTGGGTTAGTTCCCCTTTTCTCATTTTCTTAATGGTAAGGTATTGTTTCCATCCACAAGAGTATGATCCCTTCAGTAGGACTTTCTGAAGTAGAGTTAGGTATCCCTCTGAGAGGCCCCGAGCGAGATCCCTTATCCATTCTTAACCCTAGGTAGAGTCATGTATCAACATGAATAGTCATGTAGTTTTCTAATCCTTTACTTAGTAGTGAATCTATATGAGACATAGTATCCTTCAAGGCCCAAGTAGTGATCCTCATCTGTGTGTCGTTATCTTTCCCAACTCAAGAGTGTGTTCTCCCAGAATGAGTGTATCTGTTCTCTCTTCAGATCTATCATTGCATCTATCTCTCACATGTATTTTCCCAATGAACAGTACTTCTATGATGGACGTCATCAGATCTATCAGACTCATGGAGTGAGTTCTCCAAGACGAGTACATTGTGGAATGTTCGAAATGAATCCCTAGTGTGGGTATGAAATCGTTGTAAATTATGGGTCTAGTTTTTTAGTATATCATGATGTGTTTCTATTCCTATATTTTTGGTAGATGTATAATGTTTAGAAGATGACTGTACATTTAATTTTTGTATTTCTTTGTGGTTTTTGGGGTCCTCAACTGAGTATTGTTATACTCACCCCTGCATGGGCTTTGCCCGTACGTGTCATGTCTTGTGCATATGAGCGACCATTTGATGGAGTCCAAGGTGGGTCAAGACTAAAATGAGATTTCTATGTTCTTTTCAGGCCGATATGTTCCCACAACTAAAATTGGGAGTCCCAATACATCCTTTTTCTTAGATATTGGACTTTGTAGTTTCATACTCATTTTCTTTTGGTGGGATTGTATTCTAGCCTAGTATAATTTTCGAAAATTACTTCTATTATACTCTGTTGGTTAGGTTTAGCTATGTGAATGCATGTTATTACATAGTGGTTTTTTACATTTTAGTATTTGTGGGCATAGATATGTGTGCATGTTTATAGGCACATGGGCAATGCTTCATATGTTAGTGATATGACTACTCGGTGCTAGTCACTAGCCACTGGCCTACAGGAGGTGAGCATGGAGAGTCGCGACATAGTCCCCACTGGGATGGGTCCTAAATGGGTCGTATAAGAGGTGGTTGGTTCTACCAATGGACCTAGAGTCTATGATATTGGTTTGGGGAAACAATATTAAGTGTTTTTAGTTTAACATTCGAGATAGGGACTAAAGTGTTGGTGCATGCATCTGATGTATACATACACTAGGACTCTGATTACCTACTGTTAGACCAGGTATATGAAAAAAATAGTTGTGGCGGAATAAAATAATGGTACATGTATCATATAAGAATGAGAGGTGTTTTCCATGTCCATTGTGTCAACTATACAGATATACTCATTGACCAAGTTACATCTTGTTTCCATATAGGGTGCTTCCGCAATGCATACCCTCTATGATTCAGTAACCTAATCATGAGGATGTCCCCCTCAATGAAGATGCATTGATATAGGGACAAGTTCCACAGGTGTTACCTCTTGGTGGTGAACCAACTATACCACTACCCGTGGAGCATCACGTGGTAACTGTAGTAACAAAAGATGAGGAGCATAGGCTGAGCATGCTATATGAGTTTCAGAAACATAGACCCCTCATGTTTTGAGGTTAGGCTGACCCTTAGGTGGTTGAGTACTGGCATGAGGTGGTTACCATAGTTTTCCATCTTATGAGGACACCAGCAGACCAGATAGTTATCCTAGGAGTGATCCTTCATTAGGATTCAGCGGGACGATGGTGGAGTTTGATTATTAAAACTCGCGATGGGGATAATCTTTTGTGGAAGGAGTTTGATCGGGTTCTTAGGGAGAACTTCTCTCTAGCTATGCTTAGAGAAGTGCATATTAAAGATCTTATTCAGCTCTAGAAGTGTAGTTTGACGATGGGGGACAATTCTTCGAGGTTCGCCAACCTCTCCAGGTACTCGATGGATATGGTCAGGGATTAGTACCACAATGATTCGACCTTTGAGCAAGGTATGTAGTGGGACATCTGAGCTAGTGCCATGCCTCTATGCCTTTTGATTTTTGTTATAGTGCTCGAGAAGGCCTTGTTGATAGAGAGATTCATGGTAGAGTAGAGATCACCAGCGCGAGTCAGTAGTTGGCAGATAAGTGCAGAGATATTGGCACTAGGGACCTAGTGTCAGGCATTGGGTTCGGGATGATGGAGACATCATAAGACGACCTGGGAATGGGTATCAACAGTACAAGGCTCATAGGATGGATCCAATCAGCCTAGGGAGAGGTGATGCTACTCCTGTGATGGTAAATGACATCTCACCATAGAGTATCCAACCCGTTGAGCTGCAGACCGGGATGTGGTGGCTGGACCACCGAGGTAGATGCAGAGACAAGAGCTGGTAGAAAAGATAAAAATCATACATGGTAGAGGAGAAGATATAGCTTCATGTTGTGGTAGACACTCTGATCTACATCCACCACCACCATAATAGGACTTCACTAGGCTCATGGAGCTATGGGATATGGGTGGAGATAGCTGCATGCGGTCAGGGCGTACAACCCAGAGACTCCAGGGATGATCATAGGTATGATATTTGTCTTTTCTACATTATATTATATACATAAATACATAGGTTCTAGTAGTTCCTTCCTCACCAAATTTCTTATGTAAAACATTGAGATTCTGGTAGAGTCGTTGATTCAAACCTCACGTTTGGAGACACCTTGTGGAAGAGACTCGGTGATCACACATCGTTGTAGACAGTGTGATATTTACCTTGGAGGTGAGAGTTTCAGTTGGTACATCTTGGCTATAGCGTCGACGCTTTACGACATCATTCATAGTATGGATTAGATATCATTGGTCCATGTATAGATTGATTGCTTTAGGCAAAGAGTTTTGGGTGTCCCCAGCGATGGGACAAGGTATTACTTTTTTTTATGAAAAGGAAACCCATGAAGCATAGAATGTGATCATTCATAAGAGGGTGAGACCGATCACTTATAATCATGATAGATTTACCATCAATGTATCAGATTCAATGAGCTTTCAGTTCCCAACAGTAGTGGCGAAGTATGAGCACATATTCCCAGAAGATGTTCTGGGATTACCACCCATAGAGAGATCAACTTCTACATTGACTTACACCCTGGTAATGCACCAAAATTCTCACTAGCATGTCAGATGTCTCCCTCTATGCATCATGTGATAAGGATGCAGTTGGAGGATTGACAAAGTAAGGGATTTGTATGACACAATGTTTCGCCTTGGGCGGCCCCAATGTTGTTTTCCAAGAAGGCAGACCGGTGTTTGGGGTTGTGTGTGGATTACCGATGCCTAAACCAGGTGACGGTGAAGAACAAGTTTCCATTACCAAGGATCAATGACCTCTTCAATCAAATGATATGAGCATTTTTTATCTCGAAGGTTGATCTCAGTTTAGGTTATCATTAGCTTCAAGTACGGGATGAGGACGTGCCAAATATGGATTTTAGATGCCGCTATGGTCAATATGAGTACTAGGTTATGCCTTTTAGAATGAAAAATTCCCCCATAGTGTTCATGGATCATATGAACCAAATATTCCAACCACAATTAGACCAGTTTGTAGTGGTCTTCATCGACGACCTCCTTCTGTACTTGTAGTTATAGGATGAGCATGCGAGTCACCTGTCGAGAGTTATAATAAAACTATGAGAGAACCAACATTATGTGATTCTATCAAAATTACAGTTTTGGATACATGAGGTCCAATTTATGGGATATGTTATCTTAGAAGATGGAGTAGTAGTGGACCTGGCCATGGTTGAGGTGTTGTTAGCATGGGGGCTATCCCGAAACATGACAGAGGTGTGGAGCTTCCTTGAATTGGCAGAATACTACCTGATATGTATCCTTGATTTCTCCAGGATATCAGCACCAATGAAATCCTAATCTCAAAGGGGAAACCATTTGTATCGAAGGGGAAGTTTTATTTGGCACACCAGTTTTTGACGCAGAGTTTGACAAGCACACCGATCTTGAGATTGCTAGAGGAGGGTGTTAGGTACATAGTTTTCTGTGATGCATCATGGACCGTGCTTGGTTGTTTCTGAATGTAGAGACAAGGAGTGATTTATTATGGATCACCCCAGCTAAGGCCAAACGAGAAAAACATTGCGACCCATGATATCGAGTTGGCAGTGGTAGTATTTACATTGAATCTTTGGTGGCACTACCTGATGGGAAAATAGTTTATTGTCTACTCTAACCACAAGAGCCTCAAGTACAAATTCTCATATAAGGATCTCAATATAATGAAGAGGCGATGGATAGAGTTCCTCCAAGATTACGACATTGATATCATATATACTCTATGTAAGGGGAATGTTATTGTAGAAACTCTTAGAAAGAGATCATGTTTGTAGCTGCTGAGTGAGTGACAGAGAAGTTGGCCTCACTACAGTTATCCTTCATGGATGGAGATGATGTGGATTATCTCCAGTTAATGGATTTCACCCCTCCACTCTTACAGTGAGTCATGAGGAACATAAATGGGATGTCAACTAAAAGTTCTTACTAGCTTAGTTATCCACAGGACATGCTCCTGATGGATATTCACAAGGTTGGGAGCATAATGTCCTATTCAGAGGATGCACAGATGTAACAGTGGTGTTGTGGGAGGAGGATCTGATGGAGTTTCATACATCCCTCATTGTGGTACATCATGAAGTGGTAAAAATGTACCAGGACCTCTGGTTTTAGTTCTAGTGGACATGTATGAAGAAGGTAGTAGCTTATTTTGTTTCTCAATGCCTTACGTTCTAGAAGGTAATGTCTGAGCACCAAGTTATAGTAGGGTTATCTCACCCCTATAACTTCCAGAGTGGAAGTGTGATGAAATATCGATGTAATTCAGGATGGGATTACCACAGATGTCTAAGGGGAATGATTCCATATGTGTGATCATCATCCAACTCACCAAGTCAGCCCACGTCCTAGAAATTAGGGATCAATGTTCCATAGAGATATGGGGAAGACTCTACATGTAGGAGATTGTGCGGCTTCACTACATCCCTTTGACGATAGTCTCGAATCGAGACGCACACTTCACATCCCAGTTGTGGAAGTGATTGCTGGAGGATTTTGGGACTCTGTTACACTTGACCACATCATCCCATCCCCATACTGATGGCCAAATGGAGAGAAACATTCTGGTTTTAGAGGATACGTTGCAGGCCTATATCTTGGACTTTGATCATAGTTGAGAGTACCACCTACAACTGGTAGATTTGGCATACAATAACAGCTACCACTCCACCATTGGAATGGCACCATTTGAGGCCTTATACAAGAGACCCTTCTAATCACCACTTTGCTGGACTAACCCTGGAGTGTCATTAGTCATGGGTGTAGAGATGCGGTGATCCACCATCGAGAAGGTGCAGATCATACAGGAGTTGATGAAGACTAGAAAAAGTCATAATAAATCATATTATGGTAGACGAAGGAGACCTCTAACGTTTGAGGAGGGAGATCATGTCTTCCTTCTGGTCTCACCTTGACAAGGGTTACTGATATTTGGATAAGGTAGCATGTTTTATATGAGGTTAATCAACCCTTTTTAGATAATGTGCAGAGTTGATGAGGTGGCATACCTCTTAGCTCTACCCCTGCAGTTACACCAGGTTCATGATGTCTTCCATGTTTCGCAGTAGAGGAGGTACGTGTAACACCCTAGAACTTTTGTCTCATCTAATGATCATATTATTATTATTTTTTGAGTGAAATTACCTTTTCACCAAATAAAAAATATGAGATAAAAAAAGGATTTTTATTTAAATAAATCACTGAAGAGTTTACAATGCACCAAGATCACAAGAAACCATTCTACCAAAAAATACATTTTAAAATTATTATCATAATTACAGGGAGACCACCCAAAAAACCCATGAAGGTAATATGGGTCCTTAGGATCCATCATAACGAAATTAGTATGGCCAAAGCCACTACATCCACACTATGCACCAATGGAATGAAGAGATCTATTTTCATAAATTTCCTTGAATTTAGGACACCATAAGGCATGGTTTTACAGGGAATCAACATGGATGATGCCTTGGGTGACCATTGAATTCTAACAACTATAATTATAGCCATTGGACTTTTGGTAAATTAATTAAAAACATTTATGTATAATTTAGTTTTCTAAATATTTATGTTATGAAATGAAAATTATAATATAACCTCTAATTATGAACTTTAAAAGGACATGGTATAATATTTTGAAATACACATAAGTTATTTTGAAATGAAATGAAGATTTAAAATGCCTTTCCAATATTTCCAATATTTTTTAATTATCTTAGCTATTAATGCTTAAAATATATTTTAATTAAGCCACATTTGATTTAATTTTTATTCAAACTATGTTTTTATTTCTATAATACAAGTATAAATGTATTCATATGGATATGTTGAAGTTATAACATGTGCTTCAAAACCATAGTTTTTATAAATCTAATGGAATGTTTGTTTTGAAAGGAACCTATTTTTGTAAACAAAGTATTGATGTTTAAAAAAAAACCCCTATAGGTTCATCCATTTTTTCGAGCCAAGGTAGCCATCTCACGCTTGGACACTAATCCTAGACCTTAGCCTTAGCAAAGGCCGGCCTGAGTGGGGGGAATTGTTTCCCTGAAGGGAAAACATGAGCACTTGATGAATCATAGTGCACCACCATGTGCACGAGTCCACAATGAGGCAAAGGTAGGACAAGTCATGCGGGGAGCGAGATCCCATGTATAGGCCCCCCTCGTGTGTGTGTGTGTGTGTGCTGTGATTTATGAGTAGAGCATCAGAGCCTCAGGCTTATATAGAGTCTTTGTGCACCTCTTCGTTTCAATATGGGATGGAAAAATTCAACATGGATTGAATCTAGGCCGTCAGATCTCACTGCGTGCGATCTGCACCATCGATTCCTATACGGTGCTCGACCCTCAGCAGCCATGACTTATCTCTATGTTTTTATACATCGTCCATACGAACGTCGATCAAATCAAAGCCTTCAATCTTTATTTTAAAAACCTACAGTTACCCCTCCACCATACGATCTTATCCGCTTTTAATCTTAGTCGTCCATTCATTTTCTAGTTCTTCTCTTCCACGGGGCCATCTTCTTCCCTGCACACATAGCACCAGATATATATCCTACTCCCACTTTCACCGATTATCCACACCCGTGATTGGTAGATCCTCCTTTTCCTCACCTTCAACGATGACCCTAACCCCTTGATTTTCTATAAACCATATATGGCTATTTTTTTCCTATAGTAGCATTAAATTATTCTTCTTTGTTTAATACATAATATAGTTTATAAAAAACCATTTCACACCCCAAGGACCCCTCGGTTATTCCCACTCAAGCTTCCAGTAATCCTCAGCAAGTCTCTTTCGAGATCTCATGCCTTTTTCGAGTTCTTCTACCTCATCCTCAATCCAATGTAAGAGAATTTACATTTTCTTACTTGTTTCATTGAAATTTTACATTATTATAAATACATTCATACCCTTATAAGTATATACACCCTTTCGGCTTGACCTAAACCGTCTTATACCAGATTCAAGATTTCTAGATTTCGGTTATACGTGCTATACAAAAACCTAAAGGATAATTCTATTTCTCCAGATAAACTTGTTTTTATCCCTAGTAATTTTGATATATATATATATATAACCTTATAATTTTTCATAAACCCCTTATGTCCAGATTTAAGATTTCTATACTTTGAGTTTCATAGTTAACAAGGAACTTCAAAATGAAAACAATTATATTTTGTATAAAACTTTTATATACATTACATACCTGATTATTTATGTTATTATATATATATATATATAAACATACGGTTTTAAAATAACCTCCTTGATGTTTACATTCAAGTCCTATATACTTAGAGTTTGAATGATGAGGCATAATTTTGTTATATTTTCATAAATATATTTATATATAGCATACACGGTCTTATATAATGGTATAGTTTGTGTATCTCACATTCTGAAGTAGTTATAAATCCTTCATCATTGAACTTATATGATTAATGGATGGTTTTGAAAAATAAGTATGTGGTAACTAACTCTGGTGTAAGACCCATTAGTGTACTCGATTATACATGTTAGGTGTTCATGATTACATAATCATATATGTACCTTCATAAGTATTTTTAATAAGAAAACCTATTAAATTTCACTCTATGGTTTTAAATTCATGAACCCCTATTAATTTAATGTCATATGGGTGTCAATGGATCTTTGGACTGGCCCCTCTAATACATGATGTATATTCATATTTGTGAAAATATAGGTGTACACATAAACTTTTTCACTTATTTTTTTTAGAATTTTCCATGGCTTCCAAAGGAAATATGAAACATGTGTTTTAAAAACATATTTAGTTTTGTTTAAAAACTACCCTTTATATACACCCTTTTGTATGAACAATTTACACAACATGAATCCCTAAATGTGGATATTCCAAATACTATACTTTTGTTGTGTTTAGTTTATGAGTATAATATTTGAGGTTTTCAACTTTTATATTCACATGTATGAGTCACTTATTTCATTATATATTAAATGCTAATGGTTATGGTTGAATTTCATGTTTTCTATTTTGATGTGTTATAACAAATCTTATTTGTAGTAAATGTTTGAGAATCTGTGAGTTTAATACCCCACAAGAAATGTTTGGTTTAACTTTTAATATATTATTCATCCATGATGAAATACCAATATGTATTTAATTAATAATGTTTTATATTTTATGGTTATCATTGCATGTGTAAAAACATGTATTCCTTTATTACTTTTGTTGTGGTCACATATTCCATAATATTCTTATCATTTTTACCATTCAAGGATAGAGACATGTAGTTGATAGACTTGTTTTAACATCTAAGTGCATGATTCACTTTATATATATGTAAATGATAAAGGATGAAATTTAATTACTATAAAAAAATATGGATTAAAACCTAAATTGTTCAAAGTGGTATGGGACACTTATAATAAAATGAAATGTTAAATTAAGATATTCTAGGTGGTATGGGACTCCTTGAATAATGTGAAATAAGGAAACAAGTAATATGTGACATTTGAAATGATAATTACTAAGTAACTTACTAATTCAAAGTGGTATGTACACATTGATTTAGAGAGATTAGGAATACATTGGACTTTGTATGTGATGGTTGGGGCCGGTTATTTCCCTTTATGCATCAGAAGGTCTCATAAGACAAGCTATGATCTTGGTGCACGGCCTTGAAAAAATGTTTATTTATGGTCCTAGCTCGAGGCATGAACAATATGGTTTTGATGTCAGTAATATCCACTTTCCTCATTATGGATATGAAATTTAATTAACCAGAAGAATATTTGACTTGTATAATATTCTTGGATGAAGAACATATGTAAATGATAATAAGAAGTAAATGTTGTGGTATAGTATTTATGCAGAACACAGAGTAATTATGCAATGTACGATTCTTAGTAATAAAGGGTGAAATTGAGGTTTTTCATTAATCCCAACTCAGATCAGGTAATACTCTGAGTTATTAAATATGTACATGTATTTTCACATGGAATTTCTTTTACTTCTTACCCTGTATGGGAATGACTATAATTGAATCGTGTTTCCTTGTAACTCTGTTAGTATTCTTTGAATTGTTCTCTTTTAAATTCTTAGACAAAGGTTATGTTATGTACATGTGTTTCAACATTTCTTAAGAATATTTTTTATATAAAATTTTAAAATAATGATTTCCAAAGTTGAAGTTGGTTTATTATGTTATTTCAAAACCCCTTACTGGGCATTTGTATGCTCACCCTTCAATTTTGATTAAAAGTATTCAGGTATCAGTTTTAAATGAGAATCTTGACAGAAGTGGATGGATTGTCAGACCCTGAACTGAAATGATCCTCTGTATGGGACATGATGTTTAATGTATCAGCAAATTTTTTCTTGTAATAAATTTCACATCACGTCCTCAGGTACCGACTCCAGTTATTCTTGAGTCAGGGTCCTCACAGTACGTGTATGACCCATCACATTTCATCGACTGGGGACAGATGGATATCATGAATGAAGATACCTTCACAGAGTATCCAGTGGAGATTGAGGATCGATAAGAGAGAATCCTTTGGGGGGTGATAGATTCCCCTACTGTGTGTCTGATGGCAGAACAGAAATCTTCAGGAGAGAACATGGGAGAAGGAGGCTCAGTTTCGTGTGCAGTACCCACATCTTTTTTGAGTAGCCTTTTTTCTATCTTTTCTAGGACGTAAGGCCCTATGTTGGGGAGAATGTAATATCTCATATTTTCCATTTATTATTTTTAAATATTATATGAAATTATTTCGAGACCAATCTTTTCGAAGGTGTGTGATTTGGGACATGGAGTGCCCTAAATAAATTTTTGAAATATAGTAAACTCTAAATAGAGGGCATGATCAATTTTAACAAAAAAGTGAAATAACTTTTAAAGAGGTTCTTGGATCATAAATACGAGGGAACTGTTGCATTCCAAGAGGTGACTTTTCCTTAGGTGGGGCCTAAAAGCGACCATAACGGGTTATTTGTAGGAGACAATTTTTGTACGTTTAAAAAGGAATAAAATAAAATATTTTATATTATTTAGTTAAAATGATTCTATAATCACTGTGACCTAATACTTCCCTATTAAAACTAGATTTGTTAGGTCTATATGGTTATCCACATAACCCTATGAATTGAAGATTTCCATTAGAGCTTTAGAGGAGAACCCGTTGTTAGATGACGACAACGTGATTGATCGAGGGATCTTGGATTCGATGAACCTCACCAAAGAACGCGACATGAAGATTGTTCTTCTACTAAATTGAGGTAGGTGTTTTGTTTCTATTTTTTCAATCCTCGTTATTTGATTTAATTATGAAAGCAGATCAACCCACAAATAGGTTTATCCGGTGATCAGGTGTTCTTCGGAGAGGGTGTTATTTTCCATTTCTTTTGGGGTTTTGATTTAGGAATTTATTTTATAATAATTGTTAGATTATCATTTGATTCACTTCTTAAAACAATTAATGAGATCAGAACAATTACATGAAGAATGATAGAGGAGGTGCATTCCTCCTTTGTTTATTGAATATTTTCTTCATTTTTAACCCCATGTTATTTTCATTATTTGTGTGGTTATGTATAATGGATCAATACACATGCGTTTTGCAATGAAATGATCCAAAATTGGAGATTGATAATCGTGAAAACATTGTGGAGGTGCGACGGTGATGGCGGATGACGAATCAACTCAGATTGAGGAGGATCGTTCTTCGAGCGTTCTTCGTGCGGGAAGATTGAAACATGTTTTCGGCACCGATCGGAGGTCTGAAAACAACAGAAACATATTTTTATTGTTGGTATGACCTAAAACATGGAGTATCGCAACAATTAGATGACCATATTGAGGATCATAGGAGCAACCTAGGCACCATGATAAAGAATGAAATGTTCTAGAAAATTCTGATCAACCCTACTTGCATCTCCAAGAAAATGCCATATTGAGTCAGCCAGGTTGTAGTTAGGATTTCTACACTGCACATTGTGAAGAACACACCGTGACTCTAAGAAGACATAGTGTGTGGGCCCCACCCAGTGGCGGCTGGAGTTCCAAGAAATAGGAAGTGTAGACATGATGTGTGACCATCGTCACATAACGTGTGGGTCCTTACATGGATTCAAAAAGTATCTCTGAAGATACATGGATATGAGGTGGAGTACATGACATGTACTCCACTATAGGGTTAGTCACAGATAGATACACTGGATACCCAGTGTACCGGAACATGGTCTGGGAAACATGGGTTGAATTCGGGTACAGGTACATGGCCTGTATACATAGAACCATCCTTGGGTTGCAAAACATAGCATATCATGATATTACACACCATGTACAAATTCTTCTACACGATAAGCCTTACGACATGTGTCGTTGTACATAAGCAGTACTCAGGGTCAGAGGACATGGCATGTGACCCTTTTACCATCTGTTTACTTCTTAGTTAATGGATTGATCTTCTTGTCCATCGTTCATTGGATACGTTTTGTTGGGTTAGTGCCTCTTTTAAAAATCCCATAATGGTCTGGTATTGTTTCCATCCACAAGAGAACCATCCCTTTAGAAGGAATTTCTGATATAGAGTCAGGTATCCCTCCAAGAGTCCTAAAGGGAGATCGTCTATCCATTATTGACCCTAGGTAGAGTCAGGTTTCGGCATGACCAATATTACAGGATGCCAATACCCTACATTACTGGTGAATCCAGATGAGTTGTGGTATTTTTCAATTCCATGGAAGTGATCCTCATCTAGGTAACATGATATTTCCCCAATCAGAAGTGTTTTCTCTTTGAATGAGTGTATATATTCTCTCTTCAGATCTATAGGTGCATCTATCTCTCTCATGGATTTTATTGACTAATATTACATCTCGGACAGATGACATTAGATCTATCTGACTTGTGGAGTGAGTTCTCCCAGATGAGTCCTTTGTGGAATCTTCAAACTGAATCCCAAGCATGGGTATGCGGTTTTTGTAGACTACGGGTCTCTGCATCGAGTATAACTATATGTGTTTCTCTTGAGATATGTTTGGTAGAAGTATAATGTGTACAAGATGATTGTACATTTACATAGTGTATTTATTTTTTGTTTTCAGGGTCCTCTACTAAGTATTTATATACTCACCCCGACACAAGATTTTCCCGCATGTGTCATGTCTTATGTGGATGAGAAATCATTTGACATAGTCTAGGGAGGAATAGGACCAGACTGAGCTTTCTGAGTTCCTTATTGGATGAGAAGTTTCTATTGTTATGAGTAGTAGTATTAGTACAACCTTTTATTTAAAGTATGGAATTTTTATTTTCATTCTCTTTTTCATTTGTTGGGATTGTATTCTGGCATAGTTTACATTCATCAATTTACATCCATTGTAATCAGTTGGGTTGGTTTAGTTGTGATCATGCATGTTATTCCTTATTGGTTTTTATAGTTTAGCATTTGTGGTCTTAGATATGTGTTCGTGTGTATATATACTTAAAAAATGCCTCCCATGTTAGCGAAATTCCTACTTATTGCTAGTCACCAGCCCCTGACCTAATAGAGTCAGGTTTGGGGAGTCGCGACACGATCTCTACTATGATGGGTTGTGACACTGATCCACAACATGGATGTCCTATTTTGGATCACTTGATGTGACAACAACCTCAATAATTCAATGGGACTACAAACCCATTTGTAGTTGAGTAGTGGATACTTTCCCTAGAGAAGACATTTCTCAATTTGGGATGTAACAAAAGAGAGATGGTTATTATGTTTTTTTATAATCTATCAGTAGATGCAGATTAGTAGTGGTCATCAATCCAAAACACAAAGGAGGGGGAAGAAATAGAAGATATCGAATCGAGGGATTTTATGGAAATATTCCTTGAAAAGTACTCTCCCTGTGAAAAAATAGCTGAAATATAAAGGAAATTACTAAATCTGAGGAAAAAGGAGGATGAAAATGTTGCAAAGTATGAAACTAACATCATAAGGATAGAAAAATATGACTCGGACACTATACATATTCCAATGAGAAATATTGATTCATTATTTGATGATTTAAAATCATTCCTCTAAAGGGAACTAGTTTCCCAAAGATTCTCATCATATGAAGATATATTCTCAAGTGATATCAAGATGGAATATGAATTTTCAGTGTCTTATGACTTAAAGAAAAATAATAGAAGAAGAGTGCTACCGAAAACTCTAGAAAACGAAATAAGGAAATGGGGAAGAAGGGATGAGTTGACCTTCTATCCTGTAGTAATTGAGGGAAGAAACAGCTTGGCACATGCCTAAAGGGAATGTGAGTCTGTTACAAGTGCATATAAAAGGGCAACCAATCTCAAGATCATTAGGGGAAGAAAGACATTACCAATATTCAATGCTAAAATTTCATGGAGATGGTACATTATTCACAAGAATTTCCTAAGCATTAGGGAAGTATTCCTCCAAGAAGAAAAAGGTAGAAAGTCCAGGCTTATGTGGTCACAACTATATAGGTTGAAGTTCGAAATGATGTGTTGGTAGGTAATTTAATAATTTCCTATAACATAGCCAATTATTTATTTGATTCTAGATCATCACATTCTTTCATATCTTCCTAGTTTTCCAAGAAAATAAGATATTTCAAATTTTATTAAATAAAGGATTTGTTAGTCAAAACTCTTAAGGGATGTATGATTGCAACAATGTTGTGTTACGAAGTCCCTATTATGGAATATAAACGTTCATTATCTATTGATTATATTGTCATACCCATGATTTACATTGATATAATCGTTGATATGGTTTGGATTTTGAACCATGATGTGAAACTTTATTACAAGCAGAATGTGGTTATGATTTTTTAGGATGATGTGTAATTACTTATCTTTTTGACAGAAACATCACCACATGATTCTCATCTAGTACCACCCCCAGTATCACTAATGATTTCACTTATTGGAGAGGAATGGAATGAAATAACTATGGGTGAGTAAAATAATGTTCTGATAGAGTAATTACCTGTTGTGCAATAATATATTGACTTCTTTCTAGAGTATTTACATGGACATCCTCTAGAGTGGTAAATTGAGTTTTCCATTGACTTAATTCCTGATTCATGGCGCATATCAATGACCCATTATAAAATGGACACTTTAGAATTAGTCAATCTGAAGAAACAACTAGTGGAAATGATTGATAAGGGATTTATTCTCCCTAGAGTTTCTTTATGCGGAGCCCCTATTATTTTCATTAAGAAGAATGATAAATATATGAGGTTGTGCATTGAATATAGAGAGATCAATTCTATAACAATAAAGAACAAGTTTCCCCTACCTCGAATTGATGATTTAATTGATCAACTTCATAGAGCTCAATATTTTTTTAAGATTGACCTTTGATATGGATATCACCAGTTTCTTATGGGGACGGAAGACATTATATAAATAGTATTATAAACCAAGTATGGGAATTAAGTTTTGACAATTATTCCTTTTGGATGGACTAATGTACCCTATATTTTATTGGATCTAATTACTAGATTTTTCGAGGAATATCTGGATGACTTTGTTGTGGTATTTATTTATGATATGTTGGTATACTCCAAAAAATATGAAGATCATAAAAATCACTTATGCACTATTATAAAGACTCTATGAAAAAGTGAATTATATGGGATGTTTAGGTAGTGTGAATTTTGGATTCAATCGGTTTCCTTTCTTGGCCACATTGTCTATAAGGATGGAATACAAGTTTATACTACGAAGATAATGGTTGTTCAAGAATGGCCTAATCCAATGAACATAATTGATGTACGTAGTTTTATTGGTATTGCAAGTTATTATCCGCTTTTCATTCAGAACTTTTCCTTTCTATCCAATCTAATGACCAAACTTACATGTAAAGGGATTAACTTTGTATGAAAAAAAGAATGTGAGGATCGTTTCAATGAATTGAAGAGGATATTATTGAATGCTCTGATCTTAGCTCTACCATCAGGGATTGATGGGTTTGTTATATATAATGATGCATCAATGAAAGGTCTTGGTTGTGTTCTTATGCATAATGATAGAGTTATTTTTTATCTATAAAGGAAGTTTAAAATTCATGAACAAAAATATCCTAATCATGATCTTGAGTTAGTTGATGTGATATTTTCTTTAAAAATATGGAACACTATATCTATGGTGAAATATGTGAGATATATACAGATAACAAGAGTCTAAATTATATTTTCTTACAGAATGAACTCAACATAAGGCAATGAAGATAGTGCAAAATACTCAAGGATTATGATTGTTGCATACACTACAACCTAGGAAAGGAAAATACTGTAACTGATGCACTGAGCCGAAAGGATCATGGAGTTTTTAAAAAAATTATGATTTAAAGAGATCTTATGTTCATGGATCTAATAGAGATGGACATGGGAATTATCAATGAATGTGAAACATAATTACTTTTTCAATTGGTTTCCCAAAAATCATTTTTAGAAAGTACTAAAATATCTCATCCTAATGATGAGAACCATGAAAATAAAGTTAATGATATGAAAGATGGGGAGTTGGCTGACTTCATATGTGAAGATTGATTTATGAAATTTGGGAAGAGGCTATGTGTTCCTTTTATACCCGAGATGAAAAAGGAGTTACTGGATGATGCTCATAACTATGTCTATTCATCTTTCTATTAGTAAGATGAATAGATATTTGAAGGAAAAGTTTTGGTGGGACAAAATAATGTGGAAAATTGATGATTATGTATCAAGATGTCTAGTTTGTCAACAAGTGAAGTCTGAAAGTCAATATCCTAGAGGATTCATGCGACATCTACATATTCCTACACTGAAATGGGATGACATCACTATGGATTTTTTCACTCGATTACCCAAAATTCCAAGAATGAATGATGAAATATGGGTAATTGTGGACCAACTTACAAAATCCACACATTTCCTCACTATAATGGAGGATTTTCCACTATAGAATCTTGAAAGAATCTATATAAATGATGTTGTATGACTTTATGGAGAACATATTTCAAAAATGTCAAACTATGATCCACAATTTAAATTGAAATTCTGGAAAAGTTTCAAATATATTTTCATATCGAGCTTCATCTGAGAATATCTTACCACCCAAAAACTGAATGGAAATTAGAAAGGACGATACAAAACATTGAGTATATGTTGATATCATGTTTACTTGAATTTCAAGGTATGTGGGATCAATGTTACCTTTAGTGGAGTTTTCAAAAAATAATAGTTTCCATTCATGTATTCAAATGGCCCCATATGATGTATTGTACAGATAGAGATTCTGTACGCCAACTAGTTGGAATGTAGATGGAGAAAGGAAGCTTCTGGCCCCAGATCATGTGGAGGAAACAACAGTGAATGTATAGAATATTCCTAGCTATATCAAAGAATCTCAAATCAGACAAAAAATAAATACCAATAATCAAAGAAGGATTTAGAGTTTCAAGTGGGAGATCAAGTTTCCTAAAATATCTCCATGTAAGGGTGTTATATGATTTGGGAAGAAAGGGAAATTGAGCCCTAGGTACATAGGCCCTTTTGAAATTATGAATATCATTGGAGCTACTGCATATCATTTGTCTATGACACCTAGTCTGTCTAAAGTACACAATGTTTTCCATGTCTCATTGCTAAGAATGTACAAGTCATACCCAATGCATGTCCTCACTTCGGATGGTATAGAATTGGAACCTGACCTATCTTACTTTGAAGATCCTATCTGGATTATGGACAGTAGAGAATGAGTTTTGAGGAATCATTTAAGTCAACTATTAATTATAATTTGGAAAAATCATAATGTCAAAGAGGAAACATGGGAGCCTGAGGATCTTATGATGAAGAACTACCCAAATCTTTTTGTGAGATAGCATTTTGATAATTTTATGGATGTAATTTTTTTATGGAGGGGATAATGTAACACCCCACATTTTTTAAAATAAATTAAATATTGAATAAATGATACACTAAGTCTCTAAAAAGCACCACTTTGATATAACCTATCATGTAAACATAATTTTTCCACCCCTATGATTTGAATTTGGAAAAACTAACATACATGGGTGTGTTCTGTAAGATATTTAATGTTTGATAAGACAAACTTAATTTTTGGTGAATAGTAACATACCCTTATGAAAATTATTATTACCCTTATTAATAGTAAATCATATTATTATTT